>WOXC01008825.1:0-624858 GCA_011680675.1 Gymnobelideus leadbeateri
TGCACCTGCCTCACACTACTGAGTAGTTGTGAAAACCAAGTGAGATAATATATGTAAAGGGCCTTTCAATCCTTAAATAACTATATATTATCTCGCTGGTTCTGGAGTTGGGAACACCTGGGTTCCCATTTTGCCCCTGACATATCTTGGTCCTGTTACTCTGTTCCTGAACCCATTTGGAGTTTTTTTAGCAAAGACTGAAGTGGTTTGCCACTTCCTTCTCCCACTCATTTTACACGAGAGGGAAATGAGGCAAATAGGGTTAAGTGACTTGCCCAGGGTCATACAGTTAGTAAGTGTCTGAAACTTTGAATTCAGGAAGATGAGTCTTCCTGACTCCAGGACTGGTGCTTTATCCACTGTACCACCTAGCTGCCCCTTATGACCCAAGGCCAGTTACAATACTCTAGGCATGTCTAAGAATTCATGTTGAAAGAAGGTGCTCTTCTGTCTTGGTGGAGGGAATTTCCTCACATGAGAGAATCCTAATGAAAACACAAGCACAACTCCAGTTGTGGTGCCCTAAAATGAGGACTAGATGACCTCTGACATTGCCTTCTGACTCTCAGGCTTTGATCCTACTCTCGTATAATCTGTGAGAAATATTACTTACTTTGCTATGGCTGATCAGGTTCGTTTCAGCCCTCAGTCTATGACCCTAAATGTGAAGAGAGAAGAAAAATAAATGTGTCTGTTATAGTTGCTTGCTGCTATTACATATTCCTATTAGTATTTGTTTTTGTTTTTTAATTAAAATTGATTATTTCTCAGTAATTCAGGCCACATAATATAGTGAGTACACAGAGCTGCATTAGGGAGACTGGAATTCCAGTCCCATCCTTGTCATACATTGTCTGGGTGACCCCTTAGCACATCCCTTCATTTCCCAATGTCAGAGAACTCTAAAAGCCTAAGATTCAGATCTGCAATGGTAATTTCTTCATGAGGCTATTCCAATGAAAAAATCAAGTGAAAAATGAAGGGACTTGCTAAGGGGTCACACAAACAGTATATAACAGAGGTTATTTCTTGGGGCAGCTAGATGGCACAGTGGATAGAATGCCAGCCTTGGAGTCAGGAATACTCATCTTCCTTAGTTTAAATATGGCATCAGAGACTTACTAGCTGAGTGATTCTGGGCAAGTAACTTCACCCTGTTTGCCTCAGTTTCTGCATCTGTAAAATGAATTGGAGAAGGAAATGGCAAATCACTCCAGTATCTTTTCCAAGAAAACCCCAAATGGGGTCATGAAGAGTTGGACACAACTGAAAATGATGAAATTGTCCTGTTTCTATAAAAATATTGATAAATAATTACATGCATAAATAGAAATTAGAAAGTTTAATTTCCTTTTGTTCTATCCCACTCTCCTCTTAGTAAGCCCTGTTATCTCCCTTCAGAGTCAAGAGAGAGCTGACATTATATACTTACTATGAATGTCCCCAGACAAATTTGGAGTCAGCAGACTCAGGTTGGAGGTCTGGCTCTGCTGGTTTCTAGATGAAATCACTTCACCTTTGGGGGTTTTAGTTTATTCATCTATAAAATGGAGGAGTTGGACTAAGTAATCCCTAAGCTTCCTTCCAGTTCTAAATCCCATGATCCCCAAAATTGGACATTAGTTTATGTTCATACTGAGACCTGCAGTTTTCACAAAATGGCTCAGTTGATTCTCAGAATAACCCTGAGAGAGAGGAAGATATTTTGCAGACAGAGAAACTGAAACTTATAGAAAAGTAATAACTTGCCTTTAGTCAGTCACCTAGCTGGTTAAAAGTCAGAATCAGGATTTGAACTCAGGCTTTCTGACACTTAATGGTTTATAGGCTCTCTAGAAGCAACACAAGATGTTACCATTGGTGATGGAAAAAACTAGAGCAATCTGCAGTTTTCCATCTAGAGCTGAACTTATCTTTAGTCCTGCAGCTGGAATGGACACCAACCTACTACCATCTCTACCATTGACCATATTGGACACAGTCATTTTAAGCTATATACTAAAAGAAGGGGTAGAGAAAAGTCTTTACTCCATTGTCCCATACACTGACATGACAGGAGAAATAGAGTCCTCTCTTCACTGAAGTGAAATTACTCAAAATCACTTTCTGAAAGTTTAGTCTGACCTCTGGTCTACTTCTATTTAAGTGTAAGATCTCTTTGAATTGCTGTCTTAGAGTCAGGAAGGACCCTTAGGGAACAAACTTCTTCATTTTACAGGGGAGGACAATGAGGTCCAGAAAGAGACAGTGAAGGATTTGCTCAAGGTCATAGTTAGTGATAGAGTTGGGTCTAGAACCTTATTCTTTGAATGATTTCTTCATCAGGCTTTCTACTCCACTACCATACAATCTCAGTAAATCTCATTTAAGGAGAGAGTTTTCCTTTGTTTTCTTTTCCCCACTCCCATCTTCACATTCCTCCCTTCTTTCCTTCCTTCCTTCCTTCCTTCCTTCCTTCCTTCCTTCCTTCCTTCCTTCCTCTCTTCCCACCTTCCCTCCCTCCTTCCTTCCTTCCTTCCTTCCTTCCTTCCTTCCTTCCTTCCTTCCTCTCTTCCCACCTTCCCTCCCTCCTTCTTTCCTTCCTTCCTTCCTTCCTTCCTTCCTTCCTTCCTTCCTTCCTTCCTCTCTTCCCACCTTCCCTCCCTCGTTCCTTCCTTCCTTCCTTCCTTCCTTCCTCCCTCCTTCCTTCCTTCCCTTCCTTCCTTCCTTCCTTCCTTCCCACCTTCCCTCCCTCCTTCCTTCCTTCCTTCCTTCCTTCCTTCCTTCCTTCCTTCCTTCCTTCCTTCCTTCCTCTCTTCCCACCTTCCCTCCCTCCTTCCTTCCTTCCTTCCTTCCTTCCTTCCTTCCTTCCTTCCTTCCTTCCTTCCCTTCCTCCCCCCGCCAGGTCTGAATATTGTATAAATATACATACTGAGGAAATAGAGAAGTCCCTTACATGGCATTTTCTCTTTCCTGGTGAAATAGCTTCAGCTCTTCAGGTAAGGGGTTATTTCAGATTTAACTTTTTTTCCTGCTTTTACCTCAAACCCTTTGTCTACTCAGTTGCTCACTAAAAAGAGATAAAGCTAGAGGTAAAATTCATAGAGGAAATACACGAACCTCAGGAGGATTTCAATACTCAATTTACCATGTCATAACCCCCCTTCTTCCCTCCCAAGATGCCTTTAAATCAAAAAGCAACCCCCAATCATTCTTAAAGATTGGAGAATTTAGAGCCCAAAGGAGACTTGGAAATCATTTAATCTCATTTCCTCACTTTACAGTTTAAAATTTGAGACTCGAACAAAAAAAAAAAATAAAAAGTGGCTTTCCTGTAGTCACACACTGAGTAAACAGCACCACTGAGACTCAGGTGTTTTGAGAAAGAAATACAGGGGATCAGGACCGAACCTGTGATTTCATTGGTCTAGGAAACTATCAATACAGGGTAACAATTGGGGGGTGTGGGGGGATTGGAGGCGGCCTTCTGAATGCAGCAAACCTTCCTTCAGGTGTCACCTCTTATAGGTAGGCACAAGGAATGCTCTCCCTCTTCCTCTCTGCCTTCTGGTTTCCCCGGCTTCTTTCAGAACTGTTCAAATCCTACCTATTGAAGGAGAGCTTTCCTAGTTCCCGCTGCACTAATACCTCCCCCCTGAGCTTACTGTCCATTTCCACTCTCTATATAATATACATACTTAAAATTTATTTTTTTAATTTTGCCTCTTCCATTAGAGTGGGAGCTCTTGGAGGGTTTCCCCAGCCCTTAGCACAGTGCCTAGAAAGTAGCACGTGCTGGATAATACCTGGTGACTGACTGGGTAAGTCAAAACCACTCCATGCTCCAAGACTGTAAGCTATAAAATAAATGTTCTTTTTAAAACATCAGAAACTTTATAATATTTTCAACAAATATGTTCAAATAAATACAATGGCAAATGCAAATGCATTGCATCTGAAGTGTTTATATTTTGATAAGTGAAAAATACACTTTTATACATTATATATACATTTATACATATAGATACGTATATACATACCACATTTTAATCAAGTGACAATAAGATCACATTTGCTATATTACCCCTTCCCATCTCTCTTTTTAAAAAATAAGCTTCATTGATACCAGTTTTTTCTTCATATTGAAGTCATTCCCTCCCTACTCCTTAAGGAAGCCTCCCTCTCTGGGAGGGGGGAGATAGATTTCATCATCTCTACTCTGAGATTTATATTGATTTTTCCATTACTTAGAGGTCAACTTCCTTTTAATGATCTCTTCATTTTCGTTGTTGTATTCATTGTGACTGCTGTTTTCTTGGTTCTGCTTATTTCACTCTGGATTAGTTCATGTTCATCTTCCCATATTTCTCTGTATTCCTCATCAATCTCTTTTTTCATCTGTGTACCTATAAAGTTCAATTACTATTGATGTTTTTAAATAACCAGAATTGTTTCTTTTTCTACTCTGTTTTCCTTACTCTGTAACAACCCCCCCCCAAAACACCAAAACAACAACAACAACAACAACAACAAAACCTTGTCCATATTTCTTTGTGTAATGGGGCTTAGAGAGAGAGGTATTGTGTAGCTTCCTGTTTTTAATTTTGAGTACAATATCCCATTATGTTAATGGACTCAGCCATTGCCTGAATTATTGGACAAAAAGATTTTATCTAGTTTTTCTACAATCATAAATAACTCAAGTATAAAGAGGCAGAATTTATTTTTCCCCTTTGGAGAGAATTCTAGCAGTGATCCAAAAGTTATGATGAGTTTTGTAATTCCAGGTACTTCCCAAAAAATGTAAAAAAAAATACCCATTAATATAATATTAATTATACTTCCTTTTATTACTTTATACTATTTTTTATCAATATCAAAGTTACAAGGGGGATCTCAACATTTCATATAACTCTTGCCAGAGACTTTTAAATTTTTTTTCAGCAATTACTTTCAAACATCCCCTTTCAAAAATACCTTTAATAAACATTAAACCCCTTGAAAATCAGAATTACTTTTGTCATTTTGAGATTTTGAATGTTATATTGTTATCAAAGATATCTACTGTAAAATATTTTCTTATTTTGATTCATTTATTTTGTGTGTATGCATATGTGTATACCAAAAGCAGTTTTAAAATGATAAAAATGAAATGTGATCATACACAGACAGACAAACAGACATTAATGACTACTCTTTGGGTATTGCCATTGAACCACTTTAAAATCCATTTAGCAGTAATTTCCTCCAGCCCACATCTCTACATCTTGTCCTCAAGGACAATACAAGGGACTTTGTCATATGCTTTACTGAAATATGGATAAAACATAACTACAACATTCTCCTGATCTATTTGTCTAATGACCATAAACAATGAAAGGAAATACAATACTGTTTGTCTGTCATGACCCACTGTAGATGAAGCCATGCTGGCTTTTAGTTATCACCACTTTCATTTCTAGATGTTCCCAAAACATCCCTTTAATAACACATTCTAGAATTTTGGCAGGGAAGCAAAGTCAGGCTTTGTTAGTTTATAGATTCCATTCGCTTCCCTTTCTCTTTGAAAATCAGGACAGCATTTGCCCTTCACCCATCTTGCAGTAGCACCTCTCCTGTTCTTTGGTACCTTTCAGAGATCCCTGACTAAACTCTGCAATAACATTCTAAAGTTCTTTCTGTTCCCTGGGATGTAGTCTTTATGGGTCAGATGACTTGAACTAGTTGATGACAGCAAGGTACTTGCCTGCTGTTTCCCTACTCCATATTCTCTTTCCTTATGTTTTATAATAATAGACTTATCAAACTCCAATTTCCTACTTTCTGTTCCATTCTATTATTCTTTTAAAAATATTTTTCTTTCCTTTTTCCTATTTTTCTTTCTTTTTTTCCTATTTTTTCTTCCCCTAAAAAAAAGAGCCAGAAGTAGAAGCAGTATTTCCAATGCCCTCCTATTCCAATGTTTCACCACAGTGTGGAAGTATCTTAAATGTTTTGAAGGCTGTGCCACAGAGGATAAGGCTAGACAGAATGACCTTATTAAAAAATAGAAAGGAAGAAAGAAAAAAAGAAAGAGAGAGAGAGAGAGAGAGAGAGAGAGAGAGAGAGAGAGAGAGAGAGGAAGAAAAAGAGAGAAAAAGAGAGAAAAGAAGGAAGGAAAGAAAGAAGGAAGGTAGGAAGGATGGAAGATCTATTTGATCACATCCTTTTAAAGGTTCCCCATTGCCTGATAAACCTAGATCATGCTCCTTTGATTAGCATTCAAGGCTCTCTAAAATCTTGTGCTATCTAACCTCAGCCTTATCTCATACTACTTTCCTCTAGACACACTAGGGTCCAGTCAAATTGGTCTTTTCTCTGTCCCTCAGATGTCCCTTAAATCCTCTGCTCTCAATTCATTTTCTCATGTTGTTCTCTAAGTTTAGAATTACCTTCCTCTTTAGTTCTCTGTTAGCATCCTTCTCTACCTTTAAACACCATCTCAAATGATATCTATGGTATAAAGGTTTCCCTTAAATTTCAAGTTGATGACACTTTCCTCCTGAAGGCTTTCATAGTACACTTCTATTTCTCTTTATTGCATTTACCATATAAAGTTGCGTATGATAGCTATCTGAGTTTAATTTTATCCCTTTATTAGACTGTGAACACCATGAGGGCTAGGACTATATTTTACCTAAATCTTATACCCTCTCCAGTATATAATACAGTATTCTATAACAATGGGTACTTAATAAGCATTTGCAAATATTTGAGTTAGATGTTAGTTGGATGTATAAATGCTTCTGAGATTTTGAGTCTAAGAGACTAGGAGGATGGTGGTGCCATCAATAATGACAGCAGCCTTCAGAGGAGGGGCAAGTTTTGGGGGAGGAGATACATTTTGTGCCATTTTGAAATTGAGATGTTGAAGAGATAGGATATAATAAGCAGGCTTGTAGATGCTGGACTAAGGCTCAGAAAAAGAGATTGAGAGTGATGCAACTCATGTTGCTAAACATGAGAATTTATACTATGGGAATAGATGAAATTGTCAAAATAAAGAGTGTAGAAAAGAGAATAGGGTCAAGGAAAGATGCTTGCAGGAAACCCAAAGTTAATTGGAGGGGAATGATAAACAACAATGGAGGCATTTAGAGTATTTTGAGGAGCTGATGGAGGATAATGAGAATGCAATGACATGGACATTGAAAGCAAAAAAAATGATAAGGAGCAAGGGATAGTGAACAAGGTGAAATATAGAAAGATTAAGGAGAATGAGAACTAAAAAAAGGAATTGGACTTAGTAATGAAGAGGTCATTGATACAGAGTTCTACTGAATAAATGGTAGTTATACAATATATTTTAATATTATATTTTATTTGTTTTTCTTTATTATAACTGTGCCTTCTCTTATATTTTGGTCCACCGGGTGACCCTACCAATTCAGTCAAAAGTGATGCATGGACACTTGATTCTCACCATTACCACCGTCAATAAATACCTAATGGTCATTGTGACTGTAACCCTAGTTAATGCCTTGCTTTGCCCTGCTCTGTTGTCCTTGGACAGAGCTCCATGAACTACACTTCTCTTTTTGTCCTCTTCTCACCCAATATCACTTAGGAGGCCAACCAAGAACTCTGCACACAGAAGATAAAATAACGAGGATTTAATGAAAAAGCAAATCTCTCCTCTTTGGGTCTCTATTTCCTTGTCTACAAAATGGGAGTGAGAGGTACTTTGGCAGGATAGAAGACTAACCTCAGGGGCAGAAATATCCAAGTTCACATCCTGCCTTTGTCATGAAAAAACTATAGAATCATGGAGATAACAGTACTCACATCACACACTCTCTCTCTCTCTCTTTTTTTTTCACTTTTTGGAGGGTAATTGGAGTTAAGTAACTTGCCCAAGGTCACACAGCCAGGTTTTTGTTTGTGTTAAGTGTCTGAGGCCAGATCCAAACTCAGGTCCTTCTGACTCCAGGGCCAGTGCTCTACTCACTGCGACACCTAGCCGCCCCGAATCACACTCTCTTATCGTGTTGTGGAATAAAATGGTTCAAGTTCATTGCTTTGAGTGACTAATCAAGTCACTTCCCATTTCAATCCTATAGGCATTTTTTATAAGATCACAAATTACAAGTCAATTGCTTTTGTGGGAGGGGTTTCCACAGGGAAGTAACCTTCATCAATTAAATCACAGATCCAGTCGAAATGAAACAAAAGAAATATATTTACTGAAAATAATCCTGACTTTAGATCATAAAGAATATGATAAAGAATATTATACATAGGATTTCTGATTAATATGGTCTACTTGTAATTTAGTTGCATAAGAAATCTGAAGACTATAATACTAATTATGATTAATTTGTTCCTAATTCAACTAGAAAAGTCATAGATAATAAGATTAAAGAATTCAATTGTATAAGGGACCATAGAGAATATTTTGTTTAATTCTCTTTTTACAGATGAAGAAAATGAGGCTCAGATTAAATGACTTTCATGGTGGTCAAATAGGCAATAAGGAACAGAAGCATCATTAGAATCAAAGTCTTTTGACTTCAGTCATTGAGTTCTTTCTGGAAAATTGGAATAATTCTTCCTTCAGTCAATCAGTATTTTCTAATCACCCAATATGCATCTGACATTGCCCTGAGTGTCAGGGATACAAAGAAAGGCAAAAGGCAGTTCTTTGCTGTCTGGTGCCTCAGTCTACCTAGGAAGACACCATGCAAATAACCATGGACAAACAAGCCATACATAGAAAAAAATGGAGACAATCATTAGAGGGAAGCAGGATAATTAAGAGTGATTGGAAAAGTATCTCTTCAGAAGGTAGGATTTTATCTGGGGCCTGAAAAAAGCCAGTGAAGCCAGAAAGAGGCAAATATGAGGAGGGAGGGTACTCCAGGTGTAGAGTGAAGAATCTGATTGCATCCTTTCTTAAAAGAAACTGGGCAAATGCTTTCAGTTGAACTGCTGGAGCATTTTAAAAAAAATTTATTGATGACTTTTGTTTTTTATCTCAGTCATTTCTGATATTCCATCCCCTACATACACAGCCCATGGGAGCTTTGCCTTGTAACAAAGAACATCAGCAAAACCAGTCCAGACAGAATATCCAGTATTCTGTATCCATTGTTTGTGTCTCCTACCTCTGCAACAAAAGGAAGATGGTAAATCTCCCAACTTCTGAAGACGTATTCTTGTTAAGAATATTAGATTGCATTGGTCTCTCCTCAGTGTTCAAGGACCATCAGGACAGCTGGGCTGCACTGGGAGATCAGAGCCATGCTTTTGCCTCTGGTAAGATTGCTGTGGCCACCCTCTGAGGTCTGCTAGAGGCTTCATTTCTTTCCTGAGCCTCAGTGCATAGAGCACAAGACCTCAACTTTGGAACCAATCTACAAATGCCGGAATGGCTTGACTAGCACTCCCTCTGGTTTGTTCTCTATAGGCACTTATCCTCAGTTTCTAAATTAGAATTTACAGAGATTTGGTCATTCTCATATCGAATCAACATATTTTCAGATCTGATGATCATATGATGGCAGATCTAGAGGTAGAAGGAAACTCAGATGTAGTCCAACCCCTTCATTTTATACCTGAGAGTCACAATTGATTTGCCTAAAGTTTTACTGGTAGTAAATATTAGAGGCATGATTCGAATACAGGTCCCTTGACTACAGAGTCAATAAGTTTTCTCCTTTACCACTGTGCCTTCAGGTGACTGTGAAGTCACACCTTGCTACCCCACAGGTTACTTTTGCTTTGACAAGAGCAGTGAATTGGGAAGAGATATTCTCGTTTTTGTTGTTTTTCTTAATTGTTTTAGACATCCAGACAATAAAAACATTTTAAAAACTATTCAATGTGTACATTAATCTCTTTGGATCTGTGGGATGTAAAGGATGATGGCCTCGAAGTTTAGATTTTATCAGGCTTTGCATTAGTTTGGCAAATTAAAAGCCATGTGTGGATGGTTGTTTTATTTTGTTTTACTCTGTGTGTGTGTTTAAAGCTTCATTAAGAAACAGGATCCAAGGTTACTATTGATTTTACTCTGACTATGCCCATGTGGACAAAGAAAAATAAACTTGAGGCAATGTTCCAAAAATCCGGGTCAAAAATTCCTTATTCCAATCATTTGCCCAGATAAAAATCAGGGACTAGTTAACCTTTCACTTCACTTGGCCCCTAGAGACCCATTTCTATCAGAATCAAAGCACTAGCTTTTCCTACAGAGTTCTACATAATTTCCCACTCAGGGAATAACCCTTTCTTCTTTTGTGCTCCACGTGTGCATTGTTAGAGCAAAGGCATCCATTGGACATCATCTTAGTCAACAATGTGGAACCCATCTGCAGTGAATATTTGAGTTCAGTGTTTGATGTAATACTACAGCGGCCCCCTAACCTTCACCAAGGTGTAAAGGACACAGATTTACCACTAAGAGAACACAAATAAGTGGCAAGGATACAAAACTGATGGCATTGAAGGCCATCCATGGAATGGCCCTCCCCACAAGTGGAAACTCCTATGTTTGCTAGCCAGTCTCTTTTTCTGAAAGGCCTATCACATGGAATACAGTCTTCATATGTTTTGGCCTAGGAATGTTGAGATATCCTTAAAAGCTCTTTCATGAGACTGATTTGAAAAGAAACATGCATATGCACATACACTTAAATACTACATGTATATGTATATATGAACATAGCACAATGTATACACGTAGGCTTATATATGTACAGGCATGTGTGTATACATTTAGATCTGTATGCATATAAATATGTATAAATATAGATATATGTGTGTATATATACATATAAAAACAAAACTTATCTAGTAGAATCAGTTAAACTCATATGAAATATATTATAACTAATCAGTCAGACATACAGAACTACACTCTAGATCAGGGGTAGGGAACCTGTGGCCTCAAGGCCACATATGACGCTCTAGGTCCTCAAGTGTGACCCTTTGACTGAATCCAAACTTCATAGAACAAATCCCCTTAATAAAAAGATTTGTTTTGTAGAACTTAGATTTAGTCAAAAGGCCACACCCAAGGACCTACAAGGCCACAGGTCCCCTGCCCCTGCTCTAGATTTTTAGACATCATATTTTCATCTATTAAGCAATAAGACAGACATGCTTCTGTCTTTAGAAGTTGTAAAAACGTAGTGCGTCTCATGGGTTTAGCATCTAAAATGAAATTCCATAGAAATTCAGTTTTCTAAAAAACAGACACATTTACTGGGACTAATGTGGCTTCAAAGAGAGCTCTCTAATATGCTGAGATTTTACAAGAAGATTTGAGCCAAAAATGAAAGATAAAAAGCATGAAACCAAGGGTGAATATAGAAGTAGTTGTTGTTCAGCTGTGTGCAACTCTTCATGATCCCAATAGGGGCTTTCTTGGCAAAGATTCTGGAGTGGTTTGCCATTTCCTTCTCTAGCTCATTTTACAGATGAGGAAACTGAGGCAAACAAGGTGCCTGGGGGTCACACAGACAGTAAATGTCTGAGGCCAGATTTGAACTCATGAAGATGAGTCTTCCCAACTCCAGGCCTAGTGTTCTGTGCACTATGGCGCCACCTAGCTGCCCCATGAGTAAGGGAATCAATGTTCAAAAATGAGTCCTTTCATTCCATATGCAACGTTCTCTCTTCCAGATAAATGCAATGATCAGTAGGAGCCATCATGAATTTACTAAAAACAAATCATATCAAATTTATCTCTTTAATTTTTAATTTAGGTGGCTAAGTCAGAAGGAATGGCCCAGACAAAGCACATTTTTATTTCCATTTTGAATGCCTATTTAGGAATTGCTTATTCCTAAGTAGTCTAACACTACAACCAGCCCTGCAAACTGCTAACAAATTAAACACACGGTAAAGCACAACAATGAAAAATCCTAGATCAGGAGTCAGAGGGCCTGCATTTGAATCCCACCTTTGTTAACTTATTATCTGCATTAACTTTGGGTAATTCCCTTTACCTCTCTGGGGCTATTTCCTAATCTGTAATGTGAGGAAGTTGGAATAGTTATAAGCTCTCAGGTTATTTCCATCTCTAAATCAATGACCCTATATTTTTTTTTTCTTAGAGCAATTGGGGTTAAGTAACTTGCTCAAGGTTACATGGCTAGTCATTATTTATGTGTGGGTGCTCATTTTCTGAGGCCGGATTCGATCCTGGGTCATCCCAACTCTGAGGCCAGCGCTCTTACTCACTGTGCCACCAAGCCACCTCAATGACCCTATAATCTTGACATTTTAAGAAAGGACTAAAGCTCCCAAAGATATACCTTTGTGTATCACTATTTTTATTTTTAATAAGAATCTTTCAAAGCGCTTTCATAGATTGTTTTTTCCACCTGATTTCTTTTTGTGTGTAATTTTTAGCAACTACCAAAGTGGTAGCTGTTTAAAGTTGTTTTTGAACTTGGGCATTGTTTTCCAGGAAACTTGCTTTTAGTCTTTTTACCCAGGTGCTCCCTCTAGTTATGTTTTCTCCATACATCAGACTTGTGCTCTTGACAGGGAGTGTTTTGTCTATGAAATAGGGTACTATGTGTCATCCCAGTCTTCAGACGCTGCAACTTTCCAGGCCCATAACCCACTGTTCTGTATTTTGTCTTCATTCAGCATCATGCTTACTCATTATCAGCAGGAGAATTGTGTAATACATGTCCTGAAAAACAATGCTAAAGTCAAGGACAAAGTTTAATTTTCAAAGGAAAAACCCTGTCATCCAGGGGACCCTCTAAAGGGAAGTTGTTTTGAAGCTAAAAAAAAATGTCCTGCCTATGTTCAAGGGACAACATAGTAGAATGATGCAAACATTTGCAAAATGCTAGTTTTATTTTCCATCATCTCCTAATGGAGTGATGAAAGACCTTTACCTCACTTGGGCAATTTGGTTTCCACAATGTAAACTTGTGTAAAGGTTAGGGGAAAAATGCCTGGGGTCCATTTGTACCTTCTGATAAATACTGAATGATAAGAAAAGTATATCCTGAATACATTTGAACCACACTTAGAAAAAAACCTGATCTCATATCTATGTATACGTGTGTATGTATATATTATGTATATACATACACACATATACAAATATAAACACACACACACACACACACACATATATTCCCCTGTGTAAGTTCTGATTAAAAGGTAGAAATATTCTTTGAGGGCTGGTGATCAGGTTTGATCACCTGGCAACATTCTTTATCTCCCTGAGCCTCAGTTTCCTCATCTCTAAACTGAGGAGTTTGTGTTCAATGACCTCTTGCATCTCATTCAGTTCTACCTCTCTGGTCATTTTCCAAGTTGTAGTTTTCAAGATAAAGTACCCATATGACTTGCATCTATACCCAAAACATACCTCAGGCAAAGGGAGATAAAGCCTAGATATTTCTCTCATCCATTGCACTATTTCTGGAGAAGGATTTCATGCAAGGTGATAAATTCCTTGAAAACAGGAGCTGTCTTGTTTATTCTGGAATCTTTCCTGTGCCCAGTATAGTGAATTGAATAAGTATCTGCCTATAAACTGTTTATTGTTGTGGGGTTAGCCAGGCAATGGCATTTACTAAGAATCTATTGTGCACCCATTTTTTTATACCTTTGTGGGATATAACAGTGTGAATGATGGGTCAAAAGCAATGAAACAATTAATTATTGTATTTCAGGTGTGAGTTAAGGAAGATCAGAAATAAAGGTGATGGCAGATAGAATAGAAAGGAAAGGAATGGATATAAGAGATGAAATTGAGGGGGAAATCAACAGGGATTTGAAGATGATTGGGTAAAAAGTGAGAAAGGAGCCAAAGAGTATGAGGACTTTTTAAGCTGATTTGCAATTTTTTTTTAAACAAATACTTTATTAACTTCTGTTCTACATCATTCATTTCCGCCAGATTTTGAGTTACAATCATTTCCCCCCCATTATTCCCCTACCCACCCTCCCAGAATAGCAGTCCCACAAGATATTGCTTCCTCCAATCTGCTCTCTCCCATACCTTCTCCCATACCCCCTTCGACTTTTCCATTGGAGGAAGATGAATCTTGTGTCCCAATGCCTGCACATCTTATCTCCCTATTACAAGCAAAAGAGTATTAATAATAGTATTTATATATATATTTGAAACATTTAATGTTACGACCTTGAAATTCAGATCCATTTCCTTCCTCCCTTGTCACCCATTCCTTCTTGGGATATAAGTAATTCAGTATATGTTGTACATGTCTAGCTATGCAAAACATTATCATGGTAGATATATTGTACAAGGCTGCTTACAATTCCCTCCCACTCATCCCACCCCCCACCTGGTCGATTCCCTACATGATCCTGTCCCTCTTCTATAGTGGGTACTTCCAACTGCCCCTCACCCCAAGGATGCCCTCCCATCCATCATCCCTCCTCTCATCCCCCTTCCCCCTATCCTGCTGCAGGTTGAGATATCCCATTTAGTATGTATATCATTTTCTCCCTGAACCAAATTCAATGTGAATGTGGTTTTGCCTTTTAGCCTTCCTTATTCTCCTCCTCCTTTGCACCCACTTCCCCTACATGAGATAGTTTACCCTACCATGTCTCTCCCCATCTCCTCTTGCCACTTTCCTCTCTCACCTCATAATTTCATCTCTTGAGTACTCTCCCTTCCCAACAAAATCAACCTATGCCCTCTACCCATATATAACTGTAGCCATATACACACACATCCACATATGTATTCGTATGACCACACCCCCTTCTTCCATTATTTTCATAGTGAGAAAGATATCATCAGTCACAGATATTGCTTTTCCATATAGGAATATAAATAGTTCAACTTTGATAAGTTCCTTTTGATTTCTTTTCCCTGATTACCTTCTCAGGCATCTCTTACTTCTTGCGCCTGGATGTCAAATTTTCTATTCAACTCTGGTTTTTTCCTCAAGAATGCTTGAAAGTCCTCTATTCCACAGAATGACCATATTTTCCCCTGAAACAAAATACTCAGTTTTGCTGGGTAGGTAACCCGTGGGTTCATTCCCAGTTCTTTTGCCCTCTGGAATATCATATTCCATGCCCTTCGATCCCTCAGTGTAGAAGCTGACAGGTCCTGGGCTATTCGGATTGTGTTTCCACAATATTGAAATTGTTTCTTCCTGGCTGCTTGTAGTATTTTCTCCTTGATCTGGGGATTCTGGAACCTGGCTATAATATTTCTGGGAGTTTTCTTTTGGGATCTTTTTCAGGAGGTGATTGGTGGATTCTTTCAACCTCTATTTTGCCCTCTGGATCTAAAACATCAGGGCAATTTTCCTTGAGAATTTCTTGAAGGTGATTTCTAGGTTCTTTCTTTGATCATGGCTTTCAGGTAGTCCAATAATTTTTTAAATTGTCTCTCCTGGATCTATTTTCCAGGTCAGTGGTTTTTCCCATGAGATATTTCACATTGCCTTCTAATCTTTCATTTGTTTGGATCTGCTTAACAGCATCTTGATTTCTCATAAAGTCATTAGCTTCCATTTGCTCCAGTCTAACTTTGAAGGAATGAATCTCCTCAGTCAACTTTTGAGATTCTTTTTCCATCTGGCAAATTCGACTTTTTAAGGCATTCTTCTCCTCATTGCTCTTTTGGGCCTCCTTTGCCATTTGAGTTAGTCTATTTTTTAAGGTGTTGTTTTCCTCAGTCAGGCTGTTGACCCTCATTTCATACTTTTCCTGCATCCTTCTATTTCTCTTTCCAATTTTTCCTCCACTTCTCTTATTTGATTTTTAAAGTCCTTCTTAAGGTTTTCTATGGCCTGCAACCCGCTCATGTTTTCCCCTGGGGCTTTTGGAGCAGGACTTCTCACCTCACAGTCCTTTTCCCACTCTATGCCCCCAAAATAGGAGTCTAGGGTTGCATTTTTCTGTTTCCTTTGCCTTGGCATGTTGCCACTTAATTGCTTGACTTTTGGGCTTGTTGCCACACTATGGCTTTAAGGCCAGATAGAGGAATTTTCGTCCCGAACGTGTGGGGGGCAACTTCCGTCTCTGGCAAGCTATAAACCCACCCACAACTTCCACCCTAGATCACAATCCAGATCCAGGGAGGTTAAAGCAAGAGCGATTACCCCCCAAGACTGATCGCTGGATCTCCCCACGATTTGTAGGCTGGGAGCCGGAAATGCCTCTGAAAACTACAAAATGGCGTGTCTCCTCAGAGGCTTCTAGCCCCCAGGGGAGGGAGCGGACGCATTCCCCAAATACAGGTCCCAAAGTCCATAGGACACCAACCTCTTACTTTGTCCTAGGCAAGTCTATGTTGATAATTCTGGAATCTCCACAGTTCCTGGTGTTCTGGGGTTCCTCCAGCCGGCTGCTGGCCCTGCCGCCCTGGGGCTAAAACCTCGGCTCACGTGGACCTGGGCTCGGCTCAGCTCCTGTGCTCTGCGCGCTGCTGGCTCCCAGACCACTGCGCTGGTCCTTCCTGCAGGGTGCTGGGCTGTCCTCAGCGGGAGGTTAGCTTCTCTGTGTCATTCTGTGGGTGCTGGGGCTCCAGAAGTTTTTCAGAGTCCTTTTTTACATAGTTTGTGGAGAGTCTGGGGGCAGAGAGGCTTGGAGGAGCTGTTTCTACTCAGCCATCTTGGCTCCGCCCCCTGATTTGCAATTATAAGGATGATGGCACTGTTATAAGAAAGTGGGGCAAGTGGCAAGATTTGAGAAGATGGGAGTGGGGAGACAATGAGTTTAGTGTTGGACATAATGTGCTTAAGATGCCAGTAGGGCAATCAGATGAAGATATATAGCCTGAAATTGGAGATAATGCTATTGGAATTAAACAGGATATTAGCCGTCTTGTAGCATTTCAGTAGAATGATGAGTATAAAAACTAAAATGCAGAGGTCTGTGGAACAGGTGCTGGTAATAAGGAAGTAGAGGCAGTGTCCTATGGATAATTCTTCCTAGAAATGGAGCATTGAAAAAGAGGAAGAAATCATCGAATTTCAAAAATGGGAAGGGACCTCAAATGACATCTAGACTAATCTGTTAATAAAAGAAAAATCCTCACTACAGGGCATCTGACAAGTGGGCAACAAATCTAATAATACCTCTTCTGTGTAATAGTCCTTCATATACTTGTAAAATGTTCTTTCTGAATCTTTCTCTTCTGTAGGCTAATTGGGAACATTCACAGTTCTTTCAACCACCCTGAAGAGTCATTATATCACATGGATTTGAGGCCCCCCATCATGTTGTTCCAATGTCCTTCCTAAACTATGGTGCCCCAGACTAAATGAAGTACTTCAGATGTTATTTGACCAGGGCAGAGAAGAGAGATACTATCACCTAATTCATGGTAGAACTAGATTTCTCTTTAATATAATATATTCCATTTGATTCAACTCATACTAACCTTTCAGGCCTCAACATTTTCCAGATTTTTTATTCTAGACAAACTACTGCCTAACCATGCCTCTTCCATTTAGTATTTGTGAAATTGAATTTCCGAAGCCAAGTGTAAGACTTTACATTTATCTCAATTACATTTCATTCTATTAGATGCAACCCAATATGCTAACCTATCAAGATATTTTGGCTCCTGAATCTGTCTTACAATTTGTTAGGTAGGCCTCCCAGCTTTGAATAAAATTTAAGGAGAAAATTGCCTCAGTGAATGGTAGAGTCTGCGGAAGTATTTTTGTTGTAGAAATAGAGAGACCTGAACATACTTGTAGACAGAGGGAAAATAGCCAGTAATGATGAAGAGACTGAACAAGAGGATGATTCAGAGAAAAGTTACCCAGGCTATGGGAGGGGTTAGGAACAAGGTTACAAGTGGAAAGTTTATTCTTGGTAAGGAAGGCAACTACTTCATTTCCTGAAACTAAAGGAAAGGTGAGAAAGAGAGGTAAACACATAGAAAGTTTTTGAATCATGGAGAATGGGAAATGAGGGAATTCATGACAATGGACATACACCTTCCTACCTTTTGAGCTAAGTCATATTCTTCTTCTTCACGTGCTCTATGTTCCAGTCAAAATGAACTACTTACTGTCCCCTGTACATTCCCAGATATTTCTTACCACTATGGCATGCTTTTCATGTCATTCTATATGTCTTCCTATAGACATTATCTGCATTCTCTTCTAGGAATAAACGTACAATTCTGATGGAATGATTCATTCTTGAGACCAAGGCTGGATGTAGGTAATGCTGAAATTGAAATTTGTTTGAGACCCATCTTTGAATTCATACTCCTACATTATTCCCATCATTTTCCTTCCTTCATACTGGTGCCAGATTAGTCTATACCATTAGACATGGCCCTAGCCAGGCTACTTCTCTGCTCAAATATCATCAGTGGCTTCTTACTGCCTACTGAGCAAAGTTACAGTGATTTTGCCTTGTATTCAAGGGTCTGGCACCACCCTAGTTTTAAGCCTTATCTCCAGTTACTCTCCTCATAATCTATGTTCCAGTCAAACTGGAATCCCCTCTATCTTCTGAGAATCCACCCTGTGCTTTCTGATCCCGATGTCTTTGTACATGCTGTTCTCTAAGCATGGAATGTACTTCCTGCCCCTCACTGTCCATTGAATTCCTACCTATTCATCAAAGCCTAACTCAAACATCATCTCCTATATGAAATCAGCTAAAAATTATTTTTCAAGTACCATGTCAGTCACTAGGTATATGAAGACAAATGTGAAATAGTCCCTGATCTTTAAGAATTTCATGGGCTACCATTTTCTGGACTCTGCTTGGGCCCAGAGTTCAATACTAGGGGCAGTGAATCAAAGTTGCAAAGAAGCAAATTTTAATGATTGAAGGAAAAATATTTATAATTGGAGCTATCCAAAAGTGAATTGGATTGCCTTAAGAGGTCGGGGATTCTCCTTCACTAAAGATCTTTAAGCAGTCTGGGTAATCTGTTGGGTGGAGAGGGTGCCTCTTCAGATATGAGTTAAGCTGGATAGTTTCTGAGGTCTCTTTGAAACTCTGAGATTCAATAATTCTATGAAATCCAGCCCCTCACCTGCTACCTACTTCAAGATGTCCACCTGATTCTGTGAAGTCAGAAATGAACTTTTTTTTCACATTACATATGGTACCTGTATTTTACTATCATTTATATAATATATATTTGTGTACATATTGTATTTCTCTCATGAAGTTCTAAATTCCACAGTGAAGGGACCATGTATTATCTTTATATCCCTTTCTGTGCCAGACTTAGTTCTTTTTGTTTTTAATTATTCTTATTTATTTTGTCAAATATCTCCCCATTACATGTAAAATAAATTTAAAGATTATTCTATTTTCATTCTTGCATTCCAAGTTCTATCCTTCTCTTCTGTCCTTCACCACTCCTGAGGAAGGTGAATTTTGATTTCAGTTTGGCATGATCTCACATGAACAAACTACTTTCCAGTTTTCCCAGAAATTTTTGTCAAGTAGTGAATTCTTACTCCAAAACTTGGATCTTTGGGCTTATCAAATAATAAATTATTATGGCCAATTACTACTGTGTATTATGTGCCTAAACTATTCCATTGATCCCCACCATTTTATTTCTTAGCCAATACCAGATTGTTTTGATATTACTAAGTTGTAACTTTCCTTCACATTTTTTTCATTGATTCCCTTGCTGTTTTTGACCTGTTCTTCCAGATGAATTTTGTTACTATTTTCCTACCTCTATAAATAATTCTTTGGTAGTTTTATTGTTATGATACTGAATAAGTAAATTAACTGATGCTGAATTGCCATTATTATTACATTGGTTCAGTCTTCCCATGGGCAATTAATATTTCTCCAATTGTTAGCTCTGTCTTTATTTGTGTAAAAGGCATTTTGTAATCATGTTCATGTAATCCCTGATTTGTCTTAACAGGTAAACTGCCAGCTATTAAAAAAAAATTATCTGTAGTTATTTTAAATGGAATTTCTCTATCTCTTCTTTTTCTTTTCTTTTTTTTTTTTTTTTTGGAGGGCAATTGGGGTTAAGCAACTTGCCCAAGGTCACAAGGCTAGATTTTTGTTTGTGTGTGCATTAAGTGTCTGAGGCCGGATCCAAACTCAGGTCCTTCTGACTCCAGGGCCGACGCTCTACTCACTGCACCACCTAGCCGCCTCTTTCTATCTCTTCTTGCTGGGTTTTGCTGATAGTATATAGAAATGTGGATGAGTTATGTAGATTTATTTAATATTTTGCAACTTTGCTGAAGTTGTTAATAATTTCAACTAGTTTTTTTTTTTTAGTTGATTCTTTAGGGTTCTCTAAGTATGCCATCATATTACCTGCAAAAAGTGATACTTTTGTTTCATCATTGCCTATTTTTATTCTTTCAATTTCTTTTTCTTGTCTTATTGCTATAGCTAGTATTTTACTACAATATTAAACAAGTGTGGTGATAAACGACATCCTTATTTCATTCCTGATCTTTGTGAGAAGGCTTCAAATTTATCACCATTACAGATAATGCTTGCTTCTTGTTTTAGATAGATACCACTTATCACGTTAAGAAAAGTTCCATTGACTCTTATGCTTTCTAGGGTTTTTAGCAAGAATAGGTGTTGCTTTTTCTGTATCTATTGATACAATCTATGATTTTTGTTATTTCTGCTATTGATATGATCAATTACACTGATAGTTTTCCTGATATTGAACAAGTCCTGAATTCCTGGTGTCAATCCTACTTGCTCATAGTGTATGATCTGTGTGATATATTGCTGTAATCTTCTTGCTGGTATTTTAATTTTTTTTGCACTGATATTCATTAAGGAAAGCAGCCTATAGTTTTCTTTCTGTTTTTGCTCTACCTGGTTTAGGTATAAAAACCAATCTTTGCATCATAAAAGGAATTTGGTAGGACTCCTTTACTGATTTTTTCAAATAGTTTCTCTAATATTGGGATTAATTGTTCCTTAAATGTTTGGTAGGATTCATTTGTGAATTCATTTGGTCCTGGGGATGTTTTTCTTAGGGAACTCAGTAACGGCTTGTTCAATTTCTTTTTCTAAAATAGGATCATTTAAATATTCTATTTCCTCTTCTGTTAATCTGGGCAGTTTGTATTTTCTTTTTTGGAATATAATTGGGCAAAATAACTCCTAATAAATGCTTTAATTTCATTTTCATTTACCTTTTTCATTTTTGATATTAGTTATTTGGTTTTCATCTTTCTTATTTTAATAAAATTAATCAATATTTACTTTATTGGTTTTTTTAATAGAGTGAATTCCTAGTTTTATTTATTAGTTCATTTTTTTAACCTTCAGTTGTATTAATCTCTCCTTTGATTATCAGGATTTCTATCCTGATATTTAATTAGAAGTTTTTGCTTTTTTCTACTTTTTTTTTTAAATTGTATGTTCAATTCACTGATATGTTCTTTTTCTCTTGTTTTGGAGTATGACTTTAGAGATATAATTTTTCCCATAAATGTTGGTTTGGCTCTATCCATAAATTTTGGAGTGTTTTACTTATTGTTGTCATTCTCTTTAATGTAATTACTGATGGTTTTTTATGATTTGCTCTTGTACCCACTCATTCTTTAGGATTAGATTATTTAGTTTGCAATTAGCTTTAATCTGTGCTTCCTTGGCCCTTTATTAAATGTATTTTTTTTTCATTATGGTTTGAAAGGGTGCATGTAATATTTCTGTTTTTCTGCATTTGATTGTGATGTTTTTATGCCCTAATACAGAGTAAATTTTTGTGCAGATGTCATATTAATCTAAGAAAAAGGTATATTCCTATTTCCATTCAGTTTTTTTCCAGAGGTCTAGCATATGTAAGTTTTCTAAGATTCTATTTATCTCTTTGACTTCTTTCTTTTTTATACTTATATTTATAAGAAATATAGATCCCACACTAGTATGGTTTTTATCATTTCCTCCTGTAATTATTTAGCTTCTCTTCTAAGAATTTGGATATGATGCTATTTGGTGCATCAAATCTTGTCTAATACAGTATTTGAATGGTTTCTTTCCTGCTGCTTGAAATATTTTCTCTTTGATGTGGGAGCTCTGGAATTTGGCTATAATATTTCTGGGAGTTTTCATTTTTGGATCTCTTTCAGGAGGTGCTTGGTGGATTTTTAAACTCCTATTTTACCCTACACTTCTAGTATATCCAGGAATTTTTCCTTGATTATTCTTGAAAGATGATGTCTAAACTTTTTTTTTTAAATCACAGCTTTCAAGCAGTACAACAATTCTCAAATTATCTCTCCTTGACCTAATATCCAGGTCAGTTGTTTTTCTAATGAGATTATTTCACATTTTCTTATTTTTTTCATCTTACTGATTTTATTTTATTGTTTCTTGACATCTCATGGAGTCATTAGCTTCTACTTGGTAAATTCTAAATTCTAAGGAATTATTTTTTTCATTGAGCTTTTGTAACTCCTTTTCAATTTGTCCAATTCCATTTTAAACAGTTATTTTTTTCAGTGAATTTTTGTGCATCTTTTTCCATTTGATCAATTCTGCTTTTTAAGGTATTCTTCTCTTCATTGGATTTTTGTGCTTCTTTTATTTTTTTCTCTACCTCTCTTATTTGATTTTTAAAATCCTTTTTGAGCTCTTCCAGGAATTCTTTTGAGGCCTAAACCAATTCATATTTTTCTTTGAAATTTTGGATGTGGTAGTCTTGATTTTGTTGTCTTCTTCTTCTGAGTTTATGTTTTGATCTTCTCTGTCACCATAGTAACTTTTTATGGTCAGGTTGCTTTTTTTTGTTTGCTCATTTTCCTGACCTATTTCTTGACTTTTAGCTCCATGTTTAAGTGGGGCTCTGCTCCCAGAATGGAGGGGACATTATCCCAAGCCTCAGGGATTTTGTGTGTGTGTGTGTGTGTGTGTGTGTGTGTGTGTGTGTAGCTGTTTTCAAGCTAGTTCTCAGAATCTGTAAGTTTTCAGTTTTTCCAAGGTGGTGTGATCTAAGGAGAGGTGTGGTCTTTGTTCAGTTGGCCTATGTTCCAGTCTGTGAATGATCACAAGTACTCTTTTCCACCAGAAACTGTGACTGCCATCCCCACTCCCTCCTCACCACAGGTTCTGGTGTTCCAGTGCTCCTCCTCACCCTGAGACTGTGACCCTGCCCTGCAACCCAGATTTGTGTATGGGTAGTACAAGAGTCCCACACCCAGTGCCAGCAAAAGGACCTCTGTAATCTCCTTCTGACCAGTTATACCCGCCCCCCCCCCCCCCTTACCATCTCTGGGCTGAGAGCCACTGCTGACGCAATGATTCAGTTACTCCTGAGGCTACCTGCTCCTAGTGTACTAGGGCTGAGCTTTCACTGATAAAGCCTGTGCTGGACTGAGCTCAGGTACAACAGACCTTTCTTGTTGACCTTCTACATTGTCTTGGGCTGAAAAATTATTTCACACCCTCCTTTTTTATTTGTGCTGCTCCAGAATTTGTTTTGAGGTTCTATTTAAAGTTGTTTGAAGGGAAATTTGGGAGAGCTAAGATGAGTTCCTGCCTTTTCTCCTCCATCTTGGCCCTCATATCTATGAAAACTTTCTCACCTTAGCACTGGTGAGAAATACAATATTAGTAGGTGGTTGGCATTGTATTTGTGGCCTCCTTCCACTTCTCCAAAACTGTGTATGTTAACACTGTATACTCATCTATCCCCTACTCTACAGATAGCAGTATATGTGTGTGTGTGTGTGTGCACACGCACGTGTCTATGTGTGCATATATATATGTTTAGTACGATGGATGAAGTAAAAATGTTCTACTTAACTGAGAGATCTAAGCTCATATCCAATCTGAGCACAAGATAGGACATTTGCATTTATTACCACAGTTGTTGTTATATGGTGGTAGCAATAGCTTGTCAGTGACATAAGCAAACACTAGGCCGAGCAATTCCAGAATCAAGTGTCCTAAGCTTCATCTTCCCAGAAATGGTCCATGTGGAGCTTTGGACTCTGAAACTGGTCATAACCCTATCTGTACAGGACTTACCTTTGTCCTTCTTTACCACTGACCTGCATAGGCTGGGAACCAAACCAATCTTGCCAAATGGTAAGAAACATGACTTTAGGAGAACTGAAAGTTCAAGTCTGTGGTCAATAAATAAAGCATTTTGAATAGTATTAAAGATTTTAAAAATATTGACAGGACTTTATCAAATGCTAGAGAATAAAAACTAATAAGCATGCCTCTTAAAGGAATACAACTATTACATCTTTGAGGTTAATATGCCTAATGAAAATATGATATTCCATGTCACAAACTGTTAAGCATAATAATAAATATTTACAAATGGGTAATTAATTATTCTATGTGGAAAGTACTGTCCCTCTAAGAAAGGAGCAATAGGACAAATAAAGCTCAGAACAGTTAAGGTACTTGTTCAAGTTTACATAACTAGTACATGACTAGAATAGTGATGTGGTAGTAGATTAGGATGACTGGGGTAGATGGGTAATGGGAGAGAGGACTAAGGGGCTTTAATATGAGATTGAGTTTCAATTTGATACAGTATCTATATCACTATTAGGTCTATATGTCCAAATAAATCAATGCAAAAAATAGGACCAATGTGAATGAAAATATTTATAGCAACTTTTTTTTTTTTTTTGTGACAGCCCCAAATTGGAAAGAATATGTCCTTCCATTGGGAAACCACTAAACAAAGTGAAGTTTATGAGTGTAACAGAATATCACTCACTTTTTTTTTGTTTGTTTGTTTGTTTTTTTTGGAGGGCAATTGGGGTTAAGTAACTTGCCCAAGGTCACATGGCTAGGTTTTTTTTTGTTTGTGTGTGTTAAGTGTCTGAGGTCGGATCCGAACTCAGGTCCTTCTGACTCCAGTGTCGACGCTCTACTCACTGCACCACCTAGACACCCCTTATCGCTCACTTTTTGCTAGAGAAGTAATAGATCAAACTGCAGAAAGAGGAATATGTTTTCAGACTTCGACAATATTGGAATTTGTTTTGATGAGCTACGTATCCATTATTGAGGATTTCATTTAAAAAAATTGCTTAATAGGAGGGGGATAATAAAATGAACAGAACAATAAAAGAAAAAATAATATATAACCGGGCAAATATGTGGTGCATGAATAGATTATTGGTCACAGAGTAAAAAAGATATATCTTCATGAGTTCAAATCTGGCCTCAACTGCCTATTAGCTATGTAAAGCTGGGCAGGTCACTTAAGCCTGTTTGTCTCAGTTCCTCATCTGTAAAATGAGCTAGAGAAAGAAATGTATATTTGCCAAGAAAATCCCAAATGGGGTCACAAATAAGCAGACAGGAAAGAAAAAACTAAACAACAATAACAAAAAAATTATTAGAAAGTCATCAGTAAAAATAAATGTAAAAGACCATACATAGGGTAACTATAGGCGACTAGTGTAGATTCTTAAGCATGTGTCCTCTATAACAATTTTCAGCTGTCCCTGTGTTAACATATGAAGTTATTATCAGTAAAAATGGCCATCTGATTCTTGCCTCCAAGTGATTTTTTTCCCTTCTGCTTGTGTACTGTCCTGTTTCATACAACAAATATATTCAGGCCAAGAGATGAGCTAACATATTCCTCATCCCTTCAGCTACTAACTAGTTCCTTCCTCTACCTCTAAAATTATTTTGTATTTACTTCATATATATTCTGTAAGTGCTTATTTATGAACATGTTATTTATCCACCACAATGAAAGGTCCTAGAAGGCAGAAGCTGTTTTTTTTTTTTTCTTTTATGTTCCCCAGCACCTAATGCAGGGTCTGGAATATAGAATAGGAAAATGCCTATCAATTGGTTGATCTGGCCATCTCTAAGACATAATCATTAATTTTGTGCTATGTTCTTCCTATCCATGCTTTTATTCACACGGTAGGGCTACCATCTGAAATTGGGGCAGACCACCATCTGAAGTCATGTAGGAGGTTATGTTGCTTCTAGTGATGGCTACCTATTCTTGAAAAGTAGCCAGAAAATGCAGGAGTATTCTGTATTTGAGAAACTATATTGCTAATGCCTATTGGATCTCAAAAGAATAAGGCAGAAGAATAATAGAAAAAAAGACTCATTCTTTTCCATTTAATAATGACTTTTGGCTAGAGAGTCTCATACACTTTTCCATTTCCCTTTTTATAGACTGAGATCTTGTCTGAGACTTAAATGATATTAAGTTAATTTACTTACATATGATCATTTCAGAAGACAATTATCAGTGTCTAGAAGAGAACTCCAAATCTTCAAAATGGGCTATACTCAACCGAGTTCATCCCTGTACCATAATTTTTTTATCTAGTAACCATCATGCAAAAGTGTTGACTTAGAAAAGGGAACGTATCCAAAGTGCGTGTCTTACTCACTGGCTTAATTTCTATCAAGAATCCTTGAGCAATGAGAAACCATCTTGCTGTGTTCTAAATATCTTAGGCCCATTAACAATATATAATTTAAAAATTCTTAGTTCTTCTTTTGAAAATATATTTAGACAGAATATATTGGACTTCTTGTAACATCTAACTCACAGTTATCCATGAGTGGATTATTTCATTTATAGGGTATCTAGAATGTTATTACCTTCCTCTCCCTCTACATTTGTCTCATTACATTTCTCTCTTGAGAATAGATGGAGACTATAAAGAAGAATAGATTCCATTGTATTGATATTGGGTGTTGGTCCTCTGATTTTATAAAGGGATAAGCACTGGACTTGGTGTCAGGAGGGTTCTTCTATCTTATCTACAATGGTATTACTACACCACCCATCTGGCAAAGAGCAAACTCCTTATCCTCTATAAGTTTCAGCTTTCTATATGGAAATGGTGACAATCACCATTTGTATGAGGGTTTATATGAGGATTAAATGAGATAATGTAGGCAAAGTACTTTGTAAATCTTTTTAAAATATTATGATGGGGGGGGCGGCGGCTAGGTGGTGCAGAGAGTAGATCACTGGCCCTGGAGTCAGAAGGAGCTGAGTTCGGATCCAGCCTCAGACACTCAACCCACACAAACAAAAACCTAGCCGTGTGACCTTGGGCAAGTTACTTAACCCCAACTGCCCTCCAAAAAGCAAAAAAAATAACAAAAAAAAATATTATGATAGGTCAGTAACTTTTATTATTCTCCATTATTTCATGAACTATCATAATGTTATGATACCACAGTGACATTGGATCAAGGCTGGTAACTGTAAAGTATCTCTGAAGTAATTTAGTTTACTTTTTCATTTTCTAGATGAGAAACTGAGGTCCAGAGACCTTGTGACCTGTCTAAAGTTACACAGACAATAAGTATTACAGGTAAGATTTGAACCTGCCTCCTCTTACTCTAGAGACAGTGCTTTTGATGATAGTGAAGACTGCAAATATGGGGGTAGTGGTGTTTGTAATCTCATCTGAATGGGGAATTGCCAGTGTGAAAAATCCTTCCATTAATGTCAAATGGCAACTGGCTTGTGACTTAACGTCTCAGAGAGTTTCCAGGGACACTAAGAGGTTAAAAACCTTTTCCCAGTGTCACATGAGAAGTATTTGTCAGAAGCAGGACTTTCACTCAGGTTTGCTGGACTGAAAAATGGCCCCCTGACCACTGTGAACACATACAACAATAACGGCATATTTACGTGTGCTTTAAGGCTTCCCAAGCCCCTTCTATAGTTATTTCATTACAATCCTAGGAAATAGGGTGAAATTTGCATTATCCCCGTTTTACAAATGAGGAAAATGAGGCTCTGAGGATCACCCATAATTATCCAATTAATAAATATTTGGTGCAGGATTTGAACCAATTAGTTCAATACTCTGGACACTTCCAGGTTGTCTCACAAAGAAAACAGAGTCCAAGGGAGGGGAAGTAATTAGGGCAAGGTCCCAGAAATAGGACTCCAACAGAGATGGATACATTAACAGTTTAATTATTTTAACCAATCTGATGAGCAACATGGACTTCTGCAGAATCCATTTGGCTGAATTAGTCATCAAGAGTCATGAGAGAAGACTGAAATGAGCGACTTCATCTTTTTGCTACTTTGTTCTCTGTAAATTGACTTGGTCAACTTGTTCAGCCATTCCCCAATTGACTGCCATCTCTGTAATTTTTAGCTCTTTGTCACCACAAAGACAGCTGCTATAAACATTTCAGAACATATAAACTATTTACCTTTTTTCCCTTAATCATCTTTGGAAACAGACCTAGTAATAGTATCGCTGGGTCAAAGTATATAGGCAATTTAATAACTTTTTGGTCATAATTCCAGATTGCTCTCCAAAATGGTTAGATTAATTCACAGTTCTACCAGTGGTGAATCAGTGTACCAATTTTTCCATATCTCCTCCAATAGTTGTATCTTTTCCCTTCAATCATTTTAGCTAGTCTGATACATATAAAATTATATCTCAAGGTTGTTTTAATTTGCATTTCTCTTATAATGGTTTAGGACATTTTTATGACTAAATTGTTTATTCATTGGAAAACTGTTCATATCAATTGGAAAATCATATTCTTATATCTTTGACAAAGTTTCTTATATATTTGAGATATGAGACCTTTATCTGAGAAACTCTATAATTGCCTCCCAATTTTCTGCTTTCCTTCTGATCTTGGCTATATTTTTTATTTGTATAAAAACTTTTTAATTCAATGTAATTTAAATTATTCATTTAATACCTTACTTTGCTCTCTATCTCTTGTTTATTCAAAAATTATTCATCTACTCATAAGTCTGATAGGTAATATATTCCAAGTTCTTCAATTTTTTGTTATATCTTTCTTTATATCTAGGTCATGTATTCATTTTGATTTTATCTTGGTAAATGGTATAAGATATTGGTCTATGCCCAGTTTCTGCCAAACTGCTTTCCATCTTTCCCAACAATTTTACCAAACAATGAATAAAGACATTTGGAGAGAGAAAAAAATGACTTGATCAAAGAAGTCCTACTAAAGAGCTGAGTGTTTCTAAGGCCTCTCTGAACCATCTAAAGATCTCAAGAAAGACACTCATCACCAAAAAGCAGTTATTGAGGCATGATTGTGTTGTGATGAGTTATATTCATATTTAAAGGGTCCACTTTTATATAGTGATCCATAAACAATGCCCATCCCATTCATGATGCCCAGAGAGCCTCAAGTACAAAGAGGGTGCAAAATAATTACATTCCAAAGGTTTCTTATTCCATTATGAGTTACTGGTGAGAATGGTATTGGCTGTAGAGGATAATATAGTCTTAATCATCACATTTATATCACTTCTATCTAATACGATACTTCTGATGTTTCTTAAGGTGATTTTTCTGTCTAAAAGGCCTTTCCACATGTCTTACATTCATAAGATTTGTCTCCAGTGTGAATTCTCTGGTGACCGGTAAGGATTAATCTTAAAGAACAGGCCTTTCCCCATTGATTATATTCACAAAACCACACAGCTGTTATATGCCAGAGCTGGGATCTAACCCAAAGCATCTAATGCCAAACCCAATACATCTGCAGTTGTAAGCATACACTGCAGTTGTCTTCTAATAATGGCCAGACACTTAATAAATGCTATGTGTTGGTGCCTAATTTGCCTATGGGCCATTTATTTGTCATTTTGGACGATTCCAGCACATTAAAATGCGTACCTTGA
The DNA here is from genome assembly GCA_011680675.1 of Gymnobelideus leadbeateri. Lineage (NCBI taxonomy): Eukaryota > Metazoa > Chordata > Mammalia > Diprotodontia > Petauridae > Gymnobelideus > Gymnobelideus leadbeateri. Next base: position 29,561 of record WOXC01008825.1, read on the forward strand.
TAAAATGGATAAATGCTTATGTATATATGTGCATGTATTTGTAAAAATTAGATATAAACAAAGAAATAAAAAGAAAGGCACTTCAAACTTTCTCCTTATATTAAAGTTTAAATGTTTTCTAATTAGACTGTAGAATTTTTGCACCTAAGACCAAAATCAGCACTGATATATTGAAATGAATATAAGGTACATAATATTATAGCTATTTTGTAAGTGTCTGGCATTTATCTGTTTATTTAAATGCTTTCTCCTCCACTTTTATGTAAGCTCTTAGATGGCAGAAATATTTTCATTTATTCTGTCTCTCCTTGTATTTCTTGTCCTTGGAAGAGTTCTTGCACATAGCAAATGGTTAATAGTTGTGCATCAATTGATTAAATAGAGGATTGGTACTATAAAAGAATGGAATTGTCTTGGTCTGAGATGTTTCACAAGATCATTTGCCATTTGTCATTGTGCTATGCCCTTTTCTGCATAATAATAAGTGACAAAACCTTCGGATGCATGGCCCATTAGATAATCAAAGGCAAGAATTACAGGCAACAGGTCAAAAATGTTTCCCAGGGGAGCCAAGTTTGTGATGACATCCTTTAAGGAACACAGTGACCAAGAGACATTCACAAAAAGAAGATAATGGCCTTCTAGCATAGTTTTAAGGGACATCTTAGGGTAGTTGTATGGTTAAATCTTCTGATCCAGAGAGAAGATCCACAATGAGTTCCATTGATAACTCTGGAAAACAGAGATACATACTATCAATCACTAGTTAAATCTAGACACATGTGCAAAGTAGCACATCTCACCCGTGGTCACCCACGCTTTCGCCTTGATGTTTTTCCCCCAATGTTTCCTTTGAATTCCAGTCCTCTGTTGCAGGTCTGTTGCACAATAGAAATGCTAAAGGGCATTTGTGACAGTCACACAGTCAAAGCAATACTTATAATTGGAAACTAAAGAAGAAACATTTGTCACACGTTATAGATTTCCTAAATTCCTTTGATGTTACAGGTTCGCTCAGAAACAGTATCTTTCTGTTTTTACTATAGTAAAAATAAAAAACAATTTGCAATTTTAGCATTTCATAAACTCTTTTTTGCTCTCTTTGTGGAAAAGATGAAGAGATATAAGCTAAATTGTTTTAGCTGATGATATCAGGGGAAAGATCCCAATTTAGATGATAATTGTTTCCCACAATAATAGTTAGGTGGATTTGGAATTAAGTGAGTGATCTCAAAGAGATCCTTATAATTATCTGAAAGATCATTAAAAGATTGATGCCAAGGTTGGAAGGAGGGCTCTAGTGGAAAGTCCCTAGAAATCTGTCCTTGTCTCTGTGCTGTTTAATATTTTTATCAATGACTTTGGTGAAGGTACAGATAGGATGCTTATCAAACTGACAGATGGCACAAATGTGGGAAGAAAAGCTAGCATACTGGATGACAGAATCAGGGTCCTCATGTATCTTGACATCCCACAACAATTTGAAAATCAATAGGGATAAATGTAAAAGACCTATATGCCTAAAAACAAGTCACCTTTGCAGGTACCACATAAAGTGAGTTGCATCTAGACAAGAATTTGTGAAGGCTTTAGTAGATGGTAAGCTCAATATGTACCAACATGACAATCAAGAAAGCTGATGTGGTCTTTGGTTACATGAAGAGAGGTATAGAGACTAGAATATGAATGGTTTTAGACTCATTACACTCTACCTTAGTTAGACCACATATGCAATATGAAATTCAGTTCTGGAAGCCATCTTTTGGGAGATTCGTTGATAAATTGGAGATCATATGGAGCAACTAGTGTGGTGAAGGGTGTTAAGATTATGTCATAGGAAGATTTGTTGAAGGAAAAATAGACAGCCTTGAAAAGAGAAGATGTAGGGGAGAGATGTACAATAGCCATCTTTAAGTATATGAAGGGTTATCAAGTGGAAGAGGATTACTCTCTATCTGTTTGACCCTGTGGTAGAGCTACAGTGAGTAGAAGTCGATGAGAGTCAGTTCAATATAAAATAAAACATCTTAATAATTCAAGCTCTCCAGAAGAGGCATGAGATAGACTCATCAGGCATTGTTGCCCCTCTTTGGAGGCAAAGGCTCACTTGTCAGGAATATTGCAGATGCGATTTTGTTCGGGATCGAGTTGGACTAAATAAAATAGCTTCTGAAGTCTCTTGTGCTCTGAAATAATGCAATTCTATGAAGATAAGAGACAATGATGGTGGATTTGAAGGTGAGGGAATCCTGGTTCTGCTATTTACTATGTGACTTTCAGCAAGTATCTTCTTTCTAGGTCTTAGTAACCTTGGTTGTAAAATGAGGGGCTTTGAATTTGATTTCAAAAGGTCCCTTTTTCAGCTTTGAATCCAATGATCCCAAGATTGGGATCCTTCCCCTCATCCTTTGTCTCTCTGGACACAGCATGGATTGGGAAGAATGAACTTTCTTGGTCCTCATTAGGCTTGTTTAGAATTGAATAGGAATCCCTTTCCCTACATATCTTTTTTATTCCATGGACTAAGTACTAAGTAGTGTGGTAGAAGGGATATAGGGCAGTTAGGTGGTGCAGTGGATAAAGTGCCAGACATGGATTCAGGAAGACGAATCTTCCTAAGTGCAAATCTGGTCTTAGACATTTACTAGCCGTGTGATCCTGGGCGAGTCACTTACCCCTAGTTGCCTCAGTTCCTGATCTGTAAAATGATCTGGAGAAGAAAATGGCAAACTACTCCAGTATCTTTGAAATGGAAACTCCAAATGGGGTCACGAAGAGTCAGATATGAATGAAACAACTAAATAACAACACAAGGGATCTGCCAGTTGTAAACTATGCTTATTGAAAATATAGTATCCCATTTACAAGCCCACAAGAGAGATGATTACTCCTTAGAATTCTCAGAGGTCCCAGACTTGTGTTTGTACCCTGGCAGGCTCTGGGAATGCTTACAATAACTTCAGCACATACTTCCAACATGAAACTGAATTCCATTTTCTAATAGAGGCAGCAGGTCTGATGCATCTTCAGGCCAGGCTGCTGAGAATCAGCGGTAACTTTCAGCGCTCCTCATTCCAATTGTTTTTGGCCTTGAAGACTTGGCCTCAGATGATTTTCAGTGATGCATCTCAGTTACTCTTACTTAACTCAAGCAAAAAAGATGGAAATATTGTTTCACACAGCTATCCAAGAAGAGTACTTGGCAAATAGCAAGTGCACAGAGAAGTCCACTGGGGAGCAATATCTCAAACTCTAATAAGTTTTTTCATTAAAAAATGATCTCCAGCAGTAGCTTGTCCCTCATCTGTGCCTCTTACTCTTTCCTCATGTTCCCTGATAAATGCAAAAACACATACCATATTGCATCATTTCTGGTTACTCTAGATAAAGAAGCAATCCCTTTTGGTTAGTGTGACTTATCTTGGAAACTCACACATGTCACCTGAATGCCTGAATTTGGCAAAATTTCAAGTTTGTCCCTTTAGGGCTGAGAAGACTCAGTGGGCTTCTAGAATTCTCTGGCCTCACTTTAATAGGACCTGATTAGGAAGAGGCTGTTGATTGTGATATGGTCATAGTGATATATAAGATTGCTTTATTGCTCCCTAAATGTAGGCCAGCCTTTTTCTGGAACTGATTAGGGATAGCTCTTTGGGAGGGTGGAGAGGAAAAGATAAGAAATTTATGTGATGTAAATATATTGATATATATGTATGTATATATACATATTCTATATACATATTTCTTTTTTAAAAAGAAAAGAGATGGGGCGGCTAGCGCCGGCCCTGGAGTCAGAAGGACCTGAGTTTGGAGCAGGCCTCAGACACTTAATCCACACAAACAAAAACCTAGCCGTGTAACCTTGGGCAAGTTACTTAACCCCAATTGCCCTAAAGGGGCAGCTAGGTGGCGCAGTGAGTAAGAGCGCCAGCCTCGGAGTTGGGATGACCCGAGATCAAATACGGCCTCAGAAAATGAGCACCCACGCATAAATAATGACTAGCCGTGTAACCTTGAGCAAGTTACTTAACCCCAATTGCTTTAAAAAAATTTTTTTTAATTAAAAAAAAAAGAGATGATGTATGCTAAATGATACATGACTTCTGAGGGATGGCAGGCTGATGTAAAGCTATATTTTCAGAAATATAAGCTTACATACCTTCTTGTGGGTCCCAACTTTCCTTAGAGTATATTTTAATTGAATGAAACCTTGGAAGTCATTTAGTTTGTGGGTGTTTAACCTGGATCTGAGAACTTGTTTTTCTTCTTTTTTATAATATTTTGATAACTGTGTTTCAATGTGGTTGGTTACTTTTGTTATTGTGTATTTCATTTTATGCATTTCAAAACATTTTTCTGAGAAGGGGACCATGGTATTAACTAGAGTGCCAAAGGGGTCCATGACACACACACACACACACACACACACACACACACACACACACACAAAATGGTTAATCTGATCTAATCTCTGATCGGACTCTTATTCCATTGGTAAGGAAAAGCCCAGAAGGGTGATGTGATTTGCCTCAGGTTACCCAGTGAGTTTCACATGTAGCTGTGTTTAGGAGTCACATTTCCTTTCTATTGCTTCAATACTCCACAACACCAGGTCCTCCACCGCCACCACCTCCATGCCTCCTTCATTCACATAGGGACAGAATGATATCAGGGAGTCAAAGGAGAGAAAGCAGCCAGTGATGCTTGTAAAGAAGTTAAAGAGCTACCAGAGAAGAATATTACAGATGTTGAAGAAGAGGAAAGTCTTGAGATGACAGCAATTGTCAAATGCTGCCAAGATGTCAAGGAAGATGAAGACTAAGAAAATGACGTTAGATTGTTTGATTTGCAAGTAATTGATGATCTTCAATTAGTTGATTAAGAAGTAATTAGTTATCTGGGAGAAAGTGATTTCAGTAGTGTGGAATGGAAGATAGAGGAACCAACGAAAGAGTAAGTTAGCTGAAATGAGGAAATAGACACGATGGATGGAAGCTATGCTTTAAGAATTTTGGAATGAAAAAAAATTAGACATAATGTGGAGTTTTGTGGGGTCAAGAGAAGGATTTAGTTTAGGGTTGTTGTTTTTTTAATAGAAGTGGGCTGAGCAAAGGGTTAATAAGTCAGGAAACCATGATTTCTTCTGTATGGGATTGCAATTTATCTCTAACTTAATACCTTATTAACTTACTATGGTTAAGATGTAAAGTGACCTGCCCAAAAAGTTACAAAGTAAGGAGATGAACCCAAGTGTCTCCTTACTGTGAGTCCAGCACTGTGCCCAGTACATTACGTTAATATAGTAGATAAACCTAGGAATCAGGGAAGCTAGATTTCAGGCTCAGTCCTGCCTCTACTGACCTATAATCTTATGCAAATCACCCTCTAAGCTTCAATCTTCCCAATTATAAAATGGACAGGTTAGACTGCATCATCTTTAGCAGCTTTTTCCATCTCCAAAATTTTATGACTGTTATGAGCCATCATCTATAGGCAAGAAAACAAATAAAGTTCCCTTCTCTGGAGCTCTATACCTGGTTACTGCAGAAGCAGTCACAAATGCATGCGGAAGGTAGCTTCTTTCTTAGCTGCTCCCTTATTAGCAATCTCTTTCACACATGAGAGTGTATCACCTAGTCATGTATGACATCATCAGGAAGATGCACATATTCCATGAGGTGTATTGCTTGATTCCCACTCATCATTGATCACTTTTATTTGAAAGATGATTGCTTAGACTGATTAGATTGCTGGCCAGGGAACAGAGGAAGCTAAGTGGAAAGCAAACATATGCTGTTGGTCTCATAGAATTTCAGAGTTGGAAAGGACCTCTCATATCAAGTTGGACTATGTGACTGAGGCAGGAGCTCCTTAAGAGCATGAACTGTCTTTCTGCTAGTATTTTTATCCCCAGTTCTTAGCACAATTCCCGGGCCATTACAAGCACTTTATAAATGCCTCTAGACTTGATCTGCCACTGGCTAGTACAATAGTAGCAGCTTGAGCCAAAGGAATCCATTCCACAACATCCATCCTAAAGTATTCAACCAACTTCTGCTTGAAAATCACCAGTGAATGGGACCCTATTACTTGTTGAATCAACCCATTCTATTTTTGAGCATTTGTGATCCTTATGGAGTTCTTCCTTCCATAGAGGCCTGTTTCTTGTGAGACTTAGCTTCTTTCCTTTGGCTCAAGCTGCTAAGAACTGGGCATAAAAATATTAGCAGAAAGACAGTTCATGTTCTTAAGGACCTGACATTCTCCTGGAGAAAGACAACACATTAAAGGAAACTTGGGCGTGGGAGGGGAAGGGAACGGAAGGTATCCATGTTAATCTGGACAATCAGGACTGGAGCCCTGAGAAGAATGAAGGAATGGTGCCAGGCTTCCCAGCCAAAGGATTTCAGAACTGTAGAGTTTAGGCTGGTCTTTGTCCAAGTAGCCTACCTGGAACACAATAGTCCATCTCCTACCCCAAGGTTTGGGGAATGACTGTCATAAGGGGCCTCCCTGAAGCCCTCACCCTATCCCTGGGGACTTCCTTTGCAGGGCATTCCTTTCCTCCTGGAAACGGTGGTACTTATCTCTCCTCTCTCCCCTGCCCCATTTCTACCTTCTATCTAGACTCCTGCCTCAGTCCAATGGAATCCCCTTCCAGGATTGGCTCTCCACTCCTAAATTGCTGTAACATGTATTCACTGCACCTCATTTTGAGGTCTCTGTTCAGACAAACAAGCTTAATATATCTTCAAATACAGACGTCCTTCAAATATTTGAAGAGGGCTATCCCGTCCCTGCTTAATTACTTTCATCTCTATTCTAAACATCCTCAGTTCCTCCAACTGTGTCCTTTTATAAAACAGCTCCAAGTTCCTTCACCATCCTGGTCACTTTCCATTCAACTTGTACCAGATAACTTGCAAATAATCTAACTAAAATATGGTGCCTAGAACTGTACATAATAACGAATGTATGAAAAAAAGTTATTAAGTACTACATGGAAAGTACTATACTAAGCATAGAAAATACAAATAGAAAAGGAAGATAGTCACAGCTCTCAAGGAACTCACATACTAATGGGGGACACAACACACATCAATGATTTCAGCTGCAAGTCAGATGGCAAGGCCCAGTGGTCCTTAAGAGGCAGCAGTAGTAATACATCTATCTTTGCATTAATTAAAATATCAATTTTGTTGCTGTTGGAACATTTGGTGGTGTGAAGGACTTGGGGGTTGAGAACTTGTTTTTTCTTCTGAGTCTTTTGTACCTATTGCTACTTAGGAGATAGGGGCTATAGCACCTGGGGAGGGAGTTTCCAGGTCACATCTTCACAAAAGTTGCTTTTTCTGGATAACAGCTGTTGGGGGCAGTCTGGAAGCAACCTATGGAAGTGGGGGAGGGGATATTGCCATTCCTGGGGCCCCTGAGTTTACCTGCCCTACGGTGGCAGTTGGTTGGCAGTTGGTGTCGGTGGTGGTGAATATGATCAGCCCCTTCTCCAGGGTTTGCTATCGTAGACTGTAGCAGTGGTGCCAAGGCTGGGGGTAGAGCTGATGGTCTGGGAGGGAGGTGTATTGCTGCAGCTCCCTGGACTCTTGGGCTTGCATGCCCAGCCATGGCAGTTGATTGGCTACTGCCAGTCCCTTCTCCATGGAGGTGGATTGGTGTTTCCTAAGATGATCATGAAATGGGCAAGAGGGAGTAGATCTGGTTGTCTGGGAGGTGCCACTAAATCTGTGGCAGATTATCCTAATGTTTTGTGCCCAGGACAATGAACAAAAGGGCTTTAACCTTCATCTTTTGAATTCCAAGCCAGATTGCTGACTCATGCCCAGCTTGGTTTTCACAAAATTTCCTAGCCTTTTTTTTTTAAATAGGAACTTTTGTAAATTAGAATAATAGGATCTAGAATAGGAAGAGATTTCAGAGATATGTGCCTGACCCCACCATTTGCTATAATAGCACTGAACTCTTATTAACTTAGCTAACAAAATGAAACATGATCTCATGAATAATTATACACTTTACTAGTACAAAGAGTAACTAATACATTCATGGCTTCTCTCTGTTTGATAATCTTAGGGTGACAGATTTAGAACTGAAAGGGACTTGGATTTCATCTCGTCTCACCCCAGGAGAAACAGAGACCTGACAAGATTAAGTGACTTTTCCAAGGCCACACAGGTAGTAAGTGGCAGAGGCAGAATTTGAATCCAAAACCAGCATTCTTTCCACCAAATTATTGTTATTGCTGGAATCGAGGGGAGGCAGTGGATAGAGTGCTGGGCTTGGAGTCAGGAAGCCTCACCTCCATGAGTTCAAATCTGACCTCAGATACTTGGCAAATCACTTAACACTGTTTGCCTCATTTTCCTCATCTGTAAAATGAGCTAGAGAAGGAAAATGGCAAACCACTCCAGTATCTTTGCCAAGAAAACCCCAAAGGGGTTACAATGAGTCAGACACGACTGAAAAAATGACCAAACAACAACATCTATCAGGGTACCTATTATCCTACCTCAACTTCCAATCATGAACCTCCCCCTCTCCATAATAATAATATACTTTTTTACCACTTATTGTTTACAAGTTACAATCGAAATAATGAGATAATGACTAGAAAGATGAAATGGCTGTCTTGATAAGTATAATATTATGAATATAACATAATAATAATTACATTTTTATATTATATATAATTGTATACAATATATAATATTATTTTAAAAGTAGTGTTTATCAATTTAAATCACATCATTTCCCTCTCCATCCTTCCCCTAAGTCCTAAATAATGTATTGCATTTAAGCAACAGTTTTATCCTTTTGAGATAAATGCCCCTTTCCCTATCCAATAGAAAAACATAATGAACATACACACGGACATTTCCTAAACTTGTGTATCATTCTTGTCTTTAAACTAAGCCTTCCTGTTATTGCCAATGTGTGTGTGTGTGTGTGGGGGGGATAAGCATTTATAGAGTACTATATTTGTGATAGGCACCATGCTAAGTACTTTACAAATGTTACATCACTTACTCTTCACAACCCTGGGAGGCAGGTCCTATTATTATCATCATTTTATAGATAAGGAAATTGAGGCAAATAGAAGGTAAGTGAATTCTCCAGGGTCACAAGCCTAGTACGTATTTAAGGCTGGATTTGAACTCAAGTCTTCCTGATTCCAGGACTAGCCAGAAGTATCCACTGAACCACCTAACTGCTTCCTAAGGCCAGTCTCCAGCAGCTCAAGGAGTCAATGATTTTTTTTTTAAACCATACTTTTCATTCATAAGTTGACCCTTATTTATAGATTTCCCTTGGCCAATGACAGAGAACATAGATTCTTCGAGATTCTTCTTTTTTTTTTTTTTTTTGCTCCCAAATTCAGTAGTGAAAATTCACCTCTCATTGACTTCAGTGGTTCATGCACTAGACTGAAGTCAGGAAGACCCCTCCCAGCTGTGATCCTGGGCAAGTTACTTATCCTTTCTCAGCTTCAGTTTTCTCACATATAAAATGGGGATAATAAAAGCAGCTACCATGAGAGTATTTAGGAGAGAGTAAAGCTCTTTGCAAACCTTAAAGTGCTGTGGTATCAGGTCCCTGTTGTTTGTTAAATGAGCGAATGTGGATTAGTCCTCTGGATCGATTCATGCCCAATTTGAAAGTCTGAGATCTATCCCTTATGTTCTCAGTGAAGCATTTTCCTCTCTGCTTAGAAGGAAAGCATTTTCAAAACTTTAATGAGGCCCAGCAGGGGAAGGGACTCCAGGAGCCCTGGTCAACAACTGCCTCATCAAATGTCAAATCTAGGACATAAAAGTGAGATTGCCAGAGATGAATGGATTATGCCAACTCCTGTTGCATCTTTGTTGTCTGTGATTGCCCATTTCTCTAATTGCTTGTCCCATTGTTTTTTTGTTCCTTAAGAAAAAAGCAGAATAATCCTGAAATGAGCATATGAACTGATAAGATTTAGAGCCAAATGGGACCCTTGAGGTCAGCAGATCCTATCCCAGTTTTACAAATGGAGAAACTAAAATCTAGAGAATGGATGTCACTTCTTTTTCTTCAGTGAGAATACTGAACTTCGGTGGAATCCGGCAAATCCCACTAAATGTGGCAGAGAGCAGGTATAGAAAATGTCTATCTGAAATTCGAGAAGAGGAGATTCCTCCAAAGGCGCAGCTGTGGCCTCTTTGCCTTCTATTTGGTTATTGCAAACAGGTGAGGCTTCTGTAGCTGGACTCCCGTTCTCCACGAGGAAAGTGTGAAGCAGTAGCAGGGGTTTCCTGTCTTTTCAGTGAGGGGATGAGAATTGGCCCTTCGAGTTCAAGCCGAGCCAGGTAGTGGGAAAGAAGAGAATGGCCTGGAAAGGAGCCACGGTGAGTTGCTGTGGGTTTTGTTGGTTTGGCTTTTTAGTAGGAGGCGAGTTAGAAGTGGTGGGAGGTGGAGAGAAAGAAGGAAGATTTAAAGAGCCTGCTGAGGTCGGAGGACTGATCATTAAGCCGATTGTCTTATTTCATACGCTGGAACCCTTCAGGCCTATGAGTGAATTTCATCTCTAATAATGCACTGGGTTCTCTGTTCATATTTTGCATTTACCTTAGAATGAGCAATTTAAATGTGGAATGAGTTGAAATTTAAGGTAGGAAGTGCTTGGGGCAGCTAGGTGGCTAGGAGCACCGGCCCTGGAGTCAGGAGGACCTGGGCCTCAGACACTCAACACAAAAAATAGCCATGTGACCTTGGGAAAGTCACAACCCCAATTGCCTTCCAAAAAGCAAAAAATAAACAAATAAAAAGATAGGAAGTGCTGTAAGGTTTGTACTCTGAGCACTGTCCGTAAAGTCAGAAAAAAATGCTCTGTTGAGATTTTTAACTTTAGAGTGTGAATGATGCACCTGCCTTGAAAAATAACCTATAATACTGAGATCTCATGCCTGACTCTTCCAGCTCCCATAGACATAGCCCTGGAAAGAAACAACAGAGATTTGTGAGCTGACCTCTTGACGTCACTAGCAATCTGTAAAGAGCTCCTCCATCCTCCTCCTTCACTTTGTGCCCTCAGTGCACACCAGTCTTGAGTGTTGATACTCACCTAAAGGGTCAACCCTTCTTACGTCATCTGAACCCACATCCTGTGTTCTGGTGGGTTATCAGGGATGGGCATTAACCTTCTACTCAATGTATGAATAAATGAAGAATCCGTTCCTGTTTATTTTTTGGCTGGCTCATTGAAAAAGGAAATCTCATCCTCCTAGAATCTCTTAAAGAAGAACTGGATCTGACTATAAGGGGGAGATTTGAGTTTATTATAACATAGGTTGAGCCCTAGGAATATGGTAAGGCAGAGTGGGAATGACACATGAGACATTGGCCTTGACATCAGCAAAACCTGGGTCCAAATTCTGCCTCCGATATCTTGGTAGTTAGTGGTGTGGTCAGGTGCAAGTCCCTTAAGCTCTCCATTCCCCCAGGTAAGGGTAGAGGTGAACTACTGTCACTGGAGGGAGTTTCTGCACTGATGAAATCACAGGTCCTTCCTATCTGGCACATTCACTAAGCAATGTTGCAGGCAATGTCTGTACGATATCTGTTGTTCCCATTACTGGATTGTAAATTCCATCTGGGCAGGAACCTTCTCTTGTTTAAACTCTGTCTTGCCTCCAGACTGAGCACAGCAGGCACTTCAACCATGTTTGTAAAAGGAATTAACCAATTAGCAAGTACTTACAAAGCAATGGCACATCCCTGTGTGCACAGCCCAACCTGGAGGTTTCTTTAGTGTGACCAAACTCTCTGCACCCACAGAAGTCAACAACAGTTCTAAAGTTTAATCTTATAGTTTCCTGGAACATTTAAAAGTTACGTGACTTACCCAAGCACACCCAGCTATTTTGTGCCACTCTACAGAGATATAAATGCATATATGTCTACATATATACATATTTACACTATTTGTATACAAAATAGGGCCTGGATCTATGATTTAATATTGGTGATTTTCAGTGAGGAAACTCCAGGATGATCAGCATTTACTCTGTAGCTTATAATTTTAGAGAGTTACTTGGGACACTGAGAAGTTAAGTGAATTATCCAGAATTACACAGATTGTATAAGTCAGAAAAGCAAAACTTGAACCCAGGTGTCACTGGTGTGTGTATATGTGTGTGTGTGTGTGTGTGTGTGTGTGTGTGTGTGTGCGCGCGCATGCATGCATGCATGTGTGTGTGCATATGGGCACAAGCAGTTTAAATTGAAAGAGAATTGCCCATACAGTTAAATTTCATAATACTGAGGGCAAAAGAGTAGTTTTTCAATGGAGCTTTTAAAGTCTGAAATACAAAGAATCCATCTGTTGGTCCCCTTTCCTGAGTAAGATTTGAGATCTAAATTCTAGCCTCCACCTCATTTCATCAAGTGAATATAATCTTCCCCTGTGATCTTTTTCACCCCTGTCTCAGACTTCTAGCTCATTTGTTCCCTCTTTCTCCCCTCTTTTCCAGTCTGGCTTCCAAATTCATCCATCATTCAACCAAAACTTCTCTCTCCAAATTTACCAATGATCTCATTATTGCCAACTCCAATGGCCTTTGCTCAATCTCCATCTTGTCAGGTGCTGCAGAAAGGTACTTTTTAATCCCCTTCTCCTGAATACTCTCTCCTTTCTGAGATTTTGTGACACCACCTTCTTTTGTCTTTCTTCCTGTCTCTGTGGTTTCTCCTCAATCTCCTTTGTTGGCTTTTTTCTATCCTTGCTATGACCACTAACCACGTGTGTCCCCCAGGTCTCATCCTGACTTCAGCCCAATGCACTAAACACAGAAGTCTATGAAAGGTGAATTTTTACACTGAATTTGGAAGCACAAAACAATCCTGGGTCCTCTTCTTTTCTCCCTCCATACTCTTACTTGATGTTCTCATTGACTCCCATGAATTTAATTATCTCCATACAGATGGTTCAAAGTTCCACATATCCAGGCCAATATTCTCCCCTGAGTTCTCAAATTACCAGATGCATCTTAGACATCTCAACTTGCTTGTCCCATGGCTATTTTATACTCACAGTATCCAAAATTGAATTCATTCTCTTCCATGAAAACTCTCCTCTCTTGCCACCATCTCACTGAGGCTCAAAACTTCCATGTCATTCTTGAATCCTTGCTCTCATTCAAACTATTCAAGCCATTCTCAAATCTTATTTCTATTTTTATAACATTCCTCATGTAAGTTTCTTTCTTTCTACTTACATAGCCTTCAACTAATAAACCTCCATTACTTCTATCCTGGACTCTAATTAGTCTCATTGTCTCAAGTCTTTCCCCAATCCAACCCATCATTTATTTAGCTTCCAAAATGATTTTTCCCTTAAAATATTAGTCTTAGCACATCATCCCTCCTAATAAAATTTACTGCCTCCCCATTAGCTCCAGGACCATCTTTTTAGCACTTAAAACTCTTCATTAATGGATACCTCTCTACCATCCCAGTTTTCTTAAACTCTCATCTCCTCTACACACATTTCCCAGCTATGTCAGAAAGCTAAGTGGTGCAGTGCATCTGCAATGCCAGACCTGGAGTCAGGAAGATATGTTTTCCTGAGTCCAAATCTTTCCTCAAACACTTATTAGCTGTGCACCCTGGGCAAGTCACTGAACCCTTTTTCTCATCTGTAAAATGAACCAGAGAAGGAAATAGCAAACCACTCCAGTGTCTTGACAAGAAGACCCCCAACTGGAGTCACAGAGAATTGGACACAACCAAAACAACTGAAAAACATGTTGGTCTATTTGCTGTTTCTTGAACAGAATATTCTGTTTCCATGATTTTGAGTGGCTGTTCCCAAAGCATCGAATATTCTTTCCCCATACCTCCTCGTCTTAGTGTTCCTAACTTCCTTTGAGATTTTGTTCAACTGTTCTATAGGAGACCTCTCCCAATCCTCCCAATGCCTTCAGTTCAGATTGCTTCTCACCTACTCTTTGTGTACAATACACATGTATATTATGTAATATATAACATTATTAGTACTAATAATGTCATATAATATATTTTATTATGTATACATACCTAATTATTTACATGTTGCATCCCCTATTAGAATGTAAGTTTCTTGAAGGCAGGGGCTAGTTTTTGGTATTCTTTTTATCCCCAGTGTTTAGCATAGGGTCTTACCACATAGAAAGAGTCCAATATGAGTAATTGAGTGAAATATTTTAAGCTTTCAGAAATCAAATAACAACGATTGCCCCTAGAGAACCATTCATTAGTCTTCATGGGTATCATAAAAAGTCTTGTTTAGTAACTCCCCAGGAGCTAAATGTCTATAACAGAAACAAGGAGAGGGACTTTATTCTCATAGGTCTTTTGATGCTCTGAATTTTACTTAAGAAATCACTAGGTTAATTGCTTAGTTATATGAATCTGGGAAGCTAAAGAATCCTTCTTGGATCTCCACTCTATTTCTAGGAAAATTTAGGATTTTTTACCTGGTTACAGTGAGATTTTATGTAAATATTCAATCATATTTTTACCCTTACATTAGGTTACAAGTACAGTTCTTCAAAATTTGTCCTTCTATAAATTTAGGTGGTTCATACTGTCTGCACGTTAAAATTTTGTGGTGTAAAATCTGCTGAATATTCTTTTTATTGAGAAAACAGAAATTCAGGTGAAAGTCAACAAAACTATTCACAGTGTACATGACTAATAAGTGTCTGAGGAAAGATTTGGACTCAGGAAAACATATCTTCCTGACTCCAGGTCTGGTACTTTATCCATTGTATCACCTAGTTTTCTGACATAGCTATGATAGAAGCCTGTTCAATTTCCCAAAGTAGCTGCCATTCCTCCCATATCTTGGTTGGGCAAGAAGGAGAGACCAATATTCAAACGTTGAAATTTTCGATATAATGTAGATGAGACAAAGGGGATTCTTTGGATTTTTTTGTATTATTAGTGAAATTATCTGAAGCAACAGATTACATGCAGAATAAATATTTTTTTTTGTCTTTGTTAAAATAATCTCAAAGATTTCTTTTCAGCTCAAATCTATGACCCCAATAGGCCAAACATTTCTGGTTCAAAATGCAATCCTGCACAAGCTGCTTTCTATCTAGATTCCAAAGAATCAGAAATCTTGTCCACTCGATTATTAAATAAGAGCCTTGAGAGGTCCAGTAATAACATTCTACACTGTTAGAGCATTTGATACTTTTCAAATAAATGGGCATTGTAAAAATATGATCATCATAGTCCTATCATAAAATATATTTTCATGTTATATATGTATTATTCTCTTCTAATTACTTAACCAATCATTTCTATAACCAGTGCCTAGCAAATTTTTAAAAACTTAACATGTTCAGATTTTCAGTGTTTATACCTATTTATCTCCCTTTTTCTTCTAGTCTACCTTCCTCTTTTACAAAGGATGAACTGAAACCCAGAGAGTTATTAATATACCCAAAGCCATGTAGGTGGTATTTTATAGAGCCAGGATTTGAACACTGGCCCTCTATGTCTCTCCACAAAAATATTAGTTTCTGATCTATTTTCTTTCTATCTCTTATTTGAATTTTTATAATTAGTGTTTTAGTATATGGCTATAGAAGGATGATTAATTTTTAAAAATACTCAATCTAGTCATGTTTACGTAATTTAGCACAATCTTAAAAATCCTTTGTCAGTACCTTGAGTTTTATGAAAGGCTGTTATATTGAGCCAAAAATTTGCCCATGTTTCCACCCATTGGCCCTAAATTTGTCTTCAGAGCAATACAAAGTAAGTCTATTTTCTCATACTCATGACAATCCTATTGGATGTTACCCTTTCTTCCTGCCCCCCAATCTTCACTTCATCATTCTAAGTACCCTCAAATCCTTTAGTAGAAATTCTGAAGACACTGGTTTTGAATTCCTCTTGCCACCCTCCTTTGGATGTGCTCTACTTTGTCAATATTTATATTAAAATGTGTCCCAGAACAGCATATTCCAGATGTTGTCTGACCTGGGAAGAGTATAGTGGAAACTATTGTCAACTTTGTATTAGACGCTCCAATTTTATTAATATTGCTTAAGGCTATTATTAGCATTTTTTGCCTGGAATATCACAGTGACTCATACCCATCTTGCAGTCAACTACATCTTTTTATTTTCACAAGAATTTAAACTAGGCACTTTCCAGCCTGCATTTCTACTATTTATTAACCGAGATGTGGGACTTTACAGCTATGGTTAAACTCAATTTTCTCCCTCTTCTGAAACTTAATATATCTGTAAAGCACTTAACACAGTGCCTAGAACATAGGAGACGCTTAATGTTCATTCTATTCCAGTCTTCCCCCTAAACTGTTCGCCTGATGTTTTATCCTAGATTGGGGGTGATTTTCAGTAGCTTCCTGCAAACTAGAAGTGTTTCAAGTATGGATCTAACAGAATTAAAAGAGATCTAAGCAATCTCTTCTCATTCAAGTTATTATTATGTAAAACAATACAGAGCACTCATTGGCTGGTCTCTTCCTGGTTTCCTGTGCTACTGAGGGCAGCAGATTAAAATTTCCTCAATTGTTTGTAATGGAGGCATGGGGTATGTGTGGTCATATTTGCCCTTCATGGTGGGTTATACAGAGAAAGTGCTGGAATTTTCTGCTTTATTAAAGCCAGCATGTGAAACTTCAGAGGCCTACTTCTGGTCGGGTGTGCCTAAGGAACTTGTACTCTACTGACGAATCTTCTCATTGGTCACTGAGCTGAACTTGGTGGATATATAAGAAGGTATGTTGCTTCTTCTTGCTCTGCTCCTGGACTTTGAACAAAAGAGCTACTGTGAGGTGTCCCCCTAGAGTCAAATGGGGGAAGCATGGCTGCCCTATTTCCTACCCAGTTATGGTGGCTATAAGCAGAAGGCCACCATTGTCTTGTTGTATTTTTTTCTTTCATAGTCTTAGGAAAACATGTATCCTAAGATGAAAGAGTGTATAGAGACAGAAGCAGCAAAGTGCTCACATGACTAGGGGAGGAGACATGGTAGCCAGTAATGCCATACTTGACTCCTAGGAGGCAGAGTGAGATAGGCACTAAAGGAAGGAAGCAATGGAGTGGCAGGTTATCCCTTTTAATATCCTCTGAATTCTGGCTTTACAGACAAACAGGGAATACCTTTTCATTATGTAAATCTCTCAGGTAGATATGGCCAGTAGCCAGTTTCTAAAGTTCAAAGATATGGGCTTGAAGCAAATAGGGAATGGTTACACATGCTCTGGAAGACCCACCAGGAAGGGCAAATCTAAGCATGCTCCATATATATAGTACATGTAAAATGATGGAGTTGGACTTCATGGCCTCTGAGACTACATTTGGTTCTAAATAGATGACCTCTTGCTCAGGTCATACCCCATCTACTCCCACCCCAACAGGTCTTGGGGAATTCAACAGAGAGAGACCATGAAACAAGAAGCTTTCCTTTCTGAGCAAGTTGTGTTCCTTATTCTTCAAGTAGTAACTTCTACTGTCTTAATAATTTCTCCTGGAATGAACCTGTGTCCTTTGCCCCTTTCACTGTTCTTGTTCTCGCTTTTGGGAATGATACATAAAGTTTTCCTTTTTTTTTTTTCGGCATCACATTAATCATCTGATCTTTTAAAGCAAACATAGCCCTCTTCTTCTACAATCTAGGATATTTATAGCTACTCCCATTTTTATTCACTGAATCTGAGTCAGAAAGGCCAACTCTGAACAAGAATTCCATCTACTATATTTGTAGTAAGTGGTATATTTAAAGACCTCTAGGGCAGAAATTCCCAAGACCTCCCAAGGCTTCTTATTCCACTCTGGATAAATGTCTTTATTGATCCTCTTTTTTTTTTAACCTATTCTTCTAGGGCATGGTCCTGCTCAAGAAACTTCAATGACTTCCTATTTTCTCTAGAATAAAATAAAATCACCTTTGGCATCTTAAGCTCTTTGTGTCTTGATCCAAGCTACCTTTCCAGATTGTTTTCATATTATTAGCCCTACACAGGTTGTATGTTCTAGCCAAACACCTACTTTTCTCTGTGTATGTGAGACAGTCCGTCTCCCAACTCCATGTCTCTATAAAGGCTGGCCCCCATTCCTAGAATTCCCTGGCTCTCTTCAAGACTTTGTTCTGTAGCCACCTTCTACACAGGGTTTTTCCTGATTCCGTTTTCCTGGTCTTACCCTACCCTCAAATTACTTTGTATTTACTTTGTCCCGTATTCGTCACCATATATGTATTGTATTTTTAACTCCAGAACATAGTATAGCGCCTCACGTACTTTTTTTTCTTTTTTTTTCTTTTTGGAGGGCAATTGAGGTTAAGTAACTTGCTCAAGGTCATAGGGCTAGGTTTTTGTTTGTGTGTGCGTTAAGTGTCTGAGGCTGGATCTGAACTCAGGTCCTTCTGACTCCAGGGCCGACGCTCTACTCACTGCGACACCTAGCCGCCCCTGCCTCACATACTTTTGATGTTGTTCTGCACTTTTGATTCAGTTAAGGAACTTCCTCTAGAACTGCTCTGTACCTTATAGACTTGGAGAGTTGTCTGAGTCACTGAGAAGTCAAGTGGCTTCCATAGTGTCACAAAGTCAATATGTTTCAGAGATAGGACTTGAAACCAGGTCATCCCAACTCCAAGGCAAGCTCTCTGTCCACTGTGCCATAGTATCTTGGACATGCAAACATCTTAATAAGTTCCTCTTGAATCGAATTATTTCAGCAGCCTAGAAAATAATTGATCTGTGCCTGGTGACTTGACCTTATCAAGGGCAACTAAGTTACCTTACTATTTATTTTCAGCATAAGCTCCCTAGTAGCCATTTTTATTCTAGACCAAAGATTATTCTCCTTGGCAAAGAACATAGAAGAGAAACAGAAACGTAAAGATTCTACCTTCTCTATATTATTAATCAACATTGCATCCCTCCCAAGAAATCCTATGCCTTTTATGATCCTATTTTTGCTATGTAGCTTAAACACACACACATTTCTCTTGTATTGCTTTCAAATTCTGCTGGCGTTATCTCATTCTAAGTTTTAGTTCCAGGCATACATAGACCATGGGCCAGGTGTCAGTCAGGCAGCATTTCTTTTCACTTTACTCTCACTATCTTCCAGCCTGTGTTATTATACTTTGTTCTTTTTGATCTAAATAAACTTAGTTCTTTATGATTGCCATAATTTCCAGGCCCTTCACAGTACTAGTTGCCATACTCTGTAGTTTGTCCACATCCTTCCTAAAAGGTGGCATTCATAATGGAGCATCATCTTCTAGATAGGCTATGACCAGAATAGAGGATAAAGAGTCTCTTCTTGGTGCCTTAATTCTCTTAATGTAAACTAAGATGTTATTAGTTTTCTTGGCTGCTTATCATACTTTTAGCTGACTATGGGCTTACAATGCTAAAAACCCTGAGATCTCCAGTCAATGTATCTCCCATCTGGTACTTATGATGGTAATTATTTCTAAGAACTGAAATGTGAGACTACCTTTGTTGCCATTAAAACCCATCTGATGGGGTGACTAGGTGGCGCAATGAGTAAGAGCGTTGTCCTCGGAGTTGGGATGACTCGGGATCAAATCCGGCCTCAGAAAATGAGCACCCACACATAAATAATGACTAGCCGTGTAACCTTGAGCAAGTTACTTAACCCCAATTGCTTTAAAAAAAAAAAACCCATCTGAGTGAATTTCCTAAAAGTCAGGGTTTAGTGGGCCTTGGCAGTGAATAGATCTAATAGCTTTGCCTAAAGGTTAATTGAAATTTTTCTGTGTGTGTGTGTGTGTGTGTGTGTGTGTGTGTGTGTGTGTGTGTGTGTGTGTGTGTGTGTGTTTGCTTTTTGGAGGGCAATTGGGGGTTAAGTGACTTGCCCAAAGTCACATTGCTAGTAAGTGTGTTAAGTGTCTGATTTGAACTCAGGTCCTCCTGACTCCAGGGCCAATGCTCTATTCACTGCACCAGCTAGCTGCCCCTCTGATTTCTGATATTGAGAGAATAGGAAAGATAAACATTCTAAGAAGGCCTTTGTTTTTGTCCTGTCACTTGAAACTAGGGACAGGAGTAGAGATGTCCCATATAGTCTCTGAGATCTCAAATTTTCCCTGTACTGTTATTTAGTAAGGTGAGTCTTCTTGACTTCAGGCCCAGCACTCTATCCAGAGTGCCACCAAGCTGCCCTCCATACAAAGTTAGTCCTGGATATAATGAATAGGTCTTTTGGAGGCAAGGACCAGTTTAGAATATTAAATTTTTTCTTTCCTTATCGACTGTCCTGAATCCTACTTGTCTGAGACAGAGATCCATGGAAGGAGATGATAAAACTGGGAATCAGAACAAGTTGATGATCCTTTCAATTCAAATAATTCTTATTTTCTAATTTATTTAAATACTCTTAAGGCTGTTTTGCATTGTAGATGCTGTTTGATTCAGGGATATCCAGGGAAGAGAATTCATCTTTAAAGTTCACTTCTTCAACCAGAAAGTTAATCAAACATAGCACACCTGTGGATACCACACTGTCTAAAAGCATGCCTTCCTTAGAAAGTATATCCTACGTAAAAGAAGCTGGAAGTGAGAAGGGAACTCCTACGGAGCCTCCCCTGCCCAAAACACCATTTCTAGAATTTTCAACTAATCTAGAAACAAGAAGTTTTAAGCGTCTTGGCCAAAGGAACAGACTTTCTACAGTATCTGCTTCTGAGGAATCCAACACAGAAGTACAAAATAGCTTGAACCTCTCTTCAGACAAGCCAGGACATCAAATTCCTGATCCATTAACCAAGAAACAGAGTAAGATGTCTTTCAGAAAATGGTACTGTTATGGATTACCTGGAATAAAGGACCCCGCCAAAAGAAAAGGCCGTTTGAAGAAGAAAATTGTGGTATGTAATTGATTCCAAATATTCCTAATTACAGGCATATCACTTATGGCGCTACGAAACTTTTTAATATTGGGATTGCATTTCCATTGAATGTTAGAGCTCACTGACTTAGGTTTGTTTGGCTTAGGTTTCTTTTCAAGTGTTGATTTGCGACTGTATGAATTTTATATTGTTTATGTAACAAGAGATTCTGATGTTAATGGCGGAGACACCCCTTGTTTCTCCCCTATAATTTTCCTTTACTCTCAGTGATGTCATCCTTGACCTTCTCTAGTGGTTGACACCAATGCCAGCCTTTCATTTCCCTTCTACTTAATCTTTCTCCAGAATAGGGTATCTCTATCCCCACAGCTATCTCACCAAGGCTACTGCCATAACACGACTTTAGTATGCCCACAGGAGCCCCTTCTACTCTCACGTTTGTCCCTTCTATTACCATGGGAAGAATGATGGTAAAGAAATGTCCTATCATTGTAAATTAGGGGTTATCTACATAGTGACATCAAAAGAGGATTATATTCTGTTAGTTCCTAAGATCTAACTCATAGCAACTGAAAGGGTCTTTGATTTGAAGACCAAGAAATCTGGATATTCTATGGATCTCCTTCAAATATCAGAGCAGTTTCCAAACTGTTTGTTGTCAGAACTCTGGTCTGAGAAGATAGTTTCCCCATTTGTCAATGGCAAGAGTTTAGCCTAGGTAGAACTCTAGTCTAATTCTCTAGAATTAGGTAGGGTTCCTCTTATGTCTATAGGTTGGAACTAAAAATTTGGTGCCATCTCAAGAGCCTAGATATTCTAGAGAACATTGGATGCATTCCATGGCTATATTAATAGGTACCTAATTAGTCACATTCAAGATCTGGGCGAGAAAGCAGGATGACAAGTAAAGTTTTATTTTTCACTGAATGAGTCAATTTCCTGGTGACCTTGCCTTAGCTGGGTAATGAGGAGAGACACAATCTTATACTGGTCACTGTGGAATCCATTTGTTTCTACCACAGACTTCAAGAATCTAGGAAACTATATCTGAACTATCTGAAGGCAATTCCACATCCTAAGAGATATTCTGTATCTCTAAGAATATCAATGAAAGAATTCTATAGGGTTTATACCTTTTGGATCTTTATCTTTCCTAAATTGGTCTTATATTCTATGGTACCATTTTATAGAAATGATTTTCTCTTAAATAGGCAAATGACTTGAGTCCGTGGGAAATTCGTCAACTCCAAAATATTGAAGAAGCCACACACCATGAATTAGTTGTTGAAGTCACATGATGATCTTCCAAAAAAGCCTTTAAATGGACTCTTTGAAACTTCTATAACTTCTTCCTGTATAAAGATTTTCAATAAATGTATTCTGTTTTACCTAAATGAATAAGCATCTTGTTTTGTAGTATAAGGCATACTTTTGATCATTGAGATTTAATTGAATAAATTGATTGAATGAATTCTTGAAATCCTCAGATCTAAGTTTAGAAACATAGTGGTAATTCAGGTTTAATTAACATAGTACAATAAAAAATGATTGCACGTGAAACTGCAAATCTATTTACAACTTGCTATTCCTTTTAAATATATAATAAAGTTATCATGTAAATTTCTTTTCTTTCCTTTTTTCCTTCTGTCTTTATCCCCCTTTCCCCACCCTGGAGAGGGCTACCATTAGACACAAATAAGTGTGTGTTTATGTAAAATTATTCTATACATCCATTTATCAGTTCTTTCTCTGGATGCAGATAGCATCTTTTTTATATGTCTTTTTGTTTTTAATAGAACTGTGTATAGATTAAGATTTAGGAGGGTGGAGGAAAAGCTAAGGGCAGGACTCTTAGAGGGTGAGCAAACTAAGGTAGGGTAACCAAGAGAGTGTAAAAAGAGAGACTAAAGAAGGAAAAATGGGTGAAATAAGATGGAGGGAAATTCACTATAGTAATTATAACTTTGAATGTGAATTGAATATTTTTATAGAAGCTTTCTTTGTGGTGGCAAAGAACTGGAAATTGCAGGGATGGCCAACTTGGGAATGGTTGAACAAGTTGTGGTATGTAATCATGAAGAAATACTACTGTGCCATAAGAAATGATGAGCTCAATGATCTTAGAAAAACATGGAAAGATGTATAAAATAATGAAGAATGAAAAGAACAGAAGCAAGAGAATATACATTAACAGCAATATTGTTTTAAGACACATAGACGCTTAAAGACGAAAAGGATGCAACAGGCTTAGATTCACATTGTGTTGAATCTTCTCAATTCAAGTGTTTTATAAGAGGACATCTTTCTCTTACAGAAGAGGAATGCCTTACCCCTATTTTGAGTTACAAAATCTCTCAAAATTCTTGCACCCGTTTATAAGTAATGGTTGGGCTGTTGAGCAAAGCCAGAGCTCTGAATTACACAGATGTTGAAGGGAGTGGAATTCTTTTCCAGTGACAACTTTCCCAAAGTGGTAATTTAGAGTAATGATCTCAAGGTAGGGTTGTATGAGATGATACATGAGGGTGAGGAACCAATCAATCAGAAGATGGGTCACACCTCACTCTCACTGCAATGTATTTTCTTCTGGTCTTCTAATGTTTGGGGATTTAAATCTAACACCCATTGTTCATTTTGGCTGTATAACTGAAACTCGCCCAACTTCTTTTGCAATCATAAATGTCTTAGATATCCCCCCCCCCCCACACCTTCTTTGTGATTCAATTCAGCAAACATTAAGCACCTCCTCTATGTCAGGCACTGTTGAATATTGAGAATATAAAAAGAAGTAAAAGACATTTCCTGCCTTGAAGGAACTTACAGTCTGATGGGAGAGACAACATTCAAATATATGTACAAAGCAAGCTATATACTGGATAAAAAGGAAATAATTAAAAGGCAATGGAATTAAGAGGGGTTAATTAAGGAAGGCTTCCTGTAGAAGGTATAATTTTAGTTGAGACATAAGTGAAACCAGGGAGGTCAGGGTGGAGGAGGGAGATTCCAGACATGAAGGATTAGCCAGAGAGAATGAATGCCCAGGGATGAGAGATGGAGTGTCTCGTTTGTGGAACAACCAGGAGACCAGTGTCTCTGGATTGAAGAGTGTTGGAGAGTAGGGTGTAAGAAGATTGGAAAGGTTTGAGGTAGCTAGATTATGAAGGCCTTTGAATGCCTAGCAGAGCATTTTGTATTTTGCTCAGGAGACAATAGGAAGCCACTGGAGTGTATTAAATGGGGAAGGTGGGGTTTGTGATGTGATCATACCTGTGTTTTAAGAAAATCACTTAAGTGTCTGAATAGAGGATGGATTGGAGTGGGGAGAGACTTGGGGCAGGCAGACCCCTCAGCAATAGCCTAGATATGGAGTGATGAGACTACACTAGAGTGGAGGTGATGGTAGAGGAGAGAAGGGGATTTATAAGAGATGTGGTGGAATTGGCAGGTCTTGGCAGCAACTTGGATATGGGTGAACTTGTAAAGGTCCCACCCTTTCTACAGAAGACTTTCCCAGTTCTCCTTAAACGTAATATCTTTCCTTTGAGACTACCCCCAATTTATAATGCATATGTATTTGTATATAGTTTTTTGTTTGTTTGTTTGTTTTGGTTTTTTTTTGCATAGTATCTTCCCATTCAAATAAGGTGTTCCTTGAAAGCAGGGACTTTAAATTTTTTTTTCTTTCTTTGCATTCCAAGGACTTCACCTAGAGCCTGGTACACAATAGGCATTTTGTAAATGCTTATTGACTTGATTATTTTGGCAGTGTGTTGTAATCTATTTATACTGATCAATTGGGGCAAATTATTAAAAACAATAATTATTAAATACTTATTCTAACTGAACAAATTATTTTGTATCAATTGTTTGCCAGCCATAATGATGATACAAAGATAAAAATCAAATGTTATCTAACCTCTAGTACCACAGATTCTACTAATAGCACTGCTAATTATTATTGCTTTGTAAAGGCAGAGTAGCATAGTAGGAAAGGGGCTTTTCTTACCATGAAGAAGCCTTGATTTCAAGCCTGTGATGTATATTAGCTGTGTGATTGTGAATAAATTATTTTATTTTTCACTGATTTAGACACCTCTCTCAAATTATAAGTTGACAGATAAGTTTATAGTTATAAGCTTTCACTAGTGGAAAATTTCTGCAAATTGGAGTTCCCTACATGGATGAAATCACAGATCTTGACTATATATATGTATGTATATATGATTTCATATGCCTATGATTTCAAAAGTCTATGGAACTCTCAATATGGAAACTCCCAAATATAGCTACCACCTTTTCCAAATACTACCAAATGAATTCACACACACACACACACACACACACACACACACACACACACACACAGTCCCCTAGTTACCCTAAGGACAGTATCATTGTAGAAATCAGATATACAATAATGGTTATCCAGGAGCAAAAAAGGGCAACTTATCAGGAAGTAGCTTTTTCACTTTAGAGACATGATGACAACATTTTCCAGTAAAATTCTCTATGTTGATCGTATGTGATGGAATCAGAAGAGCTAGAGCTCAAAGAAGCTTTAGAAGTTATTTAATCCAAACTGTTAATATTACAGATGAAAGAATTGAGGCCCAGATAAGTTAAAGAATTTGCCCAATGACATAGAAAAAAGAGTCAAGCTTCTAATTAGGCTTTTTGACTGAATCTGGTGCTTATACCAAATTTGGAAGAAATCCACATTATTGTGTTTCTCTGTTGGGCACTAAGAAAAGTTAAGGTTTCTCGAACGTCCATCCTACTTTATAGGGATTTCAGCAATTAGATAAGGCAGTTTCAAGGTTTCTGGAATTGTGCTGGGTGAACTGGCCCAGAACTATAATAGATAGAAAAGATATATTAGATCATTAAATTTGTCTTCTTGTTTGTGTGGAACACATCATGAATCATTTTAAATTCTCATGACTAAGAACATGACTATGTAGACATTCCTTATTGGAGTTTGTTTTGTAAAATAAAACCTTATTTATTGTCTGGTTTCCAGAGAATTGAATGCATTTTTTTTCAAATGCTTTGTTAACTTCTGGTTTACATCATTGATTTCTGCCAGATTTTGAGTTACAATTTTTTCCCTATTTTTCCCCTACCCACCACCCCAGAATAGGAGTCTCACAGGATATCCCCTCATCTGATCTGCTCTCTCCCATATCTTCTCCCATAACCCCTTTGACTATTCCAGTAGGGCAAGGTGAATCTCTGTGCCTCAATGCCTGTATATCTTATTTCACAATTATATGTAAGATATTATTAATAATAATATTTATATATTTTAAACATTTGATTTTAAACTTTGAATTCCAGATTCATTCCCTTCCTCCCTTGTTGCCCACTTTTGCTGGGAAAATAAGCAATTCAGTATATGTTTTACATGTGTAGCTATGAAAAACTTTACCATAGTAGATATATTGCAAAAGACTGACTATATTTCCCTCCCTCCTATCCCATCTCCCACTCGTTCCACTCTCTACTTTGATCCTGTCCCCTTTCAAAAGTGGGTACTACCAATTTCCCTCCCTTGCATCATCCCCCCTCTCATCTCCTTCCCCCCTACTATCATGTAGGGTGAGATATCCTATTTAGTATGTATGTCATTCTTTCCCTGATCCAAATTCAATGAGAATAAGGTTTTGCCTTTTAGCCTTCCTGTTCTTCCCCTCCCTTGTAACCATCTTCCCTTGCCTCTTCTCTATGAGAGAGTTTACCTCTTTCTCTCTCTCCCCATCTCCTTGAATTATATTCCTCTCTCATCTTTTAATTTCACCTTTTATGTATCATCCCTTCCTATTAAATTTGATGTGTGTCCTCTATGTATACCTGTAAAAAATATATACACACATTCACATATGTATTCATATGCCCATATACCCTCATATGTATATGTATGTGTATATATATATTTCTAATCCCTTCTATTCCCTTCGACTATTTTCATGCTGAGATAAGTTTCATGTAGGAATATAAATAGTTCAACTGTGATAAGTTCCTTATGATTTCTTTTCCCTGTTTACCTTCTCATGTTTCTCTTGCTTCTTGTATCTCAATGTCAAATTTTCTATTCAACTCTGGCTTTTTTATCAAGAATGCTTGAAAGTCCTCTATTCCACGGAATGACCATATTTTACCCTGAAACATGATACTCAGTTTGGCTGGGTAGGTGATTCTTGGTTTTAATCCCAGCTCCTTTGACCTCCAGAATATCATATTCCAAGCCCTTTGATCTCTCTCTGTAGAAGCTGCCAGATCCTGTGTTATCCTGATTGTGTTTCAACAATATTCAAGTTGTTTCTTCCAGGATGCTTGTAATATTTTCTCTTTGATCTAGGAATTCTGGAACCTGGCTAATATTCCTAGGAATTTTCTTTTTGGAATCTTTTTCAGGAGGTGATTAGTGGATTCTTTCAACCTCTATTTTGCCCTCTGGGTCTAAAATATTTGGGCAATTTTCCTGGAGAATTTCATGAAGGATGATTTCTAGGTTCTTTCTTTGATCATGGCTTTCAGGTAGTCCAATAATTTTTAGATTATCTGTCCTGGATCTATTTTCCAGGTCAGTGGTTTTTCCCATGAGATATCTCATATTGCCTTCTATTCTTTTATTTATTTGAATCTGCTTAATAGCATCTTGATTTCTTATAACATCACTAGCTTCCATTTGCTCCAGTCTAATTCTGAAGGAATGATTCTCTTCAGTGAGTTTTTGAGATTCTTTTTCCATCTGGCAAATTCCCCTCATTCCCCTTTTGGGCCTCCTTTGCCATTTGAGTTAGTCTATTTTTAAGGTGTTATTTTCCTCAGTCAGGCTGTTGACTCTCATTTCATACTTTTCTTGCATCTTTCTCATTTCTCTTCCCAATTCCTCCCCCCCCCCACTTCTCTTATCTGATTCTTGAGGTTCTCTGTGGCCTGTAACCAGCTCATATTTTCATTTGGGGCTTTTGGTGCAGGAGTTCTGACCTCCCAGTCCTCCTCCTGTTCCATGCTTTGATCCTCTTTGCCCCCAAAATAGGAGTCTAATGTTGAATTTTTCTGTTTATTTTGTTTCCTTTGCCTAGCCATATTGCCACTCAGTTACTTGACTTTTGGGCTTGTTGCCACTGTAGGATTCTGCCACCAGATAGGGGAGTTTCCATCCCAAATGCTGGGGTTCTCTCAGCTGCTAGAGGAATTAGTTGGGTGCCCTCTCTGAAGCCTCCACATGCTCTGGCAAGCTGGTCACACACCTCAAGACCCCCACCCCAGACTGCAATCCAGATCTGAGAAGGTTAAAGCAAGAGGAATTACCCCCCAGATTGATTGCCCATTCCCCCTAAAGTTCCCAGGCCAGGAGCTGAAGCTGCAACATGGCGGGCTGTGCTGTGGATAATCAGTGGCTTCTTGACCCCAGAGAAAGAATCCAACACCCCATCCTACCTAGTAGGTCCCAAAGTCCATACTGAACTGACCTCTCACTTTTTCCTTGGCATCTATGTGTTGGTAATTCTGGGAATGCCACAGCTGTTGGTGTTCTGGACCCCTTCCAGCCAGCTGCTGGTCTGGCCACCCTGGGGCTAAAACCTCTGACTCACGTGGTCCTGGGCTTGGCTCCCAGACCCCTGAGCTGGTGCTCCCTGCTCGGCTGCCAGGCTGTCCTCAGCAGGAGGTTAACTTCTCTGTGCCATTTTATGGGTTCTGTAGCTATAGAGTTTGTTTAGAGTCCTCTTTTACATAAATTTGAAGTTGTGTGGGCATGCATTTGTTAATAGGTTCACATTTGACTATGATCAGATTCCACGAAGACCTTTCCCAGTAAGCAAACTTAGAAACATAGAGTTAATGGGTCCATTTAACAAGGAAATATCAGTAGGGAATTCAATGAGGGAACTCAGTTTTATTCTTCCATTAATGTTCTGAGAATATCAACTATGTGTGTCCCTGAACCATACTATCCAATGTGTTTTCCTGAGATTATGGGGCAATAGAGAATAAATGTGGATTAAACTAAGTACTTTGATAATGAAAGATTTTATACTAAATACTTAGCTTAACTTAGCTCTGTTTAAAAGGTATGGAAAATTACCTTGTTGAGCACTACATGTAGTTCGAGTTCAAGTTCCCCTTGGATAGAGCACCTTAGTCACTGTCCCTTTTCCAGACACATGTAACATCACTTTTTGCTCAGTACTCTCCAAGCGCTCAAAAATCAGTCTAACGGGGGCGGCTAGGTGGCACAGTGAGTAGAGCATCAGCTCTGGAGTCAGAAGGACCTGAGTTCGGATCCGACCTCAGACACTTAATGCACACACAAACAAAAACCTAGCCATGTGACCTTGGGCAAGTTACTTAGCCCCAATTGCTCTCCCCCCAAAAAAAATCAGTCTAAGTCATCCTGCCTTTGTTTTAGTTTATCAGTTAATAATTTTATTAACACATATTAGTGTAACCCTGCTGATGCTTGGTCCAAGCAGCAGTTTGTACAGAAAGTAGTGTTATTTCAATTGCATATCAGGGATTAAATTCATCCTCTGGTTACCTTGACTAGAGCTCCCATGATTCTGTGTTTTTTATTTTTGTGTGGCAATTTTCTCTTGTGGGTGTTTGCTCAATCCTACTGGAACCAAAGACCTCCACTTGCCCTCTCCACCCTGTCTCTCTTGTATCATTGAGAAAAAAATACCTTCAATAATATATTGTTAAGATAAAAACAAAAATAGGTTATTATAAATATTACTCAATGATCTTGTCCTTCATATCTTAGGAGCTTAAACTTGTTTCTGTTAGATCTTCCTCACCAAAGTTATGAACTAGTCTAACCCTTGGCTATTCTCTTTTTTAAAAATTATTTTTATTTCATTAAGTATTTCTCAATTATACGTAAAAAATTGAGCAATCACTTAAAAAATGAGTTCTAAATTCTTTCCCTCCCTCCCACCTCACCACCCTCCTTGAAAAAGCAAGCAATTTGATTTAGATCATACATGTGATGTCATGCAAAACATTTCCATATTAGCCTTGATGCAAAAAAAAAAACACAAACAAAATAAAACAATAAAAATACGGAAAAAATTTTTAAAGTATGCTTCCATCTTCATTCAGGGTTCATTGTTCTCTCTCTAGAAGTGGTATTTTTCATCATGGGTTTTTTTGGAATTGTTTTGGATCCCTGTCTTTATCAGAGTAGCTAAGTCTTTCACAGTTCATCATGCATTATATTGCTTTTGCTGTGTATAATGTTTTTCCAATTCTGTGTACTTCACTTTTCATAAGTTTATATAATTCTCCCTGGGTTTTTCTGAAACCATCCTACTTGTCTTTTTTTAATATAGTAAAATAGTATTCCATCACAATCATATACCATAACTTCTGCTGTCATTCCCCAATTGGTGGGCATCCCCTCAATTTCCAATTCTTTGTCCTCCCCCAAAAAAGGTGCTAGAAATATTTTTGTACCAACAAGTCCTTTTCTTTTTTCTTTGATCTCTTTGGGATACAGACTTAATAGAAGAATTGCTGAATCAAAGGATATCGCTCCTAGCCCTTTGGGCATAGTTTCTAATTTTCTCCAGAATGGTTGAACTAGGTCACAATTCTATCAACAGTGCATTAGGGGCCCAATTTTTCCAGATCCTATACAGCATTTGTCATTTTCCTTTTGTGTTATGTTAGGCAACCTGATAGTGTGAAGTAGTATCTCAGAGGTGTGTGTGTGTGTATACATATATAATACATATATATATTATATATATATATATATATACATATATATATTCTCTAAGAAGTAGTGATGTAAAGCATTTTTATGTGACCATTGATAGCTTTGATTTCTTCTTCTGAAACTGTCTGTTCATATTTTTGACTATCAATTGAGGAATAGCTCTTACTTATATAAATTTGACTCAGTTCCCTATGTATTTGAGAAATTAGGCCTTTATCAGAGAAACTTGCTGCAAAAACTTTTCTGAATTCTCCTATTTTCCTTTTAATTTTGGTTGCATTGGTTTTTTTTGTGAAAAAGCTTTTTAATTTCATGTAATCAAAATTGTCTATTTTATTTGCTGTAATCCCCTCTATCTCTCGTCTGGACATAAGATCTTCCTTTAAACATAGAGCTAACAGATGCATTTTCCCATGCTCCATTAATTTACTCATGATATCATTTTTTAATGTCTAAATCATTTATCAATTTTGATCTCATTTTGGTATAGTTTGTGAAATGTCTGATATCCAGTTTCTGTCAAATTACTTTCTATTTTACCCAGCAATTTTTGTCAAATATTTAATTCTTACACAAAAGCTTGGATCTTTGGGGTTTATCAGACACTAGATTACAATGATAATTTACTGATGTATATTTTGTATCTAATCTCTTCCATTGTTTCATCATTCTCGTTCTTTGCCAATGCCATATTGTTTTGATGATTACTGCTTTGTAATATAGTTTGAAATCTGAACCTCTGAAACTGCCTTCCCTCATTTTTTTCATTGATTCCCTTATAATTCTTGGCCTTTTATTCTTCCAAATGAATTTTACTACTATTTTCCAACTTCTATAGAATAATTCTTTGGTGGCTTCATTGTTGTGGCACTGAATAAATAAATTAACTTAGGTAGAATTGTCATTTAAAAAAAATATTGGCTCTAACCATGAGCCATTAGTATTTCTCCAATTGTTTAGAACTGTCTTTATTTGTGTCAAAAGTGTTTTGTAACTGTGCTCATATAATCCCTGGGTTTATCCCAGCAGGTAGATTCCCAAGTGTTTTATATTGTCTGCAGTTATCTTAAATGGATTTCACTTTCTAACCCTTCCTACTTGGTTTTGTTGGTAGTATATAGAAATGCTGATGAGTTATGTGGGTTTAGTTCATATACTGCAATTTTGTTGAAGTTGTTAATTGTTAAAACCAGATTTTTTAGTTGATTTTCTAGGGTTCTTTAAGTATAACATCATATCATCTGAAAAGAGTGATAGTTTTGTTTCACCGTTGCCTATTTTTGAGAGAGTCAACATTTCTAGTACAATATTGAATAATTGTGCTGATAATGGGCATCCTTACTGCACTCCTGATCTTATTGGGAAAACTTCATTTATTCCACTACAGATGTTTGCTTTTGGTTTT
Source organism: Gymnobelideus leadbeateri (assembly GCA_011680675.1). Taxonomy (NCBI): domain Eukaryota; kingdom Metazoa; phylum Chordata; class Mammalia; order Diprotodontia; family Petauridae; genus Gymnobelideus; species Gymnobelideus leadbeateri. The sequence continues at coordinate 61,585 of WOXC01008825.1, forward strand.
ACATAGATCCATTTATTTTAAGAAATATTCTATTGATTCCTATGCTTTCTTAGTAGGAATGTGTGTTGTATTTTGTCAAAAAATGTTTTTCATTTATTGATATCATATGATTTTTGTTGTTTTGGTATTGATATGTTCTATTATGGTGATAGTTTTCCTAATATTGAACCAACCCTGAATTCGTGGTATCAGGCCCACCTGGTCACAGTGTATGATCTTTAAAATGATCTATATTGCTGTCAGAAATTTCTGTAGTTTCCCTGCTTATGTATTTTAATTAGGTCTATTTTTGCTTTTTCTTTGTCTGATATCATGATTGCTAACCCTGTCTTTTTTTTTTTTTTACTTCAGCTGAAGCATCATAGTTTCTGTGTCAGTTCCTTATTTAACTAGTTGGTGTGTGTGTGTGTGTGTGTGTGTGTGTGTGTGTGTGTGTGTGTGTGTGTGTGTGTGTGTTTGTGTTTGTGGTTCTAGTGTGTTTCCCATAAACAGCACATTGTTGAATTCTGGTTTCCAATCCATTCTGCTATCCTCTCCATTTTATGGGTGAGTTCTTCTCATTCAGATTCACAGTTATGATTATTAACTGTTTATCTGCCTTTATCCTATTTTCTTCTGTTATCCTCCTCTTTCTACTTTTATCCCATTCTTCCTTTAAAGTCTGCTTTGTTTCTGACAACTCCCTTCTTTTATCTGTGCTCCCTTTTATTACCATCCTACCCCTATCTTATGCCCTCCCCTTTCTATTTTTCTGTTGGGTAAGATAGATTTCTAATATGCTGTGTGTATGTTTGTATATCCCCCTTTTTGAGCCATTTTAGATGTTAGTGATATTCAAGCATCTCCCCCCATCCCACAATTTCCCCTTCCACTCTAAAAACTCTTCTTTGTGTGCCTCTTTTCTGTAAGATAATTTTCTCCATTCTTCTCCCTCCCCCCCTTCCCTTAGGGCATCCCACTTTCTCACCTATTCATTCAAAAAATATTATCCCAATATATTCAATTCAGTCCCACACCCTTTTTCTATATAGAATCTTTGTAACTGCTCTAATAAAATTCTTAGAAGATACATCTGCCATTTTCTTATATAGCATGGTAAACAGTTTAATCTTATTGAATCTCTTTTGATTTCTCTTTCATGTTTACCCTTTTATGTTTCTCTTGAGTCTTATAATTGAAAGTCAGATTTTCTATTTGGCTCTTGCCTTTTTATCAGCGTTGCTTTAAAGTCCTCTATATCATTAAATATTCAATTTTTCCCTCTAAGAATTATACTCAGTTTTGCGGGGTATGCTATTCTTGGTTATAATTCTAGCTCTTTTGCTTTCTGGAATAGCATGTTCCAAGGCCTTCTCTTTTTAAAAGTAGAAGCTGCTAGAACTTGTGTGATCCTGATTGTGGCTCCAGTGTATTTGAATGGTTTCTCTTTTTTTGCTGCCTAAAGTATTTCCTCTTTGACATGAGAGCTCTGGGATTTGGCTGTAATATTCCTAAAAAGCTTAATTTTGGAGTTTCTTTCAGGTGATGCTAGATGAATTCCTTCTATTTTTATTTTACCCTCTAGTTGTAGGATAACAGGACAGTTTTCCTTGATGATTTCTTAAAATATGGTATCTAAACTCTTTCTTTGATCATGGTGTTCAGGCAATCTAAGAATTCTTAAATTCTCTCCTTTATCTATTTTCCCAGTCAGATTTTTTTCCAATGAGATATTTCATATTTTCTTCTCTTTCAACTTTGATTGTTTCATGACGTCTTATAGAATCATTAACTTCCACTTGCCCAATTCTAATTATACCCCTTTCCCCATCTGGCCAATTCTGATTTTTAAGGCATTATTTTCTTCAGTATTTTTTTTCTCTTTTACCAAGATGTTCATTGTCATTTCATAATTTTTGTCCTTTGCTTGCATTTGTTTACCTAATTTTTCCTCTACCACTCTAATTTTAAAAATAATTTGTAGCTTTACTAGGAATTATTGTTGGACTTGTAGACAATTTACATTTTGTCTTTGAGTGTTTGCTTATAGTTACTTTAACTTCTTTCTTCCCTTCTGAGTTTAAGTCTTGATCTTTCCTGTAACAATGCTAGTTTTTTAGTATTCTCTAGTTTCTTTTTTGTTTGTTTGTTTACTTATTTTTCAACCCTATTTCTTAATTTGGAACATTATTTTAATGTTGTTTCCAGCATGGGAGGGGGGAAAGAGATCTGTCTCAAACTCCAGAGGTTTTTCACACTGCTGTTTTCAGAGCTATTTTTTTTTTGGGGGGGGGGGTTGGAAGTTTTTGGTGTTTCCCAGGTGGTATGATCTGGAGAAAGATGCGGTCACTGCTCTCTTGGTCTTTACTTTGGTCCTTACTCAGGTAAGGTCCCTGATTCCCTGTAATTGCAATCAATACTTCTCCTCAGGACCCCTCTTCCCTTGGGACTAGGCATAATTCTTTTCCTCAGAGTCCCTAAACCCTTGGGGATGGAAATGGTACTGCCCCTTAGGGCTTCCATTCCGTCTTTGCTGGAAGTGTTTATCTCTGCCTTTGAAGTATGAAGTGAATATAGGCAATGTTATTGCCAAACAGTTGCTCCTCATGGCTTCTATTTCCCTTTGACCAAAAGTATTCCTCTGTGTCCTTGAACTGTGGTCCACAAGGGGTCATTAGCAATGGAATTGTGAAACAGAATCCAGTCCAGTGCTAACACAGGGATAGTTTATAATCTCTTTCTCACTAGTTACCAGTCCATTCCTGTCTCTGGCTTAAGAACTACCAAAACTGCTGTTGCTTCTTTCACCACCAAGACCCATCACTGGCATTCCATCCATGTAGGCTCTGGGTTAATCCTCTCCCTTTATGTCACAGATCTCTCTTTCTGACCTTCTTTATTGTCTGGGGCTGGAAGAATGTCTCACTCTGACCTTTTGTTGGCTCTTCCACTCTAGAATTCAATTTGAAGTGTTATTTTAGAGTTGTTTAAAGGTTTATGTTCAGAGAATTCAGCTTTCTCTACTCCACCATCTTTGTTCTGCCCCCAGTATTCAGCCCTTTTGGGTATTCTCAAACCTTGAATCAGTGTGGAATTGGAATGAAGAACTCCAAAGAGAAAGCAGTAGACCTGAGTTTTAGTCAAGATTACTGTTAAACCCTGGTCAAAGCATTTAGCTTCTCTCAGCTTTATTTCCCTTAGTTTCCAAATGTAGAGGGTTGGACTAGATGACCCTGAAGCTCACCTAGGAGGAAAATTGAGAAAAGGTTATGTGGTTCAGCATTGCTTCTAGAGTCAGAGAACCTGTGTTCAATTAAAATCCCTGAGCTTTAGTTTCATAATCTCTAATTTGAAGGGTTTGGACTAGATCACTTCTGGGGTCCCATGTAAGCCTGACATTTTATGATCCAAATGATTCTGTATTTAAATAATAACTAAGATTTGTTTTGAAATTGAACATCATGTTTTATAAAGCACAGCTATTCATTTCCTTATTTTGTTTAATTTTCCTAAATCTATTTTATTTTGAAAATAATTTTATTAATACCTTTCATTTTCATATGCCCTAAATTTCCCTTGGAAAGTCATTACTTATAACAAAGAATATTCTTAAATGAAAAAGAGAAAAGTAATTAGCAAAACCTATCAATACATTGACAAAATCTGAAAACATATTTAATGTTCCACACTTATTGGACTTCAGCCTCTGCAAAGAATTTGGGGTAGCATCTTTTTATCTCTTCTTTGGGACTATATTTATTTGTAATTTTGTCACATTCTTTTTCATTTGTTTTTAGTTTTTGTTTTCCATTTACAGCATTGTGATCATGCTATATATTTCCCCCCTGGCTCTGTACCAAGTCTTACCATGTTTCTCTGTAAGTATATGCTTCAGTCAAAGGTATACACTTCAGGACCTAGAGAGTCACATGCAGCCTTGAGGCCACAGGTTCCCAATACCTTAATTAGTTCGAATACAGGTTCTCTTACTTAGTTCATTTATGACTGTGGGCAAATTATTCAACCCCACTATACCTCAGATTGTTTGTTTTGTACTATAAAATGGAGGAATGGATTGATGAGAATACTTCAAGGGTCCTTTCCATCTCTACATATATGATCTTATAATTTTTGTGTACAGATATTTAACTAGCAATGAATCTACCTAATTGTATTGTCAAGCCTGCCTCCATTCTTTTCTACAACAATAACATTATAAACTTTGGTGAATACTTAAAAAAAAAGTCTGGCTCAACTATATCTACATTTTCATAATCTACCAGACTAGTAGCACTATCCAGAAAATAATGGAGCCATTAGTCTAGCATGATTTATGCTAGAAGCCATATTGGCTCTTTTTGAAAAGTGCTTCCTTTTCTTGATGTTAACTATGTCTTAAACAATGCCTTCTAGAACTTTACTAGGAATTTCAAGTCAAGTTCATTGGCCTTTCAGAATCTTTCTACTTTCCTTTTGTTGAAATTAGGACATTTACCCTCGATGACTGCCCAAGTACCTTCAAATCTCCCTGATTCTTCAAAGATCACTTCAAATGGCTCTGCATATCTGCAAGGTTTTTTTTTAATGTCTTTGGATGTAATTTATCTGGACTTGAATTATTTAAGAGCATCTAGGTACACCCTTACCTATTTAGGGATATCAATTACCCAGTAATCATTTTTGTTTTGTCCTTGATTTTAAATTACTCTATTTGAGGTAGAAACAACATTGATGAAATCATAGCTCCATTGAAATATAGAAATGATTTTTAAAATTATTATTTAAGGGTTTGAATAGAAGTAAAAGTCAACATGGCACAGGGGGTAAAGAGCTGGCCCTGGACTCAGAAATACCTGGGTTCTAATACTGCCTCTGACATATATACTGACTGTGTGACCATGCTAAGGTCACTTACCTGTGCTGTCTCTAGGCCAGAGGTCTCACCCATAGTTGATGTGGGCCTAACATGGCCCATAACACTCCTCAAAACACAGTTTGATCCAGATTGAAACATAATTGAGAGATAATTAACAAAATAAATAAAAATTAAATAAAACATAGATAACATTACATTTCAACATTAAGTTGATATGTAGCCCACAGAGATCCTTTTATATCAACTCATGGCCCCTGTTTCTATTTTAATTTGACACTACTGGTCTAAGAAACTCTAAAATTAAGGTTCAGATAATGAGTCGACTTGCATTGGTAGAAGGAGTTTCCTCATTTGAAAGTTGCCTATACCAATGAAATCGATCATTCAGTCCTGATAGTATCTTTGAATAGAGGAGTGATGATATAAAAGAAAATAATGACAATATTTTTATATATAGCTTTTTGTCAAACACATTATTTGATTTAATGCTTCCAATGACCCTATGAAGTAATTGCTATCATAGCCTCCTTTTCACAGATGAATACTTTAAGTTCCAGGGAAGTTAGAGGACTGTGTCCAGGGTCACAGAGCTAGTAAGTATCTTAGGCAAGACTTGAACTGAGATCTTCTTGGTTACAAGGCTGGCTCTCACATTGCCTTCAGTTTACGAGAAATACTGTCAACTGATGTGGAGAAATGCCTTGCTACAGGTTTAAGAGACAAAGATCATTGCCTCGAGTAAAGAAAGGGGATTCTGTTCCCAGGGCTTTGTCTTGTGTCTTGGCCATTCACTTTCTTTTCTTCAGATCATCCTATAGAAACAACATTGATGGGTTTAGAGGCTCTTCCCTAAATAGATCTGGATAGTACCACCAATAGCTTTGGGTATCCATTGGTCATTTGGCTTCAGTGACTGGAGATCTCTGCTTATGCCAAAGGTTTTTAGAACTGCATGTTCTGAGCTGCTTTCAGCAAAACCACTCCATCATTTAATGATCAGGGACACTTTGGGTGGTGACAGTTATTTGGCAGAAATCAAGTCATGCTCCTAGAGTTGGCAAAGGTCATGCAAACATCATTGCCTCCCAAGCCCTTGCTGACTCGGTCTCTATGGTTACTGTGTTTGTTGAACTTCGGTATTGGTAGCTCCTGCTCCCCACAATAACCCTGCCAACCTAATTAGAGAGACACCGCAGAACAAGGGGAATGAATAAGACCCAGCATGTGGCAGAGAAAGAAACTTGCTGATGGTTAACTGTCTTGAGCAAGGAGCAACTGAATGTCTTCCTGCACAGCTGTTGTGTAGAAGTTGCATTGGAGGCCAGCTGAATGCATACACGATACTTGTATAGACCTCCCTCCCACCCCCAACTCTGTGTGTGGAATTCATCTCTGACAGGCATGGGATCTGAACAGGGCTCTTGGTACCTGGAGTTTATGCACATAGCCATTGATGTAATTACTCAAGCATGCTACATTCTTGGGGCTTTAAAAGTCACATAATGATCTACACATCTTGGAAAGAGAGCCAGTCTAATTTGCTTCCATCCAGGTAATGAGGATTGCTTTTATTTTCTCTCCCTGCCAAAGCAATTGACCAGTTCTGGGGACAATGAATTCAGTTAAAACATCATCTGAATGAATGTGTCCCCTGCTCTCCTTCTCTGCCCCCTCCCCAACTTGATTACTTACTTTTTCCTGGAACATTCAAGTAATTGGCAGAGTCTGGACAAAAATCTATTAATCTACTCACAATACACCAGAGGCCCCTTTTCTCATGGCATATTTCATTCATTTCTTTTGTGCCAGGTAGACTGAAAGCTTTAGCTAAGCCTTATTACAATTCATGGAGTTACTACTTGCCAGGTGGTTATTTTTATCATAGCACAAAGAACCAAGAAGATCCTTGTGCTTTTTCATTCATCTAAACACACTTGAAGAATAGCTTGGCTTTTAAGAAATGTAGTTTAACCAACCCTAATAGAAGCCCCATTGAAGGATTTTTCCCATAGAAGCTGTGGCCACAGAAATATGGAACGACGTATCTTATGAAAAATCCCAATTTGAGGTTGCCCAGAGGACTATAGAAAGACATAATCAGACTGCAGCATATTCCAAACTATGCCATTCAAACAGAGCAGCATAAAAAGCGCTGCCTGGGATAGGTTTGACTGGAAACAAAAGTGAGTTGGTCATGTAGAGAGAGTGTTGGATAAAACATAAAAAACCTGAAGATTGCACTGGTACCCACACATATACCCATTTGGTCCCTGGGGAGAGTGGGTTCAAAATTAGTGGTTGCTCCAAAGCATTTCTTCCACCAGGTTCACTTCTGATTGTGGTATAGCTATTCCCTAGCTTGTAGGACACAATGTCTGGATCACTGGAACAATTCACTGCAGTGTGGTAGGGCACTCTGTGAGGCTGACTCATCAGGTTCAGGTGCTGTGGTTATCTCTTCTAGCGTCTCTAATTACTAAACATCTGGTGGCTTTTCCAACTATTTGAAGTTCACAAGTTTGTAATCTAAGTCATTCCATCACCTAAGATTAGGAAATAGTAGACAGCAGGGACAGAAGAAACAGAGACTTCATCCATTCATGGCCACACAGTGTCCTGGGAGGGCAGATAAAGCAGCTGCAACACTGATTGTGGCAGTCGATACCTCTTCCCCCACACAGATGTATGCAACATTTCTTCTTTTTCATTCAAAAGACACCATGGAGAGAGCCCCATGGAATGTTAAAAGAAACAGAAGAAAGCCTCCACGCCTTGGAAAATTCAGTCCAATCACTTCCTTGGCCAATTGTTTCTTTGATGATGTTTTCAATGGCACTTCTTGAGGGTGCCATCATTTGTATCATGAGCAACCTATTTATGCCCAACAATATCTATTTCCCTTTAAATTACCCAAATTTTAATTCTTTGAAGATCATGATGGCCCAGGATTCATAAGCACAAAGAATCCCTCGGAGAGTACTGGTGGTAAAGAGATGGGTTTTTGTTTAAGGGAGGAGGTTGAAGATATTGAAAGTGCTAAACAATTTCCAAAATATGATCCAGGAGCCATTCTCTCCGCCTATTCAGAGATAGGCTCACCTTGCATGTCCTCTCCAACACAGATGGGGACTGATGGACAAAGTTAATGGTTTTCCCTTTCAGCTATAGGTCATGATCTGGGCAATATATTTATACATACATATATGTATATATGAGTATGTGTATATATTTTCCATTTGAATTCTCTCTTTCTCCCTTTATTACTTCTTTCTTTCTTTCCCTTCTTTCTTCTTTCCCTTCTTCCCTTTTCCTTTCCTCCTTCCTTCCTGCCCCTCTGTTTCACTTTCTTTCCTCCCTCACTTTTTTCTTTCCATCCTTCTTTCTTCCCATCTTCCTTCCTTCCTTCCTTTCTTTTCTTTTTTCCCTATCTTTCTTCCCTTCCCATTCCTTTTCCTTTTCCCTTTCCCTTTCCTTTTCCCTTTCTCTTCCTTCCCTTTTCCTCTTCAGTTAGGTAGTGCAATTGATAGAGTCTGGAGTCAAGAAAAGCTGAGTTCAAATCCAAACTAAGACACTATGTGACCCTGGGGCAAATCACTTATTTCTACCTCAGTTTCCTTACCTGTAAAATGTGAATTAGAATAGGTAGAAATAGTACCTCCTCCAAGAACTGTGAGGATCAAATGAAATAACTATAAAGCACTCATCACAGTGCGTAGAACATAGTAGGTGCTACATAAATGTTTGTTCCTTTCCCTCAAGAATTGTTGGGTTATGATTTGCTTGATTAGACCATTCTCTTTCCACCCTCCCTTCTGAATCAAGCTACCATCTGTTATCTTTCAGTTTAGAAGGGGTGGGGATCTTCTAGTTCTTAAAATAATATATGTGTTTCCTATTTTTCATCCACCACTCAGTAGATTCTGTGGAGTTCAATGAAACCCCAAATAGTATTTACTCTAGCTGTGGGCAAACACACCATCCTGTAATTTCCATAGATACATGTAAAGATAATGATAACAGAAGGTACTCCTGAGTTGTTAAATCAAGTCAAATCAACCACTATCTATTAAATTACTTCTTGTCAAGAACTGTGCTAGGCAAGAATTTCTTTTTAAAAATTTTTTTTTTATTTATGGTATAAAACAAGTGTTTCCATAACATAGTATAATTTAAAAAGATGATTGCACATGACACTGCAAAATTATATACACCTTGTTCTTCCTTTTAAAATATATAATAAGATTATCTAAATTTCTTTTTTTCCCTTTTTAGCCATCCCCAGAGATGGCTACCATTAGACACAAATTGGTATATGTAAGATCATTCTATACACATTTCTCTTGATCAGTTCTTTCTCTGGATGCAGATAGTGGCTTCCTTCATATGCCCTTTGCAGTTAATTTGGGTATTTAAAATAGTCAAAATGACTTAGTTACTCAAAGTTGTTCTTCAAACAATATTGCTGTTACTGTATACAGTGTTCTCTTAGTTCTGCTCATTTCACTCTTTACTATTTCATGCAAATCTATCCATGTTTTCCTAAGATCATCAAGCACATCATATCTTCTATCACAGAAGTATTCCATCACAATCATATACCACAACTTGTTCAGCCATTCCTCCCTTGACAGGCATCCCCACAACGTCCAGTTCTTTGCCACTACAGAGAGAGCTGTTATCAATATTTTAGAGCACATAGGGTTTTTCTGTGTTTTTCTGGGACCGGCCTGCAGCATGGGGTGTTTTGTTGAAGTCGTGTGCAGCAGCGTGTACAGTTGTTTCCCAGTTGAGGAGCTTCTCCTCCATCTCCAGTTCTTTGTCACCTCAGAGAACTGCTATAAGTGTTTTGGAGCATATGGGTTCTTCTCCATTTTCCCGGTTCACCTTGGTGGGGGTGGGGTGGACCTGGTGATAGGATTGCTCAGTGAGAATTTTGATGAAAATACAATTCAATTCGCAGAATCATAGATTTGGAGATAGAAGACATCTTAGAGTTCAGGAATATAGGAGGAGAATGAGAAGAGAAAAAAAATCACAAAAACTTAGGCTATAAAAGAGAAGACGGTGATAGTATCAATGGCAGCCAAAAGGGCAAGAATGATGAAGTTTCAGAAAAAGCCATTAGATTTTATTATTAAGAAATTGGTAATTTTGGAGATAGCAATTTCAATTGAATGATGAAGTCAGAAACCAGATTGCAGAGAAGTAGGAAGCTAATGAGGGGGCAGGAAGCAGAGCCATTCATTAAAGCTTTCTCAAGGAGTTTAGCCAAAAGAGGGAGAAGAGATGTGAGACAATAGCTAACAATGGTGAATGGAGATTATTCTGGAGGTCAGTAGACAACAGCCACCAGTATAGATATAGATTGTATGAATGTCAAAGGAAGAGAGATTACAGAGAAATGATAGTAAAGCAGAAGCCTGGAAGTGGCAATGGGGAGCAAGGACTATTCCAATTCCCCCACCCCGACCAGTCACTGGGGGATATAAGTGACAGTGTAATCGGTGCTGGAAAGGGTGACCAGGGAAACAATGTTAGAAGGGAGCAAGATCTCAGAACAAGAAAAGGGAAGGAATGGGAAAGGAAAAGTTTGAAAATGAGAGCTGATTTATTACCTATGGAATAGGCATGCCAGAGAGCACAATGGGAAGGTTGGGTACTCTAAAAGTGAGACATTGATGGCATTGGGTTGATAGTGATATGAATAAGGGAATTGGGGGAAGGTGCAAGAAGGGGATTTGAATAATGACAGAATTCAGAATCACTGGGATGAGATGACTAATGGTATGGGAGTATATTAATCATTAAGGAATGAGTTCAAGTAGATGATCATTGTCCATAGAGGTTCAGCATGGGGATTGAGGTGATGGGAGGTGTAAGTCTACAGTCAGAAAGGGTTGGGCAGTGCCTGGGAATATGCAAACTGATGATTATGGAGTCTGGGTGGCTGGAGAGAGTGCCTAGGTTTGGAACCAGTGACTGCCCTGGGAGGCTAGGAAGTATTAAGAGGGAAGGACAAGGTACACATACCACATGACAAGGCAGTTAGAGAAGCTGAGAAGGTGGCTAAAGAGTAGGGATAATGAATCAATTGCATGTTCTATGAGGAATGATAAAGTATAGCCTGAGAAACAAAACAAAAAAACATTCTGTTTTCCAGGATTGTGATTTTGGTTTGTATAATGTGTAATATATTTGCTTTATTGTTTTTATTACTTAAAATGGTTTATACTGGTGGGAAGTCATGGAATTACCTTAAATACAACCAAGGAGAAATTAATGAAACCTAGGCAAATTTCTAATAATCACAAGAATAATAAAACAACAGTCAGTGATCTACACAGAAGTAAAAACCAATTTTAGGTAGTTATTTATTTTCTTTAGAAAATCATAAAACATTCAAGTCATCTCCTAAAATTAAAAACATTAAGAAAAAGCATCATAAAATGATATCCAAGAATTCTGGAAAAGTTTTTAAAAAGTGTTCTTTATTTCCATACTGCAATCAGGGAAGTTTAAGGAGTGTGAGAGGAATTTCAGGAGAGAAGAAGCAAATTAAATTAAGGAGAGAGGGGATGAAGGGAAAGACAGAAAGAGGGTGAGGGACAGAAAAAAAAAGAAAGTTGAGTATCTAAGAAGATAGAAGACAAGATTAGAAATTCATAGGAGGGGTTACATCAAATCAAGGCCTGGATTAAGATATTCATTAATACTGCTTTTTATGAATACATAATAACCAGTTAGGTAGCTGGGGCATTGAATAGAGTGCTGGGTCTGAAGTCAGGAAGACTCAAATTCCTGACTACAAATTCAGCCTCACACACTTACTAGGCCTGTGACCCTAGACAAGTCATAGGGACAAGTTGCTGATTGCCTTAGTTTCCTCCTCTGTAAAATAAGCCAGAGAAGGAAATGGCAAAGCACTATAGTGTCTTTGCCAAGAAAACCCCAAATGGGGTCATGAAGAGTTGGACATGACTGAAATGATTTGATAATGAACAACCAACTCTATTATTCCTTCATTTCTTTGTATTGTTATTTAGGGACCATTTCATAGGCCTCTCAAGTCAACTGCTCTCTTGTGTGTGTGAGAGAGAGAGAGAGAGAGAGAGAGAGAGAGAGAGAGAGAGAGAGAGAGATTATGTAGCAGAACTTGTAGGCTCTTCTGTTCATGAAAACTTGTAATTGCCTGTTGGTGTATGATTCCAATATGCCTCCATTACCTTTGGGACTCCAGATGCAGTCGTCTGCTTTTCCTCCCCGTCATACTTCATTTTCACTGAAGCAGACATGTGTCTTCCTTCCCTTTACAGAGATACAAACCTCTTTGCACATCTCTACCCACTCCAAAAATTAAACATATCAGATGAGGGCTTTTTCCTATAACTGTAGGAGGAGAAACATAAGTGATAACAATGAGAAGACAAGGAAAAATGGGAGATAGTGTTCATTTGGATAGGAAGAAACCAGATGCTCATGCTGCCGGCTACGAAGGCAAAATCAGCTTCTCCTACAGAGTTCATCTATCTCCAAAGAACAGGAAATTTTCCAAAGCTCCTTGATAGAGGCTTTGAGATAATCCCTCTTTAAAGGCAAGTGAAGGAAAATACACTATTCCCTCTAGCCACTCACTTTACAGTCTTACCAAGAAAGGTCATCAGTTCTTGTGTTTTGATGGGGAAGGCTGCTCCTTAGTTTCTAATTAACATTGTCTGCAACTAGACTTCACTGAGTCACAGAGGAAGGGCCTGAGGTCTGTCCATCTGGAATGACTTTATTTTTCTCTATCTCTCCTTCTCTCTGTGTTTGCTTCTCTGTGTCTCTGTCCCTTTCTCTGCGTGTCTCTCTGTCTGTATGTCTTTGTATCTCTGTTGTCTCTATCTCTGTCTTCTTCTCTTTCTGTCTCTATCTCCCTCTCTTTATGTGTCTCTGTCTCATTCTTCTTAACTTGTGGATACATTTGTTTATAGGAATACATGTGAATACATTTGTTCATTGCTTTTAAAGATAAACGATTGCTACACTGAATTCCCCTCGTTATCTGGAGAGAAACAATGAGTACGAAGTTTCCCAAATTATACTTGAAGAACCCATGACTGGAGGAGCTTATAACACCAGCATTTTATCTGGATCAAAGGGTCAGGGTGGTATAGTAGAAACTGGAACTTTGGAGTCAGGAGAACTGAGTTTAATTCTGTTTTTAGAAATTAAATGCTGTGAAAATGTCATTGAACCATTTAGAACCTTATTGACTTTATATGATAATGGGGATAATTTAACTGTAAAATAAAGGCAATTGTACTCTGTATTGCATGATATTGTTTTGAGAAAAATTCTTTATAAACTTTGATATAAAATATGAATTACTATTATAACATGATGAAATATTATGAGAAAACCAGAAAGATAGAGTCATTATGCAGGACCTTGAATACCATAATTAGAAGTTTGTAATTTTTCAAAAATTTTCTATTTTTCAATTCAATGTAATTTTTCAATTCTTTAACAATTAGGAGTCATTGAATATTCTGGGAAAGAAGAATGACCTTATTAAGGTGGTATATTAACAATATCACTCTGGCAAAGGGGTGAAGGATGGCTGGACTAGGCAGAAGAATGACTAATTAAAAGGCTATTGCAATAATATAATTGAGAGGGCCAGTCAAAAGTCAATAGCACTCATTACATGCTTACCATGCCAAATCCCATGCTGAACTGGTAGTACGTAGAAGGGTGAAAGCCAACCAATCAAGCAAACAAAAAGTCCCTTCCCTCAAGGAGCTCCTATTCTAATGAAGGACATAATGTATAAATAACTAGGTATATGTAAGCTATATACAAGAAGATGGGAGGTAATCTGAGCAGGGAAGGCATTAATAGCTGGATTTATAAACAAGAGATTTGAGCTAAATCTTGAAGGAATCTAAAGCGACAAAGAGATCAAGAGTAGGTGAACTATGTCACAAGTTATACATGCAGTATAGATTTAATGAAGTGAAATAGTCTGAAATAAGGTTTGATACCATCGTTGAGAGCCTTGAATGTTAGGATGAGGCCTGTGCACTTTATGGGCAAACAGGGAGGGGCTTTGATATTAATTGATTAGGGAAATAAACTGCTTACCTTAATTTTATATAGTAGTTTATCATTACAAAATGTCATGTCATTTAATCTTAACAAACACGTATTAGTACATGTTCAAATTATCATCTTTTTCAGTTAAATTGAATTGTTTAAAATCACATAGTAAGCTAATAGTAAGTAACTCATGACTTAAACCCATTTCTTCTGAGTCTCCATTCTCTTTCCACTAAGCTCTGTCATTATAAAATCTACTGAGAATGGCAAAAGACGGGGGCAACAAGAAAATTCTTTTAAAAGAAAATAGAAGTAAGAAATGGAAAGTAGTATTCCATCACTGGAAACATTTAAGTAGATCTGGGTGTTCAATTGTTCAGGATATTAGAAAGGTAATCATTTTTATGTACTTTATTTTATGCATTTAAAAATCATTATTCTGAAAATGAGCCCGTCTTTACCAGACAGCCAGAGGGATCAATTGTATAAGAAATGCTAAGAAACCTTACTCTAGATGGCGTCTGAGGCCCCTGCCAGCTCAGAGATTCTGTGGAATCCATGAGAATATTTATTTCTCCAAAGAAAATAACTATGGTTTTACTCAAGCAGATTTTCCTTTATTTTTGTTAAATTAGAGTCCAGAAATTATAATAGTGCAAACACTCAGTATAAAAGTTGCAATAAGAAATGTACATTCACATTTAACATTTCAGTCCATTCACTTTTTAACATAAAAATAGGACAAATATGCTCTTCTCAATTTAACAATCCTGAAAAAGACTGGAAGAAACTCTACAGTGTTCTATTTACATAAAAATAGACCCGTATTATGTATGCAAATCTATCATTAGAAGTTACCCAGTGATAACAAATTATTGTATTACTGAATAGATCTCTATTTTTTTTTTATATAAGCAACAGCAGTGGGTAATAATAGTTGGAAAAAATGCCATTTGCCCACTACTCTTGTCTTTAAAGCTATGAATATCGATTCATATTGTAGCTGAATATTAAAGAGTCCAGAAAACTTCCACACCTCTTCAGAGGTGGAAAAAAAGAAAGGATGACAATGGATTGACTTCCATCGAGAATGAAATTAATCTCTACGTGGTGATGTGTGGGTATGTCACATACATCGCTTTAATTGGTGTGAGTTTGTGATTACTATTAAATAATGAAAGGAATTGACAATTAGACAAAATGGAAAGTACTGATTCACCCCAGAAAACATCTATTAAAATCCAGATTCATTTGGGCTCATGACATGTTGTAAAGACAATATCTTGACCCTAAATTGTACAGGAGAATAGCATCATTGCCCCGATTAAGAAAACTAACCTTCATATGATGAAAGGAAATTAATAGCTTAGTTATTTTGCACATGCTACATATTCTTAAAGCGAACCAAACCAAATTCCAAATGAATCCATAATTTCACTATAATTCAATGCCAAAATGTCAAATTGTTCCCAAACCTTCAGCGTGTCAGCATCAAAGCATGCACAAGAATTTAGATTTTAACATTACTAAAGGCAAAGTGTATGACCCTCTAGGAAAGCCGTGGGCTTTGTGCTCTTATTGACACTCAGGGTAGGCAGGTACACCCCAATAAATGAACAGCCCCCACATAAGAATGTCCAGTCCAGACTATGCCAGGTGTGCATTCTACCAGAGAAGAAGTGTTTCCTGAGCCACCATGCTACCTTCTTACCTATCATTGAGGGACCAGGTATCTCAGGGGCTAAAGAGTAAGGGAGCATGGAGTTGGGAATAGAGTCAAAAGAATTTTTGCAATGCTGTTATTGTTATTTCCTTTTCCCTGCTGTGGAATGACTTTTCTCATAGGTATATGGTCATAGAGAATGGTTAGGGTCCCAGATTTGTCTTTGAAAGCTAATTTATTCCATAATGTAGCAGATTAATAAACAGATAAGTTCAATAGAGACTTCTGGGTTAGCCTTGAAATCTAACTACTATTTGCATAATCATTTCTGTTTAAATAGATGTCCCAAGTTCTAAATGACTGACTTAGGATATCACCAATTTGGGGACTATTAATTGTAGTTAAATTATTTCACAGAGGAATTTAATATTTACCAAAAAAATAAAGATTCACTGAATAATGTTTACATGATAGGATATAATGTCAGTTTACAAGATAGGATATAATCTTGTATCATTTTATATCTACCTTCCTTTCCCTTTGCTGGTTTCAGTACTAAAAGCATCTTGGTGAAGCTGCTCTGTTAATGTATTTTAGGAAAGGGAACACTTAAGAAAGAAAGAAAGAAAGAAAGAAAGAAAGAAAGGAAGGAAGAAAGAAAGAAAGGAAGGAAGGAAGGAATAGCACAAAGAGGAAGCAATCAGAATATATTATTAAAATATATTATTAAAACTTATAGGACCAAAAATTACTTTAAAACAAAGTCCTGATGCTTTAACTCATGGATTGGATGGCAAGGTGCTATAAATCTATACTTGAAATGCCTCTGTAAATTGAAATGAGTGTAGAATTTCCCTTTCAGGCCTGCCATAGATAGATACATCCACTGGCTGGTTTTCATTCCCCCAAGACACTGGGGGGAAAATATGGTTGTGCCACATATGGAATTTGAATAGAATAGGTCAATCGTTTATTTTAGAATATTTTATGCTTAAGAGAAAAGGAAAGTGTTGTATCTAAGAGAAACAATATTTTGTTCTGTTGTTTCTTAGAAGATGCACAAATGAAAATCCCTGCTATAATAGCATCTAATTAAATCATATATGATGAGAGTTCAAAGAACATTATATATGTGTGTATGGACGTACACACATTACATTCAGAGGATTTGTCATGCTTCTGTGAAAAAAATTATGATTTTTAGAAGGGGAAATAAGGTGGAGGAAATTTTATGTTGTATTTTGAGACAAATGTGAATGATGATACCCTCTGGTCTGTCCTACCAAAACATGAATAATATGTTTGGCAAAACAGAGATGTTCAAGGGAGATGAGGTTTGGTCCATAACCTGGCCCAGGTCTAAGGCCCCAGGGTCTACCCTGGCAACAGAGTAGCCTCTAAAAAACCTAAATGCTTCAAGGTTGATCTTTAGAGGTGTGATGTGTTTTGTGAACATTTGTGTGGAGTCTCATTATAACAGTCAACTTTGTGCTTATGCTCTTTTAAAGGAACAGCAGTTTTCTGGAGGGTCAATTTGTGTTGCTTCCATCATTAACTTCTCAATTACTAAAAGGGATTCATTGTTGTAGGAGAATGCCTCTAAAAACTGTATATTTCAAATAGAAAATTCCTATTTCAGTTTTGCCATATGAGTATGAATGGAAAGTACCTCCAATCTAGAATTTTAAGTGAGTTAGCAGCTATTGGGAACAATGTTTGCTATTGGGTAGATTTTTTTATTTCTGTTTTGTTTTTCTAATTTTTTTTGTGAGACCAATAAAATAAATATTATATCTCTAGCTTCTTTCAAAGTAATCTAGTATGTATTAGAGACAAATAGAAGACAGTGATATATAATGGGGAAAGTCCTCACTGGCTCTGAAATCAGAAGACTGATTCAAATGCCATTACTGATGCTTACTTCTTGTGCGACCTCTGCCACCCCAGTTTCTTCATTTATAAAATGGGGGCAGGAGAGAGGGGGACATGTGATCTAAATGATCTTTGAAGTCCTTTCCAGATCTGGCTTTATAATCTGTAATTTAGGCAGTTCTAATAATAAAATGGAGGTGAAGGTTGTTCCATTTTCCTTAGGACATTGAGCTATCTGTATCTGAACTGCTACAAGACTCAATAGAAACTCTTTCATTTTGCCTTGTACATATATACATACATGTATATACACATGTATACATTCATTCTGTATTTGCATTTTTTTTGTTTGGCTTGTGATTTGGATTGTGATTATTTCAGTGGAGATAATGCTTAGCTCATGATGTGTAGCACACTCCCGGTGCTCATTTTTATTAGTGATTCTCCAGTAGTTTACATTCTTAGAGAGTTGCCTAGGGGCACTAGGAGGTTAAGTGACTTGTCCAGAGTCACAGAGCTAATAGGTTTCAGAGCCACTGCTTGACCTCATATTTCTGTTTTGAACTGAATTCAAGGCAGGTCCTCTGTCCACTCCACTATGTTGGCTCAAGAAATGTTGGGAATTGTATTAATGCTACAAATAAATACAGAACAAAATCAAGTCTTCTCTAACACTGGGAGGAAAAAGAAAGTAGAACAAGGGAAAACAATGCCAATTAGCAATAAAAGAAATAATCATTAAAAATACATGGCGGTTTTTAATTTATATCCTTTAGTATAATCTTTTTTATTAATTGCTGGGGTTAGGAGACTGAGGAAGAGGCCAAATCAAAAAGTAGGAACTACAGTAGAGCAGCTGGTTGTGCTTACATGCTACTCAACAACTGATCAACTAACATTTTTTACTAAATGGACTTACTTTTTCAAATAAAATAGAAGTAGAAACATATCAAGTCAATTTAACGATCCTGTCAGTAAGTAGACTGGTTCTATGGACACAACCTTATTCAAAAGTAATTCTCCTCCTCTCAAATCAATTTTAATCATAGTAACAAATAATTTCTCTTATTTTGCTGACCTCTTGTAGCACACATGGGGAACATTTCATTTGGACGAATGTCTCTAGCATACTAACTAGTTGAAAGGCACTGAGCTGGGTAAATTAGGTACAAATTGTACAAATGAAGGTGATCATTTTGTATGTGTTAAAACATAAATTAGATTCATCAACAAAACAAAACAAAACAAACCCCCACCAACAACAGAGTTTGAGAGAAATTATCACTTTGGTCTCACAGTATAGCCTCTTAAAAGAGAAGGCATTTTGAGTAGGAGAATATAAGCTCCCTGAAGGCAGGGGCTTTTTTGTTTTGTTATATCATTGTATCCCCTAGCAGATAGCACAGTGCCTGGTATATAGAAGGTACATGCTTGCTTAATTGAATTGAATTGCATTTTGAAACTATGGTGCAAGATAATACCTTTTAATAGAACTATTTCATATTAGAAGTCAGTTTGTTGAAAAAAGTCAAGCTATGTTTATGAAATGAGAAAGTGAAAAATCATTTGTATATGTCTTCAAATATGCAAATAGTGGTATCATATACATAGATAAAATATGCTAAGAATGAATGGATTTTTTTTACTTTGATTTGACTTTCTGCATACAGTCTGTATGATGACTTTGACATAGGATAGGTACATTCAAAGATCTCTTAAGAGGAAAAGCATTTAAGTGAAAAACTTCTAGTATTTGTGGAACTTACAATTAAAATAATTATACTGAAAACATGGTTTGCTTTGGGTCATGTGCTTTTTTAGCATCAATGATGTCACTTGGTTTGTTACAAAATATTCTTAGTTTCATTTGAATTCCCTGCCTTCAGTTGTCTAGCATTGTCTTTTTAATGTGGAATCTATTAGAGTACTTTTGCAACTCTATACATTCTCTGAGGTCCATATAGCCTCTTCTTTCAGCAACAGTGTTTGTAAATAGCTTTATCACTATTGTTTCTATACTAGTGGCTCAGGTCCAATTCAGCTATGATATGAGATGGAAGGGATTAAATTAATGAACCACAGATAACCTATTTATTTTCCTCTACAAGTTGTTGTATGATCCAGTCTGTCTGGGTGATCAGCATTACTACTGAAAATGGACTAAAGGTTAAGATGGGTCATAGAACAGTCTGGGAGCCAGGCATGGATATGATCATTATCTTTTCTTCTGTTAACTTGCTAGCTATGGCTATACCATCAAATCAAAGTGAGGAGGAGAACAATTTTATGATTCATTTAATTAATTAGTTAATATGGGTAATTATATCCCTAAACCTCGTATGTCCTTAAGCACAGATTGGGCAACTGAAATTGCCTTGGATAATTCCTTCATTTACTACTTTGGCATGACCATGGAGACAAAAACCATTGTGCCTGATGTCCGATTCTGTTGCTTTACAAACCCTATCCCAATTTTCAAATAAGCTATTACTGCCTATCATCTTAAACCTCAGAGAAATGCCCTCTATGATATAGCCATCAGATTGATCATAGATTCATAGCACAGAAGGCCAGTCATCAGCGTTACTCAACATCAGGAAAGTTCAATTTAAATGCTGGATAGTGTAACTGTGCATAGCAAGGAGATGTATAAATTTGTGAAATTCAAAAAACAATATTGATAGCACCTTTACTGTGAATCTTTCCCTAAGAAGGACAACAAATATACAGCCATAATACAACGTATTAGCACAACATGGAACATAGGAAGTTTTGAAAGGCATAGGTTGTTCCATTTGAAGCACTTAAAAGTTCCACATCCATTAAGTAGTCAAAGCCTGACCATCAGGACTTGCTGTTTTGATCACAGTATGTCAGCTGATACTAGACAGATACAAAATGTGACAGCGCTTCTCTAAAAGAGAGGCAGGGAGAGGTTCCCCCTCTGATTTTAAAATCATTTACATTGTTTGATTTTTTTCCCCCAGCTGTTTTCAGATGAATACATTTCAGACAAAATCCACTTCCTACACACTTCAGTAAGACAGATTGTATTTGGGAATAGTCTTTATTAATGCCCCATGGGATGAGGGGGATGAAATGAGGCACAACCTATTCCTGTAGAAATATCTTCTGGTCAGTCAGTGCAGTCTTTTTTATCATTAGCATTGGGATTTTTGCATTAGATTTGGCACTTTAAAAGAAACTGAATGCCACAGTACTACATGCTAAGAATTTATTAGGCATGGAAATTATTTTAAAAGAGAAGCAAATAAGATAATGACGATTTGCTGTTTTTCACTTTTCACTTATAATTTACATGGGGGTATTGAGGGTGGTTTTTGACTAATTTCTCATACTTTTCTCATTATCTCCTTCCTTTTCTTTTCCTCTTTAGGTAGCCCCTTTCTATCCTTGACAGTTTTACTTATCTTTGGAGACTAGAGATCTAACCTTCATTTGTACTTTGGTTTCTACTCCTCCCTTCCATCATCACTGCTCTCCTCGTAAAACTCATGCCCTTGACACCTGACCACTCCAAATGTACTGCTGGAAACATAAAAATGAAGTAGGAAAGCAGAATAAATAATAGTGGGATGGAGGAAAGAAGAAAACAATCTATGGATGGCCTTGTGTCAGTATGGTGATACAAACAGTTATGACCATTCTGATTCATACCGAACAGCAGTAGGGATGTGATTTCTAGACTCTATGATAGCTCTGAGTTTCCTCTAAAAATGTCAGGGAAGTTTGCAGGATTCATTTCAATATACTCTACAGAACCCAACATCTGGTCTGAATCTACATACATTCCTGAGATGTCTTCTACTGTCTCTTAACCTTCTTAGACTATACTAGCTCATTGGAATGGTATTTTCTTTGGACTACCCTAATTATAACCCAATTCCAAAGGCAGTTCTAAGATACAAAGTTTTAAAAACTTTCTTGGGGCATAGGCAGAAATGATACTGTCCCTCCAAAAACCTCTTGGTGTCATTCACTGAGCTATAGGGCCAAACAGCATAACAATATTTGACTATCTAGAGCCACAAAAATAAATACATAAATAAAACTACAGCAGGTAAGTCAGGTACCTCAAAAAAGAGTGATACCTTATTTTAAAAAAAATGCCCTGAATTAACTATCCCGTTAGAACTTCATTTTAGCATATTATATTGTATTAATAAAATTTGAAATACATTATTTTATTTTTAAATGGACTGATTTTTTTTAACAATTTATTAGATCTTATAAGTACAAATAAGTTGTACCTTCAAAGTAGTCTTCTTGAGCTATGATAATCTTAATGTAACTGATCCACTACTGCTGTAAATATTTTTGGGAACTCATTGATTTCAAAGTCTACATTACATCTTCTGGAAAAAACCCAAACACACCCTCAAAAGCAGCAAATCCACATCCTTTGAGGGTACATTTCTGGTAAGTGAATCAACCACAAGTCAACGAAAGATGATATTGGTTAGTTAGGAAGCTAATCAAACTGGAAAATACCTTTTTTTTTTCAGGAAGGGGCTTGGGTTTTAGAAAGGGAGGTACAACTGATGATATTGACTTTCCTATGTAATTTTTGACCACAGGTTGTGTTGTCAATCCTATCAGAATTCCAAAAATTTAGATCTGGAAGGAGACCATCAGAGACCATCTAGAATAGTTTGCTTATTAAAATTTAGGCCTACTGAGGCAAAGGGATATTGACCCAAGATCAAATAGGTAAGGTCAACCACAGGGCTTAGGTTTCAACCCAGATCCTCTGATTAACCATCAGTTGTTTCCACTGTCCCATACTATGATTCCTACTTTGAGGGATAATACTCATTTTTTGGAAAGCTCAATCTTTATGATTAGCTTAGTGAAGAATTTTTAAGCACAGTCCTAAAACATGTTACGTTTCATATATTCTCATGATAAAATTATTTTTATTTCCTAAAGTGAAAATTTCTCACTTGTCAACAATGATAACAGTTAATAATACATTTAATTTAAACAAGGCCCAATACAAAATGATTCTCCACTCCCACCTTATCTTCATACTTAAATTAAAAGCTTAGAAAGATACATTTAGATTGTAGATCACTATTATATACATATGCCAGAGCTGAGAACAGAGTCAGGAGCTTCCTTGAGCATCCACCTGAAATTTAGGGACAAGATCAGGTTTACAACTCGCTACATGGCCTTAGGCAAGTCATTTTGTCCCTTAGGGATTCTTCATGTCTAAAGTGAGGGGTTGGACCATTGTCTTAATAAGGTCTTTGTAAGCTCTGAAATTTGATGAACAAAGATACCAAAGTGGTACCAAAGACAATGATTAGCCAATCACTCTCTTTAATACATTGTCTCATGAAAGTAGATTAAACCTGGATAATTGATTTTTTTTCTTTTTGCTGAATTTACTAGAGCTTTTGGCCCAGTAGACTGAGAGTAACTGTTTCGTTAGGTATACTTTAGATCATAGAAAAATTAACTACAGTGTCATACAGTAAGTATTTTGCATGAAAAACTCCAAACTATTTTGATCAAGAAAGAAATCTCCATTAATTTAGTTATATGCACTAGAGAATGTTTTACTCTTTTAAATTCCAAACTCCATTCTATATTATAGTTGGTCTTATATCCTACCCTGCTAAAGCACACAATGAAACTATTTTCTTTTTTTTTTTCATAAACAGTATAAAATTAGAGGCCCATGAGGGGTAGTAGAGAGACTGCAGCTTTGGGGGAAAAGAAATAATGCCAAAATGTTTTCATATGGTTCACTATTGGAAGCAAGTTGAAAGTTAATTTGAAAGACTTTGGAAGCTTATAAACACAAGCTTCTCAATGGAAATTTAAATAGGAACAACTAATGAAAACTCTGGGCCACATTCTGGCTTCTATGATTCATGCCAATTGGTTTAATGTGAAATGTACTCAGAAGGTCAGAATTTGTCTCTGCATGGGAACTGATGAGTGTATGTATGTGTGTATTTGTATGTTGGTATGCAAGCATGTGTACACATGTGCAATGTGTCAGAATGTTTCTATTGTGTTTTTGTTTCAGATACAATAATTATACCACCCCCTTGAAACAGCAGCACCTGGGTAACATCCCTAGTTCTTTCTTTGATATTTGTCCAATGGCAAATGAAGGAATCCTCAACATCCAATGAATGTTTGCATTGTTTACTTGATCAGCTTTTCCATTCATATTATGTTACAGTGTATAGAGTTAAATTTATTGCTTCTAATGATTGACGGTGTGAAGTTTGAATAGATGGCTTTTACACTATGAATAACATGTATGTAACAATGAAATCATTGGCAACATGGGAGCTTTTTTTTTTCCTGGGCTAGCATTTTCATTCAAAATTTGCTCAGATGAATGCACATGCACAGACTGGGGACACTCAGTGTCAAAAGTGATATGTTCAAGCACTTTAGAGACATCCTGGATTTTGTTTTGCTTTGTCACTTATATCAGGCATGAGTGGCATGCAGAGAGGAGCACAAAGAACGGCCATTTCCAAAGAGCTAGTCATCATCATGCAGGTATAAAACCTCTATTATAAAAAACCATCAACATCCGTTAAAAGTGTGCTAGGTGTGTGTGTGCGTGTGTGTGATGTCATTATCATGTGTGTTTTTTTGGTACAAGTGGACATGCAATTACTTATCACTGATAAACTATTTACAAATTTTTTTTCATAATAAACTCTTTAAAGTGAATAATACATTAAAGGCCAGCATTTGTACATTAACACTGTACAAGATTAAAAATAAATAAGGCAATATCATACAAGTTTATCACAAATTAAAAAATGTTGCTTATCACTGCAATACAAAACTCCAAAGGACATTATGGCTAAATAGTGCTCCTGTTCCAACAGGGCCCATACAGAGCTTGGAATTGCTGATGATAAAGGAAATAGTTTGTTAAAGTGAACAGACTCGTGAATCACTCGCTGATACACATTCCCCTTTTCCTGGAATGGAAATTCTATTGTTTATGCTCAACAGCTTTGAGCTTATGGTCTGTGGCACCTACTAGTGTGATGTCAAGAGGCTTTTGTGTCTGCAAACATTCTAGGCTGAATGGCCTATTAAGTCAAATTCCACAACAGCTTGAGCTCTTTTCTAGGATGCCATTAGACATCATTGCCCCCATTAACTGTTAAGGCTAAATTCACTCTTCAGGGTCACTAGGCTACTGTTTTAGTGCCCTAGAACAGTCATTTACTGGAAGAGCTCTTTTTGCTTCCAAAAATGTCCAAGATATACTAAGGAACTCTACAAACATTAGCAAAAATGGAGTCAACATGTTCTTAATAACATTTCTTACACAACTTCTTCATTTCTTCACCTGTAGCAACAAACGTGCACACATGCACACAGACACACATCCATACAAACACATTCATCCAATCATACACCTGAATTGACCAATTGGGAATGAGGGGAGCAGGGAAGAGGGAGAACATATCTGCCATTTCATTGGCATATGGAACTCCCAGAAAGGAGACTCTTTATCAAAGCAGATTGGTACCTGCTCCACATATTACAGTCTTAGCTACCTGGGACACTGAGAAATAAAGTGACTTGCCCAGGATCACATAGCCAGTAGGTGCCAGATTTGAGCCCATGTCTTACTGATTCTGAAGCCATCCCTCTAACCCATTATGCAATACGACCTCTCTGACCAACAAATTCAATCAAATCACCAATTCATTCTTTAAATGAGTGACTCCTTCCTTTCTTCTCTCTCTCTCTCTCTCTCTCTCTCTCTCTCTCTCTCCCTCCCTCCCTCCCTCCCTCCCTCCCTCCCTCTCATTCTCTTCTCTGGAATTAATAGGCTACATGTTCTCAGAATGATTGAATTAGTTGTTTTTAAAGACACAACAATAGTCTCTGTATTGGCAAAATATTAAAAACACACACACACACACACACACACACACACATCCAATGTGATCATAGAACAGGCTCTCTGAGATTTTAGGAAGAGCTAAAATGTAAAACAAAACAAAAAAATCAGAGGGGAATGTGGATGTATTCAGCCAAACAATAGCTGCTATTCTAGTGCTCATGAAAGACATTTGCAGAGAAAATATATATACAGTTTATCTATTTGAAGTATTCTGTTCATATTTGATTAGCGTATAAAACTCTTGGAACTATTTATTCAAGGACTTTGTTGAATATTATTTTGTAGTTTCAAGATTATAAAAACTTGGTGGGAAAAAGTGCTGAGAGAGATTAATGGTTTGCAAATAGTCCCAAATATAAGTAAGGAGGATTTGGGATAGGAAGAATAGAACAAATAAGAGTCTCAAGAGCTCTTCTCATCTTCTGGTATAAAGATATTCATCATCACTATCATTTAAAGAGAAGTCATGCAAATGGGAGTGGAACTTTGTGCTTGCAATAGACAATCCTACAAAAAAGCATCTTGTCAGAATTGGCACCTATTTGGGGAGGATGGGAGGGCTTCCTCAAACTGGAATGTTTTCTAGGTTTCAGGAATACAGATCAACTTAGAGGGGGTTACTCCAGTCCTTCTCTGAATGATCTAAATGCCATGACTATAAGGAAAATAATACTCCCTTTGACAGGATTATAGCAAGAAAAAACCATCCATTAAGTCAGAGTTTGAATTACAAAGAGCTGTCATAAATCTGATGTACAGTGGGTGGGGTGGAGAGGAAGATACAATTGGGTGCTAGAAAGAGGTGAAAGAAATTTGAGCCCCAGGGCTAGGTTGCTGGTGTCAGGTGACTAAGGTGAAAAAGGCAACATTGCTGACTCTTGTGGGTGGCCCAGGGTCCAAGCCCCACTTACAGAAGGACTGTACTACCCAGCCCTGATTGCCTAGAGAAGCTGCCTGGTTCACCTGTGCTCTCCATAATGTGGGATTGGGGACCATCTTAAGAGATGTGAGAGTGATTCAGAACAGCCCCAAAAGAGAGTAGGGTAGGAATTTCCCAATAGGACACAGAAGGGAGGGAATTCATATTTCATATCTTGATGCCTTAGGTTTTTTTCTACCTTTGATTACATAGTTTCTACCACTAAAATATGCTATGGAAATATTTCTTCATTATTAATAGAGGTATTACACTAGATTGTATATTTCCCTATTGTTGATATGAATTTATGCATTTGTGAGCCATATCAGATTGTTCATTGTAATTATATCCTTTTTATAAATAGAGTTCACATGAGTTATAGGCAGAAAGAATGTAAAAAATATATCAAGAATACATGGGTGAAAAGAGTTAACATTGAAATAAAATTAACAATAAAAGGGGAGAACAATATAAGGGACTATTGTTCTCTAAAGAGGGATCCACTATATAAAATGAAATATCAGATATTTACTCTACTCTTCATCTGAATTAACTCCAGCAAAAGTTGCCAACAACTCTTAAGTAAAATAAAACATGTTTGTTTCCAATGCACCTTTGTGGTCTCTGCTGAATGCCCCTTGCTTAGCTGAACTCCAATTCTGGCTCCCTTTGATCAGACATTTCCTACTACAACTCATGCCCTGATATTGAAGTATCCTTCAATTGAAGTCTAGAAAAATAGGATCAGTTCCCTAGATTTTACTGGAAATCCCTTACACACACTTAACCCCACCATGCTTTGGTACAAATATGCCACCATCTGTTACCTATTCCCTTGGACTTTTGATTAAACTTCTTGGCTTTGAAATGGGTAATTTTTGTGTGTTTTAATAGGATCCCAAATAATCTGACTTCATTAGTACTCCTTTTCTTCATCTATCCATGTAATTTCCCACATGAACAAATTCTGCTAGTACTTATGTATTTAAACCTGGATCTTTGACTGGATCTATTCACCCTTAAAGAGCTTTTTTGGTTCAGATGAACCCACATGTTTGTGGAGGAAAATAAAATCTACTTGGTTTTGATTATTTCTCCCCTTAAGAAATCATTTCATTTTTTTTATTCATATAATTTCTCCTGAGCATCTAAAGATGGAACCCTGATGGGTATCACAGTAAGGAACAAATACTTCCACAGAGAGCATGCACTAGTTCTTCAGGTTTGTCAAGTTCTACCAGTATTTTTTGAGACTTTTTTTTTCTGAATTGTGGAACATACTGTGGTTCTATTAAAGAACCTCATTTTTAATAAACTCTAATGCACTAAACTTTCTTTGCTCAACTCTATGATGAATTCATTTATTCAACAGCCATTCACTGAGCACCTACAATATGCAAGGCACTGTGCTAGGCACTGTAGGGAATAAAAAGATGAATATGACAGAGTTCATGCCTTCAAGGAATTTACAATTTATTAAGCTCCTATTTTCACCCTGCCTCCAAATTTCAATTTCCTCTCTCCAACTTTCAAAGCCAGAACAACCAAATGGAATTATCAAGGTAAAACCATCTTAATGAGAAATGACCCCAAATTTATTTGTTTTACCCATGAACATTCCTCATCTATTAGTTGACCACCAAACAACAGAACTATCTATCTGGGACAAGTATCCCAGCTGAAGTTTGCTTTCAAGAATAGATGCGCCATTGTAAGCTCTACAGCATATAGTCTAAATTATCATGGGCCATCAATGGGAAAAGCCATGATAAGAAATGATTCCTTCCCTCTTCCTTCCTGTCCCATGACTTCTTGATCATATTTTTTATAGAATATAACTTCCCAGTGGTGCACTGATTACCTGGTTGCTTGAGAATCATAAGGAGGATGTTTTGTCATTGAGGGTGGTGATGGTAGAGAAGGTGGCTGGGGATGGAAAGTCACCTTGTAGATGATCCACTATCCCATGAGCTTCCTGAGACCTGACAATTTTCTAGGTGTCGCCTAGGATGCCCATCTTTACATACAAACACAACAAGTTCTGCTATAGGACCCAAGTATTTCTCAGAGGCTGAGAGAACTCTATGTCACAATTCCACCTAGAAGGTTTGTGGTCTTGTGACAATGTAACTCCAAGCCACTTTGTTACTGTGGCTTCAAAGTGGATTACTATAGTGAATACAAGATCTTTTTCAGGGACTTGCAGTTATTTCTTGTCCTTTCAAATGGATTAGCATTTTTACCAAACTAAAGTATCACAGAAGAGTTTTGAGGAGAATTGGGATTCAAATCTTAACTTTTATCATTTACTGGCTGTGTGACCTTGGGTAAATCACCTACCTCTCCCTACCTTATTCTTTTATAATATAAGGGAACTGAACCAGATCATCTCTAAGGAGCCACTACCATGGACATTCTATGTGATTCATTTTGATTTCTGTGACCCTCCATCACACTGGTCGTAGGTGACATGTTTATCACTCTGACCCACTTTTCTTCCTTCATAGCACCAATCTAGTGTCTCCTGGATTATGATATTATTGTCAGATCACATTTGAAATTTACACAACTTCTCCCTGTATTTCCTTTCCATCAGAGACCCTTAATTTGCTATCTGCTTCTGGAAGGTTATAAAATCATTGATTTGCAGATATTGAACTATAAGGGAATTCAGAGGTCTTTTAGTTCAACCTCATCATTTTAAAGTTGAAGAAACAGAAGGTATGGAGGTTAAGTTACTTGTCCAAGGTCTGGTCAGCACCAGTCTGATAACCCATCCCTAGGTCAGTGATTCTTAATCTTTTTGGTCTTACAACCCCATTACACTCTTAAAAATTATTGAGGACCTCCCCCACCCCTCCATGAACTTCTGGTTTTTGTGAGTTATATCTATCAATACTTGCCATATTAGCATTATTGTAAAAATAATTGTGACCTTATGGACCTTCTGAAAAGGTATCAGGGACTCTTAGGTGTCCTCAGACCACATTCTGAGAACCACTGGCAGAGATGAAGGAACACATAGAGAAAGCAAAGTAAATGCTCAATGAGGCATTCCTTAGAGTACCTCAGGTGTTTCCTAGGAGTGTCAGCAATGTGTTGAATCTTCTTTAGTAACTCTCACAGAATTTTCATAAAATAAATGCTTCCCTTATCTTGACCTTGCTCAGTCCGTTTTGTACCAGTTGTGATCTCTATCACCCCTAGCATAAATCCTATCTTGAACTTTCATTGGTTGTTAGCATTACCAAATGGGGTAATCTCATGTATTTGATTTATATCAGCCTGACCTGAAAATTCAGTAAGTCCAAGCAGGCTTAAAAAAACCAGGTAGACATTTGGCACTTAATGGGAATCCCGTTTTCTATGATTCCTTTTGATTCCATGCTTCCCTGATTGATTTTATGTTCATACAATTTTATCACATATTGGTATATTAAAGATCCTTTTTCATAATTTCTTGTATGCCTTCAAGTTGGCATTCCTAAATTCCCCCTAAAATCATTCTAAGATTATCTCTCTCCTCAGTCTAAACCATAACAACCTGGTCACTAGAAAGATAATTTCTTCTGCTCCTTCTAACAGGTCAGCAGAAGCCCTCAGAGATATCTTTAGATCCAAATGAATAAAATGGAGCCTCTACTACCAACAAACTGGAGAGTTGTAATCAAAAAGACTAATCTTGAGAGCCCACAAAATATAAATATTAATAATACAAAAATTCACTGTACCTATCCTAAAACACAAAACTCTAAAGAAGGCTACGCATACCCTTTAGTGAAAGAAAAGTTTCTGTGAGTATTGCCAGAATTTTAGATGCAATAAATGGTAGAATTTGGCTGTAGTCCTCTGACCTGTTTCTGGCAATAACTTGGGACCAGGACTTGCCACAATCCTGTTTTCTAGAACTTATTCTATAGACTCTCTGACCTCCATAACTCTAGATCCATGCTTACCTCTCTAGATCCTTCATATTTTCCAAATGCTCCCTAATTTAGATAACCTAACTTTTTGGTTCTATTACTCACAGTTCTACTTCCTATCTCATTAATGCCCAGAATAACCTCTAGTCTTTAATGAATGCTATAACTCTAAAAAGATACATTTATCAAATTTGCAGAAATAAACTGTCATCACCTTCTACTTTAACATAGATTTCTGTAACTTTGGGATAGGCCACTACTGATTTCTGGTCTTAAAATAATTTCCTTAATCTAAAATCGTCTGTTCAGAAAGATTAGGAATTCTAGACAAACAAGATATCTGATAACATAAACTTCCTAAATGCTGTGTTTGTTTTTCTCCAGAACAAAACAAAGTAACATATTGTTCAACTCATAGGAACTTAAAAATCATACATGAAAAAGATGAGAAATGAGATTTGTCTCCTTATTTACTTTGAACAATAACACTGCACGTTTAAAAAATGAGTTTAGAGGGTTTTACAAGAAGCAAAAAGTCATCAAAGTAAAAAAAAGGCATTGGCAAGGCATACAAGTACTATTACTGACATTTATAGAAGGTGATGGATTGGTATGAAGCCCCTCAATCCCTAATCCTTAGCAAAGAGCTTCCTTTGGAAGAAATTCAATAGTTACAAATAGTCATGCAGAAGGAAAAGGGGTTCCTAAATACTATTGGCCTATTGCTGCACCTGAAGTGTGGAACCTCTGGTTTGATCTATACCCTGTGATTGATCATAGGGCAACATCTGGGCAAAGGTGCTTAGAGATGGTTCAAGTATTTGTTGGTATTCCATCAACGTCCTGAGTCCAGACTTTTTTTTAACCTAATTTTGACTTATTGTACTGAATGTGATGATGATTGGACATTTTCCAGGGTTGGAAGAGGCAAGTTAGAGTGAGCAGATGCAGCTGTTTCGGAATTGGCTTAGTTCAATCTTGGATAAAACTGCTGACTTTTTTAGGCTTGTTTATTAATTCAAACTCTGAGCAAAACTTTCATTGTTCTTGCTATAACCCCAGAATATATTCCTAAGATCCTATATTGTATCCCTCCTCAAAATTTTAAACCCAACTCAGTCCCAACAATAATGGATATGAAGATGTGATATAGCTCCCTTATGCCATTGCAAATAAGGTTTAAATAAATACATGTATCTATATAAATTTTTATGCCTATATATAGGAGAGTGAGTGTATATGTGTTTATATAGAGTTAGGATATATACACACATACATTATCATTTATACACATCTCTTAACTATACCATTTACCTTTTGAAAATTCCAAAAAAATTTCCTTATTTTCAGAAAATCTGCATTATTCTTGTCCTAACACAATTGTTAGCCCTTATCGATTCCATTCCAAGTTTTCTTCTATGGAGCTTCCCAGCTTTCTTTGGTTGTGTTAGATTGGATCCATGGCTGATGCCACAACCTATGACCTTAAACCCCGTTGGCAAGTATGCATGCTTTCTCAGTTCACTTGCAATGGAACTCATCTAGGCTTCTTTCACAGCTGGCACAGAAGGAAGGTAATGGAGCGTTGGATTGGTATGGGTGCCTGCTGTCTGCAGGGCTCCAATCCCAGCTTTGACTGTAAAGCTAGCCACAGATGAGACAGAAGGGCAGCTGGTGCCCAGTTTTGTCTGAATGTTTGATTTCCCATATGGATACATTTTCCGTTCTAAGTTTAAGGACCTGGTTTGAGAATTACTTCCATTTGCTTTTCCTTCCAGAAAATAGGTCAACATTTCACCTTTTCCCTTGACACTGACTTTTCCTCGACATGTAAATTCATAGCTACACCGCTTTAATAACCGGTGGACTTCTTCTGTGACCTGTTGGCAAAAAGAATTAAGTGTTATTCAACAAACATTTACTTACTATATGTTCTGCAGTATGCTAGGGCCAGGGAATGCAAAGAAAAAAATGCTGGCCCTTAAAACGCTTGGATTCTTCTTGGGGGAGTGGACAGCATGTTCACAGGTAAATGAATGCAAAATACATACAGAATAAACACAAAACAATTTGGGAAGGTGGTTTCTTTGGTTGTCAGTGATAAGATATCCATTTTATCTTATTCATCTTTACCTTTCATTATTTTTTGTTTTTATACCACCTTCACTTTCAAGTATATGTTGCTTTCCCCTCCCCAGAGTCATGTGTTGTAAACAAACTAAAAAGAAGAAGGGGAAGGGGAGAGAAAAAGAGAGAGAGATTTCCGCATGACTACCCAACATATTAACCAAAGAATATGCAATATATTCACCCATAGCTACCCATCTCCACAAAGAAGGGAAGAAGGTATCTTTTCTCCTCTCTTCTTTGGAGCCAAACTGGTATGTTATAATATATCATAGCTTTCAGTTTCCTGTTCTTGTTCTTTCCATTTCTATTGTTGTAGTAATTACGTTATTATTCCCCTGACTCTGTTTAATATAATTATATCAGCCTTCCCAAACTTCTATGAATTCTTCATATTTATTACTTCTTAAGGTGCAGTTAGACTCCATTACCTTCATCTACCACCTTTCATTTAGCCACTCCTTAATTGATAGGTATCTGCTTTACTTTCACTTCTTTGTTACTAAAAAACATTTCTTTTAAAGTTTGGATAGGGATAGTTTGGTGGATACAAGACTCCTTTTTTTTTCTTTGACTTGCATGGGGTATATGCCTAGAAGTGGGATCACTGGGTCAAGGGCATAGAAATTTTAGTTATTATTTCGCAGGATAATTCCAAATTGTTTTCCAAAATGTTTGGGTCAATTCACAGCTCCACCAACAGTTATTAGTGTGCTCTCAAGGGAACAGTTGTTGTTGTTGTTTTTACCAGTTTGAAGTGGCCAATTCTTTAAGGTAAAATTACTCAAACTATTTAGTTTAATTCCATTCAACAGACATTTGTGGAAGGTTCTGCAATCACTTGGCTTTGGGGATGCAAAGACAAAAACAAAAAAATTATCTTTGCCATGCCTCAGTCTAATGGGGGGTATATGTATACAAATAAATATGAAACAAGGTACAATGTGGTAAATGAAAAGGAGAGCATCAGACAAAATCATATAATATAACAAAATTAAGTAATAAAAAGACTTTTCCACGTGGCACAAGGGTTCTAGTTCATTATCTTATTTTACAGAAGAGGAAACTGAATGGTAAGTGAGAAGACAGTGTCATATCTCCTCATTATTATTCATGAAAAATATTGATCTTTAATTAAGGCCAATCCTATAAAGTTGTTTGAAATCTAATGTTCCTAGAAGACTTGTTTTAGAATACAAATAGCAATTAGTGTTTCTTATGATTTGGTCAGTGTCCAGTTGAATGCCCCATCTTCAAAAAAAATTATGAAGAATGTTGGGAAGATACTTCTAGTGGTGAAAGGCTAGAATCAGGATTATACCTGGAAGGCTGGATGGGACCTAGGATGATCACTAGGTTTTTGTTTTGTTGTGTTTTGTTTTTTAACCAACACTGTACCAACTCTCTCTATTGACAGAACTTTTATTCAAGTGAAATTAGAACTACATGAACATTAAGTTCTGCATTGAACATAGGAATTCTTAACTTTTGTTTTGTTTTGTTTTGTTTCATGGCCCACTTTGGCAATCTGGTGAGGTCCATGGATTGCTTCATTGAATAACATTTTAAATGCAAAATAAAAATGCATTGAATTACAAAGAAAACTAATTATGTTGAGATACATTTATCATATATATGTATATACATACATATATATATATATATATTTTAAAAGAATATGGACCACAGGTTTAGATTTCCTATTTTTAAGTTTTTAAGGGGAGAGAAATCACTCAAGGTTACCATAGAGGAGGTGGTTGTAGGTAGTATTTAATTGGAGGAAGAGTTAGTCTTTGGCTTAAGTGAGGAGTATGAAGAGGTTTTATTTTCATGAGATCTGACTTTTTTTTTTGTTTTTGTTTTTGGAGGGCAATTGAGGTTAAGTAACTTGCCCAAGGCCACACAGCTAGGTTTTTATTTGTGTGTGCGTTAAGTGTCTGAGGTCACATCTGAACTCAGGTCCTTCTGACTCCAGGGCTGACATTCTACTCACTGCGCCACCTAGCCACCCCAAGATCTGACTTTTTTTTAAACACCAATTGAAGGAGCTGCTTCCTTCTGCTCTACCAACTGCATCTCTCTCTGACTCACTGCCTTATTAACCAATGGCTGTAAAGTGCCCTCCATCAGAATACAGAGATCAGAGCAACTGCCCCAATTTACTATCTACCCTAGGGATAAATCTATCTCAAGTGATGTTGGCTAAAATGGAAACATAGGATGGTAAGTGTTTTAATGGCATAGTAGAAATCAAACAGGGGTCTGGCTAAGCTTGGAGATACTTCTCATCACTGGGATGGTTGCAAGGGGATGATATTTTTGTCACATCTCTAAGATCACCACACAAGTTGTGGCTGGGCTGCCATCTGCTGGTTGAGGGAATATAGCACTTAGAAATATCACAAGTTCTTGAAGTAGTGAAGAAGGATTAGGTGCCAGCTGTCTTTACAATACAAATATGTGTTGGGAAGTCATGAATGGGACATTCCATGGGAAAAACAAGAACATCAAGGATAAGACTGTCTCATTTTCATATCAATTATTGTTGAGAGGAATAAAGGATAATTTTAGTACAGCCAGATGTAGCATATGATACTTCAGAGTGGAGTTTCATGAAGCACCAAGGGAGGGAGACAGCAAATATTAATATCTGGTCAAAAGTTGTACTTTCCTCATCATGGCTATATGTGTGTTGCTTGAAAGAAATCATTATATATAGCCTATTAAGCCTGTGAGGTCAAGGCATAGCTGAGGTTAATGAGCAACTCATTCCACCATATTTAAATTGAAATTAGCAGGCAGTAACTGAGGCTTGTCAAAAATGCATTCCAAATAATTCCAGTCAAGCCTTAAATAGAAGAGTATCATCACAGCAGAAGTGAATCTGGGTCCTATTGAAGATCACTGATTGAACTAAACAAGATATATTGGGAGGAGAAAGCAGTAAATTAGCCATGTTTTTGTCAGCTTAAATTTAGAAGGCAAGTTGAAGGAATGATGACTCAAATATTTTCCCCAAATGAAGAAGAACATTTCAAACAGAAATAAATCATCAGCAAGGACCCTTGTGGTTTTATCAAGGAACCTTGATAGTTTTAAAAGCAAGTCGGGCCTCTCATCAGGTTTGAGGGAGATGGGCAAGGTAGATCTGTTCAAAAGAAGTTGTTGCAGCTATTTTATTCTGAAGGAGCATCAGATAAAGAAAACTTACATATAAAGGACATTCCAATACTTCAAAGGATCTGTGATTTCAATACCAAACTCCCTTTATCAAGATAGTTCTCAGCCTTTCCATACCTTACTAGAAGGTCTTTGTGACTTGCTTTTGTTTCAAAAAAATGTTACCCCCATGGCTAACCTCCTGGTAATGAGCCTTTCTACATTCAGTGAGGCTGGTCCTGAAATAGCAGATTCCATATGTCACTGGACCTATCAGAGTTTGAAATCCTTTGATTGTAGTCTTTGAAAAATCAGAAAATGTCCATGGAATGATGAGAAAACAGAAGATGGAGACTGGAGATTACATTAACTAGATAGCAGTGTTATAACAAAAGCCAGAGGCAGTGACCATAGGGATAGTGGTATGGAAGAAGATGTCTCACAACACATCTTCTCCAAAGAACTTGAAAGAACAGTGACTTTTCTAAATTCCAAAATCCACACACTTCTAGTCCAGCTAAAGCAACAGATTGAGAGTGAAGATGATGGGCAGGAAGTCATGGACGTCTTCATAAAAACTTTAAGTTGCATTGTAAGTTTCAGTTGTTTGAAAAAACAAGGAAACCATGGGCATGTTGTGAGTTTCTTACTCCAGGAAAAGGTACAGAGGTTTAAGTTGGCCTGTTTAGTGAATCTTTGTTCTAAGACAGCAGAAACGTTTATGTTCTGATCCCAGGACAGGTGGGTTATTTTGAAGGTAAGGAAACACAATATATTTGCGATGATATTCAGACCAATAGAAGCTTCCATTGTTAACACTCCAGAGCTAACCCTTCTAAGAAAAGAAGAAAGTTCCCTAAACTACTCTGTAGCTTAGAAAACTCATCCTCACTTAGAGAAAGACTAGGACAGAAATGGAATCATGGCAGTCAGTTTAGCCTTTCTTGGATAAAGCATTCCATACTGGTCTTGTAGCAACAACTAATTCAAATGTGTAATTGTTAGAATTCTGATTCTGGAAATATTTGAAATGTAGCAAAGGTTAAGAATGCCATTGAATCTTGAATAGATTTGGGGTGACTTCTTTCAGTGAAGAATTTCCAAGATGATGAGTGGTCCAGCAACTAGATACTTATGTTATCCTTCCTATGCCAAGTCCTAGAGATTAAGGAGGAAAGGATGGGGTGGGGCAATTAAGTAAGTAAATAATATAACATGGTAATGACTAACTCATATCACTAAATTTGGCACTGTTCATATTTCTCTATATTTGTTTTGAATTTCAGACTATTGTGAAATATTTTGAAGTCAGAAAAGAATATGTAAAAATGGCATGAATGAAAAGAAAGTTGAGTCTTATCTAAAAGACAGGAGGAAAATAAAAATGCTTTAGAAAAACCTCTTAGCAGTGTAGATATCTGTTAATTTTTAATAATGTCTTGTTTTTATTTTAGCAGAGCATTCATACCTCATTTATGCATTGCACTGTTTGTTCTTAAAGACTGATCACTTAAGAAGATGGAAGAATGTCTGTATTTCTTCAAAATTTTGCTGAAGGAACCAAAGGGATCAAGGACTGCTTAGCTAAAATTTGCTACAGAGCACCATCTAACAGTGAACCAAGGTAACTGCAGCTTTACTGTTACTCAACTACATTACATACTTGCCTATAATTGTGATTCCTTGACCGAAAGTCATCTGTGATGATGACTTCCAAGTGATAGGCAATGGGTTACACTTGAAAAAAAAGGAGGGAGACAAGAAGAAAGGAAGCTGGGGAGTGGGGTGGGGAAGGCATGCTGAAGGAATGTGAGAATGGCTTGTAGCAGTAAGTTAGCTGACACCTGGATTTAGGGTCTGAATCTGGGTCTAAATCCCAGCTCTATGCTTTGCTACATGTATGACTTTAAGGCACCTCCTTTTACTTTTCTGGGTTTTCGTCTATACAATAAGAGCATTGAGCCAGATGATGTCAAAGGACCCTTCTAGCTTAGAATTCTTTGATTCTAGAAGTAAAGATGGAATAAACATGACATGCAGGATCAGGGAATGGAGTTTACTAGAATAGTCTAAGAAAAAAAGAGAGAGAAAGGCATATTCAGGTTGTTTTAATGGAGACAGTAAGGTAGGATTAACAAGCTGGAAAGAGGAGCTGGAGAGAAGGATTTCCAAAAGGCAGAGCTAGGGAAATCCAATGAATCAATAGGAGGAGGGAATAAGTGGCATCATTTTCACCTAGAAGTCAATAGAGCTAGACTTTAGATGCCAAATAGGAGATAACTTTACATAGCAAACAGAAAGGGTAGGGGACAGGACCTGAAAATAGTAACTTGGCTGGAAAGTAACAAAAAAAGGAGGGGGGGAGGTTGATGAATTAGAAGAACCATAACTAAAAAATAAGTCAGGGGGTCTAGGACTCATGGATTAAGGTAGAAATAGAGCTCTGATTGTGCTTAGAAGGCATTTTGAAATACCTCCCAATCTGTACCGCACCCTTGGGATCTCATCACTTAAATCTGGGATAAAGAGAACAATACACAAAAATTTGTGAGAAAGCCCCTCATCTGTATATTGTTTGTGGTACATACAACATCCCCCCACCCCCACATACAATTCCCTCATTTTATATATACAACATCCCCCACACCATTTCCTCACATTATACAATATCCCCCACCCCCACACACCATTTCCTCACAGTTGTGTTTAGCTTTTGAACTAGGATCATAAGAAGGGGATAAAGAGAGAACTGTAATGTTTAGCAGTAACTAATTAGGGAACATGAAAGTATAACTATTTGTTTATTGCAAGTAGGGAAAAGTTTTTCAAAGCTCCACATATTTTCCATTGAGAACAGATAGGAACATTTATCCTAAGACCTAAGGGCCAATGGGATAAAAGATACATGTCAGTTATTCCCAGATCTGAGTTACTCCTATCTGCTGCCTGATCTCAGAATGAGAAAGCATGGAGTCACATGGAAGTGGGAGGAAATCCAGTCACAATCATGATTCCCTTTCCTGTGCCAAAGGAATTTGCCCATCAAAATGAATCACTCAGACATGGGAGTCCTATTAAAAAGGCTGACTAGTGGATATGCCAATATCCAAGAGGCCAAATATTTGGTCATGACCTAAAGGAAAAAGAAAACCAACCTATTTTAGAGTTGAGGAAAGTGAGGCAGAAGTTAAGTGACTTGCCCACAATCACCTAGCTAGGAAGTGTCTGAGGTTGGATTTCAACTCAAGTCTTCTTGACTCCAGGCCCAGTGTTCTGTCCACTGTGCCATTTAACTCATAACCCTCACATATGTCCCCACTTCAACTAGGAACTATTCTACCATGTTATAATAAAATCCACTTCAGTATTTCAAGGGTATGTAATGTCACGGGTATGGAAATACTCCTTCAACCAATGCAGACTGCAAAATATTTATGCCTTACTAGATGGCTTTGGGGGATTGTTGGGGCCAGGAGTACAATATAACCAACCAGTTGAGGAATCTCTTAAAAGTTACTCAGGTTGGTCTTCAGATGACATTCCATTTCTGGGCCAATACTTGAAGCTTTTCTGCTCTGGCAAGATCTGTCAGAACTTGTGCTTTGTCAAAAAAGCCATCAAAGGCTTAGTAACTGACCAACACAACGATCCACCACAACTCCAAAGGACTCATGATGGAAAATGCTATCCATCTCTAAATAGAAAACTGATGGACTCAGAACACAGACTGAAGAATTTCTTTTTTTCCTTTTAAAATTTTCTTGCTTTTTTTCAAAACATTGCTAATGTGGAAATATGTTTTGTAAGACTTCGTGTGTATAATGGGTATCACATATCTTGCTTTCCCATATGGAGGGAGAGGGAAAATTTTGAACTAAAAATAAAAATTAAATTAAAAATTAAAAAAAAACCCAGCCATCAAGAATTTGAGGTTATTTCAACAACACTAAAAGTAGGCATTGGAGTAGGAATTTATTATGCTTATTTACTGGTTTGGTAATAATCATATCAGTGGCTGCATGGCAGAAAAGAAAGTGAAGGCAAAAAAGAGGGAGGAGAAGGAGGAAAGGAGAAAAGAAGAAGTCACTGTTAATATTTACATGGCATCTATTATGTGCCAAGAACTTTACATATATTTCTCATTTGATCCTCCCAACAATTGTGGGAGATAGATACTGTTATCCCCACTTTACATTTGAGGAAACTGAGACAGAGAGAAGTTAAGTGAATTGCTTGAGGTCACACAGAGATGCCTGAGGCCGTATCTGAACTCAGGTCTTCCTGACTGTAGGCCTAGTGCTCTAGGCCTGAGACACCCAGATGTCATCATGATAACACACTCAACCTTCATAGGCAACTTCCTAGGGTTCATATTCTAAATCACAGATACTTATGACTGATGCTATCAGAGACATTTCCAATATTGAGAGTCCCCTCATATTGATAAAATTACAGATATTTTGTGTACTCCTTCATTCATAACTACACACAATTATTTAGTGTGCTTAGATATGCAAAATAGCTCACTGAAGAAGAAATCTGGAATTAAGTTAAACAATGTGGTCATTTCCTTGGAGAAGAAAACATTTGCTTTGAGATGGGGCAAAAAGTTCGGTAACTTTTATCATAGGCAAGCTATAGGTCTGCCTTATATGGAGAAAACTCTGTCCTGATCCTTTAAGGAACAACTGGAAAATCAAGGCCTTCTGGGTGGATTCTGGCTCCATACATTTATGACAGAGGTGGGAGAAAGAACAGAGGCAAAACTTTCTTTCTTCTGTGGATGGTAATAAATTGGGATTGGGCTAAAGGGTGGAGGTATAGAGGACAAGGAAGGTGTAAGAAAACCAGAAGTATTAATACCTTGTAAGTCTGGAATGGCAAAATCAGGTTGCATGATTTTATAGCATTTGCTTCTTTAGGGTTCTTGTTGAATCAAGAGTGTTTGTACATATTAACAAGGGAAGCTCATGGTATGATGACCTTGTTTTTTGGCTACATGAACTATATAAATATAAACAATACCAATAAAGAAGTTGACAAAAACTCATGGGGAAAATTTTCTAACAATATCATACAAATAATGAATGTGGTTGAAAAAGTCAACAGAAAATTTTTAAAAGTTCAGGAATATTCCATATGACTCTTTCTGACCTACAATAGGTCAGTCCATCTTTGATTTAAAAAAATATTTTATTTTTAATTTATGAAATAAAACAAGAATTTCTATAACATAGTTGAATAAAAAAAGATGATTGCACTTGAAATTGCAAATCTATTGTGTACAATTTGCTCTACCTTTTAAATATAAATAAAGTTATCATGTAACTTTTTTCCTTTTTTTAAATCCCCCCACCCCAGTTTATCTTTTAAGGGCTACTTCAAGGACATAGGACTTGAGAAGTCCTTATTCCATTAATCAATTTAAGGTAAAGTGTTTGGGTGTGGAGATATGGGGTATGTGTGCATGTGTGTGTGAGAGAGAGACACACAGAGACATATCAAAAAAGCCAGGATAAGTAATGACTAGCAGTATGTTGAAGCCATATGAAGAAAAGAAAAAAAAAAGAGAGAGAAGAAATTCTACTAGAAAGAGAGTATTCATATCTTTCCACTATAAAATCTGGTGACAGATGAACAAACTGAAAATGCTTTGCCAATGACAATTTCTCTACATTGGTAGGAAATTTAAAACATAGCACTAGTGATTAAAAATTCAAAATAAATTCCTTAAACTCAACAACACTGTAGAACATATTTCAAACACTTTAGAATAAACAAACCTGAATTTTCCCCTGTACTCCAGTACTATCCATTCGGCTGGCAACATTTACAGTGTTTCCCCAGATATCATATTGAGGTCTCCTGGCACCAATAACACCTGCCACTACTGGACCTACATTAATGCCTGGGAGGGGAAAAAACATATTTGTTTTACTTTGATAATGCTTCACTTAAATGTAGAACAAAATCGATCTTGTTCTAAATTATTAATTTAAAATACTGTTAAGGTTCTTCTTGTCAGGTTAATGAGCATTTATTGGCTTATGACTTTCATTTAACCTACTTCCTATAATGAGAATTTCCATGATGTAACAAGAAGAGCCCTGGACTTAGAGTTGGAGGATGAGTTGTAATCCTGGCTCTGTTACTAATCACTACCTCTTTGACTTTGAAGAAATCATGTCTCTAGGGCTCAGTTTCACGGAACCAGGTTGGAGGGTTGGACTTTTGATCTCTTAAGATCCCTGAGAGTACCAAATTCTGTTATATTAAAAACAATTAGATGTGTCCAAAAGGGGGAATTGGATGATAAGTAATTCCTTGTTAATGCAGGTATTTGAAATATTTGTCAAGAATTTTGTTGGGGGAGGATATCACACTATGCAGGGATTTGCACTAGATGTGGTATTTTCCAATTCAGGATTCCATTTCTTGTAGTCCATCTCCCATATTTTGAGAGGCCAAACACTTGTTTTTATGACTATAGTATGAATTCAGAATTACATGATACTCTCACTTCTTTGGCTGCTACAATGTTAGGAAAAGAGACATGGCTAAACATATTTTATTTACTTTAGGATCATAGCTTACCAACACGGAGGACAAAGTCGTTGTAAGACTGATAGTTGATTTCATCAAGGACATCGAACATCTCTATTGCAAAATCAGCTAATGTGCTCAGATGTGAATAAATTGACTTCTTGGCCTAGGTACAAAATAATCATATTCTTACAATGGATCTTGATATGAGAAAGGCTAATTAGTCAACTAGGTAGACATTTTGCTGGTCAGTTAGCCATTTATCTGTAAATTAC
This sequence comes from Gymnobelideus leadbeateri, assembly GCA_011680675.1. NCBI lineage: Eukaryota > Metazoa > Chordata > Mammalia > Diprotodontia > Petauridae > Gymnobelideus > Gymnobelideus leadbeateri. Next base: position 103,923 of record WOXC01008825.1, read on the forward strand.
CAATGGCGTTCAGCATTCCTATCCTATAAAGATCTCATGACAAATAAATGGTTAAGCCTAACGTACTCCAATCAATTGGCAGCTCCCCTGGTTCCCTGGACTAAGCTAGATGCCCTCTGGATTTATTCACATCTACACCTTACCATGGGATTTTATTTTGCTCAACTAGGTAAGGATTTTTAAAAAATCCTTTGTTGTACTACATTTTTCACAGGTTTACTATGAAGAAAGCTCTTTGTAAGTCTAAAAGTGCTATGTAAATGTTAGTTGTTGTTGCTATTAGAGTAGTAGTATGATATCTCAGAAAAAGCACGGGACTTGGAGTCAGGAGAACTATGAGTCTATATTCCTCCTCTGGACCATAGGTAAGAAAGTCACTTAACCACCTTGAAACTTAGTGTATTCATCTATGAAATGAGAATAATAAAACCTCTTCATTCCTGTCTCATTGTACTGTTTTTGTTTTTGTTTGTTTTGCTTTTTAGAGCAGGGAAGGCAGGGCAATTGGGGTTAAGTGACTTGCCCAAGGTCACATAGCTAGTATTAAGTATCTGAGTCCGAATTTGAACTCAGGTCCTCCTGACTCCAGGGTCAGTGCTCTGTTCACTGCACCCCTAGCCACCCCTCAGGACCTTACTGTTATAAGGATCAAATGAGATAATAATACATATGAAGTGTTTTGTAAATCTCAAGGCACTATATCTATCTATCTATCTATTATTTGTTATTATTCTTTTTCTAGCTCTTTATATAGTTTTTTTTCCTTTTTTTTTCCAATTTGGGCTCATATTGACAGTTAAAGTAAAAGCAAGAATGAGTTGAGTTTGTGGGATTCCAAATTGTCACACTGATCCAAAACCATAATAGCTCTTTTAATTCCTTTGTAGATAGTAAAAACAAACAAAAATGCTATTCCTCCTTCCCAGTGAATAAGACTGAATTATAGGAAAGTCACCTAAAATCATGGAATGACCTTTATACTGCTTTTTAGCAGTTGACCTGAATCTATGACCTTCCTTACATAATAGATTTGTTTTTGTTATTCATTTATTCAAGACAGCAAGGTAAGTTGTTTGGGTTTGGAGTGGGTGTGTAGTAGGGTGTTTGAGTGTTTTTTTGGAGTAGAAAATTTAGAGTTGCAATAGTTTCATATTTTAACATGTAACTTTAACTCCATTCAAATGAGAAACATTATTAACCAGCCAAATCCTTCAAATGAAATTGTTCTCTTACTACATATATTTCTTTTGTTGAATTCTACTAATACTTGTATCTCATCCTCTATGTTCTTTGAGTTTTTCTATAATCAGTGGGACTGCTAGGGGTGAGACTATGTTATGCTAGAGAAATACATTTTCTTTACTGTGTCCCAATAATCTGAAAAATTCCATATAGTCTCTTTCTGTTCCACTCATTTTCTTTGACCCTCTCTCTACTCCCACAGTCAACCCTCCCTGAGGAAATAATACAGCAGAATCAAAATACAATGTTTGTCCACTAAAATGGACCTAAAATGTCTAAATGAATGTTTTGGATTTGAACTTCATATCTCTTTGAATCAGCCCAGCTCTGCCACTTTGTACCCATGTGAACTTGTAAAAGTCACAACCTCTATGCACCTCTGTTTCTTTAATGGTAAAAATAAGAGAATGGGCTTGATATCCAAGGTCCCTTCCATTTCTAAATTCCATGATCTCTTCAGCTTTGCCACTATAATATTAAAGAACACACATTATATAATATTAAAATACACACATTGATTAGTGATTGAGTGCTCTGGAGAGCCACCAACAAGAAACTTTGTAGGCAGAGACATGGGCACTAAAATTACCCTTTAAGCCCAAATTTCACTAGGGAACATTCCAGCATTGTAGTGTGGGGCTTATCCCTGCAAGCAAATGTTCTCTGTCTTTTCAGATTTTCTTCTATCTGTGGCCTGTATGTGCTGAGAGCTGGAATGTATGTTGTGTATAAGCTATAGCTTTAGGCAGGGGGTCAGGGATAAAGGTAAATAGCACAAAACTTGTTTTGGTCTCAATCACAACAATAGTTCAGGTAAAAGACCAGTTTTGCCTGAAGCTTCATGATCACAATCTGTTTCTGTCTCTTAAATAGAGGGAATTAAAAACCCAATCAGCTAGAGAAATCAAACTTCCAATCCATTTTTGCCTGTATTGGTTATCTGATTTTTAGGAGATATTTTGTCTATTTTAAAATTGAAATTATTCAAACTCACTTTCACTGTCCATTTGTATTTACATTTGGATATTGCCTAAATCTGCATAGGATTTGAATAATAGGTATGAAAATTTAGCATCAAAAGATAACTGGACTGGCATTAGAAAGGACCTGGGTTTGAATCCTTTTCCTCCTTCCTTCCCATGGGATGTGTAGCTTAGGTCATTTTATTTCTCTGCACTCGAGTTTCATCATTGGAAAAGTGGAAAACATAGTATCTTTAGGCTTGTTTGAAGGCTCAAATGAGATATGTAAAGTACTTTAGGAACTGTAAGGTTCTATATAAATGCCAGTTATTATAATTTTCATAACTTCCACCTTTTGGCCTCTAATGATTTTGTCAAGGTTTTGACAGCTGCACTTTACTCTGTATCAAAAGGATTTTTGTGAAAAGTCTGCTGGTAAGTATATTTTTCCTTTCCACATTCCACTCAGGCTGGGTTGGGGTTGGAGGGTAGGACTAGAGGGTATTTGGTTGTTTACTGATTACTAATATAAATTTTTAGCTGGTTGAAGTTAAAATAGAGGAATTGAGCTATTTTGAATATAAAATTGAGGTATGTTGAATATAAAAGAAATCAGATGGGTGGCCAAAGAACAGAATTTAGGCTGTTGCAATCTACTTGTATTATGTAAATATACACTGAGTCCTGATGAAACTTTGAAACAACTGTTTTCAATTCTGGACTAACTCACCTGCACTCACTTGCCATTGCCAAATCAAAGGTGCATAAGGCAAACACCCGATAGTAATAACATCACTATGCTGTGATCTGATATTGTGCTTTTTTTTTGGGGGGGGGGGGTCATAGTTCAAAGGGAAATCAGCTTATTTGCCTGGAAGGATACTGACAGCAAAACTCAAGAAATTTGAGGAAACAAATAACAATTCAAGTCCATCAAAGGAAAAATGATGGTTAACATTCATATAGTATCTACCATTTAAAAAGCAATTTAAGATTTGCAAAGCACTTTCTAGATATGATATCATTTGATCCTTACAACAACCCTGAGGGGTAGTTGCTATTATTACTCTCATTTTACTTATGAAAAAACTGAGGCTGAAAGAGGCTAAGTGACTTGCCCAGGGTCACAAAGCTATTAAGTGTCTGAAGTAGGTTTGAACACAGGCCTACTTGAGTTCAAGTCTTAAGATTTATCCATTGTACCACCTGTCTTCTAAGCCATAGGAAGGAAGGAAAGAAGGAAGGAAGAAAGGAAGGAAAGAAGGAATGAAGGAAAAAAGAAAGAAAGGAAAGGAAGAAAAGAAGGAAGGAAAACCAAAATGGAATGATCTGTGCCTTATCTATGTTTCTGTATTATTTCCCTATTATAACATAACATAACATAACATAACATAACATAACATAACATAACATAACATAACATAACATAACATAACATAACCAAAAAAGGGGATAGGGAGAACCTCTTATCTAAGCTATATTACCCCTAGGACCTAGTGCTGAATTCTGTACCCAGTTGGTATTTAATGTTTATTGAAATGAATTGATATAATGAACTACTGGTTATTTTTCTACTTCTAACAAGATGATTATCATTTGGGAATATAAGTATAGCCAGTCAAAGATCTAGGCCTTCAGGATACCTTGTGACCTGCATACATTCCTCATTAGTAACTCTCATGATTTCTGGGGCTTACCTTGGTCCCTGTGGTTGGCACCAATCCCACTGCAGCCATATAAGTACTTCCAATTGTCTTGATCTTTTCTAGGTCCTTATAAAATTCTTTGTCCATGAGCTTTGTTTAAAACATAAAACTGTTAAATATTACATAATATTTTAGAAAAGATACCACAGTTATCAGTTCTCATGTGCAATAGTATAGCAGATTAATCACACTATGAAAATCAAGTCTTAGCAGACAGGCCTATCAGTCTATGAACCTATGAAGGATTTAGGGGAATTAAAATGGGCTTGGGATGTGAACTCAAAAATATGAACATAAGGTATATATTTTTTTTCCTCAAACAACAGACAGCATCATAGGGGTCTTTCAGAGACTTATTATTGTAGTCGATATTATGCATTATTATTGCTGATGCTGTTAGGAAAGGAGATGGAGAAGGGAAGGGTTCACACGTCTTCTCCCTGTGTTTCTATGACTATATTAAAAAAGAAGCCTGGGACTAAAAGGGTGTGAACTCATGAAAAGTAAAGGAAAAATCAGGGTATTTTCTGATTCTGGTTTTGAAAAGTACATTCTGGGGGGAAAAAAAAGACGAATTTGAAAAGGAACCTGAAATTAGAAACTGATCGAAGCTGTGGGGGTCAACAGGAAGGGAATACTGATTCTCAAGATTTGACAAGGGAAATTAGTAAAGAAAGTCTACAAGAAAGAAGAAAACATTAACATTTATTTCTACTCTCCCACTATTAAAAAAATCATATTATTATGGAAATTTCCCTTGTATGCTTCCCATTATCTCAAAAGTGACTGTGGGTTAATGTTAAGCAAAGTTCATAAGGTAGACACAATTTAATTGACAACAGAGAGAGAAAACTAGTTAGATATTAAATGAATAGTTAGGAAAGGATCCAGAAGAAAGAAAGGCTCCTGAAACAACAGATTCAAAACTGGAAGGGAACTTGCAGTACATTTTGTGTAACCTTATTATTTTACAGATGAGAAAACTAAGGCCCGGTGGGATATAAAATTTCCTGCTTGAAGTTATAAAGATAAATAGCATGCCTGAGTTTTGAACTTAGATCTTCTGACTCTAAATTCAGCACTCTTTCATGGCACCACAATAAGAGAGAAAGAATAACCTCAGCCTGATCAAATGCATGTTGGTCAGTGCTGCTGCTAAATTAAATTCATTTTAAGTAACCACCATTTGTGATACTAAAAGCTTAAGGAAAGGCAGCATCCTCACTGCTGAGAGAGTATGGTGTGGTGGACAGAGTGCTGGCTTTGGGGTCAGATGTCAAGGGCTCTCCTGTTTACTGTGTCTTTTTTGGTCTTTTTGAAGGGGGGATGGCAGGGTATTTGGGGTTAAGTGACTTGTCCAAGGTCACACAGTAAGTGTTAAATTTCTTAGGCTGGATTTGAACTCAGGTCTTCCTGACTCCAGGGCCCAGGCTCTATTCACTGTGCCACCTAGTTGCCCTTGCTATGTCTTTTCCCTTGGACAAATCACTTCCCATCTCCAGGCTCGGTTTTCTCATCTTTAAAATAAAGAATTTGGACTAAATGAGTCCCCTTTCTTCTACCTCTAGTTCTGTATCAGAAGGAATTAGAAAAACTAAGTCATTCAGAAAGGAGGACTTCTTTTTGAGACTAATACGCTGGTGGGCTGGGTAACTACTTAACCCTGCATTTCTTCCCCATGCTTTAGAGTTTTCATTCTAATTTCATCAATCAAAACCTGGATATGTGACTAGATTAAATGTAGGATTTAACATGAAAAGAAGTTACACAACCAATTTAGAAAGCAATTCAGTATATTACTATAGAGACCTAGACCCCCCTAACAAAATATCCAATCAATAATATCAAAATGATTGAAAATGGAGCCATTACCTCATCAAAATCGGCAATAATTTCATTTAAGAGGCGCAAACATTCCACTCCCATGTTATTGCCATCCAGTTCGATGTAGAAATCGTTGAAATTTGGGATGGAAGCAAACATCACACCCACTTGTGAATAGGATTGATAATAAAGGTCCTGTAATTTTAGAATCATGAGTTGGCTTGCATAACAAACAAATGGGCATCACAATAAGCAGCTTGTTATTATTAGGGAGATGATGAGAATGCAAAGGCATGGCTTCTATAGAGATGGGTGTACTATTGTATGTGCATATATATATTATATATACGTGTGTGTGTGTGTGTAGGGGTAGTGCTGATGGATTTAATAATAGCATTTAAAAATATACAAAGCTCAAACAATTCAAACGTGAAACTGGGACTTAATATGCACCTTTTTGTTCCAACCTGTCAATCTGGTAGTCTTTTAAAATAATTACAGTATTGATTCAGAAATATTTAACTTCTAAAATGATGTGTTTCTTTGGCTCACTTCCTTTATTACACTTCTATTGCCTTCTCTCATTCATCCCTTTGTTAGAGCACTGGAACCAGCCTGATTCAAATTTAAAGTTGCCCTTCCATGGCCAGCATAAGTCATGGGAAAGTAAGAAATGGTGTGACTTGGCATAACATCTAAGTGAATATGTGTTTGCTGAATTAATCCTTAGCTTCCTTATGGGTTCCCCTCAGGTATCATCTCCTACAGGGAGTCTTTCTGGATTTTCCCAGGTATAATTGTTCTCACCTTCATGTTGTGCTCTATTCATCCAAATAAATATTGTACATTCTTTTGAAGTCTGTAAGCCCTCTGAGGGCAAAGGATGTTTGTTCTTTGCCCTAGGATCTCTAGTAATTAGTACAACACTTTGGATATTTCAAGTGCTTGATAAAAATATTCTTCCTTGGATTGCACTTAACATCTATAAATAAGTGTATAGCATTGGATATAATATATATGTATATATATATATATATATATATACACACACATATATATGTATATACACACATATATATGTATGTATGTATATATAACTTGTTATAAAACTTAATTCCAGAGCTATTTTTTTAATGCAGAAACCCCAAGCTAACTTAGAGGGAAATCAATGCAACATTTTAAAGTTGGTTTTTTTTTTCAAAATTTATTTTTAAATCTGTGACTTTTTTTTCTTTTTTCCTGGTGGGAATGAGAGTTAAATGACTTGCCCAGCATCAATTAATAAATGTCTGAGGCTGGATTTGAACTCAGGTCCTCCTGACTCTAGGGCTGGTGCTCTATCTACTGTGCTATTTAGCTACCTCTAAATCTGTGATTTAAAAAAAATTCTCCCTTTTAACAGAATTATGTGTCTGTCTTAATCAATGCTAATTTCCTGTTCCAAAATACACAAAAGATGATCAGAATTGTTGTAAGGGTCAAATACATGAATTGTAAAAAATTATAAAATACATGAATCCAGGAAAACCTAAGTGATTGCCACCATCATGGCCAATGTGATCTTCTGGACTATGCCCATTACTGCTACTGCCATCATCAAAAGTGTCACAGCCATCACTGAAAGCAGTAGAAAGTTTTAGAAAGATGACAGACAGCCATACAATCTGATCCTATCTTAAGGGCAGGGCAGGTTACAAGGGGGAAAAAAAGGAATACCCAATGGGAATTAAAATCCCCATAAGAATTTTATTTCAAGCAATGGGAAATATAATTCTTCATAATCTCAAAAAAATAAAAGGTCACAGTATATGAATAACCATAGTCTAATTTGTGGCAGTTAAGTGGCACAGTGGATAGAGAAGCCAGATCTGGAGTTTAGTCTAGCCTCAGAAACTAATTGTGTGACCCTGGGCAAGTCACTTTCTCTGTTTGCCTCATTTTTTTTATCTGTAAAATGGGGATCATAATAGTACTTGTGAGGATCAATTGAGATGATGTAAAATGGCTTGCACATAGTAGGTGCTATAAAATGTTAATTATTATTAATAATAATTTTCCATTATGATTTATGATATTATAGGCTCCATGTTTCAGGATGGATTTCTTTTTTCAAATTTTAAGCCCAAGTTTTAAAAAATAAGTGTTTTGATATCTTTGGATTTTGCACTATTGTCATTTCAGGAAATACTTTCTCTATCTCAGTGACAATTGAGTCCTTCTTTAAAGAAAAAAAAAATACTAAACCAACACAGCCAATACAGCGACCATATCAGAAAACATACAAAAAGCCTTTGACCTAGAAGTTCAATCTTCTTGCCAAAAAAAAAAAAAAAAAAGAAACCTGTTCATTCTCTGTTCCCTGGATGTTTAGTTGTTTTTCTGTTTTTTCAGAGTTTGGCTTCCTTTAAGAGACTTTTTCAATTACATTGTTGTAGTCATTCATGGACAGTCTCACTTTGATTTCAGCATCCCAAGCTGTATAGCCTAGAATGGTGCTACCTATTTTGCCTGGATCATCTGTGTGAGAATTTTCTGAGAGATATCCAGCCAAGTTCTCATTTCTTACCATGTTCCTGGGATTGGACATAAGAAAGTGTTGTGCGACGTGGGCTGGCAAAAGGTTGAAGAGAATCCGCTTATTGTCCAGTTTCACTCTCTCCATGTCATCTCGCTCCTCTTCTGCCTGGGTTAGGGATAATAATGTAACATTTCTCATTTTTGTGCATTCAATGCACTTTTTTCAGGCCCAGTATTTCTGAACGTTGCATTACCACTCGGCAACTACTGGCAGAATGACTGTGCCAATTAAAGCAAATTCTTGAGCAAATTTTCTTCTTGTTCATACTAAATAGAGGAAAGAGTGCTTGACCAAGAGTTTGAACACCTACCATTAAATCCTACCGTCTTCGGCAAGTCACTTTGTCTATGCCTTAGTTATCTTTTAAAATAAGTGTACCCCCCTTATTTTTTAAATGTCAGCTTATAGAGCATTACTTAGGGAGGATAGAGGACAGATAAAGCTAATGGATAAGACAATATTTATCAATGATCACTGAAAAATAAAGATAAGGCATCTTTGAAAGGATGATACCATGTTTAGAAAAATGTGGTTGGGTTTCTGAACTTTTACTTTACATAAACTTTTTTAGGGACATACTTATCATACAAAACAGAATATAAGTAAAATTCATTACTTTATCAAGTACTACAGTGGAAGGCGTTAGTTGGATTCAGAGTCACTGAGCCCTCATTCAAATATAAGCTCTATCATTTCCTGTGCATCTTTGGCCAAGTCACATAAACTCCCTGGGCCTTAGTTTACTCTTCTATAAGATATCCTATAAGACAGTAAAACTTATAACGACATGAACCTCTCATAAGACTGTTTTCAAAATGCCATGGCTTTGTAATTACTATATACATTATTATTACTAGTAGTAATATTATTCATTGTTATTTTAAAAATATGTCAGGTTATTACTGACCTACAAATGCCAAAACCTACTGAATAAAAAGTTCACTTTGTTAGATACATTAGCTGTTGGAACAAGTCGACTTGGTTCAACTGAGAAATGTAAAGATATGCAAACAAAAATTCCTGGAAGGCCTCCAGCAAACTGAGCTCCTTTGTGAATAATCTATGGGAGTTCATGAATAACAATTACACAAGAGAAGTCAAGAATAGGTTGTGACTGGCAGGAACAGAGAGCACAACCATATCAGTGGGATCAGATATCTGTTGACATAACCTTACCTATACCATGCAGAAATCATGTTTGGCACTTCCCCTATACCAATACATTACACAGTAATTTTTAGATTCTTATTATAGCTCAAATATGCTGATATTAAGAATCTTCATTGAGTATATACTATGCTATACATATATATATATATTAAATACTATATGCGAAAGAAAATTAATTTACCAGTCAAGTATGAACCTCAAGTTATAGGATATATTCTAAGTTAGCTTTCAGTAAAATCTTGCCCTAATGCCTCATCTGTCACATTAGTGACATAGCACACATCTCAAACCCAATACAGCAAGGGATGCCTCACTTGTTAGTGAGAATGACTAGACTTCAAAGAATCTTAATAAAATGTCATCAAGCCAACAAATGATCCTGGTTTCTTAAAGCCTATGATAATGAAATGCAATCTCCTGATGGCAAGTCAGTGATACATGATTTATCTATCACCTAAGGATATCTCTATCTCGGTGACAATTGAGTCCTTCTTTAAAGAAAAAAAAATGCTAAACCAACACAGCCAATACAGCGACCATATCAGAAAACGTGGTTAAATTTGGAGCAGTTTGCTATCAGCTTAGCTATAGGGTGATGCATTTTTTTTTTACTGACCACAACTAAGATCAGGATCTTTAGTGGTGGAAGAAGTAACCCAGAGCCCTCCAGAGGAGGGGGACAAGGATTGTAAAGGGTCTTTAATCTATTTCATATTAGGACTGAATGAACTGGAGACATTTACAGCCAAGTGAAGAGAAGGCTTAGTAAGGGACATTATAGATGTCTTCAAGCATTTGAGGGGGCATGTCAGGTGGAAAAAGGATTAGAGTCCTATTTGGCCACAATTTCAGAGACAAATTAAGGCTTTATATAAGGGGAAAACTACTCTATCACAAATAGCATCCAAAAGTACGGTGGCTGCTTTGACAGAAAATGAGTTTTTTTCTCCTCAGATGTCTGAAAGCAAAGAATGGATGACTACTTAGCAGATTGGTTATAGAAGAGGTTATTTTCCCTTATGGGTTGGACTAGATGGCCAGTGACATCCCTTTCAACTCTGAAATTTTGTGAGTCTGTGATTCTGAGTATCCATGCCAATAAAACCATAGATCATTGAAGCACCAAAGGGATTTTAAAAAGTATGGCTGATTATGTTCCCATTAGGATAGAATAATTTTTTCATTCAGTCATGGGGAATGAGTCATGACCTTATAGATATTAGCTAGTCTTTCTCTAGCATTGAGATAAAGTGCCTAAGCTTTCCTAATATTCAAACAATGCAATGTCTTGCTCTTGTAGAAATTATAGCTATCATATAGCTTAAATGAAATCACTTTTTTTTCCCAATCTAGAGTTTCATCATAGTACTTTCTTAAAATAAAAATCTCAGGTTTCACTGGACAAACTTGTTAAAAATCAGTGACATAGCACATACCTTAAACCCAATATGGCAAGGGATATCTCACTTGTTAGTGAGAATGACTAGACTTCAAAGGATCTTTTTTTCTTATAACAAAATTTATTTGACATCAAGGAGAGCAGACTTTCACATCTGGATTTTAACTAACATCACAATCCTAGATGTGCTTGTACAGTAAGTTACTGATGATATCGAAGAAACAAATTATGGAAAAGTAGCTGAACTAAACCAACCACACACACAGAGAAGGTTGAGAACTTCAAAGGATCTTGATAAAATGTCATCAAGCCAACAGAATGGTTCTCAGTTACTCAACTGTATACAACCAAGGCCAGTGCCAGTGCCAGAAAACAGACTACATTCAATGAAAACCATCATTCTAAATGAACTTATAACATTACCAACATGTTCACCTACACTTAAAAGAAAAAGAAAAAAAAACATGGCTTCAGGCAGCTCTGTGCCAGATATAATGAAAGACTCTGAATAAGGAAGACACAGAACATCTGGCAGAAAAATTGCCAGGAAGTCCTCTTCACTACTTAAAAACAATGTAATCAGACAACTTATTTAACTGTAGTATTGCTTCTTGGCAAAAAAATTTTTAAAAAGAAGGAAAGAAAATATATAGAGGGGAATTCTGCTTTCTTTAGAGAGGGTAACTATATGTCTTATTGTCATTACTATGGGGGAGGAAGGAAGGAATCTGCTACAATTTTAAAATGTGTTGTTTGCATTGAAATGGCTCTGTGCCTTTCAATATGTACTCAGTCATGAGCCGGCTGTAATCCTATGTCTATCTGACGTTTTCTCCAATGGACTGTATATGCACAGGCACATGTTACCTTGGTGACATCCAATGCATATATATCTAAATATAACTCTCTATTTCTAGTTTTAAAGGCTATAGCTTGCTCTAGCTGTCATAATTTCCAATGCTTCAGTGTCACCTGATATCTTTCTGCTGAAATTACATGTCAGAATAGTTCATATGCTCAAAAAAGTATATAATTGGCTTGAGGGGTTCAATTATATAAGCACGAAACAGAAACAATGACTCTTTCCTTTCCCTCCTCCCTGTCTCTCAGTCCTAGAATTATGGGACATCAGTTCCTTATCTATAAAACGATGGTATCGGACTAGATGACCCTAAATCCCCTGTTGCTTTAAATCTACAAAAGTCATCATACCAAGATTTAACTGCTAAAGAAAAGAACACAATTTTTATTTATGATATTTCTGTGATAGGTGATTGCTATATGCCAGAAGCAGTTCATAAAGTTTTAGTATATAGCAGCAAAAATCCTTTTATTTTTTTCCCTAGGAAATAGCCAATGTTTCAGAATCAAGCTATTTTTTACATAGAAGCTAATATTTTGGAAGTATGCAAGTTACTAAACATTCATATCCTTTGACTCAGAGATTTCACTTTAACACATAGCCCAATGATCAATGACAAAATGAAAGGTTTCATGTACACCAAAATATTTCGATTACTTTTTGTGACAGTAAAGAACTGGAAATAAATTTGATATCCATCCTGGGTAATGGCTAAACAAATCGTGGCACATGAATATAAGGGAATATTACTGTGCTGTAAGAATTCAATGACTACAGAGAATCACAGAAAAACATACATACACTGATGCAAAGAGAAGTAAATAGAACCAGAAAATGATATACACAATGACTGCAATAATGTAAATGTCAAGAACAATGAATGCAAAATAATTTTTACAAATTAATGTTGCAAAATTGTAAGGGCCATGTTTGGCCCCAAAAAGAGAAATAAGAAGATATGAGTTGCCCCTCTCTCTACCTTCTCCCTCTTTCCTTTGTAGAAATAGGATTGGTGGATGTAGAAAATTGCGTACAATGTCATAGTTGTTTTGTTTGTTTGTTTTTAATTGATTGGTTTTCCCTATTTTCTTTTTGGTCTCATCTTTAATAAAAGTTATGAGTTGGTCTTTTGAGAGGGGAAAAGAAAGAGATATAGGAGGAAATAAGGGCTATGTAAAAACAAAAGATACCAATAAAACATCTTTTTAAAAAGTAATATTACTGGTTATTCAAGGGGACAATAATAATATAGAAAAGCCAACTGTGGTTTAGTGGAAAGTATTAGATGTGGAGTTCGAAGATCAGACTTTCTTTCAGATCCAACTCTTTTCATTTTCTGCCAGTATTATCTTGGATATGTGACTTAACATTTCTAAGCATCAGTTTCCTCATATGTAAAATGTGAACATTATTTTATATCATAAGACTGATATCTGTGATCCAAAGCCAAGATGTATGCCAAATGCTTTATAACTACAAAACCCTAAATAAATGCCAATCATCACCATCAGCATCATCACCACTACTAACATTTTAAATTGTTTAAACAGAACTTGGGCTGCGTTGTGTCTATCACCCTTCCTGATTCCTAGGCTAATGCTCTTTCCATGACACCATGCAAAAAGAAATGCAAATCTATTACACTTCTGACTCTCCTTCCCGCCCCCACAAAAGGTGAATGCTGCTTTAAAAAAAATGATTGCTATTAAAATTTAACAGCGACTAGCCACAGATAAGATGTCTCTTCTTCTGTCTTCCTTTTGTTCAAGGGCATACATTTCTTTTTTAAAAATTATGAAATAAAACAATAAATAAATAAAACAAAAATAAATAAAACATCTCCATATCATAGTAGAATAATTAAAATATGATTGCACACAAACTGCACATCTATTATATAGAGTTTGCCATTCCTTTTAGATATATAATAAATTTATCATGTAAATTTCTTCTCTTTTCTTCCTTCTCCCCATGCCCTAGAGATAGTTACCATTGGACACAAATATGTAATTATATGTAAAAATCATTCTATACATATTTCTATTTATCAGTTCTTTTGCTGATATAAGGGCATACATTTCTTAAGCAATTTGAGATTGGAATCAACATGTGTATTTAAAACAATGTCAAATAAATGATGAAATTCAGAATAAATGTTATTGTTATCCTTAAGCATTTGAAGTTAAATCACTGGGGAAAGGGATTGTGTTTTGCTTGATCCTTGAAGGCAGATCTAGAAGCAACAGGTGCAAACTTGAAAGAGGTGGATTCAAGTCTGATGTCAAGAAAAGATTCTTAGTAACTGAAGCTCTCCAAAAGGGGAACGTGCTTCCTCAGAGGAAGTGGGAGTTCCCTCACTGAGAGTCTTCAACCAAAAGATGGATCACCACCATCAGGTGTGTTGGAAAAAGGATTTTGTGTATGTTTGCATTGGACTAATTGGACACTGAAGGTCCTTCCAATTCAAATATTCCATGAATCGGTGACTATTCTGTGATTATGTTACATAGGGTCACCTTATGGGTCCCTATTCAAAGGCCCAGCTTGCCTGCTGTAGCACCTTTCAACCTTGGAGAAATTTGGAAACCATGTGATGAAATTAGATATTGCAAGGCTCACCATTCTTTCTGAACTGACCATCTTTTAGAAAGATGTCATTTCCTAAAGAAGTACTGGGGTGCTTTTAAAAATCCAACACTGCAGGTGAGAGGCAGCTGGGTGGCACAGTGGATAGAACACCAGCCCTGGAGTCAGAAGGACCTGAGTTCAAATCTGATCTCAGACACTTACTAGCTATGTGATGCTGGGCAAGTCACTTAACCCTGACTACCTCAAAAAAAAAAAAAAGCAATAATGGCTTCCTAAAATTGGTCATTTCAATACTCAAGTCTATTTGTAAACTGCCTCCACTATGGAGTGAAATGGATTCTAAATGTATATTTGAAATATATTTCTTCTATCTACTATTTACCTGGGAGAAGGGAAATAGGACCTCTCCATAGATGTCTGTAAAAGTCAGCTTATTATTTATCAGAGAGCCCTCAATAACCATGAAGACTATGCAGTTATTCCATAAGGCTAAAGCTCAATGTTTATCCGCTGACATTAAACATCCACTTAAATGCAGCAGGTTTGACAGAGAAATAAAAAGGAACCCTTGGAACTAAAGGTGAGAAGTGGTGTGGAGTGCTCTCATGACCAACATGGGTAAGCACTAGGGGCTGTTAATTGAGTTTCTATGACTCTAAATGATCATAAACCGAAAAGAAAATTAACCATCAGAATGTACAACTAGCCCATTGAGACTGAAAGAGACAGAGCTAGAAGAATAGGAAGAAACTAGAACAAAATTGAAAGAGAAAAGGAACTTCATAAAGATGGGCAATTAATCTATCGCATAGAAGTTATTTCATTCATTCATTCATTCATTCATTCATTCATTCATTCATTCATTCATTCATCAATGCAGTTTAAGCATCTACCACATGCACAGTGTGCTGGGCTAGATACCAGGGGAATCATTAAGATCTAGTCACTGACCTTATAGTAGAGGCATAATACAAACACAAATATGTAATATTCTACAAAATATTCATGATAACTATTGTACTCTTGAATCCATATTCTTCTTGTAGTAGATGGAAATCTGAACTTAAGAGTCAAGAAGAAATAGGTTTCAATCTTGCTTCTGATATTTACCAGCTATGTCAGCATAGACAAGTCACTTAAGCTGAGTCTCCAATTTTTCCATTTCTAAAATGGGTAGAATAGCTATAGTACTTACCTAATAGGGTTGAAATGAGACTTTAATCTATATCAAGTGCTTTGCAGATTTTAACGTGTGAAATGAATGCTGTTATCATCATCATCCCAAGAGCTTATATCTTCCTAATTAGTATTATAGGTTTTATAGGAAGGAAGAAAGGACATCATCTATTTCAATGCCCTCCTTTTACAGATGAGGAAACTGAGGTTCACTGAGGTAAAATAATTTGCTAAAGGTCATGATATTAAGTTATAGGGGTAAGGATTGTAAATATGTGTTTCTTGAACAGTCCACTTGTTACTATGGCACACTATTACATTAAGCTGTAGAATAGAATGAAATCTGAGTTATGATGTTTGTGGTTTTTTTTTCTTCAATAATCAACTTAGTGCTGGTCTATTCCACTTAGTAATTTTGCCTATGAATGAGTAATTCTATGAAACCACCAAGATATACCTGAAAAGAAGGCTAAGGCATAATAAAATTGTACCTTTTCCAATAAGTTTTTAACCACAAGAGGGCAGGGGAACCACAAATAAGATATGGGACTATGTGACTATAAGATACTGTGTGAATACAAACAGCAATTGAAATAACCACTTTTCCCGACATTTGGCTCAGAAAAATACCTTTGGCAATTGAGTGTATTTTCCAAAGGGGATTTCCAAGGAAACTGTGCAATAAGATACTTTTATCTTTTTTTTTCTCCATCTTCAAGAAACAGCACGATTTAGGAGAAGAGATTTGTCAGAGAAATGAACTCACTAGCAAAGCCTTTGAGTTAAACTGAAGAGGCTTAAAGCACTGCCCTGAGTAACTCAGTCCAGGAATGCTTACAGATAAAAATTTCCAAGATTTTGGTCATATAAAGATTTTAAATATTAATTTATCCCCCTCATACACTAATGAATTTATAATTTTATTGATGTAAGTATGCTCTCCAACTGAGGAGACTGAAATATATCAAAGTCTGCCCTCTTGTCTACTGAGGTGCCTGAAATTTACCAAAGGGTAGTTTACCCAGGCTTTGTTGAGACTTCCTGGCTTTTTTCTTGACAGCATGAGGATACCAATGAAGCATGCTCTTGTACTGAGCCCATCTTTTTTCTATTCTTCTGCTTCTTTGATAACCATACTCCCATCACTTCTCTATTGTAATTTCCTATTTTGCAGTCTATTGCAGCCTGATCAAACCTACCCCATAGCAATCCACTGCCCTTCAATTGACATTAATTTCAATTTCATACTCCATTTCAGTTTTAGACTATATATATATATATATATATCTTTTTGGAGGGCAATTGGGGTTAAGTGACTTGCCCAAAGTCACACGGCTAGTAAGTGTGTCAAGTGTCTGAGGTCACATTTGAACTCAGGTCTGCCTGTCTCCAGAGCCAGTGCTTCATTCACTGTAAATTTTATTTTCTGGAAATCAGGCCTGTGTGAGACTTGTTGACTTATTATAAAGGAAATATCACTCCGTGTGGTGTTATCTAAGAATGTCCATCTACCACCAGAGAAAAAGATTGATGAGGATTAACCATAAATATACATTCTTAAGGTCAAGTACTCTCCCATGACACATAATTTACCATCCAGTCATACACACTGTGCTTCTACCAGGGAACATCAATGAAAATCCAGTCAGAGGTGTGTACTAGCCAGTTCTAGCCATTTCTTCAGAAGCAGTTGCTACATTTTCAGTTTCAGCATTTATACCTCAGAAATCAGTAATCTATAAATCATGGATTGATTTCTCATTGTTTTTTATTGTACATGTTTTTCAAAGTGTTAATAATGCAGATTAAACTTAAAAGATTGTGTTGGTGTAGTTATGATCCAACCATTTGGAACTATGGCCAAAGCGCTATAAAACTGTGCATACCCTTTGATCTAGCAAGGCACTTCTGGTCTTTATCCCAAAGAGGGAGGGAGAAAGGACCTACTTGTACAAAAATATTCATAGCAGCTCTTTTTGTCATGGTTGAAAATTGGAAATTGAGAGGATGCCCATCAATTGAAGAATGGCTAAACAATTTGTGGCAAATGATTGTGATGGAATGTTATTGTGCTTTTAAATGACAAGGGGCAGCTTGGTGGCACAGTAAATAGAGAACCAGTCCCGAAGTCAGGAAGACCTGAGTTCAAATCTGTTCTCTGAAGTTTGACACTAGCTGAGTGATCCTGAGCAAGTCACTTAAGCCCTATTACCTCTCCAAAAAAAGGAAAAGAAAAGAAAAAAGAAAAAGAAATGACAAGAAGGATGGTTTCAGAAAAACCTAGAAAGACTTATGTGAACTGATATAAAGTGAAGCAAGTAGAACCAGGAGAACATTGTACACTGTATGAACAATATGGTATGAGGAAGAATTGTGAATGACTTAGCTATAGAATGATCCAAGACAATTCCAAAGGACTTATGATGAAACATACTATATGCCTCCAGAGAAAGAACTGATACTGTATGAATACAGACTGAAGAATGACAATTTTTCTTCCTTCCTTCTTTCTAATGAGTAATATGAAAATTTTAATAGATGATTACATATGTATAAATTATATGATTTTGCTTACCACCCTTGGGAAGGGGTAGGACAGCAAGGGAGAAAAAGGTAGAATTTGGAACTCAAAACTTAAAAAAAGTTTAAAAATTGTTTTAACCTATAATTGGGAAAAATAAAATATTATATTAAAATTATGTGAATGCATTTTTTCCCCTGGAAAACACCCCTGATCCTCATCCTCCAATTATTTCCAAGAAGAAAACTCATAGCCACAGAATGTTGGTGATAAAGTGGGACACCAGAGATCATCTAGTGACCAAAATCTTCATTTTATACATAATAGAATGAAGGCCCTTCCACTGTGAGGGATACTGAGAATTAATGTTAAAGTCAGCACTAGAATCCATGTCTTTTGACTCCTGTTCTGATGATATTTTCCTCTAGCGCACCATGACCACACTTTCTTCCTTCATGATATGAATTAAAAGCAGTTAGGCTAGTCTTTACAAGCTTTTTTCACTTTGCACCCTTCTGCCCCCAGAATACCTATGATATCAGTTGGAAATCCGATTAGTGAGTATTAGCTCTTTTTTTTTTAACATAGGGTTTTTATTTTTTTTTTATTTTTTTTGCTTTTTGGAGGGCAATTGGGGTTAAGTAACTTGCCCAAGGTCACACGGCTAGGTTTTTGTTTGTGTGTGCGTTAAGTGTCTGAGGCCGGATCCAAATCCTTCTGACTCCAGGGCCAACGCTCTACTCACTGTGCCACCTAGCTGCCCCAAGTATTAGCTCTTTTTGAAAGTTTTTTTAATTTTTTTATTTTTAGGAGGCTTCTATTAAAAGACAATCCTCCTTAGGAACTTAATGCCTCGGGCTGATAAATCTGGCTAATAAATGTGGGATAGAAACAATACCTGAAAGGTGAGAGAACCAGAGACAAACTGCCTATTTCACAATTTTACCTAGGGATTTGGTTCTCTTCAGGAAGGTATAAATATTATTCTAAACCTTAGGACATCTTAGAGAAGGAAGTGAAGGCCCAGGCTTCGTGCTTATTAAATCTCCAGGTGGCATGAAGTTGGGAGGTGTAACCTAAGATAGCAGAAAGCAGAATCAGCTTCCAAAGATCTGTCACTAGGCTAGGCCAGGAATTCTGAACTTTTTTGTGTGTCATGGACATCCTTTGTCAGTCTGGTGAGGCCTATGGACCCCTTCTAAGAAATATGTTGTTGTTTTTTAATATACAGGATTACAAAGGAAAACAATCATATTGAAATATATGTATCAAAATATTAGAGAGAAAAGTTCACAGACCTCCAGTACAAAATTCCAGGGCTAGACCAATGACTGAAATTGAAGATGAAATTTTATGCACATAAATGTAAAATCCTACACATGAGTCCAAAAAAATCAATGGTTTAACTATAGAATACAGACTATGGAGTTAGAAAAAAAATTAGTATGAAAAAGATTTAGAGTTTTTAATGAACTAAAAACTCAAGCTAAGTCAAAAGCATGACAGGATAAAAAAAGTGAATATAATCTTAGGCTTCTTTAAAAGAAACATAGAATCCAAAGCAAAAGAAGTGATAGTTCTGCTGTATTTCATCCTAGTCAGAAAGGAGAAGAGAAGATGAGAAGGCTTGGAGGGCTCAAGATAATAATGGCTTTTAGGAATATATTGGAGAGTGTTGATACAGTGCTTTAAGAGTTGTAAAGTGCTTCAAAAATCTTAAACCATTTGGAATCTGACCTTGCCAAGTCACAGGGGAGGCCAAAACTAAAGAGATCTAATGACAAAACTTGTGGTAGCCACCAGTGGAGGGTTCCAGAGGCCATCTATGCCATGTTTTTCCCTGCTGAACTGGTTTGTGGACTAATCTACAAGGACCTCAATCAGAATTACCAACTCGGCCAAAGTCAAAAACCAGTGAAACACGCATTTAGGGTTCCTCTTTTTCTTAGGATGCTTTAAGATAGTGAGCCACTAAAAAGTCTCAGAACACAAAATGCCACGATTTTAGGGGCATGGATGCCATGAACCAAAATATGAGAATAAATAGAAAGTTTTCATAGTAAAGGCTGCTCCTCACCTTTTGGTCCAGGATGACCTGCTGATGAGAATGGAAAGCTCTTGGGGAGGGACATAAGCTCAGACTCCCTTCTGGCTCCCCCGCCCCCATCATTCCCAAATAGCTTAGAGATATGGGCTGGAAGGAGTTCCTATCAGCTCTCTAGAAATCCATTTTGAGTGGTAACATTTACACTTCAGAAATCTGCAAATGCTATGCATCAGTGATTGATTTATTATTTTCTTGATTTTCTAGACTTTAGAAAAAAAAGGAGAAAAAGGCAATTGTAGAAATTAAACTTAAAAGTGTGTCAAGAATATATTTAGAGCACCAGGCCTAGAATCAGGAAGATCTGAATTCAAATCCAACCTCAAACATTTACTAACTATGTAATCCTGGGCAAGTTACTTAAGTGTTGTTGGCCTCAGTTTTCTCAACCATAAAATGGTAATAATAACAAGGTATGACTCCTAGGGTTGTGAGGATTAAATGAGATGGTAATTGGGAAGCACTTAGCACAGGCCTGGTACCTTGTACGTACTATATAAATGTTAGCTATTGGTAGCTATTATTATCATTGTTTGTTTTTAGAACTGGTTGCTAAGCATTTATCAGCATGTCCCTCTGCACTGGTCACAGCTTTGATACTGAGATGAGCTACTTCTGTGAATCTGGGAAACTGAGGCTTCAGGTCTGAGCCGAAAGGCAGATTTGAGGCTTTATTGTCTATCTGGTCATATTAGCAGCACATAGAGTAAGGAAGCCAGGTCCAAACCCCATCTCTGAAACTCACTAGCTAGAAAGCCATGGAAATGGGACCACATGGAAATGTGTCCCCAGCTCCTTCATCATATACCTCAAAAAGGAAAGGTTAAAGCACTTCATAAGTCTTAAAGAGTTCTGCCAATGGGAATTCCCATATGGCTGCTATCATTTGTTTTATGCTGCAATGTCTGAAGTCCATCTTTGAGGATGATGTATTATATGTAAAGGATTCCCTACAAATGAATTGTAATTGGCTGGGAGTCAGTCACATCAGTCATGACCCCTCCAGTCCTGATAGGATCTCTTCCTCCACCCACCTCCAACTGTTTATGGGGAAAGGGACATTTAGACTCCACTACAGTGACTTCTCCAAGTTCAGTCAACTTGATGAAAAGGGAAGGGATGAAAGGCCACTAAACTTCCTGATATTGGGTGGGGGGGTCAGCTCTTTTGACTCCAAGTTCAGTGCTCTTTCTGCCTTACCCATCTACTTCAAGAGATATCCCATTAACAGGACTCCAAGACAAAGTTTTGACAATGACATTTCTTTCCTAAAGAGGGAAGTTTGGTTTGTTGACCTTCAGGGCCCAGCATCACTTCATCCTCTCAAATTGATCTTCTTGTTAGGGCAGCATTTTTCAATTAGCTGGTTACAGCTTATTTATTTACTTTCCAAATATACTGGTAAATGCTGTATTTTGTTCCTGACATATGGTTTTAGTTTTATTTTCTTCAGGGAAGTAGAATTTGTATTCAGAATTTTTTTTAGTATTTTTAACTACTGGGAAGTTGTTTTTTTCTTGACTTTTGATTCAATACAAAAGTAGGGAGAAATTCAAAATGAATTATTTGGTTTTCTCCCCAAATAGAAACTTTAGGATTACACTATCCTGGAAAGTTCTTTTGTTTTGTTTTTGCTTTTTTTTATTAAGCACTTATATCTTCCTGGCCAAGAAATCAAAGGACCTAAGCAAACACTTTCCATATTTATTTTATCTCCAGGTTCATTGTACTCAAGTTTAAACAGTCCCCTAGGAGTTCTGTTATTTATTGCAATGATGTCACAGCAGTGGCTGGATTAACCAAGATAACAGAACTGAGGGTTAATGAACTCTTGTGTAAATAAGATCAAAATATAGTGAAGCTCTCAATCAATTTGGGTTTCTTTTTTTTTCTTTTCTTTTTTTAGTTCTTCAGTCCATCATAATAAATCCAAAGATATTATAATAAATATTTATAGGAGGGGCAAGTGGATTTCAAAGTGAGGATAAAGTTAGCTTTTGAAAGTAGTCTATGGGGGTAGCAGTGGATGGCACACTAGTGCTGAACTCGGGAGGACCTGAGTTCAAGTTCAGTCTTAAACACTTACTGTGTGATCCTGGGCAAGTCACTTAACCTAGATTGCTTCAGAAAAAAAAAAGTTTAGTGTCTACAGAGAAATGAGCAATGAAAAAATGAGAATCAAAAGACCTGAGTTCTTGGCTATGTCAAGAAATAGCTGTGTGAAGGGTTAAATTACCTCTCTGAGTCTTAGTCATGCAGATTGACTTAGTTTTGGATACTCAACACCTTTAAACTTTCTAAGTTGCCTTCTTCTCTTTGATTAAAAGGTTGCAGGGTGGAGCAATAAATTCTCCCCAATGTCTTCCATTATAGAAGGCTCAAAATTTTGATGCTAACTGTCTATTTGTTATTAGTGGCTCTGCTTGGTTTCCATGCCAGAGAGCATCATGCCCCCATGAAAGGCACCCCCTGGTGGCCCTCCTTTCTCTCCCTCCATTCCACTTTTCAGCTCCCTTTTATATGTTGTCTTTCACCATTCGATTGTAAGCTCCTTGAGGGCAGGTACTCTCTTTTTCTAATTTGTATTCTCAGCATTAAGGACAGTATCTGGCCCACAGAAGTCATTTCATAAATGTTGTTGAACTGATTATAGTGTGGAAAGCTCTTTGTAAACTCTGAAGTGCTATGGAGATACCAAGTCAGCTATTATTTGCTGATATTACTAGTGCAAAACCATCCTGTGCAACTTTCTGAAGTGAAGAATTTTCTGAGTGAAGAATCTGAAGAAAATCTGGTATGATAGAATATATTCCTTGGCTTACTCAAGACTTTTAGAAGTACAGAAAAGTAGGGATAATTTTGTAAGAGAGCGTCATTACCTACAACAGGATGGCTAGAAAAGGAAATATCACAAAGTAAGAATGGTGATAACTTTTTTTTAACATTCTAGTTCAGACTGAACAACCAAACAATAATCCTCTACTACTTCACAAATCCATCAGCTAATAAAACCAGACTTTTTCTGTTTGGCCCTGTCCAAGTTGGCATGGGCTCCACACACACATAATATAATAAATTCCCAAATCTACAAATTTGATAAACATTGTCCATGTAGTTTTGCATTATGTGTTTTGATTTTGAGGCCCAAATTACATATGAATTGAGGAATGATATATGCTTTGTTAAATCTGGATACACCATCTCTTTTTCTTGTCCTTGTTACGAAATACTTCACTTTTTCTCGATCAATTTCTTTCTAATTTAAAACAGGGCAGGAATTAGTAAATTTGTTGTTAGTCTGAGTATTGTGAGTTATATATTTAAAAGTTCTCTGTGTATGTCTTTTACCTAATAATATAATTAACTTAAAAAAAATTGGAAGTAGGGCAGTATTAGACAAATGATTCTATTGGTACAAAGAGCTCCCAGTTAGGAAATCCCCTCTACCAATGCATGTTAGTAGCTGCTTGGCAATTTATAGTCTTAGAGACTTGCCTTGGGATCACACAGTCTATGCCAGAGTCAGGACTCGAACCCAAGTCTTTCTAACTCTGAGAACACCTCTCTAATATCCTATATTATACTGTCTCACATAACCATCTTCTCCTCCGAAAGTAATCTAAAATAAATTGCCTCAACATTTCCAAAATTACCTGACTCTACATCCTGCCCTCCCCACCTACTTCTTTCATAAAAATGTTTGTAAATGTTTATATGAAGAACATAAAGGGACTAAATACAATTGGCAATTATTAATGGAAAATTTGTGTTTGGTTTCAGTTCACCAAGACAATGTGACATACCAGAAAGAGGTCTAGATTCAGAGGCCATGTCAAAAGACATGGGGTTGAGGGGCAGCTAGGTGGCACAGTGAATAGAGCACTGGCCCTGGAGTCAGGAGGACTTGAGTTCAAATTTGGCCTCAGACACTTAGTACTTACTGGTTGTGTGACTTTGGGCAAGTCACTCAACCCCAATTGCCCTGCCCTTCTCCTCCAAAAAAAAGGACAAAAAAAGAAGACATGGGGTTGAATTATGGCTTTGCTTACTACCTATGTGACACCAAGCCAACAATTCCACCTTTCTAGGTAAATCTCAGTTTTCTGATCTGTAGAATAAGAGGATGAGCTGCATGATTGCCAAGTTTTCTTCTAGCTTTTGATCCTAGAGGCTTCTGAATGCTCTGGAACCTCAGTAACAAACTTTTGAATTAGAATTTTAAGATAGCACTAGGAGCAAAATCACAGCTGACTTTTTTTCCCTTGGTAACAATTCATGACATAATTGAAAGCAAAGAAATTTCATAGATATCACTACTTTGGAGACTCCTTCATTAATTTCTTGGACTTCGGAGATTATGAAGAGCTTTAGATAAACACTCAATAACTTGGATACTTATCAGTCTGATAAGTCAAATGAATTTGTTGAATTACTTTAGATGTAATTTAAAATTTATATGAATGGTAGCTACTTAATGAGTACTATTATTAAAGTTTGTCATATAAACATACATTTGGAAATTTGCCAGTATATACAACTAGATAGACCACTGAGATCATTTCAGGCCAGATGACCTTGTTTCATATGACATAGAGGGCATTCTTATTCAGGTAGTTCATTTGAGGGACTGTGGCAATAGAGTGAATAGAATCCTGGGCATGAAGTTAGGAGGAGTTCAAAACCTGCCTAAATACTTGCTACCTGTGTAACCCTGGCAAAGTCACCTAGCCCCTTTGGAGTAAAACAAGGGGACTGAACTCTAGAATCACTAAGGTTCTTTCTTTGTCCTTCAGCCATTTCAGTTGTGTCTTAACTCTTTGTGACCCCATTTGGGTTTTATTTTGTTTTGGGTTTTTTTTTTTTTGTTTGGTTTATTGTTTTATTTTGCTAAGATACTTGAGTGGTTTGCCATTTCTTTCTCCAGTTCATTTTATAGATCAGGAAAACTGAGGCAACCAGGGCTAAGTCACTTGCCCAGAGTCACACAGGAAATGTCTAAGACCATATTGGTTTTCTTGCCACCAGGCAAGCTAGCTTCTCAAGGTCCTTTTAAGGTTGGGCTAAGAAGATTCCTACCTCCCTTCCAACTCTGAGAGCTTTTCTTGTCTATTTCCTCCTGGGGTACTGCCATCTTCCCAGCTACCAGATTTATTACTTGGTTGTCATCCTTAAGCCCTTGTTCTCTTTCACCCTAAATATCCAATTAATTGCTAGAACTGGTCCATTCTATATTTTCAACATCCCTCTGGCATATATGGTCTTTTCTCTCAATTCACAGAACTACCACCCTAGTTTAGGGCCACATTACCTCTCATCTAGATTATTTTAAGAGTCTCATATTCAATATACCTGTCTCGAGCCTCTTTTACCCCAATTTCACATAATCACTAAAGTATTTCTTCCTAAAACATCAGTCTAAACACATCATCACCATCCCCTTCAAAAAAATAAAACAAAACAAAACCTTTTATGGACTCAAGGAGCAAAGATAAACTCCTTTATTAGATACTTAAAAGTCTTCAAAATCTTAAGTCCTTTCTGCATGTCTAGTCTTCTTACCCATTACCCCTCTCCATGTATTCTTTCTAGCCATGCTGGCCTATTCTCGGTTCCTTACAAATGACACTATTTCTTCTGTCCCAACGACTGAAATGTGCTTCAGCATCTCAGCCTCTTGGAATATCTAGTTTCCTTTAAAACTCAGGTAAAGTACCACTTACTAAGTAAAGCCTTTCCTGTTGCCCCTCTCCCAAATGACCTCCCTCCTTTAACCACCTCCTATTTATTTTGTATAATGTATATACTTTTATGCATGCACCTCCCACCCCTTTACCCCATTTAGAGTGTAATCTCTTGAAGGGAAAGACTTTTTCACAATTGTCTTTGTATACCTAGCATTAGTTTAGTACTTGGCATATAGTAAGCACTTAATAAATGTTTGACTAACTGAATCTTACGATAGTCCAAACTTTCATCTTTAAAATGGAGAAATTAAGTGACTGTGGTATGGGTTGCGCATTAGTACTTGCCTAAATTATTATAGTAACTTTGTTATAAGTCTTCCTGCCTCCCTTGTTCCTTCCATCCAATATATCCATCATAATAGTGCCAGAATAGTAATGTATGTTTGTGGGTTATCTTTCTACTAGACAATAAGACCAGCTTCATCTAAATTTTGTATCTCCATCAATTCCAAAGCATATTGTTCTCACAGTGGTTTCTTTTTTTTTTTTTCATTTTCTTTTTTTTGGGAGGAATTGGGGTTAAGTAACTTGCCCAAGGTCACACGGCTAGGTTTTTTTTTTTTGTTTGTGTGTGTTAAGTGTCTGAGGCCAGATCCGAACTCAGGTCCTTCTGACTCCAGGGCCGGCTCTCTAGTCACTGCACCACCTAGCTGCCCCTTCACAGTGTTTTTTTAATAAATGATTGCTGAAGGAATAATATTTCTGATCAGATCATTTTCCTCTGGTATATCAACTATGCTAGAATACAAGTTTAGACTCATTTTTGTGTATTGATCCCTCTGAGCCTTAAGATCTGCTAAATTAAAATCATATTTGCATATTATTTGGGGATATTTTTTCCTATCTCATGAAGAGATTTTTTCATCAACAAACACACAAACATATTGATTTTGATCTGCTCTAGTTTTTATCCCCATTTGGATGACCTCAACAAAATAAGCCAGGCAGGTTACCGTGATGCCAGAGTACTAGAGAGAGATTCCAGGACCTGTGCAGGTTACTGCATCATTCTACTTTACCCCAGAAGAGTCTCTAAACTGCAGGTCACCCCACTGCATGACGTTGGGAAAATATGCCAGTTGTACTCTGGGCAATCTGGTCCTGCTTCTGTGGTAGGTCACTATATTGGTCAGTATTTTCTTGGAAATGTGGTATCATAGAATTTATCAACCAGAATACTAATGCATTTTTTTTCAAAAATTCAGTTTAGAGAACTTAACCATTTCACTTGGTTTGACATTCTAAGATATATTCATTACCTACTCATTCATTCCTAATAATCCAGGAGATCATTTTGCGGGCAAAAGTGACAGTGTGGCAAAATGGATAATGTGCTGGCATTAAAGTCAACAAATCCTGGGTTTGAATCTTGCCACTGACATTTACCAGCTATTTGACTCTGAATAAGTCACTTACTCTTTCTAAGCATTAGTTTACCTCATCTATAAAATGGGAATCATTATATCTCTAGTACATGCGTTATTTACCCTGGAATCCACAGAGTGCTGCTCCATTGGTAGATTTCAGAAAGTCCGTGAACTTGGATGAAGGAAAAAATATATCTTTACTTTTATTAACTTCTAATTAAAATTTAACATTTCTTTTAACTATGATTTTTTTTTGAAATCTAATAGGGGACTGTAGATTTCACTGAATTATGAAAGAAGTTCAGAACACAAAAAAGTTTAAGAACTCTTGTTATCATGGGGATTCTTATGAGGCTTAACTGAGATGAGATGATATATATAAAGCAACATCAGTAATAAGCTTATAAGCTCCAAGTGCCTAGCATCCAAAATCTTAAAACAACAACAACAACAACAACAACAACAAAAACATCTGAGTTACAAGAAAACATAGAGAGTTAAACAGTACACTACAGGAGGTTTCAATATCTCTTTCTCCATTTTGGTTAAATGCATCAGAAAGATAAACAAAAGGGAAATAAGGAACTGAACAATTTCCTAGAGAAATTAGAGTTAAAAGACATTCCTTCTTTTGAATGGCTTGGCAAAAAAGATATATGTTTCTTAGCAGCACATAGAACTTTTACAAAAATTGACAATATAACATGGCACAGAGATATTGCAAACAAATATAAAAAGGCAGAATATGTTAATATATAATTTACAGATCATAATGCAATAAGAATCGTAACTGGTTCAGGGAACACAAACACAAGATCCCAATGAAATGGAAACTTTACAATGTAATTCTAAATAATAAACATGTCAAAGAAAAATCATTGAAACAATAGCTATAAAAGAAAATGATAAAGCAGAAAGAATATAGCAAAAATTTCTGGGAAGCAACTAAAGCAGTCCTCATGGGAAAAATCCTATCCTTACAAACATCCATTAACAAAACAGAAAAAAGGGAGGATTAATGAATTGAATATGTATTTGAAAATTCAGAAAGTCAACAAATAAGCAAATCTAAAATATGCATAAAGGAGTAGATATCAAAAATGAGATGGAGAAACAGATAATATTGGACATAAAAATAGAAATGATGAATAAAACTAAAAGCTGGTTCTTCAAAAAGATTAATAAAATTAACAAACCCTCATATAATCTGTTAGAAAATAAAATCAATAAAATATCAAATGAGCAAGGTAAATCACAGTAAAACCAGAAGAAATAAAATAAATAACCAGAACATACTATGCATAGTTATATGCTAACAAAACTGAAATGTCAAAAGAAACAGCAAAATACCTTCAAAAATATAAAATACAGAAATTATCAAAAGACTAGGAAGAGATCTTCAATAACCCAACCTCAGAAAGGAAAACAAATCCAGTTGTAAAGGAACTACAAAAGGAAATAAAAACTTCTGGTTCTGATGAACTCATAGGACAATTCTATCAAATTTTTAAACACAGTTAGTACCCAAACTTCACAAATTGCTCTAAACAAATGAGAACAAAAGCATCCTTCCAGAATGCTTTTATGAGACAAATATAGTCCTAATACCTAAACCTGGGAAAGATAAAACAGAGAAAACTATAGGCTAATATGATTAATGAACATTGACTCTAAAATTTTAAACAAAATGCTCTCGTAGAGACTATTGTTCTTCATCCAAGAAATCATTCATTATAACCAAGTGGGATATGTTCCAGGGATGCCAGGATAGTTCATAATTAGGAA
Source organism: Gymnobelideus leadbeateri (assembly GCA_011680675.1). NCBI lineage: Eukaryota > Metazoa > Chordata > Mammalia > Diprotodontia > Petauridae > Gymnobelideus > Gymnobelideus leadbeateri. Next base: position 132,952 of record WOXC01008825.1, read on the forward strand.
AACAGTCAACATAATTAATCATATAAAAACTTAAATGTCCAAAGCTACATGATCATTTCAATAGATGCAGAAAAAGCCTATGACAAAATGCAATAAATTGTGTATTGTGTATCGAAAGGAATCTTTTAAAATATACTATAATGCCTTTATCTAAAACAAAAAACAAACATGGGTATACACTAGAACCTTTTCTAAGAAATACAGGAGAGAAGAAAGGATGCCTACTTTCCCCATTATTATTTGAGACAGTTCTCGAAATGCTAGCACCAACAGTGAAATAAGAGGAAGAAATTAAAAGTATAAATATAGGTAAAGAGGAATTAAACTATCTCTATTTGCTGCTGATATGATGGTTTACTTGGAAAATTCTAGTCTTTTACTTGGAAAATCAGTGGATGTGATTTAGACAATTAGTAGTTTCAACAAAGTTGCAGGATACAAAATAAATCCCCCCAAATCAAGATAATTTCTATATAATAATCACAAAAGACAAGAAACATCATCAAAATTGAAGTCTCATTCCAAATAACTACAAAGTGCATACAATATTTGAGGATTGTCCTACCAAAGCACACAGAAAAAAACTTGTATGTATTCAATTAGAAAATAGCCTTTAAAGAAATAAAGAACAACTTAGCTGGAGTAATACTTAGTACTCATGTCTAAACCATGCCAGTATAATAAAATGACATTACTACCACAATTAATTTATAATTTTAAGACTATAACAATCAAATTACAAAGGGGATCCTTTATAGAGGGCAACTAGGTGGTGCAATGGATAGCATACCAGACCTGGAATCAGGAAGACCTGAGTTCAAATTCAGCTTCAGATACTTTTTAGCTATATGACCTTGGGCAAGTCACTTAACCCTGTTTGCCTCAATTTCACTCATCTGTAAAATGACCTGGAGAAGGAAATGGCAAGCCATTCCAGTATATTAGCCTAGAAAACCCCAAATGGGATCACAAAGGGTCGGACGTGACTGAAAAATAACTGAACAACAACAAAAAACACTATATAGAATCTGATAAAATCATACCAAAATTCATTTGGAAAAACAAAAGATCAAGAACATTAAGGGAAATGATGAAAAGAAGTAAGGACAAAGAGGGAATAGCACTCCCAAGCCTTAAACTATATTATAAAGCAGCCGTCAACAAAACCATCTGGTAATGGTTAAAACGTAGAGACAGATTGATGGAACAGACTAGTCAAGAGAGAAACAGAAACAACATAGCTCAATAACCTGGTGTTTTATAATGTTGAAAACATTAATTACCTGGCCAGTGCAGGGGTGGGGAAGGGAAAGGGGACTCCTTATCTGATAAAAGCTGCAAGGAAAAATGGAAAGCAGTCTGGCAGAAATCATGCTTAGATGAACACCTTTACTTCATATTCCATAATACATTCTAAATGGGCATACAACCTTAATGTTAAAGATCATAATATAGAGACAATTAGCAGAGAAACAGATCATATACCCTTTATAACTCTGGTCAATGTGAATCCCTTAAAGGACTGAATAAATGACAAAGAAAAAGAGGTAGTATTACAATCCTGTGACTAATTAACACTGATTTTTAAAAAGTACACTAAAACATTGATGCCTCAAATAAATGTAGTATCAGTTACATATAATTTCAACACTCATTGTCATATATTCTTCAAAAAAATTATCCTCTAATGTCCATAAGGGTCCTTAAGCTATGGGCAAGTTATTTCAGGTTCTAGTGAGTCTTGGACTGGTTCTGTCAGAAGAGAACCAGCTCATACACCACGAAGGCAAGTCTCCAGGTGATAGGTGTTTTGTTTATTTTTTATTGGGGTGGGGGTGGGGGAAGGAGGTTTCTAGCCACAAATTTCTCTAGTCTTTATCACTCAAGGAAGCCTCCATGACCAAAAACACCCATCACTTGATGACCACCCTTCTGGTGATGTTTCTATCTGATCTTAGCCAATCCAATCCTCTGTTGACAGACAGTCCAGCACCAGGACCATGCTAATACTAATAACACCTAGTATTTATAAAGCACTTTATGGTTAATAAATGATTAATACCAGCACCTACCTCACAAGTATATGAGCTAGATGCTACTATTAACCCCATTTTACAAATCAGGAAACTGAGATTGAACACAGTTAAGTGACTTGCTCAGGGTCACACAGCTGTTAAGGGTCAGTAAAGGATTCGAACTCATGTCAATCTGATTTCAGGTTTACTGCTCTAACTACCATGACACATAGATGTTTCTACATCTTTAAGGTCTTAGACAGCTAGGTGTCACAGTGGATTGAATGCCAAGTCTGGAGTCAGGCTGACTCCTCTTTCTGAATTCAAATCTGACCTTAGACGCTTACTAGCTGTGTGACCCTGGGCAAGGCGCTTAATCCTTTTTTTTCTGAGCTTTACTCATTTATAAAATGAGCTTGAGAAGGAAATGGCAAACCACTTTAGTATTTTTACCAATAATGTCAGGAAGAGTTGGACCTTTAGTATTTTTACCCACATAATGTCAGGAAGAGTTGGACATGACTGGACAACAATAAAGAGTTTGACCATAGCATGAAATTATGGTACTTGTCAAAGTCACTGAACATTAATAGTGGAAACTGCAAGAACATGTAGGTGCATTCACATTATGCACTCTTTCATTGCATTAATAAGAATTCACCACTAAGGGCCACCAGATATCAAAGTTATTCATGTAACATAATTAGGGATTTCAAAGGATAATGATACCAAGAAAAAAATCCCTAGGCTTTTGGTTAAAGGTTGAAAAGGTAATCATATAAACATCTATTTATATATTCTTTAACCTCCCATCAAATTTCAAGAAATCATTAACCAGACAAGTATTTGGACTGGGAATTTAGCAATAGGTTAGGACATTCTGACAGCCTACACGTCTACATTTTAATGTTTTCCATAGTGCAAATGGTAACTATGCATGAGCAAAGTCTAAGGACTCATGTTTTTGCTCAGGTTATTAGAGAAAATATATTATATACACACACACACACATATATATATATATATATTCATTCAATTATGTTCAACATGATAATAACTCATCTTCCCAGTCACCCAAGCTCACAATCTATGTCATCTTGAATCCTCACTCTTACTCTACATATCTAACCCACTGCTAAACCATGTTTCAACATCTCTCATATATATCCCCCTACTCTGCATGAAACAGCCACTTGAGTTCAAACCCTCATCACTTCTTTCCTGAATAGGCCCTTATCTTCTACTTGTTCTCCCTTCCTCAAGCCTCTCTACACTGTAATCCATTCTCTATGCAGCTGTCAAAGTCATTTTTCTAAAGTGTAATATTGACTATAACATCTTCCCTTAGTGAGCTCCAGTGTTTCCTTGTTACCTGCAGGATCAATTATAAAGCCTTCACTTGGGCTTTTAAAATCCTCCCCAACCTAATTCCTTCATAGCTTTAAAGTTTTCTTATACCCTACTCTCCTCTACACCCTCCATAATCAACTAAGCTTGTTTCCTTGCTGTTCCTTGCTCGTGACATTACAACTTCCATTTGAATGTCTTTGCATTGGCTATTTGCCATGTTTGGAATCTTCTATTCTCTTACTTCTCCTGGCTTCCTTCAGGACTAGCTCAAAGTCCACCTTTTGCAGGAAGCTTTTCTTGTGCTCCCAGGCTGCTAGTGATGCCCTTGTTGTATTACCTTCCATCTATTTTGTATACATCTTGTATGTATCTAATTAGTTACATCTCATCTCCTCCACTAGAATGTCAGTTTCTTAAGTGCTAGGACCATTACTGTATTTCTTTGTATCTATTTTCCCATTTTTTTGTCTTGGTGATGGTTTTTGTTTGCTTAAAGCCAATTATTACTTTTCTTGACTAAGGTTTTAGCCAATGGTTTTGTCACAGGTAAACACTTCTAGGGAAAGGAAAAGGGGCTTCTTGCCTGCACAGCCCAGAGGTAGTCCAGACGTAACTTCAAGTCCACCTGCCTGGCATGAAGGGCCAGAGCACAGGAAAACAGCAAAATAGCCAATATGGGTTCATATCCACGGAGGTAAAAGGCGCCACCCCTTAGGAGAAAAGACAAGCTCAAATTAGTGATCAGTTCCTGAGGTCAACGCTTGAGCTTAATATAATAGAAACTTCTTTGAGTAATATCATTATTAATGCAATTACTCTGGAGATACCTATTCCTAGACATTATAGATAGAATATATTCGCCTTAATTCAAGGATTCTCATGTTTTTAATGGCCTTCAATGTTCCATTGGTTTAACAGTTTTATCCACATTGAGTTTGTCATATTGTGCTTAAAAGAACATACCCTGGTTATGTATTTTAATGTGTAAAAATCTGGTCAGTCAGAATACATTTGTTGAGCACCTACTATTTGCCAGGTGCTGCTTAAGAGTACAGATTTGTTCTTTTAGAATTTAGACTATATTGGTGACAGTGGAAGAAGTTGCCACACTGAATGACAGCATCTTGAAAATTGTTTTTATTGTTTTAAAAATGTAGCTTTATTTTTGAAAATAATATTTATGGTAAAGCAGAAATATAAAAGACATTGAATATATTAATTTTAATAAAGAAGCCTCAATAGTTCAAAATACATTTTCTTCCTTATCACTATGTCCCAGTTTACTATAAAATCCTTCAATGTACTGAAAGAAGACTAGATTTTTTTTTCCTGAAATATATTTCCCCTTAGGAATAACACTAGAGTATCAATAAAGCCATTGCCTTTTTCTATTTTAATTTTTTTTCACTAAACAAATATATATTCTCACCCTCTTACTTCCTTCCCCTCCTACTGTTGAGGAGGAAAGAGAACAAGAAAAAAAACTTGTAATAAATATTCACAGTCAAGCAAAGCAAATTCATGCATTTGTCATGTTCAAAAAATAAACTTATCGTTTTTTACCCTAAGTCCTCACTTCTCTGACAGAAATGGAAAATTTGATTCATCATTGGTCCTTTGGAATCCTTGATACTACAAGGATCAGAATTTTTAACTGAAAGACCTGGAAACTATGATCAATTAAATTGCCAAACCTCAATTCCAGAGGATGGTAAACATAGAACCAAGTTCCAGATGGAAAGGTGATGGACTCAGAGTGCACATTGAGCCATTTTTTTTGGAGGGGAAGGGAGAGGAATTTGGATAATATGGGAATTTGTTTTGCTTGACTCCGTATGTCTGTAATTGGTTTTGTTTTTCTTGCTTTCTCAATGTGGAGGAGGGAGGTAGGATGGAAAAAATTCAGAGCTAAAAATTTCTAAAAATTGATTAAAAATAACTATTGTCTTAAGGGTTGGAACTACACTGGACTTATTGACAACTAGCAGATAGCCTTCAAAAAGACGCATTAGACCTCCCTGGAGATATTCCATTAAGTTCACTTACCCCACTGCTTTTCTGTACCCACTGAGCTCCAAAACAAGTATATACAAAACTGTAACCAAAAAGAGAAGGATCATTTTTGGCAATGAAGAGACACGGAGAAATATTGCCAGCGTCAACGTTCCCACAATGCAGGAAAGGAAAGTGTGATGGGCTGTGTCACAGGGTAGGACATTCCTTGTCTTATTCATTCCTCCAGAAGAAATAATGACTAAGGACCTGCTGGAATTAGTGTTCCATGACCAAGGCATGCAGCCCACCTGGGAGAGTAGGAAGAAAGGGATATAGAAAAGAAAACTTTGTAAAGTAATAATCCATTTTGAACACAGTCACTATCAAACACAGTCCTGGTATCTTATCTGTTAAAATATTTTTAATTTAGAATAGGTATCTAGCTGTAACTGATCATTTACAAAGCACACACTTCATGTGGTTACAATGAGTTTAGCATATATTATCTCATTTGATCCTTAAAACAGTGCTGTAGGCTTGTATATTACCCATATTTTACAGATGAGACAGGAAAATAATAAGAACTCATATTTATCTAGTGCTTCAAGACTTACAAAGGACATTTCTTTGAACAACCAGACAAGGCACATAGGGCAAATGCCATTATTCTTATTTTATAGATCAGGAAAATAAGGCTCAAATAGATTGATATTCTCAATGTTTCATAGTAAACAAATTTTTCTTAGATTATATCCCTCCCTATCCTCCTCACCCCCAATACAAACCTCAACATACATATAGAAATATACATTACATCATGGTGCCAATCTCCTGCCTCTCTAAAACAAGGATTGGCACCAGTTACCCTTTCTATTCAGTGAAATCTATTCTATTTCTGGGACATACTTATAGTATAACATTCTATCAGTTAACTTCATGTCCCTTCTATATGAAAGTCACGGTGGCAATTAGCTCTCACTCCCTGTTTTTCCTTCGAAGGCTAGATGGGGCAGAATCTACTGCTTCTGTCTTAACCTTGTTTATTAGAAAACCCACAGAGGTGATCTTTGAGAAGATTCACTACAAAGAAAGATTCATTGTTTTTTGTTCCTTTATGAGAGGTTATTAAGAAAAATGAAAGAGGACCAAATTGGTTAGACTCTGTTATGCTAAATCATGTTTATAAAGTTTACAAAGTTGGACAAAGTTGAATAATTTTGCCTATTATTATGTGTGTATATATATACATATGTATGTTCATATGCATACATATGTATATATATATTAATCTTCAAATGAAATAACTAAATCCAGATTATTTGAACATATGAGGCATCATTTCAATTAAATGTCTTCACTCCATCCATAAAATGAGCAAAGAGTTACTTAGGTACATGTTGAATACCCAGCGCTAGCTGAATTGAATTTAGTTTACTCAGATATTTCATCTCCCCAACAAAGAGCCTATCTACTCTGTATATGTCTTGTATGTATCTATCTTTTTGCATCTATGTTTTCTTTCATATTAGAATGTAAGTTCCTTGGGGAATGGGAGTAGCATTTACCTTTCTTTGTATGACCAATGCTTAGTATAGTGGGGTGGCTAGGTGGTGTAGTGAATAGAGCACTGGCCCTGGAGTCAGGAGGACCTGAGTTCAAGTCTGACCTCAAACACTTAAGACACACAAAAACTAGCTATGTGACCTTGGGCAAGTCACTTAACCCCAACTACCCTACCTCCATCCTCCAAGAAAAGCAAAATACAAAAAACAAAACAAACAAAAAAAATGTTTAGTAAATACTTAATAAATTCATGCTGACCGATCAACACTAACTGTAATTTTAGAGATGATTAATATCTCTAATTCTTCTATTAAATAATTTTTGCCTCACTTCCACCCTCTCTTTCCTAGATTTTCCTCCAAGAAAGACTGTATCTTGTTCAGGTTCGCATACCCATTGCCAGAATAACTTGCATGGTGCCTTTCATAGACACCACAGTCCAATAAATGTTGACTATTGGCTGGAACTGAAATTAATTACATATTTTTTTAAAAGGACTAACACTTTTATCATTTGGATGAAAGATCCCATAAACTAAAGGAGTCTTAAAAATGGATATTCAGCAGAAAAATTTTAAAATTATTTTTAAATTAATTTTTTAAATTTAATTAAATTAAAATTGAATTCATTAAAATTAAATATTTAAATTAAATTTAAAAAATTAATACAAATTCCATTTCTATTAATAAAGTTGTCTCTTTTTTCTTGTTCTCATTCCCAACTCATTCTTTAGATATGTGTATGTATATGTGCATTTGTTTATATCTATATATGTATGTAATATATATATATATATATATTTTCACACACATATATGTATAAATAATATTGTATTTTACCGTTCTCTATGACTGGGGCCTTAACCGGGAATTCTGGGTCCTGGGGACAAATTCAGTTTGAGGAGAATGTGGTACACAAAGGAATTTTTCCCCTAGTCAAATGCTGTTTTACCTACAGACAGGATTGCCAATCTCCTGAATATTCTGGCCCCAGCTCCTGAAACACTGCCAACCCTTGGGAAGATATCGGTTTAGGCTGCAGTTATGTGTGTGGGGGTATGGTGCTTCCCAAAAGAGGCGCAGAAACCTGAGAGACAAAACCAGGACAGTGTGGTGACCATAAAGGACCCTGAGGCATGAGGTGAGACACTTCTATGGGGGAAGAAGTGAATTTTCCACTCAATATTAGAGTGCTGTGGTGAATCCCAGTCACCTGGCCTGCATTACTGCTCTATCCATAACCCTGCTGTCCCATGGATGAACAAGGATGGAAATAGTATCACTGAGGCTATGCCAATATAATGCAAAGATAATGGGTTAAAAATTTTTAAAGGTAATTAGTTAACTAATTTTTTGCCTTCAAAAAGCAAAAAAAAAATGTTTTCATAGTATGGCAATGTAATATAGTTGAAATAACATTGGAATTGGATTCACTAAAGATCTGAGTTTGAATCCTGGCTTAGACATTTATTTCCTATGTGACCCCTATGGAAGTCACTTCATCACTCTGAAACTCGGTTTCCTTGTATATACCTATTTACCTTATAGGGGGCATTGTAAGAAAAGCACTTTGGAGCCCCTGAGGTACTGTATGAATGCCAGTTATTATTCCTTGCAGATGTTTTTCACTATTTTTAGACTTCTTGCGGACAGAGTCTTTGTGCCTAGCCCATTGATACTCTTTGAGCCTGTACAAGTCTAAATCAATTTTTAAAAATATGACTGACATGTTCCCGACCTTTATATTTCTTTGCTGTCAAGTTAATCCAATTTTAGAACAAGAAAAAAGGGATATGCATAAAGAATGAACTGAGATAATGCTGGTGATAGTATGATACCCACCATACAGGTTTTCTGTATTTCTAATAAGTCCCACAGACTTGATATGCATAGCCACATATGCTTAGGGACAGGGTTTGACCCACAGTATAACCGAAACTATGCCATTAAAAAACCCTTTGAAGTAGGGATTAATATTTTATAAAAGCTTTAGCATAAAAATGCAATTTCCAGACATCTGCCAGTGAAAGAATCTTAGGTTTTAATTTGCTTTTATTTCTATTATTTACTTACATAGAGGAACTCAAGATTTTATTTGATGCGATTTAGGCAAATTGAAGGTTGTGGTGAGGCAGGTGACAATAAAGAAAATGAAAAAAACATTTTAAAATTGCTGAATCTGTGACATGGAAATATGCCTTGCTTACAGTCACGGAGAGAGTGAGTGAAATGAATTTGAAACAAACACTGTGACTTTTACCTAACCTTGCAAGTTTCCATGATTTTCATTTTTCTGGAACTCTACAAAGAATCCAGAGGCTGAAGTGAACTCCATACTAGTCTGGGTAGGTTATAGTATTTGTGACTGATGTAGCAGTATAAACACACCTGTAATAGTGCTATCAAAGCTTAAGGCCTTGGGAAAAAAAAAAACAAACCACCAAGTATTTGTCTAGTACCTACTAGATGCCATGTACGGTGCTAAGTGCTTTACAAACATTATCTTATTTGATCCTCACAATAACCCTGGGAGGAAGGTGGACTATTATCTCTAATTTATAGTTGAGGAAATTGAGACAGAGTCAGGTTAAGTGACTTGTTCAGTGCAACACAGCTAGTAAGTGTCTGAGATCAAATTTGAACTCAAGTCTTTCTGACTGTGCAGTTTATATCAGTGGGGAGGAATAATATTATTTTGACAGGCTGGTGGAGATGTTTCAATGGCAAAATATTCACTGTATACAGACTCTTAATCACAGAGCTAAAAGAGATCACCAAGATTTCCTTACTGCTACATTTTTAGATGAGGAAACTGAGTCTCAAAGACCCTGAATGAATTGCCCATGATCATAAAACTAGTTAGTGGCAAGGCCAGGATTGGGGCCCAGATTTCTGACTGTATTGTGCCCTCCCCCCCTTTTTAAAATCATACAACAACTGCTTCTAACAATCAAAAACTGGGCATGTACATCCTTTGGAATTCTTTAGAAAGAATTAAAATTATTTTCTAAGAAGTGATGCCTAAAAGCTAGCAAACATACAAGCATAACATCTAATGGTACAAAGACATGGCTCCTTCCACCACAGTTAGGTAGCACAGTAGATAAAACCTTGATAGCAGGAAGATTTGAATTCAAAATCAGCTTTAGACTCATACTAGTTGTTTGATCCTGGGCAATTCATTAATCTCTGTTTGCTTCAGTTTTCTCATCTTTGAAATGGGGATTATGATAGCACTTAACCTCCCAGATCAAATGAGATAATATGCATAAAGAGTTTAGTACACAGTAGACACTTAACAAAGGCTTATTCTTTTCCCCTTTTCTGCATGCATATGCAGCTCTAGTTGGCTTTAAGAGTCAGGGCTGGAGCTGCATTTTTGGTTTAAGCACGCACATATACTTGTACACATACACACACAATCCTCATATAGAAGAAGAAAGTGAAATTCCAGCCAACATTTGATCTACCCCCAGAATAAAAATGAGAATATTCTTCCCATCTCCCTATTCACTGATACGCCATGGTGAGATGGAGTGCTAATGATGATAACAACATCTACTTCACAGGGTGGTGACAAACCTTAAAGTGTTATATAAAGTTATTATTATCCATTTTACAAATCGAGGCTCAGAGGTCATGACTTGTCCAGAGTCACATAGCAAGTACACATCTAAGGCAAGATTTGAACTCAGGTTTTCTGATTCCCAGTCCAGACACAAAACCTCCTCAGCTGGCTTGTTTGGCTATTTCTCTTTCTATAGTGATATCCCTCAGGCCATGTAAGTGCCCTCTAAACCATCATATATGAACATGTTGAGGAAATTTTAGCCTTGAGTGTATTTTTATTGTAACTCTTTGAAAGTTGGTCATTTGTGTATGATTTTGATGGCAAGTCTTCATGAAGAAGGATATTTCATTGACCAGGCTATTCCTTTCCTTAGTTCTGCTGATTTTAGGGTTGATAATTAGTACATGCATGCTGGAGAAAGATTTGTTGTTGCTCACTTATTTTGGTTATGTCCTACTCTTTGTGACATAATTTGGGTTTTCTCGTCAACGATATTAAAGCAGCTTGCCATTTCCTTCTCTAGCTCATTTTACAGATGAGGAAATGAAACAAACAGGGTTAAATGACTTGCCCAGGGTCAGATATCTATTAAAGCATCTGTGAGTAGATTTGAATTCATGAAAATGAGTCTTCTTGATTCTAAGACCAGGGCTTTGAAAGATGCATGCTCCAAAAAAAAATTTTAGAAATGGATTTAGGGTAGATTCAAATGTATGGTATTGTTTAGGAAGTCAAAAGGCAGAAATTACAGGTTTTTGTTTCTTAAGGAATCAAACTATCAAACTCCTTAGGAGTAGACATCTTTCCATCTATTAAAACTCTATGTTCAACTTTAAAATTAGACTCTGTAGTGACCTGACTAGGGGCTTCCAGACTTGAAGAGTGAGTGAAAATGTTTAATTCTATTTACAATGATATTGTTGAATATAATTCTATCTTTGCATTACAAAGTTAAATACTCACCACACATCCTTGAGCCACAGAGTAAAGTAAAATCACGATGAAAACACATAAAACAGTACGAATTTGAATTGTCAGGCACCCTGGAAAACACTAAAGAAACAAAAACATTATTACTCTTAACAACCATTATTTTAATCACATTTTAAAATATTCTCTAAATGAGAACATAGAAGAAAGCCAGAATTTCACATCTTTCTATCTAGTCTCTCCTCCAGTATGTAACGTACAACTTTCTGAGTTATATCCTTCTATCCCCTGTTTCTAAGAACATACTTTTGAAAGCAATAGTCTGGTACCTTGGAAAGAACAATCTTAGAGATGAAGAAGCAGCATTCAAATCCTGGGTTACTCATGTGTGACCTTGGGAAATAGGTTTCATTGATATTTTTGGTTTTTACATTTTGCCTTTATCATTCCTTCCTGTACCATCATTCCCTCTTTCTTGTGACAAGAAAACAATATAGCAAATATATTTGTTATAAGAAAAAAAACTTGTTCGATAATATCTGTTATAGTCTATATTAGTAGCCCCCTGCCTTTCTTCTGTGAGAAACATTCTTCTCTGGGATATTTATCACTTATCTTTTAAACACAAAACTCAACTTCCTTTTGGTGATCTTTTTATTTACATTGTTGTTATTTTGCATATTTTTCTCTTGGTTCTGTTTGTTTTCCTTTGCATCGGATCATATACGTCTTCTAATGATTCCCTATCATTTCTTATGGCCAAATAAGTCCATTATATTGTAACCAGAGGCTCGGAGTCCATTTATATAAGTCTCTTCTCATTGGTAGACACTGATTACTCAATGATCTGCAACTGTGTGAGGGGTAGGGTTGGAAAGAGATTGGGAGAAGAGAGATCTTGGGTTTCTGAAGCATGGAACTAGATTCTTTTCAAGGAGAAGTCCCTGAGGGGAGAAAAAGACTGGGAAGAAGCCAACATTTATAAGAGTTGGCACTTCAAGTCATGTCTCTGTCACCAGTTTGGAGCCACTAAATTTACCTAGTGTAGAGGTATGTTATGAGGTCTGGAAGGCAGGAACAAGGCTAGGAAGGGAATGAAGGCCATTTTGGTTTCCTCCAGAAAATGGAGGCCCTAAGAAAAATACCACTATGGGAGAAAGAGAAGGGCCTTACAGAAGAATATTTCAGGTTAGAAGGCACAGGGAGGGTTGTATGTTATAGGTTGCTAAGGGAAGCTCCAAGTTATGACAGAGGCAGAAACAAAGCAAGAACAAGACCAGAAGGCAAAAATAGAGCATAGTTTGTTTTGGTTTTTTTTGTTCAACCATTCCCCATGTGCAGCAGCTTTACATATGATTCTTTGTTTCCATAAAAAGTGCTGCTATGAACATTTTGTTAGATTGTTGTTCAGTCGTTCAGTCATGTCTGAATCTTCATGAACCATAGCATGCCAGGCAAATACTGTGTATGGGGTTTTCTTGGCAAAGACACTGGAATAGTTTGCCATTTCCTTCTTCCATGGATCACCATTTGTTACAGTGTTCCTTTATTTATGACTTTGATTTCCTTGGCCAACTCCATCAGTTTACACATAAGGAAACTTAGTTTCAGAAAAGTGGTTGTGACTTAGCCATGTCATACAGATAGATGGGCAGGATCAGAGGTGAGATTCAACCCATTTTCTCCATCTCTAAATGTAATATCTTTTTTTTTTCACTACAAGGCAGGGGGTTTTGATGCAGAAATCAAAAGTTGCTTTTATCCCTTATCTAGGGCAAGGGAAAACAGATCCCAATCAGCAACAGAAGCTTTAGAATTCTAACCAGACGTCTGTAGACTTGTTTTTTAAAGCATCTTTTGAAAATTGTATTTCAGTATAATTGGTTTCCTTTATAAACATATTTTATATTATGCATTCTAAAATAATGTTTTGAGAAGAGGTCCACAGGCTTCCCCAGAATGCCAAATATCACACACACACACACACACACACACACACACACACACACATGGTCTTGAACACTCACTTGCACACACATAAACACACAGAGTTTAAGAATACTTGCTTTACATTAAAAATCCAAGGATGAATATTGGGGAGAAAGGAATTAGAGTGAAACAAATTATTAAAGCTGATATCTTTTAATATATGTGCCAACTCAACTAAAACTTCTCAAACCTTCTGCTTTTTATGTGTGCCTTTCAAGCTACAGAAAGTAGAGTTTAGAACTGATGGGAGAAACATTATAATCTTTTGGGAGTTAAAAGGAGATTCTACTTTAAAAGTAATCCAAAAGCACATTTAGATTATTATTTCTGTTCCTATATTTTAAAACTCAATTGCTATATTTTCCCACTTGGTGATAATTAGTGGTTCTTTTGGGGGAGTCATGGGGAGGGACATATTGAGAAACATAAGTTATATAAAAACAAAAGATATTAATTTTTAAAGCATTAAAATGACCTTAGTGGGGTGGCTAGGTATCTCAGTGAATAGAACGCTAACCCTGGAGTCAGGAGGACCTGAGTTCAAATCTGGCCTCACACACCTAAAACTTACTAGCCATGTGACCTTGGGCAAGTCACTTAATTCTAATTGCCCAGCCTTCCACCCTCCAAAAAAGCAAAAATAAAATAAAATAAAATGACCTTAGTTAATGCTTTCAAATTGTCCCTTTTTGGTTTTAGATCAACCTCCAGTTTCTTATATTTCAAATCAAACATTGGCAATTTTCTTTTAAGGTGAATACTAATAATTTCTCAGAAACTTCTGAAGCTTCCTCTTTGTGTAAAAATTACATAAAATTGTGCTTTCCTCTTACGTTTGTTCAGCATAGCTAAAGTCAGCAGAAGCCAGTTTAATTTTTTATCTTTATGAGACTTTTAAGTATGTTGATTCTGGGGCCAATAGCCTGGTTATCAGGCTACAGATCTTATCGGTAAAGAGTTGTATTTTTAAAAATATTCATTTGAAAGATCAATCTATAGAGTTGAGCAAAACACAAAGAGAATCTTAGAAGAAAGAGTAATGCCTCTATAAGATCAATTATTAAGAACCTATTATACAGTACATGGCCCAAAGTGCTAAACTCAGTGACAGGTCTTGAAATAATCTACTTTGGCTGAAACACGGCAGATGCATACAAGAACAGCAAGGCATTTGGATATAGTTCAAAAGGCAGTGAAGAGCCATTACAAGTTTTAGACAGTGAAGTGACATTATCAGAGTGGTGTTTTAAGATGATTAATGTGACATCTGTATGTAATATGGACTGGTAGGTGGAGAGACTAGAGTTAGGAAGATCAGTTAGAAGGCTATTACAACAATTTAGGAGAGAGATGTTGGAGATCCAAAAGAGGAAAATGACAAGAGGAATAGAAAAAAGGAATAAATATTGCTATAAAAATCAAGAAATATTAAGGATGGAGAATCTATAGGATTTGGTGACTGAAAAGGATTGAAGCAAAGGACAGGGAAGAGTTAAAAAATCCCCAGTGTTCAGAGCTTGGATGACTGGAGTAAAGTGGGTAAGCCTAATAGAAATAGGGTATGCAGGAGAAAGATCTGGTTTGAGGGAAAAGAAGAATTCACTTTTGGACACACTGAGTTTTAGGTACAATGCTATCTTCGGGTGGAGACAAATAAATGTAAACGCTGGCCCAGAGCTTGGGAGAGATGAAGGCAGGCTTTCTTACATTATCTAGCTGGACCTTTTATCAAGTTTTCATTAACAGTCTGAGGAAAACTGGGTATATAGGGAGGCATATCAATGAAGCCCAAGTGTGTTAGTTGAAAAATAAAATCTCAAGATGGTGAAATAAAAATAGAACCTCTGTGTAGCTCTGGTTCCCACTACCTCCAACATATGAACAAAATGACTCTAAACAAATTTTAGAGCTACAGAACCCACAAAGTGATAGAGAGAAACAAATCTCCCACTGAAGGCAGCACAGAAGGCCAACAGGAAGGGTCTAGCATAGCATGCTGAGAGCCAAGCTCAGTCCCTATGCCCAGGGCAGCCCAGACTGGCCAGAACAGACTTCAGGAGAGTGAATCACCAGCAGTGGTGGCAGTTTCCAGACTTCCTTAACCCATAAACACCAAAGAGAAAGTAAAAAGTCAGTGTGCAACTGTGTTGGAACCAGTGTGGAGAAGAGCAAGGTCCAGCCCTTGCCCATGGGGGTGAAAAGTGGCAGAGATGGGGAGGCTACAGCTACTGCCGTGTGACTGTCCGTGGAATTCCTGGCCTGCAGACTGTAGAGGCACCAAGTGACTATTCAGAGAGTAATTGCTCTTCCTTTAACCTGCTTGGATTTGGATCATGATCTTGGGTGGTTGTTCTGGGGTGTGTGGCCAGTATTCTAGAGCTTATGGGGGCTGTAAAGAGTGAGAAAACTCCAGCAATTTGTGACATAGCTCTTTGCAATCAGGAAGCAGAGTTCTACTGTGGCAAAGAGCTCAAAAGTCATGTAATTGATTGGAAAGCAGAGGAAGCACAAACAAACCATAGAATCCTTTTTTGGGGGACAAAAGGGATTAAAGAATACAATGGGAGGAAGACAAGAAAATCATAACTCCTGCATAAAAAGCTTCCAAGAAAAATATGAATTGGTTATATGACATGGAGGAGCTCAAAAGGATTTTGAAAATCAAGTAACAGAAATGTAGGAAAAATTGGGAAAAGAAATGAGAATGATGCAAGAAAATCATGAAAAGCAAGTCAATAGCCTGCTAAAGAAGATCCAAAAAAAATAATTAAGAAAATAACACCTTAAAAAATAGACTAACTCAAATGGCAAAAGAGTCCCAAAAGGCCAATGAGGAGAAGAATGCCGTTAAAAGATGAATTTGCCAGATGGAAAAGGAATTTCAAAAAGAGAGTAATTTCTTCAAAATTAGATTGAAGTAAATGGAAGCTAATGACTGTTTTTTTTTTTTTTTGGAAGGGGGAAGGTAGGGCAATTGGGGTTAAATGACTTGTCCAAGATCACACAGCTAGTTTTGTGTTAAGTGTCTGAGGCTGGATTTGAACTCAGGTCCTCCTGACTCCAGGGCCAGAGCTCTATTGAATGTGCCACCTAGCCACCCCAAGCTAATGACTTTATGAGAAATCAAGATACTATAAAACAGATCCAAACAAATGAAAAAAATAGAAGGCAATGTGAAATATCTCATTGGAAAAAACACTGACCTGGAAAATAGATCCAGGAGAGATAATTTAAAAATTATTGGACTACCTGACATCTATGATCAGAAAATGAGAGATGCCATCTTTCAAGAAATTATCAAGCAAAAATGCCCTGATATTCTAGAACCAGAGGGCAAAATAGATATTGAAAGAATTCACTGATCACCTCTTGAAAGAGATGCCCAGAAGAAAACTCCTCAGAATATTATAGCCAAATTCCTGAGTTCCCAGGTCAAGGAGAAAATACTGCAAGCAGTCAGAAAGAAACAATTTGAGTATTGTGGAAACACAATCAGGATAACACAAGACCTAGCAGCTTCTACATGAAGGGATTGAAGGACTTGGAATATGATATTTTGGAGGTCAAAAGAGCTAGGATTAAAACCAAGAATCACCTACCTAGCAAAACTGAGTATAATGCTTCAGGGGAAAAAATTGTCATTCAATAAAATAGAGGATTTTTCAAGCATTCTTGATGAAAATACAGAGCTGAACAGAAAATTTGACTTTCAAATACAAGAAGCAAGAGAAGCATGAGAAAGTAAACAGAAAAAAGAAATCATAAAGAACTAATTAAAGTTGAACTGTTTACTTTCCTGCATGGAAAAACAATAATTGTAACTCATGAGACTTTTTCTCAGTATAAGGATAGTTGAAGGGAATATATATGTAGGTATACATATACATATACATATATATATATGTAGGTATACATATATATGTAGGTATAAGAAGTATGTGTGTATAAATATATATGTGAGTGTGTGCATATGTATGTACATGTATACATAGAGGGCACAAGATGAGTTGAATATGAAGGGATGAGATCTAAAAAATAAAATTAAGAGGTGAGAGAGAAATTTATTGGGACAAAGAGAAAGGGAGAGATAGATTAGGGTAAATTATCTCATATGAAAGAGGCAAGAGAAAACTGTTAAAATGGAGGGGAAGAGCAGGAAGGTGAAAGGAAATGGAGCAACCTTACTCTCATTGAATTTGGCTTAAGAAGGGAGTAACATATACACTCAATTTGGTATCTTACCCTACAGGAAAATAGGGTCGAAGGGGATATAAGAGGAGATGATAGAAGGGAGGGTAGATTGGGGGCGAGGGTAGTTAGAAGCAAACACTTTTGAAAAGGGACAGGGTCAAAGGAGAAAATAGAATAAGTGGGGAGCAGGATAGGATGAGGGAATTATAATTACTCTCTCACTATATAACTACTATGGAAATGTTTTGTGTACATTATTTGTACAAATTGTACAATATGTACAATTTGTACAAATGTACAACCTATATTGAATTGCTTATCTTTCCAGTGGGGGTGGATAAGGAGGGTGAAGGGAAAAAATTGGGAACTCAAAGTTTCAAAAACAAATATTTTTTTAAAATTGCTTTTTTCATGCAATTGGGAAATAAGATATACAGGCACTGGGGTATAGAAATTCATCTTGTCCTACTAGGAAGTTGGGAGGGGGGTGAGGAAGGATATAAGAGAGAACAGATTGGGGGTAGGGGTATTCAGCAGGCTAGCTGTTTTGGGGTAGAGAATAGGGGAAAGATGGAGAGAAAAATTTGTAACTCAAAATCTTGTGGAAATGAATATTGTAAACTAAAAATAAATAAATTGGAAAAAATATAATCTCCATATCCAGTTTTGTAAATTTTAACCCCTTAGTTACCCCATAAAATTCCTTTTGAGAAATCCCAACCTTGTTTCAGAACTCAGGAGATAGTTGTGGAGTGGGGGAGGAAAATGTAAGGGACCTTAGAAACTGGCCATAAATTCAGATAAAAATTAAGGGTAGGAAGAGAAGCAGCTGGGCAACTAAGTAATACAGTGGATTGAGAGCCAGGCCTGGAGTCAGAAAGACCTGATTTCAAATCCAGTCCCAGATACTTATTAGCTGCGTGACCCTGGGCAAGTCACTTAACTCTGTTTGTCTCATTTTCTTCATCTGAAAAATGATTTGGAGAAGGAAATGCCAACCCACTCCAGCATCTTTGTCAAGAAAATCCCAAATAGGGTCACAGAGAGTTAGACACAACTGAAAAATGACTGAAAAGAAGCAAAAGTTCAGGAGTAATTGTTGATGTCTTCTCCCTCACAATGGTTTTGAATCCACAATTGGGATAATATGGTGTAGACAAACTCCCCTGACATGTGACGAGGCAGGATAGTTTATTTCTTATTTGTGAAGATAGGAACCTAGTAAATGCTTGATGAATGATTTATGATTCATTGGTCAACATATTCTCCTCGAATATATTGGGCCACAGAGTAATTAAGATATTTTCTTCTTAAAAACTATATTCTCAGTAAAAATTTTCAACAAAGATGTGCTTCTTATGTTCTAATGATTATGCTTTCTAAAAACATTCCTAGCACTTACTAGCCATGTGACCTTGGGCAAGTCACTTAACCCCAATTTCCCTGCCCTCCCTCCTCCAAAAAGCAATAAATAAATAAAATTAAATAAAAATAAAAACATTCTGGGAGTAGAAACAGCTCATCCAAGCCACTCTGCCCCCAGATTCCCCCCAAACTATGTAAAAGGGGACTCTGAACAACTTCTGGAGCCCCAGCACCCACAGAACAACACAGATAAGCTAACCTCCTGCTGAGGACAGCCCAGCAGCCCTGCAGCAAGGACCAGCGCAGCGCTCTGGGAGCAGGCAGTGCTCAGTGCACAGAGCATGGGGAGCTGAGCTGAGCAGAGCCCAGGTCCCTGTGAGCCGAGGTTTTAGCCCCAGGGTGGCAGGGCCAACAGCCGGCTGGAGAGACCCCAGAACACCAGCAGCTGTGGCGACTCCAGAATTATCAACATAGACATGCCTAGGACAAAGTAAGAGGTTAGTGTCCTATGGACTTTGGGACCAGTATTTGGGGAATGCATTGGCTTCCTCCCCTGGGGGCTAGAAGCCACTGAGGAGACATGCCATTTTGTAGTTTTCAGAGGCAGCTCCAGATCCAGGCCTGAGAACTGTAGGGAGATCCAGCGATCAGTCTTGGGGGGTAATTGCTCTTGCTTCAACCTCCCTGGATCTGGATTGTGATCTAGGGTGGAAGTCGTGGGTGGGTTTACAGCTTGCCAGAAATGGAAGTTGCCCTCCACACGTTCGGGACGAAAATTCCTCTATCTGGCCTTAAAGCCATAGTGTGGCAACAAGCCCAAAAGTCAAATAATTAAGTGGCAACACACCAAGGCAAAGGAAACAGAAAAATGCAACCCTAGACTCCTATTTTGGGGGCATAGAGCAGGAAAAGGACTGTGAGGTCAGAAGTCCTGCTCCAAAAGCCCCAGGGGAAAACATGAGTGGGTTGCAGGCTATAGAGGACCTTAAGAAGGACTTTAAAATCAAATAAGAGAAGTGGAGGAAAAATTGGAAAGAGAAATGAGAAGGATGCAGGAAAAGTATGAAATGAGGGTCAACAGCCTGACTGAGGAAAACAACACCTTAAAAAATAGACTAACTCAAATGGCAAAGGAGGCCCAAAAGGGCAATGAGGAGAAGAATGCCTTAAAAAGTCGAATTTGCCAGATGGAAAAAGAATCTTAAAAGTTCACTGAGGAGATTCATTCCTTCAGAGTTAGACTGGAGCAAATGGAAGCTAGTGACTTTATGAGAAATCAAGATACTATTAAACAGATCCAAACAAATGAAAGAATAGAAGGCAATATGAAATATCTCATGGGAAAAACCACTGACCTGGAAAATAGATCCAGGAGAGACAATTTAAACATTATTGGACTACCTGAAAGCCATGATCAAGGAAAGAACCTAGAAATCACCCTTCAAAAAATTCTCAAGGAAAACTGCCCTGATGTTTTAGATCCAGAGGGCAAAATAGAGGTTGAAAGAATCCACTGATCACTTCCTGAAAAAGATCCCAAAAAGAAAACTCCCAGGAATATTATAGCCAGGTTCCAGAATCCCCAGATCAAGGAGAAAATACTACAAGCAGCCAGAAAGAAACAATTTCAATATTGTGGAAACACAATCAAAATAGCCCAGGACCTGGCAGCTTCTACACTGAGGGATTGAAGGGCATGGAATATGATATTCCAGAGGGCAAAAGAACTGGGAATGAACCCAAGGTCACCTACCCAGCAAAACTGAGTATTTTGTTTCAGGGGAAAATATGGTCATTCAGTGGAATAGAGGACTTTCAAGCATTCTTGAGGAAAAACCAGAATTGAATAGAAAATTTGACATCCAGACACAGGAAGGAAGAGATGCCTGAGAAGGTAATCGGGGAAGAGAGATCAAGGGGAACTTATCAAAGTTGAACTATTTACATTCCTATATGGAAAAGCAATAACTGTGACTGATATCTTTCTCACTATGAAAATAATGGAAGAAGGGGGTGTGGTCATATGAATACATATGTGAATGTGTGTGTATATGGTTACAGTTATATATGGAGAGAGGGCATAGGTTGAATTTGTTGGGAAGGGAGAATACTCAAGGGATGAAATTATGAGGTGAGAGAGGAAAGTGGCAAGAGGAGATAGGGAGAGACAGGGGAGGGTAAACTATCTCATGTAGAAGAAGCAAGGGGAAGTGGTTGCAAGGGAGGGGGAGAATAGGTAGGCAAAAAAGGCAAAACCACATTCTCATTGAATTTGGTTCAGGGAGAGAATGACATACATACTAAATGGGATATCTCAACCTGCAGCAGAATAGGGGGAAGGAGGATGAGAGGAGGGATGATGGATGGGAGGGCATCCTTGGGGGGAGGAGAGGTTGGAAGTACCCACTATAGAAGAGGGACAGGATCATGTAGGGAATGGACCAGGTGGGGTGTGGGATGAGTGGGAGGGAATTATAAGCAGCCTTGTACAATATATCTACTATGATAATGTTTTGCATAGCTAGACATGTACAACATATACTGAATTACTTATCTCCCCAGAGGGAATAGGTGACAAGGGAGGAAGGAAATGGATCTGAAATTCGAGGTCTTAACATTAAATGTTTCAAATATATATAAATACTATTATTAATACTCTTTTGCTTGTAATTGGGAGATAAGATGTGCAGGCATTAGGACACAAAGATTCACCTTCCTCTAATGGAAAAGTCGAAGGGGGTATGGGAGAAGGTATGGGAGAGAGCAGATTGGAGGAAGCGATATCTTGTGGGACTGCTATTCTGGGAGGTTGGGTAGGGGAATAACGGGGGGAAAATGATTGTAACTCAAAATCTGGCGGAAATGAATGATGTAAAACAGAAGTTAATAAAGCATTTGTTTAAAATAAAAAAAAAATAAAAACATTCCTAGCCTAAGAAACAACATGAAAATGGAGCTAGCTATCTTTTAGCATTCTCAAAAAATAGGCAAGCTATTCTGGAACATTAGACTTGCAGTCAGGAAGAGCCGAGTTCAAATTCTGCCTCAGATATTTACTAGCTATGTGACCCAGAGTAATTTCCCCATCTGTGAAATGGGATGATAAATAATACTTATTTTACAGGGCTGCTGTGAAAATCAAATGAGATAATATAAAACCCCTTAAAGGGTTTTTAAAGTGCCACTTATTATTATTACTAATCAAGGTCCTAGGATTTAAAAGAAGAAGTGACCTAAGAGACAGTCTGGTTCAGCCTTTTCTTTTTTACAACCGAGGTATCTGAGGCCCAGGAAGGAAAAGTGACTCCTTGTCCAAATTCAAGGTAAGTAGCAAAGCTGAAATCTGAACCCAGAGGCTTTGATTATATAGATCACCTTTTCCACTATCCTGTGAAATATAATACAAGGTTGTTATTGTTATTTTTAATTGCCTATTTGGATCTGTTTGTATAACACGTATAATACGAAGACATTCTTTATTATGAAAGGAGGCAGAGTGTGCTGCTGTGGAGAAAAGGGGCAGCTTTCTCTAGTACGTACAAAAGGAAAGTCCTCTAGGAACATGACCCACAATTACCTAAACAGCAACACAGTGGGTTGCTGGGAACATGCTTCTAAGCATATTTTCAACAAATGCAGAAATGACACTACCAGTATTCTTTAAAGTTTCTGAAATAATGGCATGTCAGCATCTCAGAACTGGAAACAGAGAGGAAATGGCATTTAAAAGGTACTGGACGCCTTAAGAAGAGGATGTCAACAGTGTGACAAGTATGACAAAATATAATTGGGGAAACAGTTTAAAGCTTAGAACAGAACACCTGCTTTTTATAGAACAAAGGCTATTGCACAGTGCACTAGGGATAGTACAATAGAGTAGAGGGAGGAGCAAGAAGGGTTCATTCTTTGACAAGGGAATCAATTCCTTCATATTCTCACTAAGCGCATTCTAAGGGCAATCCCAGTTTCAGGAAAATGTACCTCAGAAGAGAGCTCCTTTTTCGTCCATGATTCATCTGCGAAATTCAGATTAATTTAACATAAGCAGAGAAGGAGACAGTCTTTAAAACCTTATCTGGTTTTCACTGGCCTATTTTGATTAGGAAAAAGAACTAGGTGTCTTACTGTTGCATCTCTACAACATCTTGGTCAGGATGGTCAAGTTCGGTGATGAGGGGGTGGGACCCAGGTGTGTAAGAGCAGAATTGTACTTCCTAATGTGCACATAAAGACTATTATTATTTTTATCATTAAAATTACTCATATAATTCCCTGCATACATTCTAATCATATACAATAATCAGAAAAGGAGCTGGGTCATGCAGTGAGATTAAGGGATAATTGATGAAAATTTTATAACTTACAAATATCCCAGGGTGCTGAAAGAACTCAAAGGTGTGATCTCAGAGATAGTGCCCATAATACTTAGTGTTTTCAGTAAATGTTTGTTTTGACGCAGTACCCCATCAATTAAGCTGTTATATTTTTCTATTTGTATTCTCAGCACAGTGCCTGGCATGTAATAAGTACTTAATGGATTTTTTTTTCTTCTTCTTTCATTTGCTTGTTTCTTTATTCATTAGAGAAATATCAAGAGAGAAGCCAGAGGTGATAAGGTAGGCAGGGCTCAGGAACTTGTGCCCTTAAGGCCACAACCGGCCCTCTAGATCCTCAAGTGCAGCCCTTTGACTGAATCTAAACTTCACAGGACAAATCCCTTTAATAAAAGATTGTGCTGTAAAACTTGGACTCCATGAAAAAGCCACACCCAAGGACATAGAGGACCACATATGTGGCCTCAAGGCCACAGATTCTCTGCCTCTGGGGGGAAAGCATGTTAGATTTGAAAGGAAAGGGGTTCCAATCCCAGTTCTGCCTGGATGAATTTGGGGAAGTGGTTTGTCCTGAGATTTTCTTTGTTTCTTTACTTATAGCATAAGGTACTAGAAGACTTCTGACACCCCATTCAGCTATACATCTATGCTCAATGTAGGTATTTAAATTGTATGCCAATTTGAAGTGGACAGGAGTAGGGTGGGATTGGGAGAATGGGCTGTAGACTAGAAAGGTGAACAATAATCCCTGAAAAAATTCTATAGCAAATGGTAAAACAGATGGCATGTGAACCCTTAGAAAAGAATGAGATGGTCACTATGACTCTACTGGAATTCACTGAGAACAATTCATGCAAAATCTTGGCCTTCGTGACGAGAGCCTGAGGTAATGTGGAATTACACAAAATATCAGACCAGGAATCAGGCAGTTCTAGGCTCTGCTCTGCTCCTATCTACCTGTGGCATCCTGAGCAAGTTACTTAGCTTTACTGATTCTCATTTTCCTTACCTGCAAAATGATGAGTCTAGACTATGATTATCTCCATAGGCCTTTCTGTCTCTAAAGCTTTATGATTTTGTGAGTTGGTCCTGGATAAGTTTGTTCGGGAAATTGCTCAGCATGTATATCTCTGGATAGACCATATAGTCCACATGGTTGAAATGACTCCTTAACATCTTTGAAGAGTGAAGTACACAGGGCTCCCATAATCACAGAATTCTAGAGTCACCATTAGAATATGGAATCAAAAGTCCCAGCCAAGTTGGGCTTTCACTTCTGAATAGAACTACAAATATTTCTATATGGCCATCAAAATAGAGGGAAGACCTCTGTGAAGAATTATGGAGGAAGATGGATAAGAATTGCTTAGGAAAAGAAGAAATGGCCAGGTTGTGATGTACATTGATGGAATGGCCATGTTGATGAAATCCCAGGTCTATTGGGATAATGGAATATCAAAGACTAGTTGTCCTGAATGTCTCTGGGTTTAAAGGACTTCATAGTCCACTCTATTTTAAATGTACTATCAGATGACTCAAAAATCCCATGGAAACTTGACCTCTTGATGCCACACTTAGAGCTTTGTTGTTTCAATGGTTCTCTCCCAAGGTAAATTGTTTTGGTTTACCTTCAACAAACTCAGTGGTGTGCAGCTATTATCTGGGTTTACAGTTGCTTAATCCAAAGGTATTTCTCTGTATGGATATGTTTAATTTATCAAGTATTTTGAGAATGCCTATCAATCCTCTTCTTCATTTTGATGAGAATACATTAATCTTAGGGTTGGGAGGCATATTTTATTAATATTGTATGAATTTTGTTAGGATTTTCTTTTTCAAATTTGCTTTGGCTTTTTCTGTACTTCCTAATGTGCACATAAAGATGGTTATTATTTTTATCATTAAAATTACTCATATGATTCCCTGCATACATTATAATCATATACAATAATCAGAAAAGGAGCTGGGACATACAGTGAGATTAAGGGATAATTGATGAAAATCCCAAAATATTGCACTCGTGCACATAATGCTTAAAGCTCTAGGTAAGTAAGTTGGGTAGCTCCTCTATGAATAATTTCTACAAAGAATTGGACAAGGGTCATACAGGATGAGAAGCTAATGACAGGTTGTGATTTTTCAGTGATGAGATAATGTGGCATGAGTAGAGTTATTGGTGAATGTGCAGCCAGGAAACCCAAATTTAAATCCTACCTGAAATATTTACCATGTGACTTAACTCAAAAGTCACTTAACTTCCCTGAGACTCAGATGCCTTATCTGTAAAATGATAACACTCTTAGCAACTACCTCATAGGGTTGTTGCCTAGATCAAATGAGTAATGTAATGGATACCTTTTTGCAAGTCTTAAAAAAGCTATATAACATAATAGCTGCCCCTGCTGGTGTCAATGCTGCTGCTGTTTCTATTGCTATTATTACAATTGATACTATTGATGGAGAGCACCCACATGGATGAGAGTATATTCCATTTAAGCATGGAAATCTGATTGCATCATGGTGTCCTAGGAAAGACAATATCACTCTCAGGAAAATGGCATATGATCAACAAGTTCTGTGTAGAGTAAATGGAGAAAAAGGGAAGTAATCAGTTGTTTGACTGATTATGATATTATGAAAATAGGTGGTTCAATTACCCAAATCACTTGCTCCAAACAAGCCCTTTCTAAAATAGTCAAAGTGAAATCAAATCCAACTACTCTGCTCTCTCAACTCCCACAGAACTTTGCATCCTTCCAATTGATTCATACGTTCAGCCTCATATAGATAGGTATGCAAAAAATGGACCAGGTGGACAAGCATCCCCTAGATAAGTATTTGACACTGGTCCTGAGGGAAAGCATCTACCGCACTCTTTGTGCAGCCAATGATTATATAAGAGCTATTTTCACAAAACTGACCACTTTTACTAGACTATAGATACCAACTTTATTCATCTTTTTAATCTAACACCAATAATCTAACACTTTGTATATTGAAGGAATTAAATAAATACTGGTTAAATTAATTAATGGTAATCAATAGTGACTATTCAAAGATTTTCAAAATGGCTTTGAATTGCTTTTCATTATAGGATCACAGGATTTTGAGGCTGAAAGAGAATTTAGTGATAACTATTAGTTCCATCTCTTTATTTTGAATATCAGGAAACTGACCACCAGAAAGGCAAATGCATCCCAGTTCACATGACTACGAAATTGCAGCAATAGAATTCAAAGCCCTGTCTTGAGAGTCATAGTAATACAGTGAAAAGAAAGAGCCCTGAACTGAAGTCAGATGATCTAGGTTCATAATCCTGCCTTTGATGCAGTGTCACCTAGAGAAATTCATTTAATCTTTGTGGGTCTAGGTTTCTTCTATAAAATGAGGAGGCTGGGCTAGTTGGCCTCTGAGATTTCTTCCAACTCTAGATCTGTCATCTAATTACATCAAATAATATAGTTTTCCCATTACAGTTGCTGTTTAGTAAGCTAGAATTGTCCATCTTTAAAGATTATGTGAAATATAATGTCTTTAGTACTTTTGAATAGCTGTTTACTATTTTTCTGAGAAGATTAAACACGCATGCTGCTCAAGCTATATAATGCTTTGCAAGCTTGACTTCTTTGTTAGCATTGATCTAAAAAAAAGTATTGTTACTAGAAAAAAAGGCTTGACTATTCAGGATGGAAAAATAGATATAAGATTCTAGTCAGCTTTTTGCTAACAAAATAAAATTAAGAATTATCAATTATTCAGATAGCTCAAATCAATGAATACTTTCACTCAAATTATCTGGAAATAGCATACCAGAGATGATTAGTCACTGAATCTTGACTTGTTCTCATAGAGTTATATACCCCAGACAGCTATGCTTGTATTTATCTTTTGGCTGTTTATTAAAGCATCTGTTTAACTAACACTACATTCCTTAATCACGGTTGTACATTTTGCCCATAAAGAAAAATATTTTGATAAGAACATCAACACCTCTCACTTGTCAAAGGACTCTGTTAAACTAGTAGTAGCTAACTCCTATAGAATCATCAAGGGGTATTCTTTTTACATGTTTCAGCTTCAAGGAAAACTTCCTTAATCATAACAGAACTATATGCAGATATGAATATATATATATATATATATATATATATATAGTATAGTATTTTAGATCAGACTTTGATATGTATTTGGTTAATGTTATAGTTATCCACAATGAAGGAAATAATGGAAACCTGAATTATGTGGGATAAGGATGTTCCTTTTATACTTTGCCTGGAAGATATTTAGGAGGTTCATGGGGCTCAGCTGTTCAATTCTATTCCAGAATCCCACAAGTACAAAGATCAAGAAAAGAAGAATAAAAAGCCCTAGTGAATTTGTTCATTGTAGACAGTTGTTAGGGGAAAAGAGGATTTTAGGATTTAAATCTAGAAGCGACTTTAGAGATCATGTGATTCAACCTCCTTGCTTATTTATGTTTAACTGTATTGGTATCTTTTAAAAATCGCCTTCATTTCTAAACATCCCCCTTTCCCTCCCCTACCCAGAAATACTCCTTGTAACCAAAAAAAGAAAAGGCAATCTAGCAAAATTAAACAACACATTAATTCAGTACAACAGTAAATGCAATATTCTATAATTACTGCCTTACACTTGTGCAAAAAAAGGGGGGGGCATGAAGGGGCCTTTTTCTCATTCCTTATTTAAGGACAAACTGAATCATTATTGTTATTATTATTATTGTTCCCCTAGTTCTGTTTGTTTACTTTGTATCAGTTCATTTATCTTCTCATATTTTCTGAATTCTTGGGAGCCATGGAACAGTAATATTCCATTACATTCACGTATCACAGTTTGTTTAGCCATTTTCCCAACCAACAGGCATTTACTATATTCCTCATTCTTTGTTAATACAAACACTGCTGACATGAATGTTTTGATGTACATCAACTTTTCCACTCATTTCTAAGATGAGGATATTTTTGATTTGATACATGCAGATAACTTCCTCAGCTTTACCCTTGGATTTGACCACATACTTAATCAGGGGAGGCTCTACTAAATTTCTTCAGATGAAACATTCAAAATCACAGAAATGATGAATACGATGTCAAAGAATATGAGTATACCTGAACTCGTGTGACGTGTAGATACATAATACAAGCCACTAGGAAGCATATGCAAAAAACCAGGAGAACCAGGACAAAGATGCTCCTAGGGGGAGAAATGAAGGAGGGCATTGATTCAGTCATGTGAGCATTTCTAGACTTGTTCTCTCCACCCACGTTCTTGCCATATTCTTTTCTCTAACTCCTTTTAAGGTTCAGCTTAAGGTTGAACATGGCAACCCAGGCCCCTAGTCCCAGTGCCCTTGGAGGCTGAGGCCAGCAGCTTTCCTAAATGTTGGAGTAGTGTTTGGCACTAAGCCTGGCATCAATCCAGTAAGCCTCTGGGGGAAATGCATTAGGCTGCCTAAGTAGGAGGGAAATGAGCCAGGTAGGGTAGCTCCTGAGCCAATCAGTGATGGGATTGGGCCCATGAGCCCCACTGTGGTTTTGACCTCAACAAGAGAGAGATACAATTTTTAAAATAAAAAAAGAAAAATATTCAACTCAAATGTCACTTCCTTCTCTAGCTTATTTTATCTTTTTACATTTTAATCCTCAACGTCCACAATAGCATATAACACATAATGGGTATTTAATGCTTATTGAATTCAATGGATGAGATGACCTTGGGTTCTCAAAGTCTATGCCAACAGAATGATAGACTGTGTGTCTATCATTCTCTCAAATTATATCCCTGGTGTTTTGCACAGTGCCTAGAGCTTAATAAATACTGACTGATTGGTTGATAATTATCCAAGACTTAGACTAGTATAAATATGGATAAGCTAATCAGCAGAAGTCTGACCAGCACGTGGTAAAGTTTTTCAGCCATAATAATTTGTGAAGACCATCTACTAAGGTGTAGAGGGGCTGTGATCTGTAGAGTATAATCATCATTTTTTAAAAAGTAGATCTAGATTTATGATTTCACTGAGTAGAGCACTCTCTGTACAGAAATCCACTCCCTTCCTCCATAGTTGATGCTTTTTAAAATTTGCAATCTTTCTGTGTTGCCTAGGGTTCACAAAGTTTAAGAGGCTTGCAAAAGGTCACACAAAAAATATGCTTCATAAGCAGGACCTGAACCTAGGCCTTCCTGGCTGAAAGGACAGTCCTCTAAACATTATACTATACTGCCCCCCAATAATAGTATTGAGTTTTATAACCACATGTAGATAAAAAGTTCTATAGGCAGCTAGGTGGCACAGTGGATAGAACCCTGGACCTGGATTTAGGGAGACTTAGATTCCAATGCTACCTGTGTGACCTAGGGCATGACACTTAACTTCCAGCTGCCTCAGTTTCCTCATTTGTGAAATGAGGATAATGACAGCGTCTGCCTCCAAGGACTGTTCTGAGGATAAAATGAGATAATATTTATAAAACACTTTGCAAAGTTTTTTGCAAAGTACTATAAATGCTTTTGCTGTTCAGTTGCTTTTCAATCACATCTGACTTTGTGTCCTCATTTAGGGTTTTCTTAGTAAAGATACCAGAGTAGCTTGTCATTTCTTTCTCAAGCTCATTTTATAGATAAGGAAACTGAGGCAAACAGGTGTAAGTGACTTGTCCAGGGTCACACAGTTAGGAAGCGTCTAAGGTCAGATTTGAACTTAGGTCCTTCTGACTCAGGGTCCCAGCCCTCTATCCACTAAGCCACCTAGCAGCCCCTATATGAACACTAGCTGTTGATATTATATAAAATACTTTATGTGCAATATTTCACTTAATTCTCTATACAGCCCCTGGTAAACAGCAAAAGTAATATTATTGTAGAGAAGAGGAAACTGTGATTCACAAAGGAATAGTGTCTTGCCAGGGGCTCCACAGCAAATAATTGGATAGGACCACTCGCTTCCATCTAGATCTTCTTACAGCACTGCAGACAAAGAGTGCTAATTTCATTATGTGGATGAAAATGCTGGCAAACAGAATACAAGGTCTCTCATTTTAAGCCCCTCACCAGCATCTCCCAGTCAGGAGCATAGATAGGAGGAACATTTTCTTTCCAAACACTTTCTACTCATTACTTAGGATCAATCAATATTTATTAAGCACCCACTATGTACCAGACACTGGGTTAAGTGCAAGGGATACAAAAAGAGGTAACCCTCAAAGTGCTTCCAATTTAATGGGGGATACAAGTAAATATATACAAAGCAAGTTATATACAGGATAAACAGGAAATAATTAATAGAAGGGATTTCAATTAGTATTCAAACTAACCCCAATTAGGATTGAGAGGGGTTGGGGAAGGCTTCCTATAAAAATGGGATTTTAGTTGAGACTTAAAGAAAGCCAGAGACATCAGTAGGTGGAAGCTATGGTGGTCAATAGGCAGAACAGAGGAGGGACAACATTCCAGGCACAGACAATAGCCAAAGCTCAGAAATGGAGTTGTTCCCAGAATGGTCAGGAGAACAGGGTCACTTGATTGAAAAATATGGGTTGGAGAATAGAGTCTAAGAAGACTAGAGAGATAAAAGGGGGCTAGGTTATGGAGGGCTTTGAAGGCCAAACAGCATTTTATATTTGATCCTCCAGGCAATATAGCATTGCTCAAGTTTTTATTTTTCCTACTATATGAAACATAATAGGCATTTAGCAATGAATTTAAAATATTTTAATGAAAAAATGTTTACATTAAAAAATTTAAAGTCACATATGGCTCTAATTTAAAATAAAAGGCATTAATGAAATCCTTCAGCTTAATTGTTCTCCCAAATGTTGATTTATTGCTTTGGAATCACAAGGTTCACTTGAGAAAGTAAAGCCACAGTCAGTGTAATTAATCTTTGATTGGGAGGTGTGGATTAAAGGAGCAAAATACTTAACAAGGTTTTCAACTATATTAAAGTGGGAAAAGCTACTCACTGTGGGATTATTAGAAGGTAGACAAGGCCAAATAAGGCAGCTAGAACCAGTGAAAGGACCACAGCACTGGTGAAATACTCATCTTGAAGCTGGTGATACTGTGGAAGAAAAAATTTTGGAAATTAGATGCTGAGGAGATGCTCACAGACATTCAACTGAGAGGTATGTAGTAAGAAACAGAACCTCAATAGTGGTTATAACGAGAGTTTATGAAAATGTTATTTTATCTCACGAATTTTAAAAATGTCAAAAGAAAATAGCTTTCCTTACTCCCCAAACTTTGCTTTTTTTTTTTAATTGCTTTACTAGCCAAAAAGAAAAACACAAGTCATAGAAATCAAATCCTAAATGTTAAGTAACTTTCACATAGGGTTTGAGCTCAAATTTTAAACCAGAGTCACTTACTTTTTCTTCCCGTTCTTTATGTTTATACTTTAGGGTAAAGAAATTCAAGTCTGCCATCTCAGACTCTGTTTGCCGGGCTTCTATCAAACGGCTAATATATCTGTTGACTCGAGTTCCTGGGGTGGTGTATACAATATTTGTAGAAAAAGAGGATCGATTCCTGAGTTTTTCAGAGGCTGTCCTTAATGCTCTCCTCTGCAGTATCAATGGAAACAAAAAAGACTTGTCCAAAATCTTGATTTTTAAAAAGATCATATAAAAAACCTCATTTGACAGAACATGTGTTCATTTTCTCATCAACAAACAGGAATGGTTACCACTAGATTGTCCAGTCTTAGTAAAACTAGGGGTTCAGAAACTCTGAAGATGCCAAGAAGCTGACCCTAAAAGCCACCAATATATTCTGCTTGCTAAAAAATAGATATTTAGAAAATATTCCGGTCCCTATATCTCCCCACACATTATATTTCTATTTAAATACTCACTTCAGTTAATCTTTCATTTGACTTCAAACTAGCCCCAAGAGCTATGAAATGCAAGTATTATCATTACCCCCACTTGACAGATGAAGAAAAAAAGCCTTTTGGAAATGAATTAACTTTGCCCAAGGTGACACCACTACTAAGCAGAAGGGAGATTCAAACCAATGTACTTTGACTCTGAATAAAGTGTTCTGCAACCACATCAAAATATTCCTCAGGTCAAACATTCAGGAACCATACTTTCTGCGGTTTCTGTTGAGGATCAGCTATATAATTTGTGAAGACAATTACTTATGTGGTTGTGGCATAAATGATGAGATTAGTGTAGGCTGGAGAAAAAGAACCCTAACCAGTTTCTTCGTTTTTCTCTTCATAGGTATGAAAACAAACCTGTAATGCAGAGGAGACTGGAAATCAACCTGGAAATTAACGTGGGTATCTTTTCTTTTTCCTTTTTTTTGGAGGGCAATTGGGATTAAGTAACTTGCCCAACGTCACACGGCTAGGTTTTTCTTTGTGCGTTGTGTCAGAGGCCGGATCTGAACTCAGGTCCTTCTGACTCCAGGGCCAATGCTCTACTGTCTGCGCCACCTAGCCGCTCAACGTGGGTATGTATCATGTAATCTAGAGTTCACCCATCTTAATTTTGGACTTTGCAACACATCCTCCATGACAAAGGTGAATGGGCATCTCTCCGTTCTAAGACTTTGGTTGACAATGATGTATTATTAGTGGATCACTTTCTTGTATGCCATTTATATTTCCTCATGAGCTGTGAGAAAGAAATATTTTGAAGGAAGTCATGAAGGTCAATGGATAACCTAGCTAGCCAGAAAGTGAGAATGTGTTAAAAGAGGCAGATGGCCAGAGCATTGCACTGGTATACCTGGAAGAGTAAAAGACCTAGAGGAATTAGAATAATAACAAGAATTTATGGAACACCTGAAGGTTCACAAAACATTTTGCTGATGTTAACTCATTGGATCCTACCAACAATCCTTTGAGGTAAATGCTACTATCACCCCCATTTTACAAAGCAAGAAACTGAGTCTGGAAGAGTTTCAGCGACTTGGCCCAGGGTCATAAAACTAGTGAGAAACTCAGGACTTCCTGATTCCAGGTCCAGCTCTCTATCCAAAGCATGACCTAGCTGCTGGATGAAGAAAGGACTCTGGTATAGTGAGTAGATTCTCTAAGGAGAATGCATGCCAGGGCATGATCAAGACAAGATGAAAGGGTATGACTATTGTGATTGGGACCAATGGAGGACACACTTACCCCAGTGGGATCACAAGTTGATTTAATTATTTAAAGTGACTTCTCTCATCTCCTCCTTCCCTGAGGTCTCAGAAGACAAAGTCCTTCTCCCTTCCCAAAACTAACTGCTCCCACTATTCTCCCGTTTTTCTTCTCTCTCTCTCTCTCTCTCTCTCTCTCTCTCTCTCTCTCTCTCTCTGTCAGGCTCTGTGCTAAGCTCCATAATAAAAATAACAATAGTAATAATAACAACTATATTTATATAGTACTTATTACATGTCAGTAATGTGCTAAAGACATTACAATTATTATTTCATCTATCTCACAACAACCCTTGGAGGTAGGTACTATTATCACCCCCATTTTACAGATGAAGATACTGAAGTAAACTGAGGTTAAGTGACGTGCACAGGCTCACATATCTAGTAAGTATCTGAGGCCACATTTGAACTCAGGTCTTCCTGACTCCAGAGCCCAGTGCTCTATTTACTGTATCACTTGGCTTCCTTAACATCATGTATCAGGTGCCACATCTCTGTTGAATTTCCCTTAGCACCTGGGACCTCCTCACTCTGGAACATTCATCCTTCCCTAGGGCCTTCTCATTCTGGAATATTTCTCTATCATGCTGGCCCTCTTCTTCCATTTGTTAGCCCCTCCTAGGGTCTCCATTTTGGGAAGGGGACCATGCCAGCCAACCTTCATTCTTTTCCTGCCTCTGCTTCTGACTTTCTGGACATTGATACTTTACCTCCATGTCGGTACCTACCCCCACCTCCCACCCTTATCACAGCTTCCCTTTTGTGTGTTATCTCCTTCCATTAGAAGGTAAGCTACTTGAGGGCCTTTGTATCCCCTATGCTCACCCGGTGCCAGAAACACAATCCACACTTCATAAATGCTTGTTGCCTTATTGTTTGTTTTTTTACCCCACTATTCCCAGTTCCTAGCAGATAGTGACCATTGAATAAATGTTTGGAATCTGAAATAAAAGATAAGTTGCCATCTCAACACTCCCTTACATTCTACAGAAAAGGATCCTTCCTGTTTGGAGTTTTGGTTTTTGTTCCTAGTTTTGTTTTGTTGTTTTACTTTTCCCACAGCAGAAGATTCTTCTTGTTTTTCCTCCCATGATTGTTTGTTTGTTTTCTCTTAACTAAACACTAAGCATCTCTAATGAATAAATCTGGGCAAAACTAACTATCTGGCAAAACTCCTGCTACCTAAATATTCACCTGACACTAAAGAACAATTATATATACATAGAGATGATGTAGATATAGATACAGATGATATAAATATAGGTGTAGATATGTAGATGTGCCCATAAAGTCTTGACTGTAGTCAAACAGAGAATTTGGGGCTGAGTTGAAAACTTAACTCTTAGGGACTTAACTTAGGGACCATCAGGGAAGACCCTGGGATGCTGGAAGGTAGAAATAGGTGAGAAAACTCAGCTGTCACTTCCATATCAACTTTTGTATTTAAGTGTAACCATATGTCTCAAAGTTGTTCCAAGTCTTTTTTTGCTGGCTGTTTTTTACTTACAAAAAAGGTGACAGATGGGGTTAAGCAATGGAGGAAATAATGACCTTGTCCCCTGGACTTAGTATCGTATCTGCCTTTCCTTACCCACTTAGCTATATGGTAGAACAAAAGAGGCTTAGGGTTTAAAAACTAGGGAACTCTAACCCTCAGAAATGTTTGGTAAGAATTAGGCAAATAACCATTACCCTGATTTATAGCCTAGCTTTGAAAGATTGAGATTGGGAGGCATATGGAATACTTACCATTGGTGGAATCCTAATAAAGCTGCCCCCAACCCCAATATTCTAACTTCATTATAGGCCTGGACACACTGAACAGCAGGCCCACTATATCTACCTAGCCCCTCCCCCCCACCAATGTCCTAACTTCTTTGTATATGCCTCATTGCTCACTGGAACAACAGGTATGTCCATGAACTCTTAGTTCCTACAGGAACAGCAGATGTGTCCATATGATGGGAACCCAGCTGCTGCCTCTACCTACTCACTGTCCCCAGACCCATTCCCACAGAAACAGGTATGTTCTTGTATTCAATCACAATCACATATTCCATCTAACCCAAGATAGGATCACAATACATATCTATCTTGACTAGACAAGAACACAATAACTAGCCAATTGGAGGGCAACATAACCAGAATGTTTAACCACCAAACCATAAATGGGACCCCTCATCCATTACCTAATCCCTTAACAAGCCCTTCCTGCCTTTTTAATATTTATGATTTCTGTTATGTAATTATATCTTTACCCTATAAAAATTCAACTTGCCTTCTCTGAAATTGCTGGTTCCTCTTAGAATTTAGCCTGCTTCACGAGAGGCATCAATCTCAATGAATGCCTATACTTGGATTAGCGGTGGTCTGACTGATTCTTTGAAATGGTTCCACCACAGCACATCACAAAACTCCAGCAGTTTTCGGGTGGGCAGAGCTCCCACCTCAACAGTTTTTGGTGTCCCTGGGTTTAAACTACAACACCATGAACTAGGGTAATGTTATTACTAATGGAGACCCTAGGCTCAGGGATCAGGAAATTGAGTCCAAAGAAAAGAATGAATAGTGGGCCTTAGCTTACTGGGAAGACTAGGCTATTGACTTAAATGAACATGGTACCTATGGTTGAGAAACAGGACAGGGGAACATGAGGGAAGACTTTTCTTATTCCCAGGTAAGGGTTTCTGCCATTTATTAAAAAAAATAAAATAAAAAAGAAGAAAAAGTCAGTGGCTTTAAGCTAAAGGGTCATGGTAGCATCTACTCTACTCAAGGAAGACATAGCAAAGGATTTCAGTGGATACAGAAGCTGGAGGCAGGGAAGCCAAGTGAGCAGAATTCAGGCAAGTAGCATCTGTCAGAAACTACAAGGCGAGCCATGGATCAATAAAGCATTCAGCAAAGCCATAAAGGGTGCTCACCAGAGCAGTGTCCAGAAGAAACTATACACCCCAACTAGCAGTGTTCAGCTAAAGAGTTTCCAGAAGAGTCTGAAAGGCCAAAAACAGACCATGGAACAGTATCCAGAGGAGAGTAGGAGACCAGCAGAGAGCAGGCCCAGTGGGAACACAGGGTACCAGCATTAGAAGATATCCCTAGCTCTAAATTGTTGGATCCCTGCAGTGCATCTCACTCCAGGTGCCCCCTACATATGCTCTCTGTTCACACATGTCCTCTAGTATGATCCCTGAATACATCTCCTCTTGAGTGTATATATGTGGGAATATGCCCCAGTTTTACTGGGGAAGTGGGTTATTGTTACTATCTTATCTTTCACTAAAAGCTTTAACTTGGAACTAATTAAAACCTCTGGATGACTACTGAAGGCAAGTACATCAACAGGAGATCTGAGCAATGGTCTTAAGAGATATACAGGGTGTCCCTAAAGTCTGGACACATAGGAAATCTCATTAACTATGCATATTTTCAAGAAAGTTCATCAAATTTTCAACAACATTTTATTTAATTAGCATAAACTTTAGCCGTGACAATTTCATATGGAATAAAAGCTTTCATTAGCTATTGGGGACTATTTTCCATATTAATGTAATTTAATTTAATTAATTAATGAGATTTCCTATGTGTCTCCTATGTCTTCCTATGAAATCTCATTTATGCTAATTAAATGTTTTTGAAAACTTTACTGAATAGTTTACAACTGGCTTTCCCAAGCAAGTATAAGCTGGCTTCAGCACATCCCTGATTTAGACACATAGAATATCTTGAATCTGAGGGACTTACCATGTGAGGAGAAAGAAGTGGAAAGAGGAAATTTAATGATTATAGGAGCCTAGCCTCGCCTTGTTGTACTATCCTTGATACTGAAGAGTTATGTAAAGTTATATTTCGTGGGCTAGGAAATCAGTGGGTACTTCTTTCCTAAATAATGGCTTCCATTTCTACTGAACATTCAGGCCCACTTTCCCCATAATTCTTCTATAAGCAAAGTAGTACATATGTTATTATCACCTTCACATCTGAGACCTTTGGTATCTGAAGTACCTCCATTTTCAGAGTATATTTATTACAATCACCTAATAGCCCCTGGCTTCTGGAAGTGGAGATAGAATAATTAGATCCCTCTGGCTTTCCTACATTCCTCTGCTGCTGCTCCCCCTATTCTTTAGAATACTATCTATCAAAGCAGTCTCTGATTGTAAAGAGCAATAGGCCATGTGCACAGATATTCAAAGAAAGAGAGAGAAATAAAACTAGCTTCATAGTTAAGCATTTCATTAGGGTTTCCCCTTTCCCTTTCATCCTAAATGTACATATGTCCCTGTGTGCCACATTCTAAAGTTGAAGTGTTAAGTATTCACTTGTTTTGTGTCTGCTGGTAAACCACCTATTTAAAACAGGCTGCCTTCCATCTGTCAAGCCAGACCTTTCTCCAAAGACAAGAAAGTGTAAAAAGCTTAAAAGCAATCTATAGGAAGGGAATGGAAATAAGAATGGTAATAAGGCAGGAAAAAAGCTCTAGGGGTGAACATTCATTTCCAGGATTTTTCCCTAGTAGCAAGTCACAGAGCTCATAATCTAATTGCACAATGAGCTCGATAAGATCAATCATTTCCATTTCTATTTGTGCTGGATGTATTCATTATCCAACCCAAGGAATAGGTTATAACCTTGGTGACAGTTGACACTGAGAAAAATGTGTTTGTTATGAAATTCAGGAGTGGTAAAGATTTAAATCTGTGGATTTCTGGCAATAGGGCAGTTTCTTTCTGTGACTGACATTTTAGTTTCAAAGTCTCTGGGAGCCAGAAACACTAAAAGGACTTGTGGAAATGGGGTCTAAGAACCACTAGAAGTCCCAGGTCTTTTGGAGCCAGAGATATTAAAGGACCTTCAAGAGACCTCAGAACTGCCAGTCACTGGGGGCTGAGAACAGGTTCTGCCATTCAGGAAAATTCAATAATCAGGTATTTTTACTGACTCAGATGTTCAGATGGATCTTTCTTTTTCCCAGGCATTTGAGAGAACAAATTCACCATTGGTCAGTCAGTCAATAGGCATTTATTAAGTGTCTGCTGTGTGCTAGGCTAATTGCTGGGGATACAAAGAAAGACAAAGGACCATCTCTGTCCTCAAGGATCTTATAATCTAATAGGGGAGACAAAATGCAAACCATTATGTACAAACAAGCTACTATATAAGAGAAATAGAAAATAAACACTTGAGGGAAGGTACTACATTAAGAAAGATATACTGTAGAAGGTGGGATTTTATCTAGGACTTAAAGGAAGCCAGGGAAAGCAGGAAGAAGAGATGGGGAAGGAGATAGGAATGGCAGATAACCAATGAAATGTCCAAAGTTGAGAGACAGAATGTGTCATTTGAAAAATAGCAAGGGGGACAGTGTCATTGGATCAAAGAAGAAGGGGATGGGGGTAGTATAAGATGTAAGAAGATTGGAAGGGGTGGGGGGCAGTGGACCTGTTATGAAGGGCTTTGAACATCAGAGAATTTTTTATATTTGATATTATAGGTTATGGGAATCTCTGAGATTTATTGATGGGAGAGGAGGTTGTGACATGGTCTATAGAACTCTGTAACCATCATAGCACCACTTGAATTATGCTTTATCATCCTTTGCCTAACAAATGTCAACCTTCTCCTCTCATAATCCCTGTGATTCCCCCTTATTTACTCTTGGTATCTATTCTTTCATCAATCTACCTTAGCCCTGCTGCTCTTGAATCTCCATCCAATTCTGCCCTCCTGTTTTGTTAACCTTTCTGCTACATTCTCCTCCCCCTGGATCCTATCCTTGTGTTAACAAATTTTCTTTAGCCTTTGACCCTGTTCTTTGATACTATCTCCCATGTCCTTGCACTAATGGAAACCTGGTTCCCTGTAGAAAACATTGTCTTTCTGGACACTGTTTCAAGGGATAGAAGCAACTTTTCTTCCATTCTTAGGCTGGTAATATTTGGAACAATAGACCAGGAATGAGAGTAAAAGGCTTCTTGCTCTTCATTGCCACTTCCGGCCTCCATAACTGAGCAACCATTTTTCCTTTGGCATTCAATCCATCCACCACTCTATCCCAAAGGTTTGGTTTTTAACATGTCTGTGTGTGTGTGTGTGTGTGTGTGTGTGTGTGTGTGTGTGTCTGAGAGAGAGAGAGAGAGAGAGAGAGAGAGAGAGAGATCCCTTTAATACTATGTTGAAAACTATAGAATCTTTTTTAGAATAACAATTTTTAAAATCATAATTCAAGGGAATTGTAAATTTTAGATAGAAATTATTGAGAATAAAGCTGAATTTTTTTCTCATTTGAGTTCATATGGATCCCAGGTTAAGAAGCTTTTCCTATCTTGCCACTGCCCTCTGCCAGCCTTTAAGAACCTCTCCTTCCTTTCTCAATGAATCCAGTCCCTGACTTATAGTTTTCTTTTCCACACAAACTCTTACTATCAAGTCTGGGAACTTCAAATACTTGATGACTAATGACTGATTCAATGTTGATGTCCTCTCAAACATCCTGGTTTTCTAGCTCATCAGCCTCCCCAACTCCATTATCCATGTCTGAATGCTAAGTCTGACATGCACAGGGATGGTCATAACCTTGACCCTCTAATCAAATCTGAGGTTCATAAGAGCCTTTTCCAAGGGAACAGAGTAGAAACAATATTTTAAAAAGCTCTTACGTCTATACTGCTTGAAGGTTTACATATTATTTTACAAGCTTTTCCTTAATCCTGACAATGGCCCTGAGAAGCAGATGGTACAAATCTTATTAACTTCATTTTAGAGATGAGGAATCTGATTCAGAATAGAAAACTGACCAGAGTCACTTAGCTAGTGAATTTTCCCGCGAGGATTCAAATCCAGTTCTTCTGACTCCAAATCTAAGGCTCTTTTCTCTATAGCACATTTCTTAGTTATCCTTTTTCTGCTGTAATTTGTAACAGTCTAGATACAGATCAGAGCATTTTACTAAACTTGGTCCAGTATAAACAGAATAAGATTAAATGTAGGCACTGGGCCCCAGGTCATCAAGCAAGCCACAAGTTCTGGGGATGCACCCTCCTGCTCTTCTTTCTCTCCAGCTCCTTGTGACTTCCTGAATTTGCTCCTATCTTTTCCTTGCTAAACAATCAAACATTCCTGAATTTTCCATTTTGCAATTTTCCATTCCCTTGGACAAAAAGGCCTTCAAATCTGAGTACCCTTCTTGTATTTCAGTAATACTGATAGTGAGCAGAGGGTGGCAAGGACATCATATAGTTCTTAGGCTGCCTAATAAAAACCAATTTAACTGTTGGCCCTCAATGTATCATCTTTGTACAATGACCAAGTTGACACTCTTGGAGAAACTAAACTGTATTGATAGTTACACTTTCAGTATCAAAGAAACTAGAAGCCCTAAAAATAGAAGGCAACTTGGCAGATTCACCTTAGAGAAACTAATAAAGGAGTTGGCTGAATTAGTTGGCTTTCTCATGAATATTGAAGACTGTAGCAGAACTTGAAGAAAGAAAGCCTGATTCAAATTGCTTACTAGCTGTATGACCCAGAACGATTCCCTTAACCTCTCTGTTCCTTAGTTTTCTCATCTGTAAATTAAGAAGGGTTAGATTTCATGGCTTTTAAGTTTCTGTCCAGTTCTAAATCCATGATCCGATGAGTTGAACCCAGGTGCTGTTCTCTGATATATTACTGCCTATGGACACTTTATTTCTCTGACCTTAGTTTCAAGATGAAAGGGTGGGATTAAAAGATTTCATAGGTCCATTCCAACTCTAAACCAAGATCTCTCCTATGCTTCCCCAGGACTAAACATCTTTTTAAAGAGCTTTGCAGTGATGCAGACCATCCTTGTTCCTTCCCATCACCCCACCCCTCAGTGGCTGCTGCCATTTTGTCTTAATGTACCAGTGCACAGTATCTTAGCTTGTGATAATTGTGAGGATTCCCATAGTTTTATTGGAAGGCATAGATCAGTTTGGGACAGGGACTGTGGGAAATGAGTTTTATCACAAGAAGATGAGCTCAACCACCTTCTATGAAAGAAACTTCATATTCACAGCTGTTCAGGTGAAAAAGTTCAAGAGTCTGATTTGAATACAAGATCTGAAAAGCTAACAGTGTGATATAAGTACTAGCTTTTGTAATCTCAGGTCGCATTGCAGCAAAAGATGTATAGTATCCAGATCATGGGGAGTTATAGCCCCAGTGGAGTTTGTAATGGACAGTACAATGTACAGATTTCCCAATATTTTATATCTGGTATTAGGTCTAGTTTTGGGGGGTTATATTTAAAGAAAGACATTGGCAATTTAAAGTTTATTCAAAAAAGGGTCAAAAACACAAAATCGTGCCATATAAGAAATGATTGAGAGAAGTGAGGATGCTTAGTTTGGAGAAGGAAGGGCTCAGAGAGCAGAAATGAAATCTTTCTTCCTAAGACTTAGGGTCCATCATCACATGTGAGTCAGAAAGAGGAAAGTCACCAGGTGGTGGCATGGATAGAGCCTGGGACTTGGTGATCTGAGTTTGAATCCAACCTCAAATATATATTACCTGTATATTCCTGGGCAAGGCATTTAGTCATTTTCTGCTCAGTTTCCTCATCTAGAAAATGGGGGTGGATAATAGTGTCTACTCTGCAGGGTTATTGTAATGATTCAAGTGAGTTAACATATGGAAAGTGCTTTGTAAACTTTAAAGCTCTATATAAATGCTGGCAATTATTATCAGTGTACTTTTTCTGTGTGTCTCCAGAGATCCATTGAAAGTTAGAGAGAAACAAAGTTCATTTTCATAAAAGAAAAATAATTAGAATTGTTCAAAATGTGAATGGGTTGCCATGGGAGTTAGTGAGAGTCCCCTTATGGGACATCTTAAAATAAAGGATGGATGC
This sequence comes from Gymnobelideus leadbeateri, assembly GCA_011680675.1. Taxonomy (NCBI): domain Eukaryota; kingdom Metazoa; phylum Chordata; class Mammalia; order Diprotodontia; family Petauridae; genus Gymnobelideus; species Gymnobelideus leadbeateri. Next base: position 175,296 of record WOXC01008825.1, read on the forward strand.
TCACTTGATGGGGAATATTGGAGAGCAAATTCTTCTTCAAGTATATGTTAAATGACATGACCTTTCAACCTTCAGATAGTACTAGGAGTTAGCTTCAGTTATGGATACTTCCAGCATCCTATAAATCACTCCCTATTCCAACCTGGGTCCACATGGTAGTGTAGCAAATTACATTGGACTGGTGATCTTACTGACCACCTTCTTCAGACACAAGGAACATCAAATCCAATGGAGAGTTTGTTGCCTGGAGCTCTTATTTCTAAAGCCATGGAATCCCTGAGGATAACGGCTTCCAGATGGGTAAGTAGAATTAAAAATTCGACAAATATTTTAAGCACCTACTACATATAGCACTTTGTGTGGAGAGTCACAAGGTTTAGTGAAGATGTGGGGAGAAGAAAAACAAAATGTGAATATTAAACTACCTTATAGGATAAAATTCTTGATCAGAATTTGCTTTGAAAACTGCTAAACCCTAAAAGATGACTATTACTACTTCTGGTAACTGGTCATATCCTAACACTGACAAATTGAGCCATTTCCTTTTACATTTTTCAGAATCTCTCAATAGAATCAGAGGTAGAGATCTCTGCAATGGCAACTCCGAAATAGACTTCCATGGCTCAGAAGTCAAGCATCAGGTGACGTAACAACCCCATCTACTGGCATAGAAAATGAAGTGATAGCATCTTGGACTCTTCCAGCCATAATTTCATACCTAAATTTCTGGTTAGGTTAATGTCCATGAAAAAACTTTTCTAAGAATGCTTTGGGGGTCTCTTTTACCCTTATAATGTACATTCTACCTAGCATTGTGTGTGGGTACATACATATACATATATGTGTTATATATATGCATATATGTATGTATATATAATACACACAGATATATGTCTATAAATGTATATATATGCATGCATAACATATTCCCTCTGTACATAAAAAGATACTTGGAGGGAAAGGCTATGTCCTTCTAAATGTTATCTCAATATTATTAGAACTTAGCACCATATCTTGAACACAGAAAATAGTAATCAAATGTTTGATAAGAGGCTGGCAGGCTGCAGAATGTTAATATAAACATTCCCTAAATAGGAACAGATTTTGTTTCAAAAGTTGATTTGCCAGTCAATTGCTTGAAATTCATAAGACAAATGGTAATTAGGCTTCCCGACTACCCCACAAAAGATTCAAGAACACATTGTAAGGACTGAAATACTGTACATGTACAAAAGTAGAAAAGAATGTGTCAAGACTAAAGTGTTTTGTGTCTTCCTGTCACCTTGTGTGACAAGACCTAGCATATGAAGGGAGGGATAAAATGTTAAAAGTGATATTAAACAGGACAGAACTGCCTTAGTGTAGAGAGAACAGAAAAAAAAAAAGATCTGAGAGTTAAATGGGGATTACATTATAAGTAAGAGTAAGAACAAAAAAGAATATCCATGGATTAGAATGTATCTTACAGGCCTAGAGATAATATTGCATCTCACTGTATTCTGATTCTGTCCCTATTTAAGTATGGGAGCTCTACCAGGTGGCATAGTGGATAGACAGTTGAACTTGGCATCAGGAAGATCAGAGTTCAAATGTTACCCACATATTAGTGGTATCCCCTAGGATCTCTGAACATCTCTCAGCCTCAACTTCCTCATATGTATAAATTGAAATAATAATGGAACCTAACTCACATTGTTGTTGTAAAGATCCAATGACAAAATCTATATAAAATGCTTTGCAAGTTTTGCTTTATAAATAAACCTTATACATATTTAAGTGCTACATAAATAATTTATTTTATTATTATTGCTTTATTTATTTTGAATACAATTCTTATTAATTAACAGTGATTATTCAATTTTCCTCTTAGGTTGAGAGCCTTTGACAAATATGAGGAAGGTCCAATGGATGACATGTTGTTATATCCTATTTTGATAGGGTCAAACCTGTTATTTCATTGATATAATAAACTCCCAGGTGAGGGAAATCCTTCTACCAATGCAGGTTAGCATCTCTCGCAAATTATAGACTTATAGAATTAACTAAACATTAATTGGCTTACTCCCACTCATATAGCCAGGATGTGTCTAGAGAACCTGGGTTTTCTTGGCTTTGAAATCAGCTATCTATCCATCATATCACACTACCTTTATATAGTTCTAAATAATATTAATTCTAAGTCCTTTATTCTGGCAAACTAGAATAGGAAGTTAAATAGCCCAGGGATATAAAAGATGGCTCAAAATTATGTCCCTTACACATTCTGCCATCCTGGGATTTATTCCAGTTAAGGGACTTCTCTTTCTGAATATAATACTGCAAGGATAGTTAAACCAATATCATTCCCATTCTAATGTCAATTCCTCTAATAGCCAGAATAGGGATAATGGAAGCCAGCCAGTGAACAAGAGGTTTTAGTGGGAAGTGGGGAATAATGCTGAAGACATGTCAGCAGAAAGCATGCCAGGGAAAGGTTGCAGAACCTTAGATAATACAGGTTTTTTGCTTGGAGCTCTTATTTCCAAGGCCATGGGATCTCTAAGGAGAAGGACTTGCAGATAGGTAAGTAAAAACTACAATTTCACCAAATATTTTCTGTGCAGGTCCTTGGGAAAAAGGGGAGAAGAAAGAAATAGAATATGGAGGAAAGAATAAAATTCCTATTTAATATTGTCCAGTATTTATATTATGTTGGATTCATTATTATTAATAACATTAATTATAATTTCACTTATTTTTAGCACTTTAAGGTTTATAGTTTTCCTCATAGCAGTCCTGAATGGGAGGTAGTACTTGTATCTTGGCAGTAGGGAGAATGAGGTTCAAATGAGTTTGAGACTTGTTCCATGACACAGAGCTAGAGAGGTGAGGCATGAAAGCAGATTGATGATCCAAGATCAATACTCTTACTTTCATACATATTCTTCAATGCTATAGACTGATACAAAAAACATTTCTGTATCTGCCTTTCTTGCAAGTGTAACGCCATAGGTAGCTGAAGGCTGAATTATGGTATTGGGACTTTTGAGGGTACTGGGGTAGAGGGATCTGAGTGGGGTTTGCGAGAGAGAGACTACAAGTCTTACCTTGCTTCTGATTACACAGTTCAGTCTATTCTCCCCTATCCAGTATAACCTAATCTAACACAATACAGTCCAGTAGATTCCCACGAGTTGTCCTTTCTTGCCACTTTGGTGGAGAAAAGAATGTAAGATATACTTCCATCACTAGGAGAAAAAATGGTTTCTACTCCTTTCAAATGATCCTCCTCTGTTCCCTGACCCTTCACACCCTCCTACACACACACACACACACACACACACACACTCTTTGACCTCTTGATTTTTATTTTATATATTTGAAGATTAATCCTCCCAATACCCAAATTTACAGAGTCCTCAACAATCTTGAAATTGTGATGGCTAGAAGGGGCTTTAGGGATAATATAGTCCACCTTCATCCCCCTCATCTTGTGATGAAGAAACAAAGGCCCAAAGAGATTCTGTTCAAGGTGCTAGATTGTAAATTACATTCAGGACTCAGATATAATTCTCTTGAATTAAAGTCCACTGAACAGGGTGGTTAGGTGGTGCAGTGAATAGAGCACTGGCCCTGGAGTCAGGAGGACCTGAGTTCAAATCTGGCCTCAGACACTTGACACTTACTAGTGTGTGACCTTTGGCAAGTCACTTAGCCCCAATTGCCCTCCAAAAAAAAGCAAAAAAAAAATTCCACTGATCTTTCAATTTGTCTCTCTAGAGCTCATCACCTAAAGAGGGCCTTTATGTATAATATATAGTACCATAACATTTAGAGCTGAAAAAAAATTAGACATACAAGTAAACCTCTTCACTTCATTGCTGTTGTTCAATTGCTTTAGTCACATCCAACTCTTAGTAACCCCAGTTGGGGTTTTCTTGGCAAAGGTACTTCTTTTCCAGCTCATTTTGTAAATGAGGAAACTGAGGTAAACAGGGTTAAGTGACTTGCCCAGGGTCACACATCTAGTTACATGATTTGTCTATGGTCATAGAGGCAGGATTTTAACCCTGGTCACCTTCCTTTAAATATAATATTCTGTACAATTTGGGGTTCTATTATTTGAAGAATAACTTACAGAAAAGTTAAAGAACAATTATTTAAAAATTGGAAAGTAACTCCCTATGAAGAAAACATAAGAGAAGTGGATTTACTTAAAGAGACAATTTTAAAGACTTTATGATATGACTCAAAACATTTTAAAACAGATAATATGTGATGATTAATAACATTTATTGTTGTCATTCTGTTTTTTCTTCAGATAGTATAATAATTATGATTAACTGGCAGATCTCAGGAGGGTGGCCTAGATGGTTATATTCCTTTCTCTTAGGAGAAGGAATTTATTCCCCTTCCAGTATAGAAAAAAAATTATCCCCAACCAGAAGAGAGATTCTCCACTCCTAATCCCATCCCACTCCTCAATGCAGAAGAAATCAAGGAGGTTTTTTTGTTCTGATCAGCTTATCAGTGAAAGTCCCCTCCCCCCATTCCCCATGCATTGATAAGGCATCTACATGGAGACAGTATGACTGGGAGCCACAGAAAAAAGAACTGGCTAGAAGATCAGGCATGCTGAGATGAGCCAAGGGGAAAGACAATGTTAAGCACAGTCTCGGTCTTTCACTGAAGTATCCTGCCCCAGGGACAACAAAATCATACCTTCTAGCTACCCAGAGGTAGTCTAGAGCCTAAGTAAGCTTTTATAACTTGATTCTCAAGTTACAGAGAAACTGCTTTTCCTTGGCTTCTCTGGGAAGAATCAATAAGAGGTTATATTAATTTGGAAATAAAAGCTAAGAAATTTTCTTTACTTTTTTTTCTTTATGGTTCTATCCCAATTAAATATTTCACTATTTTAAAGTATGGTTCCTAGGTGATCTGTTAATAGTAGTAAGATGGATATCTAGACCAAAGTTTGACATTAGAGGTTCCCAGATTCAAAGTGATATGTGGGCTCAAGCCAAAAAATAATATAAGATTATACTCTTAATACCTCCACACTGAATCCACATTCATGAAAAATACAGAGTGGAACCATATAAATGCAACAAAAAGACTTTACATCTTAGATTGCAATTCAGATTTAAGGGTAAAAAAGAACTTCCTAATTGCAAGTTAGGGAAAATTTTGAAAAGGTTTTAAGATACTATTAAAAGGAATTTTCTGAATCCCCTTTCCTGAAGTTCTTTTTTTTTTTCTTTTAAATTTAGATAAATATATTTGACCACAACCGTATTCAGAGTCATGGACTAGAAAGGAGTTCTCTCTTTTCTTTCTAATCTATTTATCACTATCTGAAGCAGAAATGGGCAACCTATAGACAGATTACTGGAAATCTCTTTACTACCTTGTCATCATCCTCACAGGTCATGACATTGGAGAATGGGATTTCTGCTTTAAACATCTTCCGACAGTGCATTAGCTGGACCAACAAGTAACAGACTGTTTTGAACTTCATCCTTTTGGCTGGTTTTATATCCGAGAGAATAAGTCCGGGAAATATCTGTGCAAACAAACAAGAGGTAAAAAGAGAAACATTAAAATAAGCCATAAAAATCAACATTGATAAAATGTAGATAGCTAATACATTAATCTCTCCATAAATAAAAATGGATTCTAAAGACACTTCTTTGTCAGAACCCTTATTATCAAAAGCAAAAATAACATACAAGTAATATGGATACATTCCTTTTAGAATGTCAGATAACAAAGGAGGATACCAGAGAAACATATTATTAAATGCTAACAAAAATATGGTGAAGAATATAAAATCAACATGAGAGAGGGCTGGGACAGAGGAAAACATGGTTTGGGCTTATGTAAAAGTCAGAGTGAAGCTCAAATTGTTCTTAAATAGATAGGTAGGGAATGGAGAGGAGGCGACTAAATGGTTGCAAGGCGTCTGTGAAAGGGTACATTTCAAGAAATAACTGACAAGGGATATTTCCTTCCCCCTGTAGTTTCTGGGAATAGACCTTTAGTGATAGCTGGGAAAATAGAGAGGTAAGAAGATGACAATTCAGCTGTGTGCCTTTAAATGGATTGCTATCCTAAAAATCTCTTTGTACATGATTGTTGGTTTCTGTAAATACCTTTAAAAAGATAAAATATATAGATCTATAGAGAAATCTATACCTCTCTAGATAAAAAGATAAGAAAGCCAAACCACGAATGCTAATTAAGGTATCACAATGAAATGTATTCACATAAATGCTTCCAACTGTAACCCAAACATTTTGCTTCCTATGTCTCTAACACATCTATTATGGATAATACGTGGTATGCTATTGTTTTCTGTGTCCAGTATGAGTCTTATCCCTATATCAGACTTGACTCTCCATGAAGATGAGAGGCTATTATCATCTCCAAATACATACATCGTATCATTCCATACTACCAAACATCTCACAGTGTTAATGGTGCATTCTTCAAAAATGTTGAATTGAGTTGAAACTAATTGAAATGAGACAACCAGTAACATAGGTCAATAATGAAACTGTTCCCTGTCTGAATAGGTTATAATGAAGTAGAATGAATAAATAAGGGGAAAAACAGGTCCAGATCAGAAATGATTTATACCTTTCCCTACATTCAGTCTTATGGCTGGTATTTTTTTGCTTTATTTTATTTTTTACTTTCTTTGTAATCTCAGCACTTTTCACAGTGTAAGGCAGATAGTAAGTGATTAATAAATGCTTGTTGACTGAGTGACCATCAACTGGAGTGTGAGAGAGGGTAGAGGAGAGAACAAGAACAAAAACACAATATGGAGGGATCTGCAGGTGTAATGATGAAATGGCCAATGATGGCCTCATCCTTAAAGCGTGAGCAATATTCCCTAACTTCCATTCTAATATATAGGCACTTAATGAACCTTCTTCAGTCATGAATGACTGAAGTTGTACTGTGTTGTTGATGAAGAATTTTCTAACTGGCTTCAGAGACTATGGCACTGCCTTAACAGAGTCTGAGACAGAATAGAGTGAACACAAAATGTTTAAATGAATCTTGTCTTTCTTGCTTGGAAGCTAGAAAAGCAAGAACTAACAGGAGTTGCTGGATGGGAAAATCCCTCCTCCAGCTAGCCACCATGTGTCCATGAATAAATGGTGCCTCTTTCTTCTGTCTCCTGTGGTTATTCTTTCCTGATCATAGGTAAATGGATACTCAGAGATGAAATCAATTAGATTACCACTTTGTGAGCTTTGAAAAGCTGGAAGAGACATCAGATACCCAGCAAATGGAACTAGTATAAGGGTTGGCCAGTAGTCACCCAACTGAGTCCAATGAGGACCTTGAGTAGCAAGCAGCCAAGAAATCTGCTTGACCCAGACCACAGGGGAGTGAATGGTTCATTAGCTCAGACACTGCATTCTTGAAGGAACCATCCCAGCTGATCAATAGAGTGACTTCTCTGTCATTCAGTGCCTCATCCTGAAACTAACTAGGTGGGGACCCTGTGAGAGAAGAAAAGGACTTGCATGGCTAAGAGGTACCCCTTTAACTATGTGCTCTCTACATTTGAGGTTCAATAACTTTGTGCTTCAAATTTTAAGCCCATGGATAAGTTAGCCTTTCAGTTTGGGGAGATGTTTTTGTAACTCCAGTCCTTGTTACACTTGCTTAGTAAATGTCCCTTTGTAAAAGCAAATTTATGTCAAATGTTTAATTGATCCTGGGGACATGCTATAAGGGGCCCATGCTTGATATTATTAGAACATTCCAATCTCTCAGATTACCATTAGAACTCTCAGGATGCAGTAGTTAGCTACTTTCTGGGGTTTCAGTCACTAGAAGTGATTGATAGAATGAGCTCAGAAGGGATGCTATGTGAGCATTCACTTAGAGCAGCGTTGCACATAGAAAACTGGCCTTGAAGGCAGGAAGACTTGAGCTCAACATCGACCTCTGCTTCATGCTGGTTGTATGACCCTGGGTTAGTCACTTAGTCCTTCAGTGCTATAGGCACTTTAAGGTGAGAAGGTGCTGGCCTGAACTAGTAGGAGAAATTTCCTCACTTGGGATTCTGCTCTACTAATGAAATCACAAGTCAAGCACCTCTGCCCACTGGAGAGAAGGATTCCTAACATAGATTTTATTACACTGCAGTGTTCTTTCTAGGATATTTATTAAGTAAGTTTTTGCTACATTTTAATTATTATTCACATACATTATTTTTACCCAAGTCATTCCTCAACACAAGGTGTCTATACTATTAATAAATACAGAAATGAATAGTGTCTCATATTTCCATAGTGTTTAAAGGATTACAAAGTATTTACTTCACAACTATCAAAAAAGAGAATCCTAATCCCAATACTATTTCAAATGAACGCATCGATGGGGTTGTTGTTAAGTTGTTTTCAGTCACATCTAACTCTTCATGATATTTTATATGCTTCTGGGAAAAACAAAAAAGATACCATCACTTAAATAATTTTCCTGGGGTGGGGATCCTATTGCCAAATAGTCTACCCATATCAAGCTTGAAAGCCTGGATCTGAAGAATTCATATCAGAAATCAATCAATTTCTGCATATTGAGCATTGAAAAATTATGGAAAAGTCAAGTTTCCATTTCAGCAATGACAACTTCATGTTTCCCTTGCCACCAAAGGGAGGAAAAATGAGTGCCTTTTTAGCCTATGAGCTGATTAGAATGCTTCAATACTAGAAGGAGGAGAGTCATGAAGGTGCATTCACAGCACTGGAAAGATCCCTGCCCATCTTTTACTCCTCTATTACCAGCTGGAGAAGGGGACAATTGGGGAAGGGAGGTCTGTAGGGTTGTTTAGGAGTGCCAGGTAACAGGCAGATTGTTGTTTTGGGGGTCTGGTGGTGGATGTCTGGATCAGCCTTGGGAAAGAGAGAATGGAATGTTAATAGAGCATTTGGAGAGTCTGTAGAGGTTTATTGGATGTAAAAAGATTGAGTGAGTAAAAGGGGAGAGTGGGAGATTCTGCTCAAATGGTACTAAAGCTTTTGTCTTAAGTCTCCCTCCTGTGGTGGGAGGGAAGGGAATGGTAATAGATATTTGTTTCAACTGGACTTAGTGGCTACACTAGCCCCATCCAGCATATACCACCATAGGACTAAATGATGGTAACAGCTGTGGGATCAGATATGGTCTAGTCTCCTTATCAATCGTACCCACTGTGCTAGCTTCTGGCTCCTGTCTGTAGAGCACAATGGTGGCCCTGGGCAAGCTACCTGACAAAGCCTTTGAAAGACTGATTAGTAAATGGAGAAATAGATATGGATCAGTGTAGCCCTATCACAAGTATAGATTCAGAGTTGGGGGAGACTTTAAAGAAGACCTGATTCAGAACTCAATCCAATGCAAGAATCCCTTCTATGCTACTCCTGGCTATCCAGTTTCTGTTTACATATCTCTAGGATCAGGGAATCAGGAAGATCTTGGTTTCAGTTCTGCCTGAAACACTTGTAAAATGAGAATAACAATACCTTTGGTATCTCCTTTATAGGGCTGTGATGAGGCATGAATATGAGCAAAGCCTTTTTTTTAACTTTGAAGTGCTATACACATGTCTGTTTTTATTATTAAGATGACACTGGCTCCCATGCTGGCTGCCAGCCCCCATCAGCAGGCAAGATTGTTACAGATGAGCCTTTATGAACATGCCTAGCTGCTACCTATTGTAACAGAGAGGACAAGTTAGGTAATACAATGGATAGAGTGCCAGACGTGGAGTCAGGAAGACTAATCTTTCTGAGTTCAAATCTGGCCTTAGACACTTACTCAGATTCTGTCAAGTCACTTAACCCTGTTTGCCTCAGTTTCCTCATCTGTAAAATAAGCTAGAAAAGGAAATGGCAAACCACTCCATTCTGTCTGCCAAGAAAATCCCAAAAAGGATCACAGAGTCAGAAACATCTGAAAAACAACTCAGCATTCAAAACCATACCAGAGAAGCCTCCTTCCTCACCAAGAGACAGGAAAGAATCTATAGTCTACCATCAGCATTGATATAAATTAGAAAGTTGATCACATCATCTCTAAGGTCCCTTTTGGATGAGATAAGGAGATACTAGGATCACAGGTGTGAGATCTGGAAGATTTACTGACACCCCACCCCATACCCAACTTAGAAAAATACACAACCCAACACTTTCATTTTACTGATAAGGAAACTGAGGTCCCCAGAGGTTAAGTAACTGGTCCAAGCTTTCCTGCCAGGTTGTTTCACTTGAAGCTCTGTCACTCTGATCTCTTTCCTTTTTCCCAGGCTGTTGTGCTCCCCTGGGGATTACCCATAAAAAAGCGTCCAGACTAATTTGTGAGTCTCTGCCTAGACCTACCATATCATGAGAAGCACTAGCCACACTGCTCCCTTCATCTCTAGGTGACTGCTCTATACCTGCACACCAGCTGCCAAGCCTCTGTGTAAGTACTTTCTCTCCCCTACCTCCTTTTCATCTTTGTTTTTATTTTTATTTTTTATCTGACTTCCTCTATCAGAATATAGGCCCCTTGAGAGTAGAGTTTGTTTTGTTTTCTTGTTTTAGTATCTCCAGCACTTATCACAGTGGTTGGCACATGGTAAGTGTTTCATAAAAGCTCTATCATGGATACTTAGTCCAGAGATGGGATCCACATCAATATCTCCTGGTTCTAAGATTTGTCTTCTTTTAGAATACCACCTTGCCTTTCCCTATGGTTACTGACGGATGTTATTTACTTTAAAAATCTATGTTTACTTTAGAAGCATAAGATTTTTGTTTTAGTGCAGTAGAGGCCTTTATTAGCCATTCAGCTTAACTATACCTGGTAACCAATAGATCACAAGTCAAGAAGTAAAAAAGTATGATTCCTCTCAATATGCTATGCATTAAAGTCTCCCCTTTCAATAATGTATGGGATGTAGAGTGGGAGATGGGGGTGGGGGGTGCTAGAGCTTGAAGGATCCATCTTAGCATCAAATCATTCCCAGGACCATCTATGAGGGAGGTTGGTTTTTTTATCTTCTCCCCTGTAAGTTTGTGTTCCTCTTCAGTGGCCTTGAATTACAAGGATTCTTCCTTAAAACCTGATCTGTAGAACAATTAAGAAACTACCCCAATTCCTATGCTCCTTAACCTCTTTGGGACTAAGGGAACACAGGGATGCTAGTCTACTTACTATGACTGCCAAGTGAAATGGAGCCCCACTGGAAAGCCCAGGCCTTGGCCAACTCACCAAGGCAACAGTTCCTGCTTGGCTCCAGGAACTTGGTATAAAACTCATTCAATTTGCAACATTCAGCTATGACTGATGCTTTCAATTTAACTAGGCTCTAATTCCCCAAAACTATATTGAATGGACCAATTTAAAACACATATTAGCAGACTAAGTATCTCATTACAACACAAATCAAAGAAGTCGCCTTTTGATAGAGACAATCTTTAAGTTATTATGTAAAATGTTTTGCATACAGCATTAACTTGGGGAATCATTAACAAAACACATACACATAGACAGATATCAAGCATATATAGACATGTATAGATATACATACATATATATACATATATACATGTATAGATATACATACATATATACACATATATACATGTGTGTGTAAGTATACACACACTCCTAAGAATTAACAAAACACACTCTACATGACCTGGAACCCTTATCTCCCAGGGTTCCTTGCTTGTGAAGAAATGTTTATTTTCTCATTTCACATTTCCATTTCATTTGGCAGTCATAGTAAGTGGGTTTAGACTAGTAGCTTTGTGTTCCCTTAGTCCCAAAGAGCTTAAGGAGCCTAGGAATTGGGGTAATAACTCAGTTGTTCTACAGATCAGGTTTTGACTAAGAATCCTTTTAATTCAAGGCCACTGAAGAGGAAAATAAACTTCTATGGGAGAAGATAGAAAAACCAATCTCCCTCATCCATGGTCCTGGGAATGATTTGATAAGTCCTTCCTGGTTATTTTTGCTTAGCTGCAAAGTATGAAAACTTATACCTCTACAAGAGTATACTTCATTAAGTGGCACAGTGGATAGAGTGCTAGACTTGGAGTCAGGTCAGGAAAACCCAAATTCAAATCTTGCTTTAGATTCTTACTACCTGTGTGACCCTGGGTAAGTCACAATCTCTGTTTACCTCGGTTTCCTCATTTGTAATATGGGAATAATAATAGCATCAAGCTTACAGTTGTTTTGAGGATTGAATGAGATATTTATAAAAGTACTTTGCTAATTTTAAAGTGTAATATAAATGCTAGTTATTATTATTAAATCTCAGATTGGCTTTACAAATGAAATTTTTCAGGAGGACCCGAGTTCAAATCCGGCCTCAGACACTTAACACAAAAAAATAGCCATGTGACCTTGGGCAAGTTACTTAACCCCAATTGCCCTACCTTCCCCTCTCCAAAAAGGAAAAAAAAAAGATTTTAGGGGTGGCTAGGTGGCACAGTGAATAGAGCACCGGCCCTGGAGTCAGGAGCACCCAATTACAAATGTAATTTTGTTATACAATGCTTTGGTTGGGTTTTCAAAAAATTACCTACTAAACTTCACCAACAATTTTATATTATTAATAATTCATTGATAAAGAATAGATTTTCCTATGGATAAAAATGTAAAACAAAAGTGAACTATATTTAGGATCCATTAAATATGCATATATGTGTATATTATATATGTATATATAACATATATTTAAAGCTAGGATGCTATTTTGTCTGTATATTTGAGGATTTAAACAATGTCTCAAACACGTGATTGTTTTTAGGTGATAAGAGATGATACAGAATATCAATACAGATTTAAAAAATCATCCCCAATTTTTTTTTCTTTTGATCCCTTTTTAATTCTTATATTGACTTCAAAGTCTTCTTTTTTTCTAATAAAGAAATATTTTTTTCTCTCACAGGGTAAGGACTACATATACACATATACACACATTCTAGTTGTTCTTCAATCATTTTTCTGTCATATCTGACTCTCTATAACCCCTTTTGGGGTTTTCTTAGCAAAGATACTAGAGTGGTTTGACATTTCTTTCTCCAGCTCATTTTATAGATGAGAAAACTAAGGCAAAGAGGGTTAAGTGACTTGCCTAGGGTCACACAGCTAGTGAGCATATGAGGCCAGACTCAGGAAGATGACTCATTTTGACTCCAGGCCTAGCACTCTACCCACTGTACCACCTAGCTGCCCTGTATGTATATATTAGGTGATGTTAACAGATTTTGCCCAAACTATTATTTATGTTTGAATCACAGATAGCATTTACCTTTACATCATAAATAGCTTGTAACTCTAGCTACCTCCTAGAATCAGACAAGCAGTTATTTGAAAGCCCTTCCTATTCAATGAAAAATGCCCACTGATGTGATCCCCTTAATCCAGAAATTCTGGCAATCTGCTAGGAGCTGATATACCAATAAAAATATTTTGGAAAATAATTTCAATGGTACATTTCCTTCTCACCATAGAATAAACACTATTTGATATTTGTTTATCATCTAATATTAAGTAGCCATCATGTTTTTACTTGTTTTCTAGGAATGCCTTCCTTAGTGGAACATCTGGTGGTGATGCCTTTCACTGGCATAAACTACTGTTATTCATTTTCTAGGTCTACATACATACTCAGAGAAGAAAAAGGACAATGTCTTTTTTCAATAGAGCAATTGTACATGAGATGTTTCCTTAATATCCTTCACTTAGTGGCAGGTTGGAAATCCATTTTTGTTTCTGTCAGTTGCAAGAACACAATAATCACAACCCAATTTTGATAACCAGTACCACATTTCTAAGAACTGTTGCCAAAAGAACCTTGGGTTACGGTAAAAAGCAATAGAATGAACACTCCAGTGGTTCTCTATTACCTTTTGAATCAAACATAAAATTCTCTGTTTAACTTTTAAAGCCCTTTACAACCTGCCACCTTCCTACCTTTCCAGTCTTTCCATATCTTCCTTTCATCTGCTCCTCTCCTCACACTTACTACTCTGCAATCCAATGATACTGGCCCCTTTTCTGTTCCTCATAAAAGATACTCTATTTCCCAACTCCCAGCAATTTCACTGGCTTCCTTCAAGCCTCAGTTAAAGCCCCACCTTCTGGGGGCCATCTCCAGTCAACCTCAATTACATCTGGCCACTGGATCCAGATGGCTCTGGAGGAGAAAGTGAGGCTGGTGACTTTGCACAGCTCTCCCTCATTTAAATCCAATTCACTTTCAAATCATGACAACACCTTCCTGACTTCAAGGTCCACTTCAAGAACAGAAACAAGGACAAACAACAAAACCTCCTAAGAGGACCTTTTCCTAATTCCCTTTAATGATAATGCTTTCCCCCAGAGTTTATCTCTAATTTATCCTGTATATATCCTGTTTGTAAATAGTTCTTTACATACCATCTCCTCCATTAGACTTGAGGGCAGGGACTGTTTTATCTTTTCTTTCTGGGGCTTAACATACATTAGATACTTAATAACTGTGTATTGACTTGAGTAGAATGAAACAATCTAACCAGGCCCTTCCGGAATCTTCATTAGAGTCCAAATTAAACTTGTCTTAAAACCCACTGCAAATGAGCTCTTAAGAGAGGGCTATTTGAAAATTCTGTAGGAGGATCATTTGGTTTCCATTCTTCTCAAACAGAGAGGGAATTTTATTGTCCTCATTTTTGAAGAAGACTGAACATTAGATTAGGTCACACACCCTTTTCCCCAATCTTTTTCTTTAAAAAAGTGGAACAGTTCCACATCAGCAAAATTAGGAAACTTGAAGGCTTGGGTTTAGAATGGTACAGTGAATTTAATTCAGTAGTTCTGGAGGGGCTCCTCAAATGCCTTAAAAAATGTTTGCTCTTACTAATAATTAGGCCATACTGGGAAAATTGTCTCAGTGACTTTATAGAAGGAAGAGTAAAATTAATATCTAATCTCTTATCTTTGGGGTATGTATGGAAGGTGGCTGTTCCATAAGAGTTTCATTCCATGAGGATAAGGGCTGGATCAGTGATTTTATTGGTATAGGGAACTCCCAGGTAAGGAAATTCCCTCTTCCACTCCATGTCAGCACCTTTCCTGCCATTTATAGTGTCAGAGAGTTGCCAAGAACACTGAGAGATAAGGGACTTGTCTAGGATCCCACAGTCAGTATGTGTCAGATGTGAGACTTGAACATAGGGATTTCTTGGCTTCTAAGTTGCCTCTTCACCATATACCATCCTGTTTTTTAGAATGAGGAAATGCATAGATGATTCAGAGAACTTGGGCTGGGCATGATGGCAAAACTGGGTGGAGAATTCCCTGAGAGGAAGGAGAAGGGCTAATGAGCATGCACTCTGCCTACAATTCTATGTGCCCATGAGTAAATGTTGAAATAAGGAACACATAAAACAGTTGAAACTATAGTGTTAATGGTAAGTAAAAAACAAACAAACAAACAAAAAGCAAAAACAAAAATTGGGAGAATATTTTGACATCTAATTACAGAATAATTAGTAGGTGGTTCGTTTGTAACATGTTCTAGCTTTCCATTTTGAGACACAAAAACACTCGGGTACAGAACTACTCTTTGGGAGAAGGTAGGGCTAATTTAACCTCCACATTGCCAAAACATAAAAGGAGTGTGTGTGACTTTAACAGAGGTTTGGTTATCTCTGCACTGGCTTTTATGCTTCATAGTATTACATTCATTCTTCCTATTTTAGGATAAATGTAAGAGACAGGCAAAAGATAAAATGGCATATTTTAGTGTGGAGAGTAGGGAAGAAAACATTAGTCATTTCCCTCCATACGTATGCACTTCCCAGTCATTAAAATGGACACTTTTGGAATCTGGTTTATTTAGCTGCTACATCTATTGTACCAAGTAGATTCTTCTTTACTCAGTGATATGAATACAGTTTCCAAAACTGTCCAACAGCTGAGGCAAGAGAAGAATTTGTTCTACATCAAAACAATAAAAATTGACATCTTGATTTAGCTGGATAAATTCTCTAGATTTTTATGACCCTTCCTTTATCCATGGCAATCAACTGAAGTAACATTTGGCACTGAAGTCTGCCTGTGGAAACTTGGGCACGTTGTTGTTCTTCTCTGGGTCTCAGTTTCCATGTTTGTAAGCATTAAAAGTTGGGATTAGGGGCGGCTAGGTGGCGCAGTGAGTAGAGCGTCTGCCCTGGAGTCAGAAGGACCTGAGTTAGGATCCGGCCTCAGACACTTAATGCACACACACAAAAAAACCTAGCCGTGTGACCTTGGGCAAGTTACTTAACCCCAATTGCCCTCCAAAAAGAAAAAAAAAAGTTGGGATTAGGGGACTAAGGTTCTTTCCAGCTCTATGTGTGCTATGAGTCTACAATTGTGTTCTGCCATAGGAAATATCACATTGATAAATTGATCATCTTTTAAGTCCAAGATATTCTTCTATATTAAATGTAAGGCATGGTTTCAGACATCCAGAAGGTTTTAAGTCTATAGAATGAAACATTACTCTGACTGATGCACAATACCATCAGAAATGTCTATGTTATTCAGTGGTGAGTTGCAAAGTGACATATTGACTAGCCTGTGACCTTGTGGGTAAAGACTATCCATAGAAGTGCAATTCATGAAGAAATTCTTCTGCCAGCAATTGGGAAATGGCTGAACAAGCTGTGGCATATGAACGTAATGGAATACTATTGTGCTATAAGAAACAAGGAGGAGATGGACTTCGTATTTACCTGGAGAGGCTTATACAAACTGATGCTGAGTAAGAAGAGTATAATCAGGAGAAATTTGTACACAATTACAGACACAACATATGTTTGACGACCAACTTTGATAGACTGGACTCTTCTCAGCAATGTAGGGTTATAAGTCAACCCCAAAAGATTCATGATGGAGAGAGATGTCTACATCCAGAGAAAGAACTAGAAAGAAATGAGTTTGAATCCAGATTGAAGCAAACTACCTGATCCTTTTCTTTTTCTTGTTTGGTTTTGTTTCCTCTTACCCATTGTTCATTCCATCTGATACAATCCTTCTTTATAACCTGACTAATGTCTAATGTGAAAGTATTTGCAGATCCTATACTTGATTGTATGCTGTCATGGGGGACAAGGGGAGGGAGGGGGAGAAAATTTGAAACTCAAGGAATTGTGGAACTGAATCTTGTAAACTAAAAATAAACAAACAAATTAATAAAGAAAAAAATGAAAAAAAAAAGAAATTCTTCTGCCAATCTGAGAGATTCTTCAGGATGGAAACCAGATTGCTCAGTTCATTAGACATATTGAGCAGAAATGTTTACCATTTCCACAAATCAGTCACTGACACAACCACGGGGAAGCTAATACTTGCATTTCATAAGTCAAGCAATAAATCTGATTATTGGACTAGTTTCAAAGTGCAAATATATGAGTGTCTATTCAGCTTCCATTAACTTTTCCTGAAAAATAGATGGATATTGATTTGGGTGCCTTTGCAAAGGTATCTGAAATAGGCTGCAAAGGCATTTGCCTATTGCAGTATAATAGAGCAACCATGTCACTCAGGCAAATGCTGCCTAGGAGAGAGGGTCTGTCTAATAAGCCAGGTAAACATTTGGCTTTTGGAGTGTGCTGTTACTTGCCATTCTTTAAAATTTAAATAGAAAAGTTATATTTTCTCTGGTAGATATGATACTATGTGGTCTAAATCAGCCAGGTATTTTTGTCAGTGTACCATAATTTATGCTGCAATGTTATCAAAAATGTAAAATGCTTCTCTCCAAGACCTTCTAATAACCTGGAAAAGACCTAAAGCCAAAGTTGTAATACTAACATTATTTCTCAAGCACTTTAAGATTTATAAACCACCGTTAAGCTAATATTATTAGTACCATTTTATAGATGAGGAAACAGAGGTTTATTGAGGTTAAGTGAGTTGACTGAGATTAAAGAGCCAATTAGTTGGTGGCAGTACTAATTACTTAACTCTTCACTTCATTAGCCATACATTGGACACCATTTTTATTGGAAGAATGAATAGCTGTTACAATATTTTTTATTCCTACTGGTAAAATAAATATATATGATAAATGCATATACTTAATAATATGTTGATAATATTTTAATGTTTATAATTTTACATTCATGGATTATAATTTCTGCTTTAGAAATGAAGAAATTGAGGCCCAGAAGGTTTAAGTGATTTGCCTATTGTAACCCAGCTAGTGAAGTGTGACTTGAAGTCCATCATGCCAAGTTATAGGCCTTAAGTAGGTGGTCTCTTGTATATCAGGTGTTGATGATTTCATACATACAAAAAAGGAAATTCCATGGGTTGAACTCTAGGGATATCATCAGTCCCTTTCTTCATACATAGACACTAAAGCTTGCTGTTCAGAGAGTGTAAGAGCTACAGATTTGAATATACAGGCAGACACATAAAACAAAACCACCTTCAAACAGGCAGATCAACATTATAGAAGACGCAAGAATTTGCCTACCTTTCTCCGATGGGATGGTACAATAAAAAAGGTTTCGATATTATGTTTTTTCAAGAAACTGTTCCTCTCATGTCCAAAACCTGGTTCTACCTCGTAGTCCCCATTTAGGCACTCTAAGGTCGTCTTTGTGATATGAACCTTCCTAGAAAAAAGGAGGTAGATGTTTTGAAAGGAAAAACATTTCAAGAGCTCCTGGCTATTTCAAAACTCCATTCTTGCTATTTCGAATGCTCCATTGGAAGCACGGTTATCAGGCTAGGTCAAAACATTTTGAGACTTTACCATATGCAAAGTATAAGAAGGTCCAAAAGTAGAGTATTGCTTTCCTAGGAGGGAGGACCATGGTAACCAATAAGTTTAGTATTTATCTTTCCATATATAAAAAGGTGAGTCATCTTAAAGAAACAGGAGGAGGGGTAGGTAAAGCGCAAAGCAAAGAGATATAAAAGAGAAAGGAAAAAGAAGAAATAAGGAAGGAACAAAAGAAAGTGACTGTTGCAGAATTATTAAAAAAAACTGAGGAGCAGCTAGGTGACACATTGAATAGAGCACCAGCCCTGGAGTTAGGAGGACCTGAGTTCAAATCCGGCCTCAGACACTTGACACTAACTGTGTGACCTTGGGCAAGTCATTTAACCCCAACTGCCTTGCCTCCCCCCTCAAAAAACAAGAACAACAACAACAAATAAACACTGAACATGGCCCCAATGAAGAGACAGGAAAAGATACTCCACTCTACTCCTTTGCAGAGTTGGGAGGTCCACAGGTGAACACTGCATATCTTTATTGATTTTTTTAGTTTACTGATCAGTTTTACTGATTTTTCTTCCTCTTTTTCTTTAAAAAAATATTTTTTTGTGACAAAGGATGACTTTCAGGGAGGGGGGAGGACAGGAACATTGGGAGAAAGTTGGACAATATTAAAATATTTGATTATTTGAAATATTAATATTAAATATTAAAACAAAATATATCCTTGAAATTAACTTAAAAATAGATAGGAGAGAAAAGAGAGAAGAAGGTGGAATAAAAAGGGGAATCATGAGAAAATGGTAGAAGAGGATAAGAAAAAGGAACAAAGCAGAACCATTTCACTACATAGGCTGGGAAATCCCATTAAGGCTTTCCAATTGAAACACGGTTACTTCCACATGATAGGAGCTCTCTCTTACCCCTTATAATACCTTAGAAATTCTGACACCTGGTATAAATTCTTTAAAAATCATGTGGGAAAGATGGGCCTTAGGTCAAGAACAATTTTTCCCCTTCAGGAAAATGGATTAAGGTAAGTAGGTGGCACCATGGACAAGGGGCTAAGCTTAGAGTCTGGAAGAACCAAGTTCAAATCTAGCCCCAGATAATTAGGCAAGTCATGGCCTCTCTTCCTCAGTTTCCTCATCTGCAAAATGGGAACAATAATAGTAACTACTTCCCAGGGTTGTTTTGAAGATAAAATGAAATAATATTTGTAAATTGCTTTACAAACTTTAAAGCACCATAGAAAGCCATTATTGACATTATCTTCACTATTATTAGTAGCGGCACCTCACTTTTTAAGACAGTAACTTTTGTCCTGTTCCTTAGTGCTAAGATCTATCCTCATCCACTGAAAAGGGCCACAGGGGTGGGGAACCTGGGGCCTCGAGGCCACATGTGGCCCTCTAGGTCCTCAAGTGCGGCCCCTTGACTGAATCAAAACTTCACAGAACAAATCCTTTTATTGAGATTTGTTGGGATTTGTGGTTGGGATTTATTGAGATTTATTCTGTGAAGTCTGGATTCAGTCACCTAGAGAACCACATGTGGCCTCGAGGCCCCAGGTTCCCCACCGTTAGAAGATATGGAAAAGAAGTCCCCTTGTTTATTCCAGGAGAGACAGGAGTGGCCAGCTGACTTGGTTATTTATTCAATTCAACAATTATTCTTGAATATTAACCCAGGCTACATTTTAACATATATTTTTTTCTTCCTCAAGATTCCTACAAATGTTATCCAAAATTATCTTGGGGCAGAGTCATGTTGAAGAGTGGACAGGCTATATATGTCAGTTTGAACAACTCTCTTATTTCAAGGTAGAAATGACTTACTTATATACTACTGTTAAATTAAATAAAATTGTTTCTGGAAGATGAGCCTAAAAGCACAGAGTACAGAATTAGCATTAATATTTTTTTCTTTGACAAACCAAATATTTTTTTATTAATGGTCAACTCATTGTTGTGTCTAAGATTATTTGGGAAAATATTTCAAAGAGTAAAAATTACAGTCTTTGATTTTATATTCCCTTCAGAAGGAAGAAGGCCTTTCATCCCGTGGGGGTTGGGATTAGATCCCAAATGCTCTCCAAAAAAAGAGCTACAATCAATTTACAGATTCACCCCTGTGCTGAAAAATGGAAAGAGCTGGAAGGCAGCCCTAAATGTGTTGTTATCTCAGCAGCCTGAAGTGTGACTCTTTGAAGCCACCAATCACCTAACCTACTACGAAGTTGGCACTAGGGGATAACCTTGCTAACAAAACATTTCTCCCTAACTCACTAATCCTCAGGCCCTTGGATAGAGAAATCTTGTAATCAGTTCTGCTAAATTATTTGGTCTGGCAATTTGTGTTCATGCCAGTGGTTCTCAGTCTTCTTGCTCTATGGCTCTTTTGTTTGGGACAAGGGCAGGGCAAGGGAGAGGGGTCTGGAATATGGCAGTAAGGAAAGATGAGGATAAGGCAGAGAAGTGAGAGAAAGGGATAGAGGAAGGGGAAAAGTATAGAAAGGGGGAAAGGGAAACAAATGAGAGGGAGAAAGGAAACAGCAGAGGGAAAGGGAAGGGAAGGGAAGGGAAGGGAAGGGAAGGGAAGGGAAGGGAAGGGAAGGGAAGGGAAGGGAAGGAACATTAAGTAGGTACACAAGGAACAAAAGAAAGAGGAAAAGAAGATGGAGAAAGAAGAATGAAAGAAGAAAATAAAAGAACAAAAGGGGAGGGAGGAAAAAAAGAGCAGAATAAAGAGGAAATGCAAGATTCCCTTTATTGTGAAGTGCCCCAGCAGCTGTGGTTCAGCAGATAAAACACTAGGCTTGGAATCAGGAAGATTAATCTTCATGAGTTCAAATCTGGCCTCAGACACTTACTAGCTGTGTGACTGGGGATAAATCACTTAACCTTGTTTGCCTCAGTTCCTCATCTGTAAAAGGAGCTGGAGAAAAAAATAGCAAAACCACGACACCATCTTTGCTAAGAAAACCCCAAAAGGGGTCACAAAGAATAAGTCATTACCAAAATAAACAACAGTCCCAGCACTTGTTGGGTTTGGAATACCACTTTAAACATTCCATTGATTGGAAACCAACTCAGTGGGGTTTGGAAGTCAGAAGATCTATATTCAAATCCCTGCTTTGCCACTAAATACCTATGTTATCTTGGGCAATTCACTTACTATTTCTGGGTCTCAGTTTGTTTATCTATAAAATTAGGTGTTAAGTCATTTTCCAGTTCCATATACTATGATACTACTGTCTTACAGACTGAATAGGATCAGAGTATCAGGGAGAGGAAGGAAAAGAGTCAGCCTCAGAAACAGGCTGTGTTAGTACACACTGCTTCCCTATAAGGGAAGAAGGACCTGTGTTAGAAGGAGCAAAGGACTGATAAAGGCATTTGTGCTACCCAGAACTTGTCTATGAGAAGATTAAAGATGTGATCATGTGATCAGTGATCAATATAGGGGAGAAATATGTGACTGTTTAAAATGGAAATCTACTTTTGTTAATCATACTCTTTAGCTGCTAAGAAAATCCTTCCTAGTAAATTTCATAATCTCCAGTCTAGGAAATATTAATTTATATCCACCTATGATAAATATTGCCCACTGAATGAAACATAGACATCACATATATTCTAGAGAAAATATTCCCTCCAGGTTCAAATCTTGACATCACACACATGCGCACACACACACATGCATGTATGTGCACATACACACATCCCAGACAAAATTCCAGATTCAATCTCAGTGTGCCCTTGACATATATCCAAGGAACCTCTTAAGAGCACGTGCAGGTCATGTCTTATTATTCTGATAAATACTCATGAAGATTCTCTGCCTGACCATTGATTGACTACTCTTGTTCTATTTTCATCTAAGAATGCTAGGACAATAGTGGGGATTGCTCTATGAGAGATGTGGGAAGGGGTGAAGATAACAATCAATTACTACTATGTGCCAATTGTTGTACTAAATACTATATAAATATAATCTCAGTTGATTCTAGCAACAATCCTGAAATGCAGGTGCTCTTAAGACCCCCATTTTACAGTTGAGAACATTGAGAAAGACAAGGGTTAAATGATTTAACTAGGGTCACACAGCTAGTAAGTGTATGAATTTGCACTTGAACTCAAGTATTCTTGGCTCCAGGTCAAGGGCTCTTTCTAAATTGTTCCACCTACCTGAGAAGGAAAAGAAGATCAATGATAGAAAAAGACCTGAAGGGCTGAGAAAAATGTATCCATGAAGGAGAAATCTATGGAACCTATGACCCTTTTAGGGAAATAAAAAGTTGGGTGGAGAGGAGGTGGGAATTAAATGAGGCATCACCATCTTTCCTGCCAAGGGCTACCATGATGCTGGTTTCTAGGAAATATAGAGATTATCTGGTTTCAAAACTCAATGAACCTATAGCCCTGAGGATATTTGGTCTAACTTCAATTCCTCCAGGCCCACAAAACATAGGTAGGAGGCAAATTTTATACTTGCCAGGTGTTGTTTTTCTTTCCATAGATAAAACTGGAGATAGACACTTAACTTGCCCTAAGAAACGAGCCAAGAATAGAACAATGATTTCCTGATCCATGTCTTGGCTTTAACCAGGCAAAGGCACAAATGTTTTCAGGCTGTTCATCCTGACCAAAAAGGTCAACATGGCTTATAGTTCAGATGAGGCTCCCTGTTCAATTCAGGATGAAAATCATACTCTTTTGTATCATTCCTTTCTCCCATTGTTCTCACGGGGCACATGAGTGGATAGAACGACTTGCTTAAGGTCATGTAGAAAGTCAATGGCAAAGCTTCTGAAAGAACTCGAGATTCCTTCCTCCCCATTCAGTTCTGATAAACTAAATGAATAAGGACTCTGGAACACATTCAGTATTAGGTATTTAGGTAATCGTCATTCAGGATGTTTGCTTGAGGAGGCTTAATGCATACAGTTATTGTTGATGCCTTTTTATTGTTTTTTTTTCCCCAATTCCTATTGTAACAAACAAATATATGATGATTAATCATATATTTGGACACTCAGATTTATAGGAATTGGGTCATGAGCAGAAAGAGTTAATGCATTTTCCTAGGTAATTTGCTCTTAACACTTTTTATTAACATTAGGGATAGAATTACATAAAATGTCAAAGAAAGCATCACAACAGAGGAAGCTGACTCTCTGAGAAGGGTGTATGCATTAGGATATATACACTGTATTATTCAACACAGATCATAGCACACCTGGAAAGGCAAGAAGGAACACGTGTTGATTCTAATCCTAATCATAGGAATTTGTATGTATGTGTGTATATTTATATGTGTGCCTCTTGAAGATTTAAACACTTTGAGCCTGTCATTGTCAGAAGTATTTTAGTTATTTATTTGTGGGGGTTAAGGGAGGGGTGGAGGAGAAAGGGGAGAAGGGAGTTCCAAATCTGCAATTTCATGTAATTTCTACTCCATGAAGATGTGTCTCTTCAGTTTTAGAGATGTGCCTTAGGCACAGAGATTAAATGATTTGCCTAAGGTCACAAAGCAAGTATGGGTCAGAGAACGGACTTGAATCTAGGTCTTTCTGATTACAAGGCCTCTATTGACTACACTAAGCTTTTGGTTTAATCAAAAGATAAATGAGACTAAAGAAAAGATGTTAAAATGAGATGCACAAAGCATTATTTGTTTTGTTTTTTTCTGGACTTTGAAACAATTCACACCACCTAGTAGGCACTGAATCAATGCTTATTGATTGACTTTATATGAACAAATAAATTAGTAATAACTTTAGAAAGCCCATAGGAATGGGTTTTAATTCATTTAAAAGATTGAATGTGCCTGTAATTAATTTCTAAACTAAATTATATGTATGCATCCATAAATGTATATGTATACACACACTCATATATATATGCATATATATGTCTATGCATTTTTCTGGGGGTTTCCCCCCACTAACATTTAAAGATTTAACTTCATACTAACTTTTTTGGAAAATAATCTTTAAGTTCTACACTTATACACAAAAACCTATCAAGAAACCTGAATAAACAATCATGAAATATTGTAATCGTTATAGTTTTCTGAGACTTACCCAGGTAATCCCCCAGTCTCCATTACATTTGCTAGAGTCACATCATTTGACCAGACATCATATTGCCATTTTCGAAGTCCTAGCACCCCACACAGGACACGGCCTGTATGTAGGCCCACTCTCATATTGAGGTCAACTTCAGTGGCTTCTGCAACAGACCTGAAACAGACAAAAGGAAACCTTAGAGATCACTTTAATTTTTATTTCTTGTGGAATAGTGATGCTGTATCCTATGTTTTCTAAGATACTATATTAAAGAGATTGTTTCATGGTTGTTAGAATTTAATTCTTGAGAGCTCCCCCTTGAATCAGATTTCCCTCCAGGATTTTTAGGGGTTGTATCTCTCAAAGAAATCTTAAAAATTCTCTCTTACAAAATCTGGAGTGTGTTAACAGATTATATTCAGTTTTCTCTTTATCACAGATTCTAAGATTCACTGGTTACTTCCTCCTAAAGACTTTATCATGTCTATTTCAGAAACAAATTCCTTCTGATTATTTCTTCTTCTAATTTTCAAAGAACTAGATTATTATCAAGGCAAGTCAAAAATTATCAAATGCTCTCATTTGATCAAAAAGCAAGCACCAGGGGCGGCTAGGTGGCGCAGTGAATAGAGCGCCGGCCCTGGAATCAGAAGGACCTGAGTTCGGAGCCGGCCTCCGACACCTAATCCGCAGCACAAACAAAAACCTAGCCCTGTAACCTTGGGCAAGTTACTTAACCCCAATTGCCCTAAAGGGGCGGCTAGGTGGCGCAGTGAGTAAGAGTGCCGGCCTCGGAGTTTGGATGACCCGAGATCAGATCAGGCCTCAGAAACCGAGCACCCACGCATAAATCAAATGACTAGCCGTGTAACCTTGAGCAAGTTACTTAACCCCAATTGCTTTAAAAAAAAAAAATAAAAAAAAAAGCAAGCACCAGCAAGATGTCTGGATATTTGAAGCCCCCATAAGTACCATATCATGCTTTCATAATGCATTGTAACACGTTTCCTGATCTCCATCTATTTTCTCTTTCTGGACAAGAGGTCTCTTGTATATTCCCACAAGTATACTGCTTCTGTCTGTCCCTTCATGTATTACTTAACTCAAATATTCTCCAACTACATTTCTCTTCCAGTGCCTAAAGGTCCTTGCATAAGTCTATTTATTTTTTAAGAGAATGCAACTCCATTGTCCCTTTTATGTCTTTAGAGGAGAAACTCCTTCTTCCTATCCAGCAGTCCCAACTCTACTACAAGAAGAGCCTGATATCTAGAATACGGCTCCAAAGTTTTACCAGTCCTTCTTCCGTTTCTTCTCTATGTCATATTCTCTCATTCTATCAAAGGATTCTTCACTCTCCTTGTAGCTTACAGAACAGGCATGCATTCCTCTGTCCAGGTATCGTCCTCCCCATTTGGAAAGTCATATTGCATTTTGTTTGTATACAGCTGTTACTTGAAACAGGCAGAAAAACAAACATAATACTCTTTCTGCAAAATTCCCCTTGCCTTCTATACTTGAAGACAACAGCAAGGTTTTTAATTCTTAGTTGTTCTTGTGGCTAACTCTCATGGAAAACTATCTGAATGCAACACTCTTTAGTTACTATGAGGGCAATCTAACCTACTTAAGAAAAAAAAATTACAGTAGTCTTTACCTTGGAATAGAACATGAACATGCTTAGCTAATATTGGGGCACAATTAGCAGCTTCCTGCCAAAGTCCTAATGAAAAAAGAGTGCTCAATTGCCTACGGGAAGGAGAAATTGACTTTTAGTCGCCTCTTATCTCTTTCTACTAATCAGAATTCCAATAATTTCCTGTTTTGCCATTTATTTGCATGTGTATATATGTGTGTATACATACAATATATGAAATCACACATGCATACATGCATATGTGAAGGTTTTATATGTGTATCTATATATGTATACATATATGCATGTATATATACATATTAGTATTTATGGTGTACATGTGTGCATGTATGTACATACATATATACTGTCATCTCTCAACATTTGCATATTTCACATTCCTAGTTTGGGTTATTCAGGGTTGATTATTGATAATAAAATGGGAATTTATGGACATTTATGGCATACTGCAGAAAACTGCAGATGACACGTGAAAAAAGCTAAAAATCAATTTAGTAAGTCATAAATGCTACATATTACTAATCCATTTTATCATTTACTACCATAAATATACATAAACACAGAGGTTTACACACATATGTATATATACATAAATTTATTATAAACGGTTAAATTTCATTAAAAGTTTCAGTGTACGCTAAAGAACTATAGGCTACGCATCTCTCTTTGGGAATGCCTCCTCTTTTACTCTCTACCATCTAGACTCAGCCACATGATTTTCTCCCACAGTGATCCTTGTATCTTGCGCTTTTGGTGGGAGAAGGAAATCAGTGAAGCAGTTTCCACAACTACAGCAGTGGTGGTGAAGACTCTGTTAAGTATGCAAGGTACTAATCTTTCTTGAGCAGAAACTGCAACTTTTTTTATGGGTTCAGAGTATTGTTTTACTTGGTTTTTTTATGTTAAGTTAATATGATCAGAATTATTAAAAATAAATGCTTGATGTTTTTTTTACATTCTTGGGGGTCCTACACCCCCAACTCACACAGATGTCATGGTATGGCTATAAGAGATATGCATATGCATATAAACAAAGATCAGGAGTAGAGCAGGTTTGGGAAAATATATGTCTCTATATGTATGCATGTATGTGTGCATATGTGTGTGTGTGTGTGTGTATCTATAGCTATAGAGAAACATATTCAAACTTTATTACAGCCGTATGGTGGGGGGTAATGTATACATTTATAGCTATAAAGAAACATATCTAAACTTTATTATGGCCTTCTGGGTGGGGGGAGTCTTGGGGGGGAAGGGAAAAAAAGAACAAAGTAAAAAAGTACACAACAGAGAACAAAAGAAAACTCACAAGGAAGCAATGAAAAGATGGACAATTCTCAACACGATGAGTACTATTTATCATATAGGCTTTCCTGAAATGAAAATTTATTGTTACATATTTTGAATCCTCTCTTATGTTCTGCTATGCACATGACATGTTTTTTTTTTACCTTTCTAACTTTGCATTTAAGTTCCAATATTTAAGTTTATGATATGTTTCTCTTCTCTATTCTGTATTTGTGTTCTGGCATTTGAGTCTAAAATAAAATTTTGAAAAAATAAAAAAGGTATGACTGTATATGTGTGTGTATGCATGTGTGTGAGTGTGCTATCACCCTCTTCTCTTAAATGTTGTCTCCTCTACTAGAATGCAAGCTTTTTGAGAGTAAGGCCTGACTTACTTTTCTATTTATACCCCCAGTGTTTACTTACCACAGTGCTTTGTATACAGTAAGTGGTAAATAAATGATTCATTCATTCATTCATTCATTTCAACACACCTTGTACTTTCACATCTCCACTATTCTTACTGACCCTGTTCTCTATTCCTGGGATTTGCTTCCTCCTTCCCTTTATTGGCTGAAATCTACCCTCGTTTAAAGTTCAATTAAAATGGTGCTATCAAATCTATGAAGCCAATCTGTATCCCCATCCCCCACATCCAGCTGGTAAAAGACTTTCCCCTCAGATCTTATCTTACTCCTTGTTTTACAATTTCTTGGTGCACTTACCATGTTGCCAGCACTTTATATCTTATTGCTTTCCTAGCTGGTATGCTCATGCCTAACCTAAGCTTTGCATATTCCTTCATAGCAGTGGGAGAATTTTGTGCATGACTGGGGCTTAACAGATGCCTGCTGAATGATGAATGTGATCATATATTCAATCATGGTCCAAAGTCTGGAGTATTTGTTTAATCAAGTATTATGTACTGCCCGTTAACCTTAAATATAATTTTTCAAAGCATAGAAACTGTAAGTAAACCAATCTTTTAAAATGTTTTATATGCAGTAGTGAGCTATGTCATAATAACAAAGAAAAAGCATCAAAACATCTTATGTTTGAAATTACAATTTTTTCAATAAATTCACATACATTCCTATATTCCAGAGCACAAATAAATTCAGTATTTCATGAGGGACATTCTAGAAATAGTCCTCCTAATTCTATCTCTATTTTACTTCAAATTTCTATAGCCAGAGCTATGGGATAATTAGGAGGAATTATTATTTAAGGAATTTGCACAGTATAGGAAACTCGAAATACTTGACCTGTGAGTTGAAAATTGCAATTCAACACACTAATTATAGATCCTGCATGCAACCACCCCCCAATCACTGAACAACTGCCCAAACTATTACTTCAAGACAGCCCTTCGGTTCAAGCCCTGTGGGTCTTTATTGCCATCATCCAGGCTTCCATGAAGTAATTTTATCAACTAGCTGATACTGTTAACACCTTGGATTCCCAAAATAAAGATGCTAGCTTTGGAGTGAGACATCCTTTAAAAAAGAACATCTGGGACCTCCAAATGTGATGAATAAGAAGGCAAACGAGCAGGCATTTGCCTTGGCTTCAAAGCCATAAGGCTTTCTGCTGTGGCAGCTGCCACATATTGATGAGAAAAAAGAACATAGTGGAGGCAGATTGAATTACTTGAATACTCAAAGAACTGAGCTCCAGGCATTCACTTATATTGACAGGAATGACTTTAGCAGAGAAGCATTAGTTTTAAAATCAGTACACTATATTGTTGTAAAGGAAGTTGGAAATAAATGCTAACTTTTAAAAAATGTACCAATAGCAAATCATACACCGTTTCCATCTACATATGAAGAAAATATGCCACATGAGTGTGGGGGCCAGTTCTAATTTGAAGATTAAACAGAACATATATAGTGGGACATAATTCTTTTGGAAATTTTCATTTGCCTAAATCCTTCCAGGAATTGTATGCTATTAGTCCATGCCTCAGACCATGTTTGGAGTATTCTATTCAGATCTGGATACCACACTTACAGCAGGACAATGATAAACTGGAGAGTTTCCAGAGAAAGAAAATCAGAAGGATAAAAAGCCTCAAGACCATCTCCTGGGATTATTATTTGAAGGAACTGGGTTATTTAACTCAGGGAACAGAAGCTTCTAGGAGAACAAGAGAGCTGTTATTTTAAGCACTTGAAATGCTCTCATGTAGAAGAGGAATCATTTGGTCCTCGAATGCAGAATTAGGAGGAATGAGTGGAAGTTGCAAAAAGGAATCTGAATGACCACCAGTTGGGAAGTCTTGAATGATTGTGGTTCAGTTACAGATTGGAGGAAGAGCAGTACTGAATAATAGAAAAACAATATGTCTCTGCTGGATGTTTCGAAAACTCTCCTATCAGGGAGATATGGAATAAGGCTGCATCAAAAGAGGATGATTTCCCTGTTACTGGAAATCTTTCAATTGGAGACTAGATGGCGATTAGTCAGTGATATTAAAGAGGGGGTGCTGATCAGGTTTGGGTTAGTAATAAATGATGTCTGAGGCCCCTTCTACCTTGAACAATCAATAAGTAGTTATTTGAATAAAGGTAAGCATAAAATTCAAATTTAATTAGACCGGATTTTAAATCCCTTTTAAAAAAAGTCATACGTCTATATATAATGGTTAGAAGATCAATAAACTAGGACATAGGAGAAGCATATCACTATATAACATGCTTTTGACTAAGACTGACTCTTTGGCAAGTAAAAGAAGACACATACCAGAGGCTCATTAGAAATCATGGGGTTTATAATTTTGGAGTAGAGGGTCTTAACCTGGGGTCTATGAATTTAATTTTTTAATAACTGTATTTCAGTATAACTGCTTTTCTTGGTAATCCTATGTATTTGCTTGGTAATCCTTTTTATTTATGCATTTAAAACATTATTCTGAGAAGGGGTACATAAACTTCATCAGACCTCCAGATTGGGTCCATGACACCAAAAAAGGTTAATAACTCTTGTTTTAGAGGAAGTAACATTTTTCATTCCCCAAGATCTTCTCTGAGGCCTGGCCTTTGCTGGTTGGCATTATGTGAACTGGTGGCAAGCTTGTACTGGTCTAGAGGAAGAGGGGGAACAGAGTACAGCAGAAGGAGAAAGAGAGAGTTGTGGCAGTCGTGGGATGGCTAAAGTGATTGGGATTGGGGCTGGTAGCAGCTTCCCTCAGCTTCTACTTAATGATGAGAACATAGACTGTGTCTTATTAAAAGAAACCCATTCCAGGGGCAGTTAGGTGGCACAGTGAATAGAGTACCGGATCTGGAATTGGGAGGATGTGTGTTCAGATCCGGCCTCAGACACTTGATCACACTTACTAGTCGTGTGACCTTGGGCAAGTTACTTAACCCCAATTGCCCTTCCTTTTCCCCTCCATAAAGGTAAAAAGAAAAAGAAAGAAAGAAAGAAAGAAAGAAAGAAAGAAAGAAAGAAAGAAAGAAAGAAAGAAAGAAAGAAAGAAAGAAAGAAAGAAAGAAAGAAAGAAGAAACAAAGAAAGAAAGAAAGAAAAAAGAAAGAAAGAAAGAAAGAAAGAAAGAAAGAAAGAAAGAAAGAAAGAAAGAAAGAAAGAAAGAAAAGAAAGCCATTCCTCAGTGAGAACTATGAGGAAGCCCTGTAAAAGTCACTCTTTCCTTCTTTCTCTCCCTCCCCTTAACCAAGCACCATCAAGCATACTTTTCTGATTTATTTCTTTGCTACATACTATAATATTTCTCCATGTTGATTTTGGCTCTTTTCCACATAAAATCCTATGCTCTATCATGAAATTGGTGTATTGCCTTTGTGTACTTTGGTAACTTCTGGAGAACGCAGAAAAAAATAACTTTGCTTAACTATGTAGAATGTAATAGACTAAAAAAAGTTTCTTTTTCGGCCCAGGGACTAGCTGCCACTTAAGGCAATGATAAGCTGCTTTTTAAAAAAAATCAATAATGATTCCATAAACTTCTCATAAGCAGAGCTTCATTATAAAATGTGAAGTAGGAAGTTGGATCATTGAAGATACTGCTATGTAAAGGTAAATGGCATATAGTGGGAAAGATTGCTAGATTTGGAGCCAGAGAATGAGTTCAATTAGCTTTGGGTAGCTTCTAGGGGCTTCAATTTATAAATTTATAAAATGAGTTTTAGCAAGATGTCCTCGAGAGTTCTTTCGAGCTCTAAATGAGTGGTCCTAATCATCTATGTAGGCCTAATGGAACAGAAAATTGACCCAATTAAATAAATAAATTTTGTAGTCTGCTTTTGAGGAAAGATAGTTCAATCTTGGTAATTTGGATTATCCACAGGTTCAAACCCACTAGAAAATTATGAAATCTTATAAATATGAGAATTCTGAACTCTCCATCCTATTTTGGCCTTTACTAAGAAAATTTTTATTTTCATTCCTTCCATTCTATGAATCTTAAGGAAACTACTTCCCCTGTCATCTCAATGAATGGCTTATGTTTACCAAAAAACAGTATAAAAAATCACTGGACCTAGAGTCAGGAAGGCCTAAATTCAAATCTGATCTCAGACATTTGCTATCTGTGACTCTGAGTTACTTAATCTCTATTTGACTCAGTTTCCTCAAGTATAAAATAGGAATGATCATAGCACCTATTACCCTAAGGTTATTGTGAGAATCGAATGAGATAAAAATTGTAAAATCCTCAGCACAGTGTTTGGCACATAGTAAATGCTCTATAAATGCTAGCTATTTTTACTATTATTATTAAAAGAATTCCTACATGGTTTTAGGCAGGCTGAGATGTTGCTGTCCTCACTACAGTTACAAATCACTATAGCTATAGCTAGCATGAAATTATCCCAATCTAATGCATAGAACTGTGGCAGCAACCCATCTAGACTCAGTTATATGCTTCAATTTCCTTACCCTGTGTGCTCATTAATTCATTTATTTATTTATTTGCCATAAGCACATATTACAAAAAATTAAGATGAGATATATGTCAAAATAATTGCTACTTCAAGAGAAACCGTATGAGGTTTAAACTTTTCTTTTTTCAACATAAACAAAAAACCAAATGTCTCTAGCTTCCTGTCCCTTAAACTTGGTAGTCTTGAAATATACATTATGTGAAAATGGGAAAGTCACTCCATATCTCATCCTCATTTCCTCATGTATAAAATCTGGAAAATAATGCTTTCAATATTTATCTCAGTGTTTTGTGAGGAAAGTGTTTTGCAAAAGTTAAAGTTCCTGTTATAAAATCATTTTAATTATTCTTTTGGTAAAGTAATAATTTTTTAAGAGAAGCTGAATCTGAAGAGAATATTGTTGCATGTCTTTTATAGCACTTCTAATGAAGTTACCCATAGTTATCCTTGATGTTTGGAAAAAGAACATACATGCACCATAATTAAACAGTGTTTCATGCTGCATTTACTGGACAGATATTTTAAGAAAGGTTGCTCCTATCAAAATATGAATTAGTCCTATAATTGGACCATTACAATGAGAAAATTCTTTATGTTTTTTTAAAAAAAGAAATAACCCTTCATCAGGAGAGAGTAATTAGCAATTACGAGGTGACAAGTACAATATATATGAGTCAATGGAATAAAATGGCTGCCCCTAAAGTTAATGGGATCTGAGGTAGCATAAGTATCATAGTGTCCAGAGAGAGAAAGGTTAAGCTTTGCTGTATTCACTCTGTCCTGCTCACATTTCTTCTTTTGTACATTGTTCAGACGAATTCCCACAATAGTCTAAATTCTCTTAGTTTCCTTGTACCTTATTCATCTTGGAAGATTTTTTTTTTTCCTGCTCTACTTATCTTCCTCTTACATATGGCATGCTTAGTGCAGCTATTTTCCCACGAGTCAGTCTGTAATGAAAGTAGGTTTGTATGAGAATATCCCTGTGTTTTAAGGTTAGAGAAAGAGAAATGCTAAATATTTCTATGAACATATTCCCAAGAAATGAGCATCTGAATCCTCTGACAGAAGATCATTTCCTTCTGGTTAAATATTAAAAATGAGCTTGATTCAAACACTCAAATGTGTAGTCAACACAGTCCCATGATTCACAAGCATTTACTACAATTTCTCTCTCCACTTTAACATTTGCTTCATTCAATTTCTCTTTCAAAGCAATGATGGGAAATTCATCTTACCTTTCAGAAAAAAATCTGCATAATACTTGAAAGCATCTGAATTGACTGTCATGTTTCAGGAAGGCAAGATATCCTCATAAGAGTGTTGTCAATGAGCCATTAGCTTACAATGGAAGGCTGAAAATGTTGGTCAAATACTAACATATGGGAAGATAGTAGTGAGCATTTCCTTCCTTTTCTGTAGTATGCATGAAAGGTGAACATGCTTTTTGCAAATCAGCTTAATATATTTTTATTTATATAGACTTCAACACACCCTTCTCCAGGAGGAGGAGGAAGAAGGCAGGGAGCCAGGGATGTAGGAGGCTCTGGACCCATGGTTTCTTTAGAGTATGTTGCCATTGACTAATTATTTAAAGCCACAGGAAGTTCTTTAAAACTTAAAAGTGATAGACAAGTTTTAGTCTGCACATATTCACATATCTCATAAATGCATAGGGTGATCTATAAGAAAAGTTCTTAATCTGTACATATTCACATATATCTCATAAATGCATATGGTGATCTATAAATGTATCAGTGTGTGGTTATGCATCTACAAAGTGATTTGCTTAAATGGCACTTGCTTGTATTGAATCCTTTCTTAAATATGTCAAATTTAAGAACATATCCTACTTCAAAATGGAGAATGAGAAATACATTTTAGTACATGGACAGATCAAATAATTTATTTTGCTTGACTTTGCAAACTTTCTACAAAGATAATTTTTCTTTTAAATTGTGAGACAAATGGAGAAAAAAACCTGCTTGTTCAGTTGAAAAATAAAAATTTTAAAAGACCAATGTATAATGCTAATTGTCAGTATTTCCCAAATTCTCAAAATTTCAGAGAGCATTAGACGGATTAAAATTAGCATTTGTTAAATGTCATGTTGTGCTTCCTTAAATTCTGATCAAAACCAATGTATTGAGCATAGCATCACCTGGGACTTCCCAGAACCACCACCAATAGGATTTAGGACAGGAGCTTTAAATAGGATACATATTGTTCCAAATCCAAAAGACTTAACCAAACTGGTCCTAGAAGCACAATCAGCTACATCATAATTACATCAGTCAATTTCACAGGTTGTTCTGCAAATTCCATTCCCAGTAACTCTGCAAGAGGCAGCTTTGGCAAACAAGTGATTACAGAATCCTTGCTGCTATAGTATGTGTTTTCTCCCTTACAGAGGAATCCAGCTGGGACCTAAAAAATCCAACAAGTTGGTCCAATACACTTCACAAAATATCTTCTCAGGCTAAATTAGAAATGTCATTTTCTAATTCCCTATCATTATCTAATTCCCTATGACTTAGTAAGTCATCCCCACTGTAATTTCATAGTATATTACTTTATAGATAAAAGCATGCCATGGAAACAATACTAAATAGTGTAAACTGAGATTGAAAGATGACTTAAAAACTCTAGTTTATGGCACAGAGGGTACAGATCCCACATGTCTTTCACATGATCATCAGAAGTCAGCTATAAGAGTGGTGATAGATAATGGGATCTAAAAGAGAAAGGTCCATTAAAATGTTAAATGGGATCATCTGTTATGAAGAGATATCTCTTACTGGGAAAAAAATATTGTCCAAAATGATGTCATCTTCTAAGCTTCCTGTGAAGCCCTTATGGCTCCCCTTCTGAGATACTCACGTGATAGTGTCAATCATGTCCAGCCCCATTTCGACACAGCAATGGGCATGGTCGGTTTTGGGCTGGGTCAGTCCTGACACGCAATAGTAGCAGTCCCCCAGGATTTTAATTCGTCTGCAGTGGTTTTCCTTTTGTAATAAAAAACAGAAACATATGTCTTAAGATTGTGACAAAAGTGACAATGTGTCATAACAAATTATTTACCCCAAACTGGATAAAATTGCAAAGAAAATTCAACAAAGCCTCATCACTCTATTCAGCTACATCATTAATCTCTTTTTTCTTTAGTTTCACTGAAGCCTCTAAGTTAATTAGGTTAACATTGGCATTAATATATCCCATGTTTAAGGAGAAATATTAAAATCAATAGCATATCCTTTTTTTTTTTTTTTTTTTTTTTTGCTTTTTGGAGGGCAATTGGGGTTAAATAACTTGCCCAAGGTTACACGGCTAGGATTTTGTTTGTGTGTGCGTTAAGTGTCTGAGGCCGGATCTGAACTCGGGTCCTTCTGACTCCAGGGCCAGCGCTCTACTCACTGTGCCACCTAGCCACCCCCAATAGCATATTCTTAAGCTTATGTTTAAGTATAGACATAGAATTTTCTAACAGAATTTAGAATTGGAGGGAACACTGGGATCATTCAGTCAGTGCAGGATCATGGATCAACAGCTGGAAAGGACCTCAGAGGTCATCTAGAAAAGTCTTCTCATTTTACAGGTGAGGAAACTGAGGTTTATAGAGGTTAAGTGATTTGCCCAAGGTCATACAGGAAACAAATATCAGAGGCATAATCTGAACCCAGATCCTCTGAATCCAGGGCTCGTGCTCTGTCCACTTTACTATACTATCTCATAGTCCCAATTCCTTATTTTAGAGATGAGGAAGTGACCTGGTTAAAGTTACACAGGTTGTAATATTAACCCAGAATAGAGGGACAGAAGATATGATTTTGTTGATATAGGAAACTCTCCAGTGAGGAAACTCTCTCTACTAGTATATGCCAGCATCTTCTTTCTAACAAAGAACCTGACCACAAAATACTATGGCAGTGGCAGGAAAAATTGAGACACTAACTCAGAAGAGGAAAATATGAAAATAATTATAAACAAAGTCCCAAAGGAAAAAAAAATACAAAGTGTATACAGGACCAATAAGAATTTCTGGAAGAGTTAAAGAGATGAGTGGGAGAGAAAAAATTGGAAAAAGAAATGTGAGTGATGCAAGGAAATTATAAAAAGAATTAACAGCTTGGTTTAAAAAAAAAGTCACAAAAACAATATTGAAGAAAATAACACCTTAAAAAAAAGAATTGACCAAATGGTAAAAGAGACACACAAATTCACAAAGAAATATTAAAAAAAAAAGAATTGGCCAAATGGAAAAAGAGGTACAAAAACTCGTTGATGAAAATAATTCCTTAAAAATCTAAATTGGACAAGTGGAAGCTAATGACTCCATGAAACATTTTGTTGTTGTTTAGTCATTTTTAGTCATATCTGATACTTCATGACTTCTTGTCAGTTTTCTTACAAAGATACTGGAGTGGTTTGTCATTTCCTTCTCCAGTTCATTGTAAACTGGGGCAAACAGGATTATGTGATTTTCCCAGGATCATATAGTTATTAAATATCTGAAGTTGGCTTTTAACTCAGTTCTTCCTGACTCCAGGTCCAGCACTCTATCCACTATGCCACCTAGCTGCCCTCTAGAAGACATTAAGAAATAATAAAACAGAGTCAAAAGAATAAAAAAAAATCAAAGAAAATGTAAAATATTTCATTGGAAAAACAAACAAGCTGAACAGTAGATCAAAGAGAAATAATTTAAGAATTATTGGAGTACCTGAAAGCCATGATCAAAGAAAGAGCCTATTTCAAGAAATTATAAAGGAAATCTGCTGTGATATCTTAGAATCAGAGGGTAAAATAGAAATTAAAAGAATCTACCAATCACCTCCACCAAATTCAAGAACTCCTAGGTAAAGGAGAAAATATTGCAAGCAGGTAGAAAGAATTCAAACATGGAGCCACCATCAGAATCACAGAAGATTTGCAGCTTCCACAATAAAGAAGCAGAGAGCTAGAAATATGATATTCCAGAAGGCAAAAGAGCTAGGATTACAATCAAGAATAACTGACCCCATAAAATTGAGTATAACCCTTCAGGAGAAAAAAAGGCCACTTTTTTTCTTGAAAATAAGGGAACGGCTAGGTGGCACAGTGAGTAAGAGCACTGGCCCTGGAGTTGGGAGGACCTGGAATCAATTCTGGCCTCAGAAAATGAGCACACACACACATAAATAATGACTGGTCGTGTAATCTTGAGCAAGTTACTTAACCCCAATTGCTTTAAAAAAAAAAGAAAGAAAGAAAAGAAAAGAAGGTGGGAAGAAAAGCAGGAAAGAAGGAAGGCAGACAGGCAGGAAGAAAGGGAGGGAGGAAGAATTTAAGTAGATACTGATAGATAGGTACTAATATTTTTCCTTTTTTTGTTGTTTTCCAGTCATTTCATTACAGATGTGGAAACTGAATCAGAAAGACATTAAGTTACTTGAGCAGGGTCACATAGCTAATAAGTGAGGTCAGATTGAAATTCATATCTTCCTAACTCAAGGACCAGTATTCTATCCTCTGTGTCACTTAACTTTTTCCTTGGTATTTATCTTGTAAATAAAAATAGTCTACCTTATATCACTGGAATTTGTCCATTTCCAGGCATATCTGTACACACACACACACACACACACACACACACACACACACACACACACAAGAATCAGACACAATTCCACACCTATGTTGTATATATACATAGAAGAAACTTATCCCATATCTAGCCTTTTGACACCCAGGAGATTGAGACATAGTATTTATGATCCTATCTAGATCTCAATCTATCCATAACACTGACAGGGGGGATAATTGTATTTGTGAATGTGTATTATTGTGTGTATGACACACATATAAACATATTTTGTTAAGGAGCATGGTTTATTATAATAAGGAAAAATCTTTCTATTACCATACTTTGTTAATATTTTTATATCATTACTCATTAGCATTTAACATAAATGAGTGTTGTATTTAATCAAAGGTTATTTCCCTACATTTATTGATATAGTCATATATTTTAAAATTTTATTATTGATCTATTACATTATTTTCTAATAATAAACCATTCTGCCACTTTTGCTATAAATTTAACTTAATCAAAATGAAATTTTAAAATGTATTACTATATCCTACTAGGCAGTATCCTACTTTTTTTCCTTTTGGGAATCTGGTATTCATTCATGATATTGGTCTATAATTCCCTTTCTCGGCCTATCTTTTCCTAGTTTGGGAATGAGAATCATATTTAGCTCATAGTAAGCACTGTGTAGAATGCTGTCTGTCTCTATTTTTGAAAATGCTTTATATAGGCCAAGATGGTGGAGTAGAAACATCACTGCCAAGGTGCTTTCCCCCAGACCACTTACAAACTATGTAAAAAGGGACTCTGAACAACTTCTGGAACCCCAGCACCCACAGAATGACACAGAGAAGCTAACCTCCTGCTGAGGACAGCCCAGCAGCCCTGCTGGGAGCTGACGGCACACCATGTGGGGAGCCAAACCCAGGGGTGAAGTTATGAGGTGAGAGAGGATAGTGGCGAGAGGAGATGGGGAAAGACAGGGTAGGGTAAACTATCTCATGTAGAAGAAGCAAGTGGTAGTGGTTGCAGGGGAGGGGAAGAACAGGAAGACAAAAAGGCAAAACCATATTCTCATTGAATTTGGCTCAGGGAGAGAATGACATACATACTAAATGGGATATCTCACCCTGCTGGAGAGTAGGGGGAAGGGAGATGAGAGGGGGGATGATGGAAGAGAGAGCATTCTGGGGGGAGGGGAGGTTGGAAGTACCCACTATTGAAGAGGGACAGGATCAAAGTAGGGAACGAACCAGGTTGGGGGTGGGATAGGTGGGAGGGAAATATAAGCAGCCTTTTACAATATATCCACTATGGTAATCTTCTTCATAGCTATACATGTACAACACATACTGAACTGCTTATCTTCCCAGAGGGAATGGGTGACAAGGGAGGAAGGGAATGGATCTGAATTTCGAAGTTTTAAAATTAAATGTTTCAAATATATATATACTATTATTAATACTATTTTGCATGTAATTGGGAGATAAGATGTTCAGGTATTGGGGCACAGAGATTCACCTCGCCCTAATGGTAAAGTCAAAGAGGGGGTATGGGAGAAGATATGGGAGAGAACAGATTGGATGAGGGGATATCTTGTGGGACTGCTATTCTGAGGTGGTGGGAGGGGGAAAAATGGGGAAAAAATTGTAACTCAAAATCTGGTGGAAATTAATGATGTAAACCAGAAGTTAATAAAGCATTTGTTTAAAAAAAATCAAAACAACAACAAAACCAAACAAACAAAAAAGAAAGAAAGAAAATGCTTTATATAGCTAAAGGGCATTTGATAGAATTCAGTAATGAATGAATTTGTCTTTCTTATCATGACACCTCATAAATTGTGTACTCTACTTTTCTGATACTGAATAATTGGAATTATCTATTTGTGGTTAGTATGTTAGTATTTCATATTTTTATGATAATCATTCATTTCTTTTATATTTTCTCTTTTGATGAAATTTGCTTATTATATTCTCAATGAAAAAAACCCTTCACTATCTGTGGTGGTTTCTCCCCTCTTGTTTTTAATTTTTGTTAATTTCATTTTCTTTTCTCTTTGTTTCAGTTAAATTAGTCAACAGTATATAAACTGTAGTGGCTTTTGAAAAATAAAGCAGCTTTATGTTTTGCTCACTAATTTAACAGTGCTGGGTTAGTATTACTTTTCCCCCCTTTCAATTCTGTTAATTTGCCATTTGATTATAGTAATCAAGCCTTCTTTTCGGCTAATTGTGATTGAAATAATATGCCAGCTTTCTAATATATAATCTGCAATAAAAACTCATTGTTTCTTTTTCTCCTTTATTAATATAGTCAAACAAATAAATTGGTCTCTAAGAACACTTTTAGCTATATTGCATAAATGTTTATAGGTTGTATTTGTCATTATTGTCAGTACCTTTAAAACAGTTTGTTATTTCTTTAATTTGGCATTTGACCCAATCATTCTTAAGCAAATTCTCAACATTTAATAATATTCATCTTTCTAGCATTATTTTAATTTTATTATGTTCTATGGTAGCATTTAGATGTTTAATCATTATTTGTATTCTTTATAACCTAAGTGTGATCTATATCAAATATGCCATATGAAATAAAATACTCAAATTTGAGTATTTATCATGTAAATTTGAATAAAAAGAAAATTCTCTAACATATCCATTTATTTCTCTTCATCAACTCTTTTCAGTATTCTGCTGAATGCTTAAATTTCTTTGTCATCTATCTTCTTATCTGAGTAATTGTATTCTGAAAGTGAGATATTGTAATATGTACCTATTAATGTTTTTTTCTCTCCATAGCCTTTAGCAATTCAATTACCTTTTCCTTTAACATTTAGATGCAGTGTCATTAGACTCATATGTATTAAATATGGATATCATTTGCCGTAATCATTATATTTGTCATGTTAATGATATCTAGCACAATATATGGTTTAGCAGTGGTATGTGGGTAGTATTCTCCCTTACTGAAAGGATTGGGTTATTTCAGAAATAAAGACACAAGTAGAGAGGAGGTTCCACATCTCGAGAACTTAGTCAATGAAGGAAGGCCAAACAAATTGTGTAGTGAAGTATGAATTTTTGTTAGTCAGAGTTATCTAGATTACAGTCTTGGCTCTGTGGTCGTCAGCATGTCACATAACATTTTAAGCCTCAATTTCCTCTCCTGTAAAATGAAGATTATAATAGTAAATACCTCCTATGGTCATTATGAAGAATGTGTCCAATAAGCCTGAATATACTATAGAAATGTGAATAATTAGTCTCATCTGGATAACTCCTGGTAGGTGGCCACAACTGTATTCCTCAATAATTTCTTCTTAACATATAGGTTATATAACCCTCGGGGGTGGGGGGGGGAGAGAGAGAGAGAGAGAAAGAGAGAGAGAGAGAGTGTGTGCGTGTGTGTGTGTATTTATGTAGCCTTTGGAAGTTTCCTGATAACAAGAGCTTTGAATAAAACATAAAATAGTTTTAAAATATTAAATATGTTAAGAAATATCCAATTTAATTCCATCTAATAAGCATATATTCATATGATCATGATAATTAAAAACTTGTTTATTGTTTTTACTTATACCTTACTCCCTTTTTGAAGTCAGGTGTCTCATTGATAAAATGCATGTGGACATCTGGGTAAATTATCCTCAGTTTTTCTTGCTGAATATGTTAGCTAGAGATTGAAATCACTTCATACAGTCTAAGCAACCCACCAT
The DNA here is from genome assembly GCA_011680675.1 of Gymnobelideus leadbeateri. Classification (NCBI taxonomy): domain Eukaryota; kingdom Metazoa; phylum Chordata; class Mammalia; order Diprotodontia; family Petauridae; genus Gymnobelideus; species Gymnobelideus leadbeateri. Next base: position 217,251 of record WOXC01008825.1, read on the forward strand.
TGCCATAAATAGTCTTTGTAAGCTTGATCATGACAAATAATTCCTTTAACCACTGTGTTCATCTATCTTACTTTAAACAGTCATTCAGGTTTCTTTGCCTGCTCAGGCCAAACCTTCAGAGCATATCTGACAACCCAAGTAGCTAGCTATGGAAGAAGTAACGGGAGATGTGACGGAGAAGGATGCAAATCATATTTTCTCACAATTGAAAAGATAACATAAAGTCTCTGAAAGGAAAAATATGTGAGGAGAAGTAGGATCCCAAGCTTAATGAGAACATTCCTGGTTTCCTCTATGCACCAAATGTTCATATCACAGATATAACAATGGAATCCCCTCCAAGAAGCTCCATATTTGCAATGACATTTAGAGCCATCTGCTTGAAACATACACACACACACACACACACACACACACACACACACACGCACAAAATAGGCACATATAGTTAATCTATCTTTAGAAAACTATAGATGAAATGAACACAGTTCAAAACTCAGCTTCAAATATAGAATTATAACTCCCACTATTTGGCTTTTCTAGTCTTGTCCCTAAGCTGTTAAACATTGCTATAGACAATCTCAAAATGGGGCTGATACCATCCACTATTTATTCTTGCTTCATACTTTCTGCTGAATCCTTATTGGTGCTCGGAAATCCTTTGATTGTATTTTAGAGATTCCCTAACTCATATCCTGAAGTATTTTGAACTCATCCTGCTTTTCTTAATCCTCCTACACCAAGATTCATAATAGATGATTTTGACTCACACTTTGCTGAAATTGAGACCCTCTTGTTGAGGTCCCTCAACTTCCAGTCTTCACATTTCAAAAATTCTCAGCATATTCCTCCCTTCACATCTCCCTCCCTCCTGTCTTAAAGAAAGGGGGAACTTTTCTCCTTGGTGAGGCATTAGCAAAGACCTGTACCCTTGATCCTATCCCCTACCAACTATTCCCTTAATTCTACAGGGGACTATAAGACTATGACCTTATAGCATTTTCCCTCTGTATCAGTCAGAAATCATCTACTTTTTCTCACTCAGCTCTCCCTTTTCCATTGACTCCCTTTCATTTCTCTTCCTTCTCTTCCTCTTCCTCCTCCTCCTCCTCCTCCTCCTCCTCCTATTTCTACTACCATTCTCATCACCAGCACCATCTCTCCCCCCCCCCACCTCCACCAACACCACCAACACCACTACCTTTAGCTGAGAATTACTCAGAACATTTTTAAGATTTGCAAAGCACCTTAGATACATTATCTAATTTGTTCTTCACAATATTATGAAATAGTTATGAGAGGTGAATGACATTCAGTTGAATAGGCAGTCACTAAGTTCTTCATATATGCTATGGAAAAATATTACAGATAAACAATGTATTGGGATCAGAATTTAATAGGAAAAGCGAATTAGGCTATATTGCATTTGACAAATCATATGTCACTTTCAATGACCTTAACTTGCTTCCTCAAAACAAAAGTTTATCTTTTTTTTTTTTTTAAAGCAATTGGGGTTAAGTAACTTGCTCAAGGTTACACGGCTGCTAGTCATTTGATTTATGCGTGGGTGCTCATTTTCTGAGGCCGGATCTGATCTCGGGTCATCCAAACTCCGAGGCCGGCGCTCTTACTCACTGCGCCACCTAGCCGCCCCTTTAGGGCAATTGGGGTTAAGTAACTTGCCCAAGGTTACACGGCTAGGTTTTTGTTTGTGCAGATTAAGTGTCGGAGGCCAGCTCTGAACTCGGGTCCTTCTGATTCCAGGGCTGGCGCTCTATTCACTGCGCCACCTAGCCACCCCAAAAAGTTTATCTTTTTAATGCCAATATTCCTCTTGTAAAGGGCACATGGTTGCAATTCATGGAACACCACATAAGTGGAATATATCTTGAAAAAAATTACTTGAACTTAAAAACTGACATAAAAGTAAACTTAATGACAATGTATGATTGATAAATGAGGTAGATCAATGATATAGCAAGAGTGAAAGATAACAGAAATGGTTGTAGATTCATTGAGAAATGGAAATCCATACAAATACTGTAATGCTACTCCACTGATAAAAGCCCTACAATGGCATTTTATCAATTACTGAACAAAGTCCAGGCTCCTTAGGCTAGCACAATAGTTCTTGTCTTAACTTCTACTATTTCCTACTTTACATTCCCCCCCCCCCACAAAAAAAAACAACAACAACAGGTTTCTGTTTCTTCTTGCATATATCCAATGCTATACTGCTTGCATGCCTTTGTTAACAATAGGTAGCGTGTTCCTCTTTCCAAATCTCTGGTTACTGAAATGTTATTTATCCCTTAAGATCATACCTCTCCATGAACTTTTTCTTAAGGATTGTAATGGGGAAGAATAATTTCCTTTTGAGACCTCACACAGCACATTGCACCTTTTGTGTACTTCTTAATACATTTGATTCTGCATTATCATAGCAATTTTATATATTTATGATCTATTTGCCCTGACCCTCCTTGACTGGTCTGTGTCATGTGACAGAAACAATTTGTTAATTATGACATATCCCTCAGAACCCAGCATAGTCCTTTGCACATAATAAGGAACTAATAAATCATGAATGAATGTTCCCTTGTGATAATGTGAGTCATAATAAATTATTCTGAGCATCAACATGGCCCTTGGGGCTATCTTCCTTTACATCTAGGCAAACTCTAAGTCCTATTTCAGTACAATTATCTCTAATGACTTCATAGATGACTAGCATCAGGAGCATTTATTGTCAAAATACCCTGGAGAGCTCCTTGCATTCAAAGAGAGGACTCATACCCACAGGGACTTAAGGTTTACAAAGTATGTTCCTCACAAGAACCTTGTAATCTAGGGAGAATAAACATTTTTATTTTATAGATGAGGAAAATGGAATAAGAAAAGATGAACTGCTGTGCTCTGGTTAGCATAAAGAGTAAGGGACAGAACCTGGACTTGAATCATGGTATTCTGATCCCAAGACCAGTACTTACCACTATATCAACCTGCTCCAATATTCTTATGTACATGTACTTAGAGAAATTTTTATTTTTATCTCAATTCTAAATTTGAACCTGGCATGGATAGGCAACATATTCTCAAATATGGTGGACATATGGTAGGTGTAAACAGGCTAAAACATATTGGAAATGATGATGTACATAAGGAGTGGCATAAAATATAACATCTAAGGAAAGGCATGCTCAGAAAAGGAGGGGGACAAGTCAAGCAGCAAGGGATAGCTGATGGACAAGACTGTAGATGAGCTTCACTTAGGTGTAAGCAATTAAGAAACCTAGAGGAAGGTCTTCAATATAAAAGGATTTTGGGGAAGATGTACTGGAAGACATGAGCCATAGTCAATAAATAAATGAATTTATCATTCAACATGCATTTATTAATCAACCATTCTATCAATAAGTATGTATCAATTGCCCACTTCAGGAACTTTACTTAGGTGCCAGGGATAAAAACACAAAAAATGAAATAATTCAAACTCACAAGGAGATCATATTGAATTAAGTAGGCAACACATACACATTTAAATATATACACTATGAATATAAAATGAATAAATGCAAATGCATACTAAGTAATTAAAGAAAAGGTAATTTGGGTTAGGGAGGATCAAGAAAGGCTTCATATAGAATACGTTGCTTGAGCAATATGTTAAAGAACAAGAGGAAATCTATGAGGAAGAGTTGTCATTACAGTAATGCAAGATGGCCAGTGCCATCACAAAGTGCTTATTATCACAAAGATAAGAGACAGAGTGGTCTTTGTGAGGAATAAAGAGAAAGTCAGTTTGGTTAGAATGCCCCATGTAGAAGTTACTATGACATCCAAGAAGGACTGGTTTGGAATTTGTGTTAAATGCAAATACAGCCATAGTCCTCAAGGAACTCACAACATGGAAACAATAGGTACATATAAAATATATACAGCATAGCTGAGAGATTATCAGAAAAGGGAAGATACTAGCATCAAGGTATGTATAGGACAGAGGAGGCTGGGACAGGCCTCCTCCTACAAAAGGTTAATACTTTAGCTGTATCTGGAAGGAAACCAGGGAAACAAAGGGATAGAAGTGAGGAAGAAGAGCATTGTAGACAAAGGAAATGGTCAGTACAAGCAAGACCAGAGTCCAAATGGAGTGGAACAGCAAGCAAACCAGCTATTGCTGAATGTATGGAGAAAAGGAGAATATAAGAAAACTGGAAAAGTGCAAAGGGGTCAGGTTGTGAAGAATTTGAAATGCAAAACAGAGCACTTTATATTTGATCCTGGAGGCAACATACATCCACTAAATTTCTTTGAGTAGTGATGACACACACAGATCTATGCTTTAGGAAAATCACCCGGAAACTGAGTAGAGAATGGATTTAAATTGGAGGAGACTTGAGGCAGGGAGGTCAATTAGAAGGCTAATGCAGTGGTCCAGGTGGGAAATAAAGAGAGCATGAACTACAGTGGTGGACGTGTGAAGGGAGAGATGCAACATGTGTTCATCTGAGATGATCATTGAACCCATGGGAGCTGAGATCACCAAGTAAAGATAGTATAGAACAAAAAGTGAAAAAGATCCAAGGTGAATAAAGAATTAGCATAATGGGGCAGGCAGTGAGTAGAGCACTGTCCCTGGAGTCAGGAGGACCTGAGTTCGGATCCAGCCTCAGACACTTAACACACACAAAAAACCTAGTCGTGTGACCTTGGGCAAGTTACTTAATCCCAATTGCCCTCCAAAAAGCAAAAAAAAAAAAATAATTAGCATAAGATGGACAGGTCAGAGAAGCAGGAGAGAGCAATCATAGAAACTCAGCAAGGAGAGAATATCCAGTACACCACAATCAACTTGCTCAAAGGCTGTAGAGAGATCAGGAAGGATAAAGACTGAGAAAAGGTCTTTAGCTTGAGCCATTAAGAGATCAATTGTAACATAGGAGTTGGCAATTTCATTGGATTAAAAAAAGGGCATGAATGTGTTGAGATTTGGACCAATGAATGGAGAATCCACGAAGATGAGATACCGGATCATAGGATCATGAATATACAACTGAAGAGGAACCCCAGATACCAACTAACCTAAACCTTTTTTTTTTTTACAATCAGGAAGCTGAGAGCCAGGGCAGCTCACTGAATTTTCCTCAAGTATAGAAAAATAAAATTTTCCATCCCACTCTCCCATAGAGGGGTCTAGACTCAGGAAAAAATACCCATTGAAGAACATACAAGTAAAAAGCAACCTAATTTAGAGAGAGAGAAATCTGAGTACACTCATCTGCTTTATATATTGAGAACAAGTAACACAAAGTTCTAATAAGTGCAATGTACTCCACTTCAAATTGTATTCTAATTCCACATTATGGCCAATTAAAGGAAAAACCCTATGCAAGAAGAAAACAGAAATGGATAAGAAACAGATACATAAAGTCAGTATTTGTGAAATCCGTCAGAGACAAAAGCCAAACTCATTTATTAATATTCTCATCCTTTGAAAAAACGCTCAGTACCACCCTCTCAATTTAAAAATGGGTAAATATTGCCAAAATCTATTCTAAAAACATGGGCATTAGTTCTTTCATTAACACCAATATTATAGAGGTTCTGACGCACTTCATATGTATGAGGACTTCCTTCATAACTGAGACAAATTAGGTTTCTTTTTTTCCCTTTCATTTCTCTTTTAAATTCTGAATAACAAACTTCCAACAACAAAAGTCCTATCAGCAGCAGCAATGAATCCAATTCACTTGATTCAAGCAGATTCTATTTAAAAATAGTTGAGCAAATCAGTCCCTTGGGGATAATAAAAGGCTCACAGTCTGTTAGCATTTTCAACATACTGCATCAGGCGGGCAGGCTGCCCACCTGCAGGAGTCTCACTGAGAGACTACTAAAATAACTGCTGAACTCCCGGAAGGCAAAGGCACAGTTAGTCAGAATCAGGTGGTGGCCAGAATTCTGAGTACCGATAAAGGAAATCTTTCAAGTTGTTTGGTAACTTTGCTAAATTGTTCAAATGTCTGGTTTGTACATTGACTGATCTGCATTGCATAACACATATGGAACATTCAGAGTTCTGGATGTATTTGTCCTAGATGATGTCTTGTGGAAAGATAGATGGACTTAGAGTCAAAAGATCCGGTTTTTAAAGCTGGCTCTGCAGCTAACTGGGTGATGTTGGCCAAGTCCCTGAATCTCCCAGTCTCAGTTTCCTCCTCTGCAAAATGGGGGTGGAGTGGAAATAGATAATTTCTACAATTCCTTCCAACTTGAAATCTTTTGATTTAATGATCTTATGGCTACAGTCTACAAAAGGAAACAAAGAAATATTTTGATGAAGAAAAACAACAACAACAACAAGAACAACATAGTGTCTTGTGGCACACAATGTAACCTTAGGAACTTAGGAACACATTAACCTTAGGAACACATTTTGTGATCACCCAATAGGTCCACAAGACATGGTCTTCTTTTATTTCGTCTGTCATGAAACAACACATCAAAGCAAAATGTAAAGGATCTTCTGTGTGTGTGTGTGTGTGCGCGCGCGCGCGTGCGCGCACATGTACGTGCACATGCATGAGCATGAGTGTGAATATGAGTTATGGCTAATATATATTGAGACAGAAACCAAGGCTGGCAAATTTATGGAATTGTCTCCCTTTGTACTAAAGTCAAATAGCTGTTTATTTCAGGAACTTTTTTTTCCAAAGAAACTATACTTGAAACTTAATTGTGAACAAATCTCCCAAGTCTTACAGTTCATATTGGTTGCCTCTGGTGCCTCAACACTTAAATTTACTGCCAGCTCACATAAAACACAAGAAACCAAAAATCAATTATAATTCACAAATTCACTCATTGTTCCTCCTTCTTGAAACATTATTCATAACATATAAATCCCCAAATTCTGAAAATATAATGTAGAAAATAATATTATCTACTTGGAAACAGAGATTAAATTTAAAGTTTCTAAAAGGAAACTGCTTATTCATTGCCTAATTCAGTTTGTCGCTGAAAACTAAGATAGTTTTTCAGTTTATCCTTTTCAAAAACAAGACCAGAGCCTCTTCTCTCCCTATGAGTGTCTAGGGCTCTGAGTTGGAAGATTTGCCCTCCCAATCATCTTGGACCCCAATGCCAGATGAAACTTTTACTTTGAAACTCTTTTTGGAGTACTTAAAAATGTATCACCTTTAAGTGCTTAGCAAAGTGCTTATACATAGTAGGTACCCTAGTGCTTATACATAGTGGGTATGTAATAAATGTTTGTTGACTCACTGACTTTTATATCATATTAATCTAGGCAACATACTGTGAGAACTAAGACATCAGTCATTGTATACAAAACATGATTAAGTGACATATACATGACATGCTAAATGATATATGATGTGTAAGCCTTTTTTGAAATCTGGGTGCTCAATTCTACATTTCATCATCATTCCTAGTAACTGTCAGTTTCCACGCTGTTCTAATCTTCAATAAACATGAAGAGAAAGGTGAAATATTACAAACGAAAACTACATCTAAGAAATGCTAATGTTCAACTGAGAGGAAGAAAGAAGGATTAAGTAAAAACGTATAGTACATGGTTTATCATCAGGGAAGACAAAGCTTAGAAATAGCAGCATGGATTCTCCTAAGAAAATATTTTAAGACTAACCAAGAAATAAGAAAATTCAATTTTATTCAACCAAAGTCATTACACTCTCACAATAATACCAGTACGAATAGAGAAGGTGAGGGTTACTGAGAGAGAGAGCGAGCAATCAGGCATGTGACATAAGTAGAACATTTTATAACCTGCAATCCTAGCTGGAGGTATTAACCTGAACTTACACAAAAGATATCTCTGACACTGCTGTTCTGATCGGGCCATTTCTCCCTCACTTTAGTGAGAAACTTGGATTTAGAGGCAGAAGGATTCTTGGAGTCTACTGAGTCCAATCAGTTCATTTTGCAGAAGAGGAAATGAATACTCAGAGAGTGGGTGACTTGCTTTGGGTAGCAGAATCAGTAAGAATCTCTTGAAGAAAGCAGATATTCTGTGATTATTACAGCTGGGATATCTGTTCATTTTATTAGAGGATGTTAAAGTCTAAGGAAGCAAGAGTCCATGATCAATAGTGATGTTAATGGTTCATTGGCTACTATAAGTAAGGAGGATTTTGTTATACTTTTTAAAGTTTAGTTTCCCAGGATCCGTGGCCACAGTAATGTCTAGTTTCCAGCTGTTAGAAAACAACTTCCAGAATAGCCCCAAGAATCCTAGACTGTAATTCATAGAATCATAGTGGTAGTTCTACTAAGAATGCTTTGTGAGATATGGGGTGATATAATGTGATATTTACTAGGCTTGCATAGAATGACAATATTGTTGGATTTAACCTGTGAGCTTAATGTTGGCAAGTTGCCTTCTTTGTCTGTTGCCCTATAAAGAAAGTGGGGACTGGTCAGGGAGCAGAGAACCCATTGGAGGTAACCCCATCGGGATTTGGGTAACACATAGAGGAATGCATGTAACTGCCTCAATCAGCCTCCATTGAGGCTTGAGGGGATTTAGGGGAGTGCATAAGCTGTGCCTGCCTCCATTGACCCCATCAAGACCTAAGGGTGGTTGCCCCCCCACTTCTTAGCCCCTGGGAGAAGGGTGATTAGGATATGCTGTAGGAGCTGGTACCCCCATCATCAGCAATTCCCTCTTGAAAAGATTAGACTAGAATAAAGGAATATTATTAACCCCTCTAAAGCTGTCTCCCTGTCCTTCCTGTTTGACCAGATCAAGAGTGAACCTGTTAGAGGCCAGAGTCTGAAAACTCCAGGGCTTCCCGTGTGTTATTTGTGAAACAGTTATACATTGCTGCAATTGATAAATGAGTTTATGTATGGGTTTCCAATCATTAAAAAAGAATCTGGAAAATTTACAACTTTCTTTTCTTTTTTTTTTTTTTTAAGCAATTGGGGTTAAGTAACTTGCTCAAGGTTACACGACTAGTCATTATTTATGTGTAGGTGCTCATTTTCTGAGGCCGGTTTCGGTCCTGGGTCATCCCAACTCTGAGGCCAGGCTCTTACTGCGCCACCTAGCTGCCCCCAATTTTTTTTTTTTTTTGTGCTTTTTGGAGGGCAACTGGGGCTAAGTAACTTGCCCAAGGTCACATGGCTAGGTTTTTGTTTGTGTGTGGTGTCTGAGGCTGGATCCGAACTCAGGTCCTTCTGACTCCAGGGCCGGTGCTCTACTCACTGTGCCACCTGGCCACCCCCAACTTTATTTTCTTAAATGTCATAGAATCCTATTTTTTTTTTTTTTAGCTAGAAGGGATCTCAGAGATCATCAGATCTCATCTAGGATAACCTTCATTCATTTGTTAAATCATTTCTTCCTTCCTTTTTCCTTTTTTTCTTTCCTTTCTTTTCTTCCTCCCTCCCTTCCTTCCTTCTTCCTTTTCTATCCTTCTTCCTTTCTATTTTCCTTCCTTCCTTCCTTCCTTCCTTCCTTCCTTCCTTCCTTCCTTCCTTCCTTCCTCCCTCCCTCCCTCCCTTTCTTCTTATTTTTCAGATGAAAAGAGGTTCAGAAAATGAAGGCATTTACTCAAGGTCACAAAACTAGTGAGTTTAAATAAAAATCCCAGCTTCCAGTAGACCAAATTGCTCCTATGCCACACTGTCTCATGTCTGGTAATACAGCTGGGGGAAAGTTTGAATTGGTTAGGACCCAGGAATGGGGTACCTGCAGCCTCAAGGCCACATGTGGCCCTCTAGGTCCTCAAGAGCAGCCTTTTGACTGAGTTCAAGTTTTACAGAACAAATCCTTTTATTAAGGGGATTTGTTCTGTGAAGTTTGGATTCAGTCAAAAGGCTGCACTTAAGGATGTAGAGGGCTACATGTGGCTTCAAGGCTGCAGGTTCCCCACCCCTGGTTAGGCAATCAGGTCTATCATGTTATGTCTTTCCCCCCACTACTTTCAAAATATCTAGCCCCAGGGACCACGGGCTAAGTCAGGTCCATCAAGTTGTTTTTGTTACCCCACTTTCAGGGACCACGGACTAAATCTGTCTCTTTTTAAATTTGTTTGTTTGTTTGTTTTTAACCTAGTCTATTTTTTCTAGGGCAAAGCTTCTTAAGGGCCTATTTCTTTTTCTTTTTTTTAAATTTTAAACACATTTTGACAGCTGCATTTCAATAAAAATGGCTTCCTTCATAACCCTAATTGCTTTATTTTATGCATTTAAAAGCATTATTCTGAGAAGGGCTCCATCATCTTCATCAGATTGTTAAAGGAGTCCATGGCACAGAAAAGATTAAGAATCTCTGCTCTAGTGGTTGTCCCTCTGATAGTGGCTCTCAGCCTGGCTGGGAATATTTCCTCTTGAACTCTGCCACCAATCTTTTCCCCTACCAGGACACAGCAGTTCTTCCCCCTAGAGCTACTCCAGATTTTGCTCTCAACCCACCTCTCCTTCAGTAAATCACTTCATTTTCCTCATGAGACTACCAGTAGAAGCAAAAGCAATAATGGAAACTGTTCTCTGCTCTAGCTCCAGCTGTAACTACCATTTCCATTTATAGAATCAGAGGATTTCAGAGGTCATCGTGTTCACGACTACCATGTCCCATCATGCACACATATGTAATAGATAAGGAAGTTAAGGCCCAGAGAGGTGAAGTGAGTTTTCTTAGGTCACACAGTTAATAACAGAACAAAGACCCAAACTTAGGTCTTTGACTTCATGTCTAGTATTTTTTTCCTCCTACATTATAGTGTTGCATATATTACATTATGCTGAGTATAACATTATACTGTTGATTCCACTGTTGACACATTTATACTGAGTTGAGAAATATGAAAGAAAAAGAAAAAAGGGGAGTGGGAAGCAAGAGAAAAGGAGGGAAATGAGAGAAGGGGAGAGAGGCTCATCCAGAAAGATTTTTTTTAAAAAGCAAACTAAAATGACACTGAATCCTTTAAATCCCACATAGTTGAGGATATAAGGATGGTGAGGAAACAACAAAGGAATGGCAAAGAGTTTTGGCCTAGAGAAGGGGTCCGTGACCTCTCTGGCCCTTCATTTTACCAGAAGATTCAGCAGTGTTTGTGGAACCCAATGTACCATTGGCAGTCCTAGGGAAATACCTGAGCAGGCAGTAAGATCCCCAAGAAATAGTACTTGTGACCACCCAAATCACAATAACAAAAAAGGTCCAGCACAACAAGGGTTGATCTAATCTCTGCTTGGCACAGAGTGATCAGAAGGAACGGACAGAGTTTGGGGCCAGATTCTGAGGCCAACTTGAGGAGAGAGAAAAAAAAATCCAATGTACTCTTCACTGGTCAAAACACATTCTTTCCTTAGATTCTCTTCCCTGGATATCTCATCTGTCCGTCCTGGCTCTTATCCCATATTTTCAAGTATCTGTTGGACATTTGCACCTGGGTGTCCTGCCATCAAATGCAGTATGTTTAAAATTGAACTCATTCTCCCTCGCCCTTAAAAATTGCCAATAAAAATAAATATGGCTCTTCCCCATGACTTTCTGTTTCTGTTCTTTGCTCCACCACTTTCCCAGTTACCCAGACTTGATATCTCAGAATGATTTCTTATTCATCAGTTTCTCTCCATGTGCAGTCATCAGGTCCTTCTGACCCCAGCTTTATAATTCATGCTCCTTTCATCCTTTCCATACATTCTTCCTCAATTCTTGCCCTTTTTACTTAACACTCATAATCACTACTAATTGTTCTTTTTCCTTCCAGTCTCTTCTTTTCCAAGCAATTCTGAACAACATTGCCAAACCAAACTTAATAGTTTTTATCATGAACCCATGTTGAATGACCTGCAATGGCTCCCTACTTCCTGTAATCTATAGTCCAAGCTTCTTAACCTGTCTTTCAAAGCCCAGCACAATATTGCTCCTACTTGTATTTATAGGGCAGCTAGCTGGCACCATAATGCATAGAAACCTGAGCCTGGAGTCAGGAAGACTCATCTTTATGAGTTCAAATCTGGCCTCAGACACTTTCTAGCTAGTGATCCTGGATGAGATACCCTGTTTGCCTCAGTTTCCTCATCTGTAAAATGAACTGCAGAAGGAAATGGAGAACCACTCTATCTTTGCCAAGAAAACACCAAATTGGGTCATGAAGAGCCAGACGACTAAAACAACTAAACACCAACTTATATCCATAGGATTTATCGTCCTCTACTCTCTGTATGCTAGTTAATATATTTTCCTAAACCCCCATCCTACCTAGCTCCCCACTCCCAATACATATACCTTGTACTTTTTATATTCACTTTGGGGACTTTTCTCTTTACCTGTAATGTTCTTCCATATCTTTTCTTGTCAAAATCTTATACATCCATCCACATTTGGGTCACTCAGGTCCCTTTTCTTAGAGCTATTACAGTGAATTACTCAGGTGCCATGTGTCACATGAGAAAGGAAGCTCGCTGCCAAGCAGCCCTATGTATATTGCCCTTCTGAGGCAAAGTCCTCAGAGTAGAAGCATCAACCTTTATGTCAATGTGGGTTTCTGGGAGTTGAAAGTGGTATTCAATTAATTGTTAGAGTGTTGCCTGTCTAGTAGCTTTATGTTCATTTCATTTTTCAGGGGAATTTCAACCCTGGGTTGGCACTATGGATCCAGGGAACTTCATGCATCCCTGTGGAAAGAGAGGGTAACTGGAATGTCAGGTGTTTCCTGGGGGCAATCCTAAGTTTTGTTCACAGCTAAAGAGCATCCACAGTGATTGGTGTTATTATTATTCTAGAAGACTTTAGGGTCCTGGGGAAATTTTAAACTCAGCATGGAAGAGAATTGTACTGCTAGACTTTTGTGAATTCATTATATATTTTCTGCTCTGGATGCTTTGGATTTTCTTTAGGGCATGGAATGAAGAGTTTCTTATACTTGATAAATTCATATGTTGCCCTAAGTGTGTTTATGTGAACTGAGGATAAATTTCCTCACATCTGTACAAACCTAGACACAAGCTATATTCAAAGATTTTCCCCAAGCCAGCTGTGGCTAGAAGTATAAAAAGCTGAAAACATAGAATGTATTCCTGACATCATATCAAGTTCATGTAAATTCGGAACTTGGGATATTTGAACACAGGTTACAGAGGACAACAGAGCAAGTGGGGTCAGAGAGTAGCAGCTGGAGAAAAAAAAAACAAATAAAAAACCCTGATGAATCTAATATTTTTATTGCTGTAGAATAAAAGTTAATAACAATGGTCTCAGCCTGAGGGAGTAACATATTAAGGAAGGTCGGAGGCATGGGATGCAGAGGAAAAAGGAACCAGTTAAAATTTTAAGTGTTTCCCAAGACAGTACTTGCTATCTAAAGTTGGGGTTTATAAATGGAACTCAGACAGAAAGTTACAAGGGTCAGGGAGAACTAGGGGATTTGGTTTAAGTGGACTTAGGATGAAACTAAAAATCCTGACAGAATAATGACAACAATATTAATGGATATTTGCATGAAAGTTAATATTTACAAAGTTATCACCTATATGTTATCTCATTTGGTTCTGACAAGGGTATGCAAATAAATGTTTAATAACTAGCTCTCAGGGTGGGGTGGGAGATGTACACAGAACATACTTTTAAGTTTAATCTGCATTATCAACATTTTTATATCACTTTCTTAAGGCCAGACAATCAACAAAATAATAAACCAAGCCCTGATGTGCAGCATTTGTCAATTTCTAAGAAATTTGTCAATTTCTAAGGTATAAGTGCCAACCAGAAAATTTAACAATCAGCTCTGGAAGATCTGATTCAAACCGATTCCTGCACACTCCTGTATCACACTCACACTAAGACAGGTGATATCATCCTTATTTTCCAGAAAAGGAAATAGAGGTTTAGAGGGTTTGAAGTTTAGAGAAGGGAAGCAATCTACCCATGGTCATACAAGTAAATATCAGAGACAAGTTTCAAATTCAGGTCCCTCCTAACTTTATGTCCAGTACTCTTCCCAGTGTGCCTCTCATACTTGGGAAACTGCTGGTTTTAAAATGAATACCTGCCCTTTTATCTTTAGACATGACCTTCCCTGAGGTCCTTCCCTGACTAATGAAGTAGAGTTTGCCTTCTAAATGGCCTATAAAGAATGTCGTCCTTTCAGTGACTTACTACCACTGGGGGTCTGTGGGCCCCTCAATTACCAAGGTCACAATCTAAAGAGAAGGATGCTCGTTAGACTCTCTGGCACTGGCAGAACTGATGAGCAGGAGATAAAGGGAGACTTGGGTTTGAAGTTCTCTCCATGGAGATTCTGCATACCAGATGATAGTAGAACATGCAAGTGAAGTCAGCCTTTGGCAGTTAGAGATATGAGAGATGGGGATAAGAATGTGCTCATATTCCATTATTATTCAAATCCAGTCTAATTGGCATGAAAAAAGTTTTTTTTAAAGATGTCCTTGCTAACAATTTAGCTTATTATCATCAAAACGCATTTATTAAGTGCATAATTCCATATGGTGTTGCCCATAGATAATTTAGTTTTGGTCCTTTGTTTCAAAAAGTTTGCAGCCTAAGTCAGCAATTTAAATCTCTTTTTTTCTCTATGGACAAAATTCTTCCAAGTTATGTAAAGTAAGGGTAGGAAGAATTATGAAGTAGCCAACAGAGCTTATTGAATACCCTTTGCCCAGCCTTCCCTTCATAGTTCAAAATCACTGAGAGCAATCTGTTTCATTACTAAATCAATAATAATGATTCACATTCAGATAGTACTTTGAGAGTTATCCCCTATCAACACAGGTAAAATTGTCATCTAAGTATAACTATTTATGACATTAAAGACTATTCCTAATTCCTAGACGAGGGAACTGAAAAAAGGAGGGAAAGTGAGAAGCAATGCAGAAAGCATAGAATTTAGGATCAAGATTTTGGCTCCAATCCTGGTTCCATCATTGACTATTCTTCCCCAGGCCTCAGTGTGCTCCTAGATAAATGAGGATTTTCAACAAAATGCCCTTTTTAGCTCTAAATCTATTATCTTATGATTTACCCCCAGCACACATAGCTAGTAAGCATTGATTTAAATACTGTTTTCCTTATTCCACTTTAGCTTCATTTCCACTCTACCAAGACGCCTGCCTAGAACATCACCCTGATAGCAGACTTTGGAACTGGATTGCTGTTTTGTTAATGCAGATACCATTTCTAAACAAATGGGGGGGGATATGTGGATATCCTAGATTCCTATCTTTTGCTTTAAAAAGATGTAGCTAACTGTTATGTTTGTTTTCCTTCCAGAAGGCAACTTTCTCTGAAAGAGCAAAGCTTTGTTCTCAGTAGAGAAATCTTTGAACATTAACAATGCCCAAATCACCCTTCCCATTCCTTAGAATTTCTTTAAAGCTAAAGAAGATGGCCAAAGGGCCTTGAGCCATCTAAGTAGTAAATAAGAGAATAGTACTTCTTGTTTTAAAGGAATTCTAAGGAATACATATGTATATGTTATTATGTTGTTATTATGTTATCAGAATTCCTTTAAGATACTAGGAATGCACATTTTTTCTAGTATTTAAAATAAAAATTAAGCCCCCACCCCACTATGCCAGTCTATTAGTAACTTCTCAGAATGAAGTATACAGGAAATACAGTCTCAAATAGTGTATCTTGTAATTTGATGGAATATTTTCAATGTGAGGTTTTTAACTTTAGCAAAAACCTATTATCTAATAATCATGTCTTATGGTCATACAAAGTTTTTAGTTTCCAAAGGCCTTTTCTGTGCATTTATTACTACTAATTTTATGAACTCATGAAGGCAAACTACTAAATTGTGACAGGGTTGTGATCTGCATCTGCAAAAGGAGTGATGCACAGCAGACTGGGGGAAGAGCCAAGATGGCAGAGTAGAAACAGCACTACCAAGGTATTCTTCCGCACACCACCTCCAAGCAATGTAAAAGGGGAATCTGAACAAACCTCTGGAGCCCCACAGACCGACACAGAGAAGCTAACCTCCTGCTTAGGACAGCCCAGCAGCCCTGTAGGGAGCGGCCAGCATGGCACTCTGAGAGCAGGCAGCACAGCACACTGGGAACCGACAGCACAGCGCTCTGAGGGCTGAGGCCAGGCCTGTGTGAGCCTTGGTTTTAGCCCCAGGGTGGCCGGGTCAGCAGCCAGCTAGAGGGACCCCAGAACACCAGTATCTGTGGCGATTCCAGAATTATCAGCACAGATATGCCTAGGACAAAGTGAGAGGTTAGTGCCCTATAGACTTTGGGACCAGTATTTGGGGAACGCGTCAACTTCCTCCCCTGGGGGCGAAAAACTGCTGAGGAAACTCTGAACAGAGCCCATTTTGCAGCATCAGTGGCAGCTCCAGCTCCTACTCTGCGAACTGTAGAGAGATCCAGCAATCAGTCTGGGGGTTAATTATTCTTGCTTTAACCTGCTTGGATCTGTATTGTGGTCCTGGGGAGAGGCCTGGGGTGGGTATCCAATTTGCCGGAGCAGGTGGAGGCTTTACAGAGGAAACCCAACCTCCAGAAGTTGTGAAGACCCCACATGTGGGACGGAAGCTCTCCTGTCTGGTGGCAGAGTCCTACAGTGGCAACAAGCCCAAAAATCAAGTAATTAAGTGGCAATATGCCTAGGCAAAAGAAACAAAATAAACAGAAAAATGCAACTTTAGACTCCTATTTGGGGGGCAAGGAGGATCAAAGCATGGAACAGGAGGAGGACTGTGAGGTCAGAACTCCTGCACCAAAAGCCCCAAATGAAAATACAAGCTGGCTACAGGCAATAGAGGACCTTAAGAAGCAGATAAGAGAAGTAGGGGAAAAATTGGGAAGAGAAATGAGAAAGATGCAAGAAAAGTATGAAATGACAGTCAACAACCTGACCGAGGAAAACAACACCTTAAAACATAGACTAACTCAAATGGCAAAAGAGGCTCAAAAAGGCAGTGAGGAGAAGAATGCCTTAAAAAGCCAACTTTGCCAGATGGAAAAAGAATCTCAAAAGCTCACTGAGGAGAATCATCCCTTCAGAATTAGACTGGAGCAAATGGAAGCTAGTGACTTTATGAGAAATCAAGATGCTATTAAGCAGATCCAAACAAATGAAAGAATAAAAGGCAATGTGAAATATCTCATGGGAAAAACCACTGACCTGGAAAATAGATCCAGTAGAGATAATTTAAAAATTACTGGACTACCTGAAAGTCATGATCAAAGAAAGAACCTAGAAATCATCCTTCAAGAAATTCTGAAGGAAAATTGCCCTGATGTTTTAGACCCAGAGGAGGAAATAGAGGTTGAAAGAATCCACCAATCGCCTCCTGAAAAGGATCCCAAAAAGAAAACTCCTAGGAATATTATAGCCAGGTTCCAGAACTCCCAGATCAAGGAGAAAATACTCCAAGTAGCCAAGAAGAAACAATTCCAATATTTTGGAAACACAATCAGAATAGCCCAGGACCTGGCAGCTTCTACACTGAGGTATCGAAGGGCATGGAATATGATATTCCAGAGGGCAAAAGAACTGGAACTGAACCCAAGGGTCACCTACCCATCAAAACTGAGCATTTTATTTCAGGGGAAAATATGGTCATTCTGTGGAATAGAGGACTTTCAAGCATTCTTGAGGAAAAAAACAGAGTTGAATAGAAAATTTGACATTCAGACACAAGAAGCAAGAGATGCCTGAGAAGGTAATCAGGGAAAAGAAATCAAAAGGAACTTATCAAAGTTGACCTATATATATTCCTACATGGAAAAACAATAACTGTGACGGATGAAACCTTTCTCAGTATGAAAGTAATGGAAGAAGGGTATATGGGCATATGAATACATATGTGAATGTGTGTATATATGTTTATAGTTATACATGGATAGAGGGCATAGGTTGAATTTGTTGGGAAGGGATGATACTCAAGGGATGAAATTATGAGGTGAGAGAGGAAAGTGGCAAGAGGAGATGGGGAGAGACAGGCTAGTGTAAACTATCCCATGCAGAAGAAGCAAGGGGAAGTGGTTGCAAAAGAGGGGGAGAATAAGGAAGGCTAAAAAGGCAAAACCACATTCACATTGAATTTGGTTCAGGGAGAAAATGACATACATACTAAATGGGATATCTCAACCTGTAGCAGGATAGGGGGAAGGGGATGGGAGGAGGGATGATGGATGGGAGGGCATCCTTGGGGTGGGGGAGGTTGGAAGTACCCACTATAAAAGAGGGACAGGATCATGTAGGGAATGGACCAGGTGGGGGGTGGGATGAGTGGGAGGGAATTATAAGCAGCCTTGTACAATATATCTACTATGATAATGTTTTGCATAGCTAGACATGTACAACATATACCGAATTACTTATCTCCCAAGAGGGAATGGGTGACAAGGGAGGAAGGAAATGGATCTGAAATTTGATGTCGTAACATTAAATGTTTCAAATATATATAAATACTATTATTAATACTCTTTTGCTTGTAATAGGGAGATAAGATGTGCAGGCATTGGGATGCAAAGACTCACTTTCCTCTAATGGAAAAGTCGATGGGGGTATGGGAAAGAGCAGATTGGAGGAAGCGATATCTTGTGGGATTACTATTCTGGGAGGTTGGGTAGGGGGATAATGGGGGGAAAATGATTGTAACTTAAAATCTGGTGGAAATGAGTGATGTAAAACAAAAGTTAATAAAGCATTTGTTTAAAAAAAATAAATTTGAGTGACAGCCACCCTGAATTGGGAGGGTTCCAAAATGTATTTAAGCCTTCTCATTCTTTTGTTCAGGAAGTCAGATTTTATCTGACTCCATACATGTATGTATTCCACTAGCTTTAAGAGAATAAACAATATGGATTTACATATAAAAAAAAAGTCTATGGAGAATTTTTGGAAAGTCATGGACAAGAATTACACAGAATCTCAAAATTCTGTTTGGATGGGTTGTGATCTTTCTACCCATTATCTATCTAAACACATGGGTTTAAGTTCAATTATTTTAAAAGCCTAAGTCATAGAACCAACTCTTCAAGCTAGGTTTATGGCTGGGCTATTCCTACATGAAAGTCTTACTCCACTGACTCACGATGGCGTCCATCCCCTAAGACTGTAAATGTAATATATAATCTCTGGCACACACTATTGATATAGACAAACTTGAATATGGGTTCCATGATTAAAAGTCTGCTAATTTTTCAAGAATGGGACTAGCTGTATTTAAAGAGGTTCATCTTGGGATTGGCTGAAGGATAATGAATCAGTCAGAGAAATTCTTGAAGACTATCTCCTAAATTGGTGGAAGTGGAAGGAATACTCACATAGATGAAATCATGGATCCCTGGTAGACAAAGTGAATATTAAATCATATATATCAATTATTTTTTCTATGTTTGATCCAGTAGTTATAGGCATAGAGATACAAATATAGGGATAATATGGACAGGTACCTAGCTACACAATAGAAGTAAAGAAGTCCAAGTTATCAGACCTTTTTTTTATCATTTTTTCCAGTATGAATCTATAAAATTCATTTATTTTATATGTGTGTTGTTTTTTCCACTTGAAAAGAACATAATTTCTCTAAATTAATCTGTGGCCTGTGAACTTGAATTTTTTAATATTCTGATATCTATATTCAAATATAATTAGTTTCTTTTGTAGTCCTATGTATTTTATCTTGGTGAATTTAAAAACATTATTCTAAGGAGTGCACAGATTTCCCCAGTCTGTCAAAGGGGTTCATGACACAAAAAATTATTAAGAGCCCTATTTTTTTATTTTTGGAAGGGAAAAGGCAGGGAAATTTGGGTTAAATGATTTGTCCAAGGTCACACAGCTAGTAAGTGTGTTTGAGCCTGGATTTGAACTCAGGTGCTGGTGCTCAATTCACTGAGCCACTGAACTGCCCCAAGAGCCCCTTTTTCAAAAAGGAATTCATGAACCAATGTTTGAAGAGTACTTTGAGCTACCTAAAAATATGTTTACATATATATATTTTTAATTGCCTCAACCATAGAATGTTAGATCTCCATTATTGACAAACAGCTTAAAAGAGGCCATCTTGTCTATTTGCTTCTTCTGAATGCCTCAAATTTCACTTCTGTATGGCTCCCACTTGAGATATCAAGGAGAAACCTTAAATCCCCTTCTCATTCATTCATTCATTCATTCATTCATTCATTCATACAATAAACATTGAATGCCAACTGGTTCTCACACAGTCTTAGCTAACAAGAAATGTCTTTCAAAGGAAAACATGTAATTATACATCTTACTTACAATTTCCCCCAGTCGGAAAACTGTGAGTGGAGAGACAGATCAGTAAGCTTACAGAGAGAGTAGGTAGTTAAGCTGAGTATGTTGTTCCTAGTTCCCAAGAAGAATTGGGAGGGAGCAGAGAATTAGAAAATAGGTGAAATAGAGAAAATATAGAGAATTGTGTATCTTCTCCCTAAGAAGTACTTCTTAAGTGCTTACAATGTGCCAGGCATTATGTTAAACTCTAGGGATATTTTTATAAAAGGGCACAAACACAGCCCCTTCCCTTGAGAGGCTCACAGCATGTTTATAACTATGTGTGTGTGTAAAACACATACAAGATACAGGCAATAAATATATATTCATGTATATATGAATATATGTACAAATATATCTTTGTATGAATATTATATACACAGACATAGTGAGATAGAGAACTAGAGCAAGAGCAAGAGAGAGAGAGAGAGCACAGAAGGAAAGTAATCTCAGAGGAAAGACACTAGCATGGGGGGGGCGAGGTACGGAGGATAGAGGAAAGGATGGGAAAAGAAAAGGAAGATCTCTTACAGAAGGTTAAAATTTGAGCTGAATCTTGAAGGAATCCAGAGAAGCCCCTAGGTGGAAGTAAAAAGGGAACACATTCTAGGCACAGGATATAGCCAGAGAAAAGGCAAGGATTGTAAAAACCTTGGGGTGCTAGAGTGTTTTAGGTGAGGATCAGCAAGCAGCCCAGTTTTACTAGATTGTAGAGTATATAGATGGGGAGTAAAGCATAAGAAGACTGGAAAGGTGGGAAGGGATCAGGCTGGAAGGGGTTTTAGAAGCCAAATAGAATTTTACATTTGATCCTGGAGGTGATAGGAAGTCACTGCAGTTTATGGGGTGGGAGGGGGAGATGTGGTTGGACCAGCACTTTAGAAAGATAATTTTGACAGTTCAGTGGAGGATGGATTCGAGTGGGAGAAGGAAGGGAAAGGGCATTCATTAAGTACCTCCAGAGCCCAGGAAGAGGTTGTACACCAAGGCACTGTGATAAGGACAAGTGTGAACTGGCAACTTATCTTACTACTCTATTTGGGCCACACATTTAGGGTGGATTGAGAAGGAGACTTGCACAGGGCCAGGTTGCGTGTGGGCAAAGAGGCCCTGGGTTGTATATAGAGAAAAGAGAAGGCTGAGAAGCTAGCAGAAGCAATGGTGTGGTCCAGACCCCAGGTGTAGAGCAAGGTCTTGTTTCCAGCATCTCACACAGCCTATAGAAGAATAACCAAGGC
The DNA here is from genome assembly GCA_011680675.1 of Gymnobelideus leadbeateri. Lineage (NCBI taxonomy): Eukaryota > Metazoa > Chordata > Mammalia > Diprotodontia > Petauridae > Gymnobelideus > Gymnobelideus leadbeateri. Next base: position 238,767 of record WOXC01008825.1, read on the forward strand.
AGGAATCCCAGACTAAAATTAAGCCTAAAATGCTGTCACTCTGAAGAGCTTTACAACTGTCTGATAGGGGCTGAGTCTAGAAGTTTGCTCCTACATACCCAGGCCCTAGAATTGTAGAGCTCACACCAAGGAGACAGCAATCAGATTTTGCCCTGGATCAGACCACTCTAGGAACATAGAAAGCTTGCAGGAAGCAATCCTGCCCTGGAGATCCTGGAATAATACACTATTCAATACTCCAGGAAAGCAACAACAGGACTGGTCCAGAGCTTTGCCGAAGAAGTGTGGCAAAAGCCAGCACTAGCATCAAGACCAAAGGCAGGAAGTAGGCTGCAAGAATGAGTAAACCAAAAATAATTTCACTATGATGAGTTATTTTGGTGGCAGGTACACTTCAAGACACAAAGGCAGAAAAAGAGAATTATCCTAAAACATGTACAAGCAATAATGCCTCAAAGAAGAACACAGCTTGGGCACAAACTGAACTAGAATTCCTAAAGATACTGGGCAGAAGGGTTTTTTTTAAGAGTTTAATTTTTTAAAATAAACTAAATGAGAATGCTTGAGGAAAAAAATGAGAAATTAAATAAAAGCTATGGAAGAAAAATTGGAAAGGAAATTAATATCTTGACACAAAGAGGCTCAAAACTTTTCCCAAGCAACACATTCTCTAAAAACTAGAATGGACCAAACAGAAACTAATGACTCCATGAGACCATAAGAAATATTAAAGCAAAGTCAAAAGGCTAAAAATTATAGAAAATGGGAAGTATCTCATAGCAAAATCAAGTGAACTCCAAAATAGATTAAGGAGAAAATAATTAAAAATCATTGGGCTATTTGAATGCCAGGATTTTTAAAAAAGCCTAGAAATTATGGCAGAGAAGAAACAGGACTTCTGTGGGGCTCCGGCTTCCACCTCCCCCAATTCATGTAAAAGGTGACTCTGAACAAACTTTGGAGCTACAGACACACAAAATGACAAAGAGAAGCTAACCTCCCACTGAGAATAGCCTGGCAGGCTGGCAGCAAGCAGCCAGCACAGCACTCTGGGAGCCAACAGAAGCCCCACAAGAGCCCGAAGTTTCAGCCTCAGGGTAGTCATAACCAGCCAGAGGCTGGAGGGACTTCAGATCACCAGCAGCAGTGGCAGTTTCTAGAATTATCAACCCATAGATGCCAAGGACAAAGTGAGAGGTCAGTGCAGTGTGGACTTTGGGATCCAGTAGTTTGGGAGTGTGGTCCAGCCTTTATCCCCTGGATGGAGAAGCCACTGAGGCACTGAGGATGTGCAGCCACCACATGGCATCTTCAGCTCCTGGCCTGCAGATTGTAGGGGGACCAAGCAACCAGTCTGGGGGGAAAGGGTAATCGCTCTTGCTTAAACCTGTTTGGATATAGATTGCAGTAAAGGTAGAGGTCCTGGGGTGTGTAACCAGCTTGCCAGAGTGTGTAGAGGCTTCAGAGAGGGCTGAGAAAACCCCAGTGTTTGGGATAAAGCTCCTCTGTCTGGTGGCAGAGTTCTACTATGGCAAAAAGCCCAAAAGTCAAGTAATTAATTGAGTGGCAACATGAGCAGGCAAAGGAAGCAAACCAAGCAGAGCAATCCAACTTTACACTCCTATTTTGGGGACAAAAAGGATTGAAACATGGAACAGGAAGAAGACAGTGAAATCAGAACCTCTGCACCAAAATCTTCCAAGAAAAATATGAGCTGGTTACAGGCCATGGAGGAGCTTAAAAAGGATTTTGAAAATAAATAAGAGAAGTAGAGGAAAAATTGGGAAGAGAAATGAGAATGATGCTAGAAAATTGTGAAATGAGAGTCAACAACCTGACTGAAAAAAATAACACCTTAAAAATAGACTAACTCAGATGGCAAAAGAGGCTCAAAAAGGCAATGAGGAGAAGAATGCCTTAAAAAGCTGAATTTGCCAGATGGAAAAAGAATCTCAAAAGCTCACTGAGGAGATTCATTCCTTCAGAATCAGAAAGGAGCAAATGGAAGCTATTGACTTTATGAGAAAACAAGATACTATTAAACAGATCCAAACAAATGAAAAAAATGGAAAGCAATGTGAAATATCTCATTGGGAAAACCACTGACCTAGAAAATAGATACAGGGGAGATAATTTTAAAATTATTAGACTACCTGAAAGCCATGACCAAAGAAAGAACCTAGAAATCATCCTTCAAGAAATTCTCAAGGAAAATTGCCCTGATGTTTTAGAACCAGAGGGTAAAAAAGAGATTGAAAGAATACACTGATCACCTGCTGAAAAAGATCCCCAAAAGAAAACTCCTAGGAATATTATAGCCAGGTTCTGGAGTTCCCAGATCAAGGAGAAAATATTACAAGCAGCCAGGAAGAAACAATTTGAATATTGTGGAAACACAATCAGGATAACACAGAATCGGGCAGCTTCTACACTGAGGGATTGAAGGGCTTGGAATATGATATTCTGGAGGTCAAAGGAGCTGTGATTAAAACCAAGAATCACCTACCCAGCAAAACTCAGTATCATGTTTCAGGGAGAAATGGTCATTTAGTGGTATAGAGGACTTTCAAACATTTTTGATGAAAAAAAAAAACAGAGTTGAATAGAAAATCTGACATTCAGATAGAAGAAGAAGAAGAGAAGCATGAGAAGGTAAACAGGGAAAAGAAATCATAAGGAACTTATCAAAGTTGAACTATTTACATCCCTACATAGAAAAATGATAATTGTAACTGATGAAACCTGTGAATACATACATGAGTGTGTGTATATATGTGTACAGGTATACATAGATAGAGGGCACAGGATGAATTTAATAGGAGCGGGAAAAAAATCTTAAAACTACTCATTTTTCTTAGGACCAGAGGGCAAAATAGAAATAGAAAGAATCCACCAGTCACTTTCTGAAAGAAATCTTAAAAGAAAAAGTGACAGGAACATCATAAACATAATTTAGAGCTTCCAGGTCAAAGAAAAAAATACATAGCAAGCAGCCAGAAAGAAAGAATTCAAGTACCAAGGAGCCACAGCTAGAATCCCCCATGATTTAGCAGCACTATAAAGGAGGGGAGAACTTAGAATATTATATTCTAGATGGCATATAATATGGGCTTATAGTCAAGAATAACTTACACAGTAAAAACCAAGTATAATGCTCCAGGGAAAAAAGTGAGTCTTTAAAGAAACAGAATTTCCTAGCATTCCTACTGAACAGGACAGATAGCTGTAGAAACTTGGAAGTTCAAACACAAAAGTGAATAAAAGCATAAAAAAGGTAAATATAAATGAACAATGATAAATGACTAGGATAAATTACTGATATCTAAATATGGGGATTTATATGTATCCCCTGAACCCTATCATCACCAGGGTTCAAAAAGGGAATAGAATAGGGGTGGCTAGGTGGCACAGTAAGAGGGCTGGCCCTGGAGTCGGGAGAACCCAGGATTGGTTCTGGACTCAGTACTTCGCATGCACACATAAATAATGACTGGCCATGTAACCTTGATCCAGTTATTTAACCCCAATTGCTTAAAAAAAATAAAAAGGAGTAGAATAAAACAAAGACGGGGAGTGATTCTGTTATGTCTTGATGCTCTTATGAAAAGAATGGAAGGAGAAGAAGAGGAATACATTGAGGAGAGGGCAGGAAAGATAGGGAAAATTATCCCACATTATCATAATGCACAAGTAGAATTTCTACAAACAAGAAGGAGGCAGTGAGGGGAGGAGTGGCTGCCTCTTGAACCTCACTCTCATCTGACTCAAAGTTGAGTTTAGAAATACGTTTAAGGGGTGGCTAGGTGCCATAGTGAATAGAGCATCAGCCATGGAGTCAGGAGAACCTGAGCTCAAATCTGTCCTCAGACACTTAACACATAAAATAACTGTGTGACCTTGGGTAAGTCACTTAACCCCAATTGCCCTCCCCAAAAAAATACATTTAACTCGGAAGGGAAAGGGAGAATAAGGGGAAGGAGGAATTAGAAAGAAGACATATTAAGGGAGGTATTTATCCTAAGTAAGACAGATTATGAGGATATATAAAAGTATTTATAGTACTTTTTGAGGTACAAGGAGTGGGAATCTAAGGGGGTGGTCCCCATAAATTAGGGAACTGATGAACAAGTTATGGTTTACAAATGTGATGGAACACTATTAGGTTGTAAAAAATAATGAAGGACATAGTCTCAGAGAAAGCTGGGAAGACCTATATCTATTGATACAAAGTGAACAGAATTAGGAGAACAATCTACCTTTCAGGGGGGGGAGGGTAGGACAACTGGGGTTAAGTGACTTGCCCAAGGTCGCATGGCTAGTAAGTGTGTCAAGTGTCTGAGGCCAAATTTGAACTCAGGTCCTCTTGACTCCAGGGCCAGTGCTCCCATTCACTGTGCCACCTAGCCACCCCCAGGAGAACAATTTAAGCTATAACAATAATAAGACAAAGGCAATCAACTTTGAAAGAATTAGGAATTCTTAGTGTAATTACCAACAACAATTTCAGAGGAGTAAGGATGAAACATGCTACCCATCTCCTAATAGAGAGATAAAGAACTTAAAAAATGTGACCAATGCAGGAATTTGTTTTGATGGACAATACACTTTTTAATGGATTTTATTTTTCTTATGTTTTCAATGAGACTCACAGGGAGAGAGGACAAATTTTTAACTTAAAAAATTAATTCAAATTTTTAATTTTTTAAAAAATGCACTGTAAACTCAAGGATAAAAGATTTATATTTTTGTCAGTTTGGGATTATCTGTGCCTCCTTACTATAACCATGAATATCTCAGTATTGCCTTATGTATAATGAAAATAAATTAGGACCTCTGGGCACCTCTAGCTGCTAAGCAAAAATCCAAATGAGGTTATTTCCATGCATGAGCATTGATCATTTTTCGATGGTGTAGCAATATATTCAGAAGATATACAATTTACTCATATGAACAAGAAAAGGAAAAACATCTATGTGCAATTTTCATAGGATTATAGTTGGAAGGAACCTTAGATGCCACCTAGTCTACACCCGTGCCATTTTAACAGTTAAGGAAACTGAGGTTCAGAGAGGAGTTCACACACCTAGTATATGTCAGAGGCAGGATCCGAACCCATATTTTGCTAATTTCAAGTCTAGTGTTCTTTTTTTAATCCAAACCAGAGGGGAAAATAAAGACAGAAAATATAGCCTAGGTACATCAACCATTCTTCCACTTGGAAAACAGGGGTTGATTTACTCACTGGCTGTTGTTCCTCATTCTCAAAGATCAAAATGACATGGCCATATTGGGATCAAGATACACTGTATACGAATGAGACTGATCAAACCAATAAAAGCTTGGAAGGCTCTACTACAGGTTGGGCATAATGGAGATGTCTCTAAATTTAAACATCTCACATTTTAAGTAACTAATTCTTTGCTCTTGGAGCACAGAACCTTCTTTGAAACAGGCATGCCATGCTGGGCAATCTTGTGCCAGTGTCTTGTTTGTCTTACAATAGATTCTAGAGTTTTTCAGAGAGAACAGGAGAGCCTTTATATCACTTCTTCTGACCTCCACATGAGAACTTGCCTTGTGTGAATTTTCTGTAAAATAATCTTTTAGACAAACACACTTTTGGCATTCGAACATGGCCAGCCCATCAGAGTTGCGCTCTCTGAAGCAGAGTTTGAATGCTTGACAGTTCAGCTCAAGAAAGGACCTCAGTGTCTGGTACCTTATCTTGCCAGGTCATCATCAGAATCTTCCTAAGGCAATTCAAATGGAAGTGATTCAGTTTCCTGGCATGGCACTGGCATACTGTCCAGTTGTCACGGGCATACAACAACAAGGTCAGCATAACGACTCTGTAGACCTTTAATTTGGCAATCTAATCACTCCTCTCCCGCACTTTTCTTTGAAAAACACTGAGCTAGCTCTGGAAATGAGTGTGTCAACCTCATCTACATGGACAGCCCTGTAAAGTATACTGTGAAGGTAAGTGAACTAATCCACAGCCATTCAAAATTGCCCCATTTGTGGTAACCAATGGCTTTATGTATAGCTGGTGTGGTGCTGGCTGGTGGAGAACCTGTTTTCTTGGTGTTAATTCTTAGGCCAAAATTAGTACAAGCAACAGAGAATGAATCCATACCCTCAGCCTCAGAGGCTGCACTGAGTGCACAATCCCTGCAAAAAAAAAGAAGTCACACACCAACTTTTAGTCTAGGCTTGTAGCCTTTCCAAGTTAAATTATTTATTGTCATTGTAGTAGCTGACCTTGATGCCATTTGTATCCTGGTTGAAGGGGTCCAACAATATCACAGTAAATATGTTTAAAAAATATAAGCAAGCACACAGCCCTGCTTCACTCCACTGGTGACTGGGAAAGTGCAAGAATATTGTTCATTATCCAGAACCCAGGCAAGCATGCTATTGTGAATTGATGTACAATGCTGATTAACTTCTCCAGGCAACCAAATTTTGCCATGATTTTCCACAAGCCCTCACAAGTTTCAAAGCCCTTGGTCAGGTTGACAAATGTTGTAATACAGACCTCTGTTTTGTTCCTGGCATCAGCAAATGCTATATCAACCATTCCTCGGCCCTTTCTGAAACCACACGGGCTCTCAAATAGATGACCAGCTTCCAGGTGAAGGATCAGCCTACTAAGGATTCTGGCAAGATTAATAGAGAGAACCCCAACCCTGTGAGTGTCACCAAAAAAGTTATTTCACTTTCCTTTGTAGAGATGGACAATGGAGGCATCGTTGAACCCCTAAGGGATAACCTCCTCTTGCCATATAACTCAGAAAATCTCTATCAGCTTTTGTATGAGCAGTGGATCCATGCCTTGTAAATCTCAATTGGAATTTGTATCAGCACCAGGCATTTTGCTTCCTGAGAGAAGCCTAATGGCAATTCAAAACCTCTTCTTCACTTGGAAGTTTGGCTAGAGAAGGATTGACTTCAACCTGAGGTATACAGTCAATGGCTTCAGTGTTGATTGATGATGGTCTGTTGAGAACACTAAGGAAGTGTTCAGCCTATCTCTCCAGGGTCATGGCTTTATCACTAATCAATGTGGTTCCATCAGCACTGGGTAGTTGAGATGCACCATAGCTTTTTGGCCCATAACTAGCCTTCACGACATCATAAAGGTACTTTGGATTATTACTATCAGCATAAAACTGAATTTTTCTGCTGCCTTCTTACTGAGCCAAGAATCCTGCATCTCTCTAAACTTCACTAGGACTTTGCTTCTTATGGAGTTAAACGTTGACTTCTTAGAGACGGATGGACTATCCTACTGTAAACTGTAGAGTTCTCATTTTTTGTTTTGCAGCTTCTTAATTTCCCCATCATTTTCATCAAACCATTCTTGATGCTTGCAGCGCTCTGGCCCCAGTGAGTAAATAGAGTGATGTACACAAAATCTCTAAAGGTGCCCACTCCTTTTATGCTTCACTATAGCTAACTCAGCTTTCCCTCCAAGTTAGAAATGAACTGTTCCCAATTAGAGAAGCACTCTAATCTACTACCATTAAGCTTCTAATCGCTGTCTTGCCTTGGGGGCACAACTTTTGTTTAATTCAAATGGTTAGCTTCGGGAGGTTAAGTTTCTCATCAGTCCAGCATTCTGCCACACATTGCCTTTATCACTCTCACATCTTGTCAGTCTCTTCTCCTTACCATAACAGTCTATTAAATGCCAATGTTTGCTGTGAGGATGCATCCACAAAGTTTTATGGCATTTAGGTAAGGGTTCGCACTTAGAATATTGGTGATGAGGTCATGAAGTCTGACTCACAAGTCTTCAGCAATAAGTAACTGTTGATTTTGCTGTTTCCAGTTTCATTCTTCCCAAGGACTCCCTGCCATGTCTGATAGTCTGTGCCTACTCTGGCATTAAAGTCACCTAGAATTATAAACTTGTCCTCTTTTGGCAAATTAATGAGGGTCACCAGATCTTCATAAAACTTTTCTTTGACCTCATCAGGGTTTGTCATGGTAGGAACATACATGCTGATAATGTAGTGTGGTGCTTTCCTGCAAGTGGCAATTGCATTTTAATGAGTCAGTCATTCACTCCAAATGGTAAGCATACAAGCTTGTTGACTAGATTAGTTTTGATTGCAAAACCTATGATAGCTACATGGTGTTCCCCATTACTATAGCCACTCCAGAAAAAAAAAAAAAACATGGATTCAGCTCCAATGTGGGTAAGCTGGCTTTCATTTTGCCAGCTTTGTTTTCATTCAGGGATGCTATTTGGATGCAATACCTGCTGAGTTTTCTCACAACAAGAGCTAATTCATCTTTCAAATCTACTGGATTTCATATTGTCCATAAGTGTGCACACATTCCATGAACCAATAGTGAATAGAATCTTAGTTTTTGTACATTTTTCAACTTCAGGGTAGGACCTCTGTCCATCATGGCAAACTGGCCATGGTTGGATGAAGCAGACAATTGTGTGGGGCCCCTTTTCTAGTCCCTTCCTCATGCCAGGACATGAGTAATGTGGTCCTTTAAAAAGGCTCTTCAGGCACCCAGGGGGCTGCTGAATCCTACTGATTCTTCAGTCCAGTGAGATGACCCGGTGTTCTGGGCTTCCTGTGTGTAAGGTTGTGGCCACAGTTCTCAATGTATCTGCACCTGTATCTTCATTATTTGTCTGTTGCCACACGACTTTGAAACAGGTAAAAATGGCAATGGGTGATGTCTTTTGGTTCATGTATGAATCGGATTTAAGTGAGGGAGAATTGCACAAAATTGTTGACTTCACTCTCTCTTCCAGAGTCATCTGTGTCCAGTGGCAAGACAAATGTCAAGACAACTGATGATGGCCTGGGATGCAGTGGATGACGGTATCTTCAATGCCTAACCAGGCTCTAAGCACTCTATGGCACCTGCTTTAGCTGACTTCATGGCCATTGAAATAAATTGTTCTCATCCATCCATTCTTCTGGGAGAAGTCTTCATATGCTTGAGGTGGAAACCTCCCAAATTCACTGACAGCTCTGAGACCCCTCAGTTACCCTCAGCCTGGTTAGCCCATCTACCAAAACATTTTACCAGGGTGTGGCCACTAAGCATGCTATAGCTTCCTAGAGCCGCAAGTGAGAGGTAAATCAGGTGGACACCAAAGGCGGAAAGCAGCCCTGAAAATGCTCTGGCAGCCCTCATAAGAGAGGCACTAATTTTCCCTGAACATCCTACTCCACAAGCTGGTTGGGGTAGATTTACTATTAAGTATGTCAAAAAGGATGTAAGTTGCAAATTTTCAAAAGAAGGAATGCAAACTGTCAGCAAATCACATAAAAGAATAATCTAAATCACTAATGAAAATAAAAATGTGCATTAAAACAACTCTATGGCTTGGAGAGACAAAAAAAAAACCAAAATAATAAAGCTGGAGTGTCTATGGAAAGATAGTATATTCAGGCATACTATGGATCTCTTTACTCTTGTAATTTTGGCTGACTTGGTCACTCCCAATCAGCCCAGGGAAGTGACACCACTAATCAAACTTTCTTCTCAGAGTTCTAGGGCTAACACTGGTATGGGGCTGGGGGAATGAGAGGGAATATTCACTACATATTCCTTTATCTTCTGAATTCCCAAAGTCACATGCAATCCATCAACATGATTCCAGTAATGAAAACTTTTTTTAATTAATTAATGATAATGCAAAAGCATTATAGTCACATGTACTCAGTCAAATGAAAAAGCAACAATAATCAAACATCACAACTACTTTCTTGCAATGAAATTTAAGAATAATTAAAATATGACAGTCCACCCATAAACCTGGATCATGCTCTACCAAAAATTGTGTCTTTGAAGAAGAACAGGCATACACTTATAGAAGAAACTTTAAAAAGAGATCCATAAATGGGGAAATCCATTTGCCTGGGGCAACTTATAACCCTGGATACAAGATTTAATTTCCTTGGTCCCCGCAGGAACAATGTGTACCACATGAAGCTGCTTTTTCCTAGCTACTACCCTTCTCACAACTTTTCTCCTGGACACAGCTGCTGATCTTGGGCTCACAAGCCAATGAATCAATACCAACTTCTTTTTGCTCATTCCTATCACCATAAAGATAATGGACTAGGGCCATGGATACAAAATGAGGCAGATGTTGTCAAGCATTGCCAATATGCTGGATTGTTTTGCTTAACTGCACTTCTTTATTACAAAGGAGGATTATACTGGAGCCTGAGGTGGGGAAGCCACTGGAAGGTGACAAAATTTATTTTTTTAAAGAAGTATCAAAGAAACTTGTTTTTTAAAAGAAAGAGCAGATTGCCTTAAACTTACAGAGTTCATTAACAATTATGTCTATTAATTAAAAATGATTACTTGGAGACACACCCAATGTCCCTTAGAAGAATTAAGAGACAACTGAGTCATTGTCAAATAAAAATGGGGGCAGGCCTGAGCTTCTGAAATCACCCTAAGAATGAAGGTACCCACCATCACTGAAATGATAGTTTTAGAATGTTATTACTGAGACAGCTAGAATTCTTAATAGAAATTTCAGGAAACCCAGAGGCTTCCTGACTCATATGTAAATTGGAAGGAAGAATCTGCTATTTTCTGCATGAAAAGTGACTATTTTTATGACTTATTATTAGTTAACCTTGGGCAGGGCTGCCCCTATGTTGGTGTGGGGCTCTAGGAAAATCACAGTGTGACAGATTCATGTAAAATTGGGTTACGGTGAGCACCATGAGTATCTGTAGCCTGCAGGTTGTTTGTTAATAGCACTCGGTTGCACAATTGTAGTGTAGTTTTATGAAATTGTGTTTTATGTATAATTATAAGGAAATTCATGTAACAAGAAAACCAGTGGATCAAAATCAAGGTCAGTCTATCTGCATTCCAAAATCCATCTTCTCCTTTGCATTAGTTAATCAGAGTAAAGTAAACAGTATAGACAGGTTGCAGTCATTGAAAGTTCACCTTGAATATGTCTGGGAATGTGGTGCTTGAATTAGCTAGTTATCTGCGCCCATAGTTACAATGCTATAGTGAGGTATCATGGGGGAGAGACAGGAGTTAGCATGTGCCAGACCAATGTGAGCTATCCCCCCCCCCCCCCACCACACACACACCTTGACCATTATCTTCCTTCAGCCCCAGTGGAAACATCACCACACTCTGGGCTCAAAAGCCTTGGGAATACCAATGCCTTTAGTCCTGGGAAGCAGCCCCTTGTGGGATGTGATATGATTTTTATCAGTGTAAATGACATTAAAGATAAGCAATTACTATCTACTTTGCCACTGCACCCTCAAGACTATTACATTAAAAATAGCACAAGTAATTCCATTTTGCCTTTATCTGACGTTTTGTGAAGTTAAGTTATAACTTTTGTAAGTTACCTGATAATGGGAAAGATACAAGACAGAAAAGTCATAAGACTACTCCTTCCTTTACCTCAGTGTCTCCCAGGCCCTCTACTAATAAGAAACCATGTATCTCAATCCATACAATCATATTTTTCTACTCCCTTCATTTATAAAGTAACTATAGAAATCAAGGTTCTGGGTCCTTGTGATAGTGAGAACCTTGGATCCAATTTGTATCTGAAACCGCATTCATTGTTAAATAAATAATTGTCTGGATACAACTACTCTATGTCTTTATTCTGCCATAACTATTATGGTGACCATGAAGAGACTGAGACTGTGAGTCTCCATGTGATGGCCAGACTTTCACTGAAGGAACACACTAGAGCACTATGATAAGTTTTCTACTGATGAACTTCCTTGGCAAAGAACCACCCTCACCCAGACTTTGACATCCTCCCACACCATATCTAGATACCAACTTCCTTAGATGACTGGTCCCTGACAAAGGTATCATAGATACCAGCTCTAATAAGCCAGCCACTACCCCACTAGGTAAGTTCTTATTGGTCTGGCATCGGGGGAAGTTTTGTATTCAGAAGGGGATGACTAAAAATACAGCTCTTAAATTATGCAAAGGCTGGTCTAAGGTATATAAGACTCTCCATAGGTTCTAAATTCAACCTGAAGAAGAGACTTTAAATCACTGCAAATTAAAGACTTTGAGATGACTTTTAGAAAACTGTGCATGTTGATTTTTTGCTTAAACTTTCAGCAGGAAATAAGAAGGAAAAATGTCACCAACAAGTCCATCTATATGTCTATTTTGTATTGTCTGTATTTTATGTCTTGGAAAATCAAACTAACTTTTTCCTATGTCTTAATCAGCCCCAGGAAGAAAAGTACAAAGTGTGAAAATTTTTCTTTTCTTTAATGTTCACAGTAGTCACGTTGTAAAGAAGATTTGGAACCAATGGAAGGAACCACAAGAAAGAAGAAAGAAAATGAGAGAGAGAGAGAGAGAGAGAGAGAGAGAGAGAGAGAGAGACAGAGACAGAGACAGAGACAGAGAGACAGAGACAGAGAGAGAAAGGGGGGGGGAGCAAATAGTATGCTTCGATCTGCATTCAGACTCCATAATTCTTTTTTTCTGGATGTGTATAGCATTTTCCATCATGAGTCTTTTGGAGTTATCTTAGATCCTTACATGGCTGAGAAGAGCTAAGTTTAATCATTGCACAATGTTGTTGCTATGTACAATGTTCTCTTGGTTCTGCTCACGTCACTCAGCATCAACTTATGTAAATTCCAAATGTAGTTTGAATATTTTATAAATGCTAAAATGTCTGAGTTTTGGGGTACTACTCTGTAAAATTTGTTTTAAGGAAAAATAAGAAATAAGAAAAAATGGGGGGGTGGCTAGGTGGCGCAGTGAGTAGAGCATCGGCCCTGGAGTCAGAAGGACCTGAGTTCGGATCCGGCCTCAGACACAACCCACATAAACAAAAACCTAGCCGTGTGACCTTGGGCAAGTTACTTAATCCCAATTGCCCTCCAAAAAGCAAAAAAGAAAAAATAAATTAAAAATGGGCTTAGGAAAGTAGTAAAGGTAAAGAGAAGTTAAGGAATCAGTGTATAAAATAAAAGGTTAATTTCAAAACTAATAAGCTTTCATCAAAGACCACTGGAGAGATATAAAAAGGAAAGGAAGAAAGAAAGTTTAAACAAGTAGGGATAAGAGGAGAAAGGGAAGAAAAGCTGAAGTAAGTTAAAGTCTGTCTGTACTAAAAGTGTGAATAGGAGAGGGAAGAGGGTTGAAATTAATGGGTTTGGAATTTTGGAAAAGAGATTTGAGAAGGGTTCGATCCCATTGAGATAAGAATAATTTGAGAAAATTTTACAGAAATGTGTGTTCACAATTTCAGACAGACAATATTTTATCAAGTTATAACACTTACCAAAGGAAAACTCTTAGAAGTAAATTTGCAGCATGATATTATTTGGGTGATCTTGCTAATACTATGTCTTTGGAGGACCATTTGATAGACATGTTCTAATCTTTAGGACCTTCCAAGTTCCAAAGCAGAGGAATGGGAATGTGAGGTGGGAGGTTTCCTGGGATTAAAATTGCCAAGTCTGGAGTTAGGAAGATTCATCTTTCCAAGTTCAAATCTTACCTCAGACATTTACTAGCTGTGTGCCCTGGACAATCACTTAACCCTATTTGTCACAGTTTTCTCTTCTATAAAATGAACTGGAGAAGGAAATGGCACACCACTCCAGTATCTTTGCCAAGAAAATCCCAAATGAGGTCACAAAAAGTTGGAGGAGACTAATCGACTAAACAATAAAATATATGTTATTGGTTTCCAAATGTTTGTAATAGGATATATAGGCCTTGAATATATTTTAGTAATAAGTTCTCAAAATGGGATTAAGGATTTTATGGATAAAATGTCATGAGAATTATAAAGAAAGTGAAATTATTTTCCTATTTTGAAATCTGTTTGATAATTTTAAGAGACAGAAGGGCTCATTTTTTTAAAGATTCTTCTTTCAGTCTCATGATGGCAGCATCCCTATCAGATGCAGGGTTTAGGTAAAGATAGAAACAGCAAGTGGTATGTGAAAACTGAAATTCACTTAAGCTTCATGTGAATTATGTATTCCTAATTTGATATTCTTCTTGCAGCTCTGTTGTTAATAGGATCAAAACCATAAGGTTTGAGCTAGTTTACACCAAGTGAACTTGTTATTGGAAAACCAAATTTAGGAGATTGTACTAAATTGTACTGAGTCTTGTTACTGGCTTATTAGAGCAGAATTATCTAAGAATATATGTAAGTGACTAGGAGGAACCCCCTTTCAGAACTGCCCTGAGAATGAGATGTATTCCAGAATGTCCAAGGAAAAATGTTTCCAGGGACCAGATGACTAACTACGCAGAACATCTGGTTCTCAAGATGAAATATGCTGATCTGATGGACAATGGGGGTGGGTACTAGGAGACTTGATGCTGTTTAATATTAGTGATCATTGTTGCATTGCTTTGGTTATTTGTTTCATGGTATCCTATGTTGGCTGAGTTTTCCTGGTCAACTGTGGTGACATGTAAATCTCCTCTCTCAAATTAGTCCATGCTAAGTCCTCTAAGTAGTTTGATCTATAGCCTGACATAGCTTACCTAGATAGTGTATTTAACAAGGTTCACATCCTTAGGGGATATACAAGGTTATGACTCTGATTGTACTCCCTATGCCTCTCACCCTATCCCTTTGATGCTCCTTAAGGCCAACTATCATTCTGCCAAGAAATCTATAAAACATAAAGTATTTCACTAAGTGATTCTGGCAATTGAAAACCCCAGGATCAAGGGGAGGAGTGGGGGGGGGATGTTACATTAAAAATTACACAAGTGACTAGTTTGCCTTTATCATTTTAGGCAGTTAAGCTCCAACTTTTTTTAAGTCACCTGATCATAGGAAAATCACAAAACAGTGAAGGGTGCAGGAGTACTGATCCCCTCCACCAATAAGAAATCAAGTGCCTCAATCTCTACAATACCATTTTCCACTTCCTGCAATTATATAACAAATGTAGAAACAAAAGTTCTGAGTACTTATGCTACCTAGAAGCCAATTTGTTTCTGTAACTGCATGAATTGATAAATAAATTATTGTATGGATTTATTTGGGGTCTCTATTCCACCATAACAGGTCCATAGGACCATCTGACTTGAAGATAAAATGAACATGGACTATCTTACTTTTCTATCTGTATCTCCAGCACATACCATGATATGTTACACATAGTAAAGTACTCGATAAATGTTGTTTTTTTTTTCATTCATTCATTCACCACTGAAAGTGGCAAGGGTCCTACCACCATGAAGGAATATAAGCTTGGGCCAATTCCTCAAGTGAGTGGTTGACCCTTAATCCTCACCCAACTACAGGGTATTAACCTGGTCTTTTTCTACGTGGACTTTCCTGCAGCTTTGGACTTTCCCCCCATGACTTGGTCCATAACTTTCTGTCCTATGGATCTTTTGCCTTTGGGAATCTTTATCTTTGTCTTCAGCTGGATCTGTTGACCTGCTTGGATCTCTTTTATGAGCCACACCTTCTTCCTCATGGGTGAGGGGCCTATTACTTTCCAGCATGCATTAGTCTCTTGTTTCCTTATATTTATCATCCATAGATGATAATATCATCTATGATATTATCATAGATAATAGGGAAAAGAATTCATTTCTCTCTGTACTTGCAAATAAAGCAGGAGTAACTTTCATACAGGGGCTGTTAGGAAGTATAGGTGATAAGAGAAAGGCAAGCTATCCAAAAATATGAGAGAGCTATTATAAAGAAGAAATGGGAACTGACTTAAGAGTCTAAATGAAATGAGTTAGAGGAATAGTTAGTCAGAGGGAGATGGGCTTTGCTCACTGACCCAAGAGTCACATATCTCTTGTATGTGGGTGCCAGTCCTGTCCATGGGAGAATTTTAAAAGTCAAGGTTATTAAGCTCATGTAATGCCTATATTTGCTTTCAGTTCTGTCCTTAGTAGAGTATCTGGCACATAATAAGTGCTTAATAAATGCCTATTCATTAATCATTCACTCATTCTTCAACTTGAAGGTAAATCTTTGGGAAACTAAAATTTTGCTTTCCAATAACCTGAACACCCTCAAAAATGAATTCTCCACCCTCACCCTCCTCCAATGTAAGTACAATACATCATTAAAAGCTTACTCCAATGCCCTAAGGCAGGAAATCCTAACCTGGAGACTGAAGTTTTTAAAAATACATTTTGATAACTGTATTTCAATATAATTGGTTTCTTTCATAAGCCTTATATTTTATTTTATGCACTGACACACTTTATTCAAGAAGCTTTCCTTGAAATATCTCTGTTCTCCACAAAAAAAAAAAATACTCTTTAAATAAAAAAATAGGTATTTCCCATCAAGGGATCTTGAATTGTTTGATGAAATTCCTTAACTGTTTTTCCTACTCAATCCTTCAACCATAAAATGATTTAGCCTGATCATACCCACTATATAGCCCTCCAAATTTTGAAACATATGAATTTCATGAAATTCCTCTTTCCAGTTGCAAAAAATGATAGTTGAAAGTTCAACAATACAATGATTTTTGGCAAAGACACGTAAATGAGAGTGATGTTATAAATTAATGTAGCATTAAGGAAGAATCCTTTTGTAGACAGTTACCCCCAGCTCTTCTGAGTGAGGGTAGATCTCATTTCTGAAGTTCTATAGCACACAAAGAGGATGAGGAATACCTGTTATTCTGCTTATGATGTGCAGTTGGATGGGCAGCCCATGGAGTTAATCTATTAGTACATTATCTTAGACACTGTAAATATACCCACAAATGAACAGAAGGGTTGTCTAGATTTCCTTTGGAAAAGTGCACATTCTCTTATTGATCTACAGATACTCCCTGAAACAATATCCTGTCTTTTTTAATACCAATATCCTTCTAGTGATGTTACTGGATGATTCATAGAATGCTACATTCTCCAAAGAAATAGAATTGAACATTATCCAAAGGGCAAAGGAGAGGTGCATTTTGGGCATGAGCAGCCTGAAATAATAAAAATGAGGGGCTGTGTAGGAGAAGAAGTACAAAGGATTCCATCAGTATGTTTAGAGGGAAAGATAATCCTGATACATAGGAAGAGCAAGGAATGATGACAGGACAGCTTACGTTCCATTGACAAAGGATGCAAGGGTTCTTAATCTAGGGTCTGGGAAATACACATACACATGTTTATATTATATGTATATATATATGTATATATATATATATACACACACACATATATAACTACAAATATACACTATATACATATTTACAAATATACATATGTACACATATGTATGTGGATAGGTAACTGTTTTAATACAGTTGTATTCCTTTGTAATGCTATGTATTTGATTTTACTGCATTAAAAAAATTATTCTGAGAATATAGGCTTCCTTATATTGCCAAAGAGGCCTGTGATACCAAAAAGTTCAGAACTCTTGATCTAGAAGGTGCACAGCAAATTGAGCAAACCCGTTTCTTATGGTTTTCCAGAAGGAACGACACAAGACTCATACCAACATCTGGCATTGCTTCCATTGTTTGTAGGGCTTTTTGTGCAGGATGCAATCTTTTAAATAGAAAAGTGCTATATTTTTTGCCTTCTTTTTATCCTCAAAAACTTAATATAGTGTTTGGCACATAGTAGGCTCTTAGTAAATGAATATTGACTGATTGATTGATCTTTAAATGCTTTAATAGGTATTAACTCATATTCATTACAACAAATGGCTATGATTGCTTCCCTCAGTGGTTAATTGCCAGTGTATACTAAACTACTTTTGTATTATAGAATTATAAATCTTGTTCTCTGGGGAACCATGGACCCAACCTTTTTATTACCCAGAAAGGTCTCAAACTCGGTGCTTCTCTCCTGAAACTTCAACTTTCCTACTGCTTCCTCTCACATTCAATAAAGATACTGAATCTGTTCTTTACCCTCATTCCAGTTTCTGGATTATTCATTTATTTCCTGTATCATCCTACATCATCATTTCCCTCATTAATACCTTAGGATTCCTCTTCTATGTGACTAGTCTTGGACTACATTAACCAGAGCAGTTCTAGACCCGTGGATCCATCCAAATGCGGCAGAGCAAGGAGGGTCTGGCTAGCTAGTCTGCTCTATCAAAGAGCAGCTTTGGACATGCAATGGAAATCCTCAATTCACCAATGCCCATTCTTTCCCTTCTCTAGTATGTTATTTCTGACTATGCACTGGCTCCTTCAGCTTTAGATTCCTACAAGGAAAAATGAAATAAAATAAAACCCTCTCCCACTTCATACATTGTATTTGGACTTAGTGTCTGTAGACACTCTGATTTAATAAAGTAGGCTATTTATTCCTTTGAATCACAATGCTGAACCCATTGTCTTTTCCTACTAGAGTGCTGTTTTTCCCAAAATATATGCTTGCCTAAAAGACTATTTTATGGAGGACTCACACAAGGCAAGCACTCCCATGGTGGTCAGAAGAAATAATACAAGGACACTCTCAAGGTCTTTCTTAAGAACTTTGGAATTGATTGTGTGACATGGGAGACACTAGAACATGATTGCTTGGCATGTTGTGCCCTCATCAGAGAAGGTGCTTTTCCTTATAAACAAAGCAGATTTGAAGCTGCTTAAAAGAAAACATGAGCTATGCAAATTTAGAGAATCCACCCCAAATGGTCACATGGACTATTTGTGCCTGATTTGTGGTAGAGCATTCTGAGTTCATACCGGTCTGATCAGGCAGTCTGAGGCATTGTAACTAGACTCTAGCATAGTGATGTCATTTTTGGTCCTCTTCAAGAACTAAGGACAACAACCAATCTTTCCCTCAGGGCCTATTAATTGTACTTAATTACTATGACACATTAACTCCATTCATAGAATCATAGGATTGAATTATAAGGAACCTCAGAGATCATGTAGTTCAACCACCCTACCTTATCAATGAAGAAACTGAGGTCCATTGAGGTCAACTGTCTGACATCACACAGGTGTGAAGGAGAAGATTTGAACCCAGATTCTTTGACTGTAAACCCAGTGCCTGGTTTTTTACTACACCACATTTTCTACACACACACACACACACACACACACACACACACACACACACACACACACACACACACACACACACTATATTCCCAGAGGATGACGACTGTACATAATCATTCCTATGCGACCTTCTTAGCTTTTGCTCCTAGATTGGAGAAAGTTGCTGGTAGAAAGATGAGCCACAAAATGAAAATTCATGATCTAGTATTTTAACTTGTCTACTGATGCATTCAGAAACAGACTTCCTTCATCTTCCTTTCTTTCCTTTTCAGCACCTTTCTCCAGTCTCAAAGGAAGATACTAATTATAGTTGTAGTCGTAGTAACAGCCATGATGATGATGATAGCATTTATATATCACACTTTAACATTTACAAGGAGCTTTGTGTGATCCCATTTGCTATATCCTCCATCTTTTCTACAGCTAAGCACTCCATGTCTACTCTCAATTCCATCCAACGTTAGCCTCATTTCCTCAAGCATCTACTTCCTCACCATGTACTCTCTACCATCTCTAATCTATTTATTTCTGGGGCTCTTGCACTTTGTCTCAACAAACACAAACTTTTCTTTGGCCTTGCAGCACCCTCTAGTGACCATCCCAATTCTTCTTTCTTTTCATTATAGAACTTTTAAGAAAAAAGTTAAAGAGTTAAAATCTCTCTTCTTTATCTTTGAGGCCTCATCTATTTCAAGTATAGATGACTCCCAAAGGTACATAGAATCATAGGATTTCAAGCTGGAATGGACACGAGAAATAGCCTAGTCCAATCCCTACTCTTTGAAGCAAAGTAGCTCGTTCAAAGTCAACAGTTAACAGGTCTGACTAATATATAATAATCTGACTCACTGATTGATCTTTAACTGCTTTAATAGATATTAACTTGTATTCATTGCAACAAATGGCTATGATTACTTCCCTCAGTGGTTAGTTGTCAGTGTATGATAAACTACCTTTGTATTGTACAGTTCTCTCTACCACAGTGCACCATAATTCTCACCCTAACTTCATATTCCAGTCCTATTTCCAAGTGCTTACTGTAAGGACCCCCAGTAGCCTTCCCACTTGACTAAATGAAGATGCCTCCAGGGAGGCTCAAATCCCCAGAGCCATCCTGCAGTAACTCTGTGAAGCCCTCTTTCATGCATCCCAGGAGCCTGAACATCAATTAGTGGCCACTTCTCCAGGCATTCTTCCCCACCATGAATCACCACCAGTCCTCTGTCTAGGCTCCCTGCTTCTCCCTTGCCCTCACCATGCCTGCTCCTACTTAACCCAGATAGGAACCCCATCAAACCTCCCTAGGATTTATCAGTTTCAGTGAGCCCAATTCTATCTACAGCCCCTACCCTCTGGCTGCCCATTTTTTATAGTGAGTATTTCCCCTCGATAAAGAAGCCTTGCTTTACTTTCTCTCTACTGATTCTGCCTTATATGTTCTGTGTTTCCTTATTTTGCACTTTGAAATCTGGAGCTTCATCAAGTTTCACTGCATTAAGACACCCACTGATCATTTCCTCTTTCAGACTCCATGGCTGCCTCAAAGTCTACATAATCAAATTAAATTCATCCCATTCCTCCTAAAACCAAGACCATATCCTATTTTAATCCTCTCTCAATGACATAATCATTTTCCTGGTTACCTTGGTCTAAACATTGAAGTTTTTATTTCTGTTCTTTACCCCATGACTTCATATCATATCTGTTTCCAAGGCCTGTCAATATTCCTTCTTTGTAATATCCAGCCTTCTTCTGCATTACTTTCAACTCCAGGCCTCCATCATGCAAATTCTTTCAATAGACTTCTAACTAACTAGCCTCACCACTCACCACAGTCCATCATGTGTATCACCCCCAGATTAATCTTCCTCAACTATCATTTTCATCATTCATTTAAAATTATTGTTCTTTCCTTGAACTTGAGCACTTGGTACTACTGTTTTGCTCACATACTATTTGTGGCTTTACTTACTGATATATGTGTTTTTATATATACATGTGACCCTGCTGTGTCACATTGTTTCTGAGGGTAGGGACCAGGTCTTATTTCTGTTTGCATACCAGCATATGGTAGTGCCTCATACAAAGTTGGTGCTTAATAAATCTTCATTGAATTCAAATTTAATATTTTCCCTGCCTTACCAACTTTAATGACTGCCCAGATAGCTAAAGTACAAAATGCTTGGCCTGACTTTCAAGATCCCCAGTGATCTTGACCCAATTTACCTTTCCAGGCTTAGCTTTCACTAGTCAAAAATGTCAATCTCTGTTTCAATGCTAATCTCTGATCAGATTCATTCCTGCTTCCCTAATTTTACTCTTACTGTTGTTTTTCATGCCAGTGATGGAACTTCAGTATCCCACCCACCCAAATATTACCTATTCTTCAAGATCAACATTAAAATCATTCATGATGCTTTTCCCCTTTAGCTTGAAGTGGCTTATCCCTTCTTTGAACTTCCATCATACTTCCTGATCCTTCCACCACTCCATTGACAAGCTATGGTAATATACAATCAATCATTGTAGCTATTTATCTTCCTCACAAAGCTAGAGACAGAGATTGTATTTTATATTTTTTCTTTGTTTTCCCTGACAGTGTCTACATCATAGGCATGCAAACATATTTTGAACTGTATTTTCTTGAATTGCCTTAGGGAAGTTACTACTCAAAGGAACTGTGTATTGAATTCTTTGGTTTAAAAAAAAAAAGAATCTTTTTTTTTTTTTTTTTAGTGAGAACAATTATACTCTAACTTGCCCATTCTAGAAATCCATGATTTTCCTCTATTTTGTTTCTTATACCTTTGCTACACAACTGTCATAAACCACAGGCTTTTTCCCATAGGCTTTTTTTTTTAAATCTATCATATATTTATCCAGGTAGTATTACTGGACAAAAAGCTATTCCATATAAGTGAATTTTCCATATATATACAGATTACTTCCATGATTCATCATTAAAAAACATAATGTTTATTGAGGGAGATTGTTGTATAATTTCCAAAAACAGTATCATCACCTTTTATTGCCCCTTACCCATTAATAATATTGTATTCAACTACCTTGCATTTTTTCCTATTTAGACTTCCCAAATAGAATGGAAACAGGGCTATACTGGAGTTATCTTGTACCAGGTTAGGAGACCTGCTTGTTAAATTTTCAGTTGGAGAATTTAAACCTTAGAAACTGGCAAATGCCATATATCAAACTTTGATTTATTGTTTTATTGATCATCTACATGTAAGAAAGTGTTAGATAAAAGGTTAAGTAACACCAATTATACTTAAACTGGGCTGTGAGTACTTTTTTTTTCCTTCCAAGTTTGTATTCTAATACAATTGATTTTATTAAGCAGTCTCATCTTCTTAACAGATGGTAACAGTCAACTTGTAAAAAATTACATAGTATCATTACTATGAATGATAATAATGATACTGTTAATACAATAAAACTCTTAGGTACTATTTATCCCTCTGCTAAATGGCCTCAAATTTGCAAGGGCAGGGTCAGATTTGTACCACCCCACTTAAAAGTAATGGCCTTAGGCACAAACACTCTTGATTGGTCTGGATGCTTTGAATCAATCAAAAACCTGCCAGTTAAATTCAACAGGAAGTCTGTTCTGATTGAGTGAGGTATTTGATCAGGCCCTAAGGCACTTGTAGAAAACTGGGACTTAGGTTCACAACTAAAGAGAGACTAGGAAGCTCTGGATATAGAGAGGAAGTCTTAGGGACATCAAGAGCTGACCTAAAAAGAATCTGCAAAAGAAGAAAGATAAAAGATTGAGCTATAGGAGAGAAAAGGGAGCTCAAGGAGGGTCAATATCTCTATATAGATCTCAGATCAAAAGATTCAGGCTGATGCCTCCTATATACCTTCTCAAGGACCAAAGAAAATTCCAAGAAAAGAGCTACCCCCCCCCCAACTTCCTCTCTCAGTACCTATATATTAATAGACATATTAATATACTTTGGTTCTTTTCCCAAGTGTTTTAGTTGAGCTTAGTTTTGTTTTACCACAAAGAGTCCAGAGGTTAGCTGAAAATAAATATAAGTGTAAAATAATGCATAAAGCCAAATTTCTTTCTAAATGTTAGAAATTTTCCAAATATGAGACTCAGAGTAATTGCAATTGTGAGTCCCAATTTAATGTAAGTTCTAATTTAATATAAATTCTGTAAAATAGCATAGAAGACAATATATTGCCCCTAGGCTTATATAACAACAAGCATCCTAGCATACTCAGGATGGCTGCTAGCACAGATTCTTTGATCTGCTTCTCTAAAGGAAAGCAACTTTAAAGGGGTCAACAGTCTTATTTTAATTACAAACACATGCACATGTGCGCATGTACACACACACACACACACACACACACACACACACACATCATTCACTTGGCTCAGGGGAAAAAATCAGCACCCTGAACTTCAGAGAAAATACAAATAAAAATTATAAGCAGAAAAAAAAATACAGAGAAAATAACACAAATCAGCAGACAGGACTTTTAGATGTCTGACCAAAGCTATACATAGAGTTACCAGAGAGAGAAGCACCAACATCTGGGTTTGCAAACCTGGGGGTGCTCCTTAATAGCTATCCAGAGTCTCAACCCAGAGTTTCATCAGGACAAATCACAAGAACACTCTTCCAATGAATGAGCTCCAAAGTAAAACCTCACCTCAGAGTATATATACCCTTCTTCAGAGCTAGAGAGCATCACAACCCTCATGACCCACTATCTAATTACAAAGTAACAAAAGGTGTGAGCCTTCCTGAAAAACAAGCCTCCCCTAATCAAGTTCCTCTTGTTGGGCTCCACATGAGGCCTATTAATGGACAGGGAGGATCTTCAGCTCTCATTAACATTACAACTTAAAACAATCTAAATTTGCAATAGGGTGTTAAACTTGAATTTCCTTTTTTCCCCTTCTTCTAGTTTTCCCTATTCATTTATGGCTGGCTACAAAGGTATGCCAGCCTTTGGTTTCCTTCCCTCTTCCCCTTTCTAGTTGGTTGCTTCTGTTGGATTCTGGACAGAAAACAGACAACCAAGTTTGTTAGAGCTGTGTCTAAAATAGGAGAAAAGAGGTTCTGAATGAGGAATAGAGGGGTTCTCTTTGCTTTTAGTTTTAGTTTTCAAGGCTGTGATCCCCATTATTAATAGTTCATGGTCCTCTTTTTCTTGCTTCTTAGACACTATTTTACAAATGGTTTATGTTAGAGAATAAGATGTCTCTAGAAAAGATGGCACTGGATATCCCTTTGCCACTGGGTTAAGTGTTATCACAGTTACCAGAAGTGATATCTTTATGACAATTAGACACATTTCAATGAGATATTTACCTAAGCAAAGCATAAAGGTGGAGGAGGATAATAACTATCCTGTCTCTTGGGCTCTGGGATGCTGGTGTTTCTGTATTGATTCCAACTTCTCTCAAATAAATGACAATAGAACCCTCCTACCTACCACAAGTCTGATTGCTTTTAGATAGCTTTACCATTTGGTCAACTGTAGGCAGCACAAAATATATATATTTTTTTCTAATGGACTCTTTTACATACACATCAAGAAGAGGATTCATTCAAAATTCTTGCTTTTAAATATTTTTAAATCAAAGATGCATTGGCTTTCAACATCATATATGTGTGAATGTAAACATACATATACATGTATATACATACATACATACATACACACATATATACAGAAATACTCTATGTATTTTTCTTATCTAGTAAATGCACTGCTCGGCCCCAAAGAAAAGAATCAATGCAATTTTGAGCTCTGAAAATTCATGATGTATGGGTCTTACTGTCCAACAGTGCTTAGCAATCAGTCTATTTCCTATTTCAAACATTTGTAATACACCTGGGACATTATTATTCAAAAAGCAATTCAAATTGAATTGGAGAGAGAAAAAAGATATGCTTACGGTGGCCAATTCATCAAACTTCCCAAAGAGTTCATTCAGAAGCTTCACCAGCTCTTGAGCTGTACACTGGGATGCCAAACTAGTGAAGCCCACAATATCTGCAAACAAAATGCTGCAAAGAGAAAAAAGCAAACATTAGTGCCATGTGTGTTCTCCACACTCATAATACTACCGCTGCAACACAGTTCAGAAATGCACACAAAGTAACTGGAAAACCCTGAACAACTCAGCATTGAGCTCTGATCCAATATATTTGGGACAGCCTTCTTGGAAAAACTTAAAGGCTTTTCCAAGGTCTGAAAGTCCTATCCAGTGGAATGAATAGTGGGGAAAGTGTAGAGTTGGAATTAGAGGCATTTCATTTGAATCTGTCTTGGTACTTACTAGAAGGGTGATCATGATCAGGTCATTGAACTACTTTGAACCTTATCTGTAAAATGAGAGGGAGAGGATGGTCTAGATTAGGGATTCTTAACATTTTTGTTAAGATGTTAACATGTTTGTGTGTGGGATGCACTTATTTGGCAGTCTGGTGAAACCTATGGATCACCTCCCAGAATGTTTCTAATACATAAAATAAAATACAATAAAGGAAACTGATTATATATAAATACAACTATCTATTTAAAAAAAAGTTCATGGACTCCAGCTCAAGGACCATTAGATTAAATGATGTATAAGGTCAATCAAATAATAAGCTTTTATTGAACACCTACTATGTGTCAGACAATGTGCTAAGTGCTTCACAATCATTATCTCATTTGATACTTACCACAACCCTGGGAAGTAGGTATTATGCCCATTTTGTAATCCATGCTGTCTCTTTATTTTGCAAAGTCATTAAGACTTTGGTCAGGCAGTTGAAATATTACATACCATATTTCACCACATGAGCATCACCAGAACATAATTGTTGCACCTTGGTTTTTTCCCCCCAAATTGTCTTATAACCTTTCATTGTGTAATCATTGCATGGTATAATTCTGTTCATCATAATGCTTAACAGGTAAACAGCAACTATGGTGGCATATGGATATGTATTTATCTCTCACATTGCTAGCTGTGAGACTAGAATTCTGAGCACACACACATTGTCAATATGTTTCTGAAAGCCTACTTGCATGGTTTGTTTAGAGTGCTACAGTACTAATGGTATTGTCACTCAACCCAATGAAGAGCCTTAGGTATAAGGGGAGTGAGTGGGAAGGCAAAACTACCATAAGTAAGTCAAGTGAAATGGCAAGACTTACATCTTTGCAATTTTAACCTATGTTCATGAGTATTCCATGCATCCTAATCTTGCACCAAACATAGTTTAGCAATAAATGATTTTTAAGTAATACTGGCACAATTAAAAAAAGAAAAGATGCACATGATGGTCACACCCCAATTTTTTGTAAAAAAATTTATCATAAAATCTGTGACGATTATGCAGTGAGATATGGTATTTGTTTTTGTTCAGTTTTTTCAATAGTGTCTGACTACCTATGACACCATTTGGGGTTTTCTTGGCAAAGATACTAGAGTGATCTGACATTTCCTTCTCCAGCTCATTTAACAGATGAGGAAACTAAGACAAAGAGAGGTTTAAGTGACTTACCCAAGGCCACACAGCTAGGAAGTGTCTGTGACTATGTTTTGAACTCAGGTTTTTATGACTCTATCCACTTCACCAATTTATCAAGCTTTAGAATCTGTGATTATATACTCACTTTCTACTCCTACAAAACGCCTTTGGAAACTCTATCTAAATGTTAGAAATTTTCCAAACATGGAACTCAGAGTAATTGCGATTTTGAGGTCTAATTTAATGTAAAGTGTAATAAAAGCTATCACAGAACAATATTGAGCATACTTGGCAATACTCATCCCCTGACAACCCAACAGGATTTCAAAATTCAGCCACTGTTGGAGTAAAGCTATCACTATTGTTTGTTTATTTTGTCTTTGTACCTCCAATCACTTATTGCAGTACCTTACAAATAATAGGAGCTTAATAAATGCTCATACAGTTGAATAGTTGAGAAACAATAGGACAAAAATCTGGGCAACAAGTCATGTGCATTGTTTGTTTGTTTGTTTGTTTGCTTTTTGGAGGGGCAGTTGGGGTTAAGTGACTTGCCCAAGGTCACACAGCTAGTAAATGTTAAGTGTCTGAGGCCAGATTTGAACTCAGGTCCTCCTGACTCCAGGGCGGAAGCTCTATTCATTGCACCACCTAGCCGTCCCCATCATGGGCATTCTGTAGAAGACTGATCTTCAGGTGAAGATACTTGGAGAAGAGTAAAAATACACCAGCAGATATCTGAGAAGTGAAGGGAGGATGGGATTCTGATCCAACACTTGATACAATACTCTGGTACCTTAAAAGGTGCTTAATAAATGCGTATTGACTTAATCCCTTGCCAAGTTTTAAACTGCTCAGAACCAGGTTCTGTGCTATGGGAGACAACTCAGGTTTAACAAGCCCAGTCCCATGAAGTTCTGTTAGTCAGTAAATGTGAAGATTCTTAAGTTCCCTTAATTGTCAATGTTTTCTGAAGTTTTTTTTTTTTTAATTGTGAACAGATGACCATGTTATGTAGGCAATAAATGATGGGGAGTAAGCCTGGGTGTTATAATTAAGTAGAATATACACAAGTTAATTTGGCATATTTAATGATAAAGAAAATTATCTGCTGCCATATGATAATTATGCATAAATAATAAGCAATTTATGTAAATGACTAATTATTTTCACAGGCATACCACATTTTTATGTTGTTTTCCTCTCTCTTTAGTTCTGTTTCTATTATTAGCATAATGCCAGTGGTTTTCCCTGATGCCATCTTATTTGGCTTAATTTTCCTCTCTCTTCTTTCTCTCTCTCTCTTAGAAGGATCCTGGGATCACAGACTAAGAACAGAAGGATCCTTGGAGTCTATCTAGTCTGACTCCCTCATTTTATGTGAGAAGCCCAGGAAAATTAAGTCATTTGCTTGATGTCATGCTGGGAATAAGGCACTGAACTCAGGTTCCTTCCTTCCAAATCCAATACTCTTTTTTCATGGATATATACATCCTTGTGTGCACACACACTTTCAGTGATAAAAAGGCGAAGTTTAGGCTTACCACCATCAAGGGTTCCCAACTATATCCTTTGAGTCATTTTCCACTATTGTCCACCTCTTCATGGCCCCATTTGGGGTTTTTGTGGCAGAGATAACTGGAATGGTTTGTCACTTCCTTCCTTTACTGATGAGGAAACTGAGGCAAACAGGGGTAAGTGACTTGCCCAGGGTCACACAGTTAATAAGTGTCTGATGCCAGATTTCAATTCAGGAAGATGAATCTTTCTAACTCCAGGGCCCACTGGGATACCTAGCTGTCCATTAACAATGTCCATGTGGCCTGAAACAGAGTCTCCTTAAACCCTAATGCCTCATTCTAGGAAAGGTACAATAATGGTATACACTAGAACCAGAGGATTTAAGTTCTGCCAAATGGTTGATGGTGTTTTTGCAAAACCATTCAGGTTATATTACAGCAATTCCAAAAGGAGTTTGCCAATTTCATCAGAATTTTCTTCTATGACATAGGTTTCTGTGAATTGGTTTGTTTCATTTTTGTACATTTGAGTCACAATGAAAATATGCAGGCAGCTAGGTAGCACAGTAAATAGAGCACTGGGCCTGGAGTGAGGAAGACTCATCTTCTTGAGTTCAAATCTAGCCTCAGACACTTAATAGCTGTGTGACCCTGGGCAAGTCACTTAACCCTATTTGCCTCAATTTCCTCATCTGTAAAATGAGCTGGAGAAGGAAATCACAAACCACTATAATATCTCTGCCAAGAAAACCTCAAATGGGGTCATGAAAGTTGGACTTGACCTGAAAAAACTGAACAAAACAGACAACAAATGTGTAATCTTTCAGATGACCTGACCAAGTTTTTAATCACTTTGCAATATAAAAAGGCAGCATGGGATAGTGATTAGAGTGCTGGACCTGGAGTTAGTACAGCTAAGTTCAAATACAGTCTCTGACACTTATTTCCCATGTAGCCTCTTAACCCCTCTGTGTGTACACACACACACACACACACACACACACACACACACACACACACTTCCTATTTCACTGGGTTTGTGTGAGGCTAAATCAAAGTACTATTTGAAGGCTGGTTGTTTTTAGAAATTCTTTAGACTTATTAATGTTTTATACTTTCTAGTATTATAGTTTAGAAGGGAAGGCTCCGGGAATGGTGGTAAGTCAGTAGAGGCTTCCTACAAATAGCATTTGAGCTGACTCTTAAGAAATACCATGGATTTTAAAAGGTGGAGATGAGCATTTAGGATATAGTGGCCAGCCATGGCAATGTCATATAAAAGGGAGATGAAAAGTCATATATGAAACAAAGTAAATGAGCCATACCACCATTGCAGCAGGACAGTCAAGTCAAATGGTTCCTCCCCAGAACCATGTGATTTTCCACCTGAAAAATATCTTAGCCTTAGTTCAGTGTGGTGGGAAGAGGCCTATTGATAGTAGCTGCTCAAAATCTGGCAGATAGCTCTTTCTTCAGGGTCATTTGAGACACTCTCTTCAGACCTTGGACATTCCCATTCCTTATCCTGGAATGAAGTATTAGAGATTATGGAGAGCCTGATTCAGGGAATTTGGACAGTTATGGGAACCCTTGATGGTCTTAAGACTAAGCCGAGCCTTTTTTTTTTTTTGGTCTTATGAAGTAAGTGTGCGCATGTGTGTATATGTGTGGTGTGTGTGTGTGTGTGTATAATTGCTATTCATTCATATCAGTTGTGTCTGACTCTTCATCATCCCATTTTGGGTTTTCTTGGCAAAGATACTGGAGTGGTTTGCTATTTCCTTCTCTAGCTCATTTTACAGAGGAGGAAACTGAGGCAAACAGGGTCAAGTGAGTTGCCCAAGGTCACACAGCTAGTAAGTGTCTGAGGCCAGATTTGAGCTCATGTCCTCCTGACTCCAGGGCCAGCTTACTACCCACTGAGCCACATGGCTGCCAAGAAGGAGGGAGGGAGAGAGAGGAAGAAAGAAAAAAAGGTGTGTGTGTGTGTGTGTGTGTGTGTGTGTGTGTGTGTGTGTGTGTCAGAGAAAGAAGGGAGAAGAAGGAGAAGGGGAGATTTGGAGAGATGGAGAGAGAGAGAGAGAGAGATGGAGAGAGAGAGAGAGAGAGAGAGAGAGAGAGAGAGAGAGAGAGAGAGAGAACGAGCACATTGGATTTGGAATCAGAGGATGAGTTCAAAGCCTTATATGAGCTACATTTGAGTTCTATGAAGGATCTTCTTGTCCTTAGGAAAATGTCTAGTTACTAGATCCTAAATGTTCTCTCTGCCTTTTACCTCTGCAGGGATTTGAAAATGCACCCCTGCTTCAGATAATCTATATAACACAGACAGTGCATTATCTAGACTTCTGTGTGCTCTGGAAAGAAACTTCTTCACTAAACCACTATGTGGTTTTTTAAAGAGCTTCCTCCAACATATATAGCCCTTTGTGTATTAGGCAAACCCAATCCCAGGAATCCCTTGTGGGGACTGAATTTCATCATTTTTCACTAGCAATACAACTGCCAGACAGACATAGTGCTAATTTTAGCTTAACTTGTGATTACTAGTGAGTGCAGTAATGCTAAAGATAACAGTACTTAAGCCCACAACAATGAAAAATCAATAAGCAAGTCTGTACAGCATAAGTTTAAAGCATTATCATAAAATAAGAGGGACAATGAAAAAGCATTTCAAAATGGGAGCCTCAGCAGGAAATCACCATTTCTATAAAATAATCAAGGAAGTTCAGTCATAGGAACTGCCTGAACTACCACAAAAACCTACATAAAAAAAAAGACCCCAAATTAAGTGAAAATTTTGAGCCAAAAGGTACCTTAGTGGCCTTCTAGTGCAACCTCATTTTCCAGATGAGGAACTGAAGCTCAGAGAGTTTAAGTGACTTGCCCCAGGTCACAAAGTTAGTAAATATCAGAAGTAAGAATTGAATCCAAGGGTTATGATCCCCAAGCAGCATTATGTTGAATCTAAGTGGATTGTTAAATTTTCATCGCAAATATGTAGATCTTAGAAATTGACAAACCCTACAATTAGGGCTTGATTTATTATTTTATTGACTGTCTACACTTTAGAAAATTGTGGAGAAAATGCTAACAAAATAAAATAATTTTAAAATGGGTCTTGTGCACAGTTTAAGTTGGTTGTTAAACATAAAGGAACCACGCCCCCCCTTCACCTAGGCCAGCAATCTTTGCACTATACTACTCTGTCCATTTGTCACAGTGTAATGGAAATGAAAATTTAAAGATCTTCCCTGCCCCTAGGCCCTTTGATAAGCTTAAGAGACTTTGAGAACCTTCCTTGATTTGAAAATATACTCTACCCCTAATAGGCTGAATATGGTCACATGGAGCCTGTGGCAGGAGGCTTGGTTTTCAGGAATGCCTACACATGCTGTGTGATTAGGCAGGGCGTCAAGAGGGTGGTTACATTCTCTGAGCCTAGAGAAGGTTATATAAACCCTGATGGGAGGCTTTGCTTTGGGGCTCACTTTGAGAAGAGTTGAGTGATTTGACCAGATGAGACTCTGGGCAGCCATTGAGAGCCCCCAGGCTTTGAAAACCCAGATGTTGATGCTTCCCTCTCTGGTAACTGTGATTTGGTATTGATGTAATGGTTGGGCAGTTTGGAAGCCTGTCTGGTTGATCTATTTGTTTCTCTGTCTTGTAAGTTCTGTCTGTATACTTTGAAGTTTGGGGTGCTGACCTTTATCCCATGAACTAGGTAAATGATATATGTTTGATTGATTAAAGTAAGCTTGTTAATCCATTTTGAGTTGTTTCCTTTAGAAAAGCAGATCTAAGAACCTGTGTTAGCAGCCACCCTAGGGATGTTGGGGTGCTTGCTGCTACACACAATTTGGAAATACTGTGTAATGACTCTTTCCAAGGGTTCTTAATCCATTTTTTGTCATGGACCCTTTGACCAGCTGGTGAAGCTAATGGACCCTTTCTCAGAATAATGCTTTTAAATGCATAAAATAAAATAAATAGGATTAAAAAGGAAACTAATTATACTAATATATTGTATTTATATATATTTTAAATTCATGGACCCCAGGTTAAGAACTCCTGACCTAGAATTATTATATCAAATGTTCTCCCCAACTGTTATATATTCCCCATAACACCAGAGGGTGCTCTGGGGTTTCTGTGAAGCCATCTCTGATTCAGAGAGCTGACTTGCCTTTCTCCCCCTAATTCTTTATAGGTAGCAACAATTATTTGATTAGTCTAGGGCCTTGGTCTGGATTTACCCAATCAGCTCTCACCTCCACAATCCACTCCCCTAGTGGGTCTCCTTGTTGAGTTTTGGTGGAGAACTTCCACTAAGGCATAACTACCTACAGATCTTATGTATATTATCAGAAAGGAAGAAAAACAAATAGGTCAGTGTACCCAGTATGGGTGTCTTCTCCTAGGTTACACAACCCTGTTAAGGGTTAGGACCCTTTCAGCAAAGCAGGGCCCAAATGCCAGAGCTTAGCATCTCTGCCCCTCCTTCCCCTGCTCCTCCCCTTTCCCAGCTTGCCCACTTTAGGATTTTCCCACTTCCCCAAGTGTCAGTTTCCAAATAGGGCACATGTATTAAGAAGTAGATGCTCTTCTGTTAGTTTCTCTTGCAGGGAGCTCTGGGAACTCTTAGATGAAGAAATTTTTTCTCCCTGTGCAGGTCAGTACCTTCAATGCAATTCATTATCTCAGCTCTTACTTGAGGGATTAAATGATTTGCCAGGGGTCACACAGCCAGTGTGTGTAAGTGGAAGAATTTGAACCTATACCTCTCTAACTCTGAGTCCAGCTCTCTGTCCCCTAGGCCATGCTCCCCCATAATTCACAGACCAAAATTCATTAGGCATATTCCAATACCTCCATATCCTCCCACCCTTTGTTTCAGTCCCCAACAACTGGACAGGGTCATTTCACTACACAGTCTCATCTACAGAAAAAGATCTATTTTTAATCCCCTTACCTGGACTTAAAATTCAAGTATAATAATAAAAAGTACAATCCCCAAATCATGAAAGAATGGAGTATTAAATAAAGCAACTCATGACATGAACCAGTTTCTATAACAGGTAAAACCTGGGGAAACTTTTTAGCCTATAGGAGCATGTACTTATCTTAGCCAAGGAGATCTTAGGGGTTGGACAAATGACCTCTAAGTGTTGTTCCTGCTCTGAATACATGACCCAACAATAATCTAGGGAATTTAACCTTTCCACATATCTGATTTTCTTAGTGCCAAGATAAAAATAATATGGCTATAAGTTACATCACACAATCTTGATCATGACTGAAAAATCTAACTCAAATTATCCAAACTTTCACACAGCATTGGGGATAATGTTGACTTCTAAAGCCTACTTAAATGAGTCCATGAAATACAAAAGGTTTTAAAAGATAAAATAAGTATCATTCAGAAATCCTATAGAAATAATATGGACTGGCATGATACAGGAGGGAAACACTACTTTCCACATTGAAGCCGCAGATGCTGATAGATTGTTAGAGGTGTTTGAGGCAACAGTTAAAATTTCAGTATGAGCTTCATACCTTGGAAATCAGCTAATTACAGAGACAATAAAATAGCAGTTCAAAATGGGCATTTCTGTAGAAAATTACTGCAATTTATGTAAAATAATCAAGGAAGGTCAGTAATGCTACAAATCAGGACTTGATTTATTGCATTGTTGATTTCTAGACTTAAGAAAGTGATGGAGAAAATGGTAATAATGTAGATTAAATTGCCCTAGGTATCAGAGTCAGTTGTTAAATATTTATCAGCACACTCCTAGAAGAGAGCCTTAAAAATATATGTATATACCTACATACATATACATATACACATATGTGTACGTATATGTGTATATATGTATGTATGTCCATATACATACATACACACGTGTGTGTGTGTATTTCATTCTATTCTCCTCTCTTTCTAGAGATCCAATCTCAGGCATAGAGAGGCATTGTGATATTGTGATTTGTCTAAAGTCACAGATCTGATAAGGAACTGAGATTGAATTCTTGACACTTGGTATAGTGTTATTTCTACTACCCCATATTACCTCCCCATACATCCAAATTGCATCGCTCCATGAGGAGGTGGTAAACCAGAATATAGTTCTAATAACTACCATCTCAGATATGACATTTACTCTATGACCATGGGCAAGTGAGAAAGTCATTCACCTGAGCCTCAGTTCAGCCATCTCTAAAATGGAGATAGCCATTTATCTTACTTATGCTATATAGAACTTGTTTGTACATAGCTGTCTTCTCCCATTAGACTGTGAATTTCTTGAGAGCAGGAATTGTTTTTTGCCTTCTTTGTATCCTCAGTGCTTAGCACAGAGCTTGGAACACAGTGGGCACTCAAAACATGCTTACTGATTGATGGTCAATTAGTATAGCCCACCTTATAGGAGTGTTGGGAGGTAAATTCTTTGAAAATATTGTGATGCCATAAGAGTAAGAGTTATTTTTATTACCTCTATAGTGAAGCATAAATTCCACATTTGTAATCATAGTTAAAAAGCCTCATAATAATGAAAATATTTAGAATTAGAATTTACAAAGATCTTCCCCCTCTGCCCCTTGTTGTCATAGTGTGGTAACTATATATAGATATATGGTGTAAGCAAACATCGAAATGCCAAAAAGACTCTCCATTTTGGAATTAAAAATAGTTTCAACCAAAATATCTTCCTAAAGACTTGGGATAATGTGTAGTAGCACAATCCTCATTACCCAATTTTAAATTCAGGGTAATGTAATTCACTGAGTGGCAGGCCCACATAAAGGAACTAAATTGTGACAGCTGAATGTGTTAAAAATATCTGCGTGAGGATGTGATTATAAGGCAGAGAAAGATTTTTTTTTTTAAATTAAGTATCAGAATCATAAGGCTGAAAGGGTTTTTGTAGGCAGGCAGTTAAATTCCCAGTTTTCAATGAAAAGAGCACTTGGACTTGAAGCCAAGAGAGACCAGGGTTCAAATCCCAATTCTTATACACGAGAAAGTCACAAAACCTAATTCTGGACTCTAAACCTTAGTTTACCCATCTATAAAATGGGGACAATACCTTACATATTTCTGAGGAGTAGCTGAGATAATATGTGTTGTTTGTTCAGTCATGTTTGACTCTTTGTGACCTTTTCACGGCAAAGAAACTAGTGGTTTGTCATTTCCTTCTCTAACTTACTTTACAGATGAAGAACAGAAGCAAAACAGAATTAAGTGACTCACCCAAGGTCACACAGTTAGGAAGTATCTGAGGCCACATTTGAACTCAGGAAGATGAGTCTTCCTGACCTCAGGCCTGGAGCTTGATGCACTATGGCGCCACCTAGCTGCTTTGAGATAATATGTAGAAGGCACGAATAATATGTATTAGGGTATGCTGGGGTTATATCATGCTCAGGAAAGTGAATAATTAATATTTTTAGGAAACATTCCAACTTGGAAATTGGCCACTACAAAGTAGAGCTTGATTTGTTGTTTTGTTGATTGTCTATAGACTTAATAAAGGGTGGAGAAAATGTTAATAATGTAGAAAACCAATAAATAATTATGGGATTTTTCTCTCTCTCTTTTTTTTTTTTTTAGTGTGGATAACCTTAAAAGTGTGTCATGCTATTTCAAGGGCCAGTTAAATATTTACCAGTACCCCTTGGCTATTTATTATTATCAATATCACTACAACTAATTATTATCATCTACCTCTGCTGGAAATTTTTGTTAGTTGCTTTGTAGGGAAACTATTCAGATATCAGATGAGCTGGTCATTGAGTTTTCTTCCATTCTGAAATTCTCTGATTTTACAACAATTGATAAAGTCTTCAAGTCATACAATTACTGGAGGGGATAAAATGGAGATATGTGGACTGAATAACAATATAATTAGACTGGTTTGGGACTTAAGAGTCTTTGCTAACACTTTCATATCAACTTGACAAGAAGTCTCCAATAGAGTGATCCAGGTATCTGCATTTGATTCCATACTGTTTAACATTTATAATGATGATTTTAATTAAGACAAAGGTGTAATGCTTATCATATTTGTCATTGGCACAAAGCTGAGAGTAATAGCTAGAAAGGCAATGACAGAATCAGGATCCAAAAAAGACCTAAATAGGCTAGAGGACTGGACTAATAAGATGAAATGAGATAAATGTAGTGTCTTACACTTAAGTACAACAAATCAATTTCCTTTTTTCCTTTTTTTTTACATTAATACATAGTCATGGGTTAAAACAAACATTCCCATAACATAGTGTAATAAAAAAGATGATTGTATATAAAATTGCAAATCTACTAAGTATGATTTGGTATTCCTTTCAAATATACATCAAAATTATCATGTAAATTTCTTTTTTTTCTTTTTTTTCCTACCCTACCCCTTCCCCATCCTAGAGATGGCTACCATTAGACACAAATAGGGGTAGTGTGTGTGTGTGTGTGTGTGTGTGTGTGTGTGTATGGGTAAAATTATTCATTACATGCTTCCATTTATCAGTTCTTTCTCTGGATGCAGATAGCATCTTTCTTCATATGTCTTTTATAGTTAATTTGGGTATTTATAATAGTGTAAATAACTTACTGCAAGTTGTTCTCAAAACAACATTACTGTTACTGTATACAGTGTTCGCTTGGTTCTGCTCATTTCAATCTTCATTATTTTGTGCAAGTTTTTCTAGGATCAGTAAGATGATCATTTCTTATAGCACAGTAATACTCCATCACAATCATTCACCATTCCCCAACTGATGGGCATTCCTGCAATTTCTTGTTCTTTGTCACCACAAAGAGAATTGCTATGAACATTTTAGAACATTTAGTTTCTTTTCCTTTTTCTCTAATCATCTTTGGAAATATACCTAGTAGTGTATTGCTGGGTCAAAGGGCATAGGTAGTTTAGTAACTCTTTGGACATCATTCCAGATTGCTTTCCAAAATGGTTGGATC
Source organism: Gymnobelideus leadbeateri (assembly GCA_011680675.1). Taxonomy (NCBI): domain Eukaryota; kingdom Metazoa; phylum Chordata; class Mammalia; order Diprotodontia; family Petauridae; genus Gymnobelideus; species Gymnobelideus leadbeateri. Next base: position 275,767 of record WOXC01008825.1, read on the forward strand.
AGTTCAGAAATACAAAATGAGGGAGCGCAATAATCACCCTCCAAAAGATCTAGGGGTTTTAGTGGGTTGTGAGTTCAATAGGAATGAACATGGCAATGTGGTCATCAAAACAGGCTGATGCAATTATGGACTACATTAAGAGAGAAATGTATTCCAGGAAAAGGGGGGGTAATAACCCTCCATTCTGCCCTGATCAGCTTAGTATTATGTTCAATTCTGGGTACCACATCTTAGGAAGGATGTTGCTAAGCAGGAGATTTTCCAGAGGAGGTCAAGATCAAATGATTCAAGATCACTAGGTCTTCAAGCTTATCTTTTGGACTAGATAGTTCTGAGGTCCCATCCAACTCTAAAATTTGGTGCTTCTATGAAAATAAAACCATGCATTCTCTCAACTCTTCTTGCCTAGTCCTTTATTATCCTACAACTGACAATATCATAGGATTGAGAGCTAGAAAGGGGCCTTAGAAATTATCTAGGTAAACTCCTTTAGTCTAAAGTTGAAGAGGTCAACCCCAGAGAAATGAAATAACTTATCTAATTCTATATAGCTGATAAATAGGAGGAATTATGATTTGAATTTAAATCTTGAACTCTAAATCCATTCTCTTTCCCATATCAACATGGTGCCTCCTCTCCACAGGCCCCTTTGTACCCTGGAGTGTTGTCAGGATGACAGACCTAATTACTCCTACCCACAAAGCTCCTTCCCTCTCACCACTGTGATCAATCTGCATCAGTTTCACATGGGAAGACAAGAGGTCAAGGATGTTCACAAGGGCTAGGCAGAAGCTTGTTCTGAGCCCATATATCTAACAAATCCTGCTTTTTTAAGTCATACCATTAGCAACAGGGACAACGTAGCACACTCAATTGAGGCTGAGGCTTAAAGTCAGGAAGACCATGGTTCCTATCTTGTTTCCAACACTTCCTAACTATGTGATCTTGGATAAATCACTTAACCCCAATATACTTCAGGCAAGTCCGTAGAAATAATGCTTTAAGTCACAGCCAAGTTGTAGTCTGTATAGGTAGACAGACTTTCCACAGCTGATGCTCTCTACAATGAAGAAATCACAGGTATTGGGCATGCAAATTAAATCATATCCCATTTGTATTGATGGGTAGTAGTAGCATCTCAAAGGGGACAGAGTGCTAGGCACAAAGTAATGAAGACCTCAGTTCCAAGTTCACCTCCCATACTAGTCCTGTGACCACCAGTAACTCATTTAATTTCATTCAGATGCAGTTTCTTCATCTGCAAAGTGAGGATAATACCTACATTACCTAACTGACAGGGCTGCCATGATGGTCAAATGCATTAATAACATATATTAAGTGCTGTGTAAGCTTGAACTTGCTACAAAAATATCAGTTGTAATTATCAGCAGATTAGATCATCATCTGATGAAAACAAATCTCTAGAAGCAATTTTCACCACAGGAAACAGTTAGAACTCAGGTCATGTCCACTTTGCCTTCCCTTGAATCATAAATGCATCATTAACTCAGACCCTTTGTTGGCTGATTCAATTTGTGATGCTGTTTTAATTTAATCATCATGAGTATGACCACTGTCTCACTGCTCAACATTCCCACAAATAAATGTATCTGCCTACTCCACTAACTGATCCCACTGCCCCTTCTGAACCACTCCTTATTGTTGGCTGGAGACACCCATGCTCCAACCCAACAGCCATTTCCCAGTATATAAAAGGGCTACCATAGAAGACTTACTCTGTTCAGCATAAGGGGCAGAACTAGAACAGAAGAGGCACAGAGACTGATCTCCAGTTCATGTAGAAAAAACTTATAGATTAGCTGGCCAAAATTGAAATAGTTTGCCTTGGGATGCAATGGGATTCCCAACATTAGATGTCTTCAAATTGGAGTTGGATGACCACTTGTCACTGAGGATATAGAGAGGATTTCTGATCAGGTTGGACTAATCAGGGGTGGGGAACCTGTGACCTCAAGGCTGGAGGCTACAGGTTCCCCACCCCTGGACTAGATGGTCTCTGAGATACTGCCAAATCAGATTCTGTGACTAAGACTAACTATCAACCTCAGAAATAAGCAAGTGCTAGGAGTACTTTTGCTGTGGTCCCTATCTGTTCCTGCCCTGGATGTGATCATAAACAAACAATATATGGATTTAAACAGGAAATCTAGTAACTGAATAGAGTGATAGTAGAAGGGCAGGAATGAACATTCATAAGCAAGTCTAGTAGGGAATTCATTGAGTCAAGCTGTTGAGGAGTAAAAACAAACAGCCAGGAGAGTTTTATTAAGTCCTATGGTTCAGTTATTTCAGTCATGTCTGACTCTTTGTGATCCCATTTAGGGTTTTCTTAGCAAAGATATTGGAATGGTTTGCCATTTCCTTCTCCAGTTCATTTTACAGATGCTCAGTCACTTACAAGTAGTAAGTGACTGAGACTGGATTTGAAGTCAGGTCTTCTTGACTCTAGGCCTGGTATTCTATCCACTATCCCACCCAGATGCCCTACTGAGTTCTAGGGAGAAAAAAAAATAAGAAGAAAACTGACAAAGGAAAGCCCATTATGCCTAATAGCAGATGTAAGGCATCGCATTGGAATCTAGAAGAGAGCATTTCTTAACTGAGTAGTTTTATTATTATTCAATTAATATTATAATTGCTCTCATCAATGCTATAGAAAAAGCACTGCATTTGGAGTTGAGGGATTTGAGTGTGAATCTGAGGTTTCCCAATTATTACTTGAATAACTTTGAGTAGATCATTTAGCCTCTTTTGATGTTTCTGCTTGTTTCTAAAAGAAGGGAGCTAGACAAATGAATTTCAAGGTGTCTTTCAGGTCTAAATGAAGAAGGAGGAAGGGGAGGGAGAAGGGGAAGGAAGAAAGAGGAGGGGAAAGGAGGAGGAGGAAGAAGAGAAGGAAGAGGAGGAGGAGAAAATGAAGAAGAAACAGGAAGAAGAAGAAGAACAAGAAGAAGAAGAAGAACAAGAACAAGAACAAGAACAAGAAGAAGAAGAAAAGAAGAATGAAGGGAGAAGAAGAAAGAAGAAAAAAAAAGGAGGAAGAGGAGAAGGAATTGTCCAGGATCATATAGCTAGTCGATATCTGAGCCAGGATTTGAAGTCTGGTCTTCCTGGCTCCAGGTCCAGTTGTCTATTCACTGTGTCACCTAGAACAAGGAAATATCCTCTAGACTATTATCATCGTTGTCGTCATCATCATCATCATTGCTTACATTTATAGAGTGCTTTAAAGTTTATGAAGCATTTAATAAACACAAAATTTGATCCATGGATACAGATCAATAACTTGCCAGCAACTTACTATCATAGAGAGTTTCTTGAGACAAGGTCAAATGACTTGTCAATGGTCACAAAGCTAGTATATGTCAAAATGTGAACCCAGTTACTCCTAAGTCCAAAGTCAGCCCTCTATCCATTATGCCATGCTACTGTCTCTGGTGAGATAAACACTAGAGGTATTATTGTCTCATTACCTATAAGAAAACTATGGGCCAACAATGCCTAGAAGTTTACCTCTACAAATTTGAAATCCAGTCTCTCCTGACCCATATCAAGGGCTTTCATCCCAACATTAAGTTCTTAGAAGTAAGAAACTGTAACAAAGGCATGGAGGTTTGGAGTGAAGAATGGAGGTAGGAGAGATATTAAAAGGAAAAACCCTATCCTAGACACTCCTCCCATATCTAAGCCCCCATGAAGAAGGAGTTGGAAGAAATCCATGACTTTGGACTTCGCTCTCCCTTCTGTAAAGTTGTGCTACTCCTTACCATTGAGGCTTAACATTTATTTCAAAGGCTAACTCACAAATTCTCCCTTCAGTAACACCAGTCATGCCCGGGAGGCCTGAAAAGGAAGGCAATGTAGCTGGACGGGTGAGAAGACAACAAGCAAACCTCCCTTAGTTCTTTGTACCTGATTCAAAGGCAATTGCCTTAAACTCTATATGAGTTACGCCTTTTCCTCCTTTTCCATCCTCCACAGCACATAAGAAAGTGCTCAATCCACCACGGGATTTAATAAATAACCAGTGACTTGATCTGTCAACTCTAAATGGGATCAAATAAAGATTTACACTATAAAGCAGAACTATATTAAATGCTGGCATATCTGTGCCAGCATTTTTTCATGTTTTCCATTTCTCTTATGCCCACTGGCCCACCACTGATGAGAATTGAGCATTCCTTCCAATGCATTTAAGTCAATTATGTTGGATGTTGAAAAAAATAAGAAAAATATATATCCTACATTATACTAGGAATTAATCCATCAAAAAGCATTTACTGTATGGGGGGTGGTGGTGCGGCTAGGTGGTGCAGTGAGTAGAGTGTCGGCCCTGGAGTCAGAAGGACTTGAGTTCGGATCTGGCCTCAGACACTTAATGCACACACAAACAAACAAACAAACAAAAAAAAACCTAGCCGTGTGACCTTGGGCAAGTTACTTAACCCCAATTGCCCTCCAAACACACACACACACACACACACACACACACACACACACACACACACAAACAAAACAAAAAAAAAACATTTACTATGTGCCAGGCAGTGTACCCCAACATTGTACCAGGTGTTGGGAATACAATGACAAAAATGGAACAGCTCCTGTCCTGCAGAGATGGCAGAGGTTGGGTGGAAGGGGTTTGGGGAGAATCTAATAGAATCAGGTTTCACTAGCTTTTAATCCTAACCATTGCATGAAACATAACACAAGCCATAGTGGGCAAAGGTTTGTTCATGTTGCCCTCAAACACTTGTAGCATTTACTGTTGGAAAGGGCATTAGAAATTTTGTCAAGGGTTCCTAACCTTGTTTGTGTCATGATCCCCTTTGAATCAGGTGAAACCTATGGATCCCTTCTCTGAATGTTGTTGAAAATAATTTTATTCAGTCATTTCAGTCATGTCCTTCCTTTTGTGACCCTATTAGGGTTTTCTTGACAAAGATACTTGAGGGGTTTATGATTTCCTAATCCTAAATGCACTCATTTTACATATGAGGAACTGAGGCAAACAGGGTTAAGTGACTTGGCTAAGATCACACAGCTAGTAAATGTCTGAAGTCAAATTTGAACTCAGGAAAAGAATTCTCCCCGACTCAGAACCTAGTACTCTGTTCACCTAACTGCTCTATCCATTGAGCCATCTAGCTGCCCCGCAAGTAAAACACACAGGGCTAAAAAAGAAACAAATTATATTGAAGTACACTTTTCAAAATATTAAAACATTATGAACCCCAGGCAAAAAACCCTTGATCTAGTCCAAAGTTCAGCCCCCTTCATTTTACATATGGGGAAGCTGATGAACAAATTCTTTCCACTCTTAACTGAACCAGAACTCTTTGAACTACTAAGTGGATCAGAAAAACAAGTCACAGGTTGAAAGGGGAAAATTGAGAAAGGAAGTTTTTGAGATTCCAGTACATTTTCTATCATGCTTCACTCCTGTTGAGACTAGTAAGCATTTCCTGTGCTGCATTGCAGAAAGAATTAGCTGCTATTAGCTTTGAAGCAGTAAGTATTAAGGGACCTGCAACTGGAAAACTAGATGTACAAATAGAGACAATCAGAGGGAGCCCCAAAAGGTTAAGAAATAAGCAGAAATTACTTCTTGGGAAATAAGCTTAAGAGGAGGTGGAGGTGGGGAGGTGCAACTTTGTCCATTTTTCCATCAAAATATTGGTTTCCATTTTATTATGGACCAAGATTATATATTAAGTAAAGGGCTGCTGTGCAACACATTAGGATTTTAAGGAGAAGAGGGTCACTTTTTTTTTTTAATTTACCTAAATCACAGTGAAGTACTCACTCATTCTGGGATGCTCAAATCAATTAGTTATAGCAGACATCAGATATTGAAAAACCAAATCTCTCTAGTACCAGGGTCATCCTTTTCCACTACTTACCAATTTGTACTTGGGGACATGGAAACAGCTTTCAAATAGAAGGGCAGGGGAGCACCAGAAATTCATAATGGGAAGAACATTTGTAACTAAGCTGAAGACATCTGGGAAGCTTTGGCAATACTGAGATCACAAACGAAAAAGGTGAGGGACCCTTCTGACTATTTCTGAGTGAGATGCCATAAAAGTACGGAAAGGGACAATTAGACCTCCATCTTTCACTGTTTGGGGTGTCTTCTGTCCTTTGTGGGCCCAAGGATTAAATGGGAATTTTGGTATTGTGTCCTCTGTACTATTAAAGAGAGACCTTGAGGTTTTTTTTTCTTTTTGTTTTTTTTTTGGAGGGGGGAGGCAGGGCAACTGGGGTTAAGTGACTTGCCCAAGGTCACATGGCTAGTAAGTGTTAAGTGTCTGAGGCTATATTTGAACTCAAGTCCTCCTGACTCCAGGGCAGGTGCTCTATTCACTGTGCCCCCTAGCCACCCCAGCGACCTTGAGTTTAAAGGGAATGTCTTAGCTTAGGGTGGGGAGGGAAAGGGAAAAAACATTTCTGTATGTCTACTAGGAGGCAGGCACTTAACAGCTAAGTGCTTTTACAAATACTATCTCATTTATTCCTCATCAAAATCCTGCAAAGTAAGTCCTATTATTAACTCCATTTTTACAGTTGAGGAAACTGATACAGACTGAGATTAAGTGATTTGCCCAAAGTCACACTGCTAGAAATTTCAAATGTCACATTAGAACTCAGGTCTTCCTGACTCCAGGCCTACTACTCTGTCTACTCTATCATCAGTGGATAGCCCAATAAACTAAAGATCAGGACTGATACCAATCAGAACACTCAGTCTTATAAAGCAAGTTACTCACAGAATAAGTCTTTTCCTTATCTTCCCAATCTAAAGTAATTTGTCCCTTCACGTCCTCTTGAAATATTGTTGGTTTGTCCCTTAAAAATAAGGACTTAATCCCAACTGTATTCCTATTTTGGTTATTTATACTTCTGCCCTACCTACCCTGTTATTTTGTAGGCTCTTTTCAACTAGAGACCATGTGATATTTATCTTTGAATCCCCAGAACATCTGGACTATAGGAGTTGATTGATATGAGGAGCACTAGTCTAATGAGAAGAGCCCTTGATTAAAGTTAGAGAGCCTCTTTTCAGATTCTGGTTGTGCTGTATATTGGCTATCTGAGATTGGGGAGATCATTAGCTTCTGTTCCTTGGTTTCTTTACCTGTAAAACAAGGGGTCATGGGCTTATCTCTTAAGGTCCCTACTTTCTCTAGATCTGTGAAAAATTTTCTCTAAAATGACTATTAGACAAATTCATTTCGAACCAAGAGAAGTTCACCATGCATATCTACCCTAAGTTCTTGGGAAGGTCAGTCTATTTAGAGGTGAACCAACCTTTTGCAAAGTGATCACACCTCACATGATATGAATAGGGTTTCTGTGGCAAAATGGAAAATGAACTTTTATTTCCCCTCTAAAAGAGTGTAAATGGAATTAGGGTAGCAGTGAAGGCATGTGTTCAAATTCCACCTCATATACCTATGCTCTTTGGCTGTGGGGCAACCGCTTTACCACATCTCTATATCTTCTTCATTTCCTTATCTGCAAAATGTAAGATTTAAATTTAATTTCTCTTCTATCTCTAAACTATTGTTCTATGAATTATGTATCAAATACTTATTTAATCTCTAGACTATGGGTCTATTAATTATGTATCAAATAGTTTTTTAAAAATACTGAATACCTAATAATTCTACTCTGACTTCCAAAAAATATGTATTTGCACTGATGCAGCAGCCTTTGCTTAAAGATTTGAAGTCTTCAAGTGAAGGCTGAAAGATTGCTGTTTTGGGAAGGCATAAACAGGTTAATTGTTCAGCTACAGATGGATTCTATGACCCTGGAAATATTCTAATAGTATATTAAAGTATACAAATGACTTTCTGCATGACAACTTTGTGATATAATTCATGCAAACTATTATTATCCCCATTTTGCAGGTGAGAAAGTCGAGGTTGTTACCTAACCATGAACACACATATAGTAGGGGTCCAGCCTAGGATCTAAACCTAGATCTCAGGATATTAAGGTCCAATGTTCTTTCCACTTTACCATATTATCTCTACACTATTATATACTTTTATATTATACACTATTATAATATAATATATAATATACTATTATATATTATATTATAATGGGAACATTAAACCACCTTCATCTTCTAAGATTCATTCAGTTAAAAAGCACTTATTAAACACTCCCAGTGTGGATAGTACAGTCCTACAAGATGGTACTGCAAAGAATGGCAAAAATAATCCATGATCTCAAACATCTTACTTTCCGATGGAGGAGATAACATGTTAAGAATAGGTAAATACAAGACATATACAAAACATATGGATGGTCATAGTAGAAGGTAAGGCCTGGGTTCAAATCCTGCCTCATACATTTAAGTAGATAGTTAAGACAGAGAGAAGAAAGAGATAGAGGAGGGAGAGAGAGAAAGAAACATATATTAAGCACTTATAATGTGCTAGGCAACTATTCTAAGCAAAGGGGGTACAATCACATGCATGGAGTGTCAGGGATACCTGGGCTTGGCAAGATGATGCTCTAAGTTGAGATGTCATGGAACCAGGAAACGACCCCGGCAAAACAAGGTCAAAATTACTGTATCACATCACAAATGATCAACTCCAAAACCTTATCATAGCATAGAGGTAATCCTGAGCTCCCAAATTCTATGCCTATGGAGTAATGTCATCTCTGATAGTTCCTACTAAGGTGGAAAACTATAAAATAAGATTCCCAGCAAAGTATAATCTGCTATTAGAAAGCTAGCTTAGCTAAATACACAAAAGCTTACCATTTTGGAGTCAGGCAATAGATGATATGTTCTCTGGTCACAATGACTCATAAAGACAATCACAAAATCTCAGAGGGTAAGAGACATTAGAGGTCATTTTTTCCACCTTTTAGCTAAACAAGAATTCCTTCTAAAATCTACCAGTAGTCCCCCAGACTTTTCTTCAACACTTCAAATGAGGGGGATCTCAATACCTATAAAGGAACAACCTACTGGTAGTCATCTAGACTTCTCTTTAGGACCTCCAGTCACTCACAGGAAGTTTTCTTTTATGGCTTCAATTGGTGGGATGCTTTCCATTCCATCCTGTCTAAGTTGACTTTTTTGTAACTTCTATCCACTGGCCCTTAGTTCTCAGACCATTATAAACAAGGAGGCACTGTGTTGAAGCAGTGTTGCTCCAAATACTATATTTGGAGTAATAAAAACTGGATTTTATTTTTGGCTTGGCCATCATGTGACTGTGCGAGTCACTTAATCTCTCTGGGTCATAGTAAACCCAGAGGTAAAAGAGAGGGTTAGACCAAATAACCTCCAAGGTCCTTTTAAGGTCTATCTCTATAATCTTAATCTTTGAGATCTTTCATTCAACAAGTTCTAGAATCTACCTGACTGCTGATTCTATCTCACATTTCTCCATCTTTCTCATAAGAAAAAACAAGAACATTTGAAAAAAAAAAGTCTCATAGGCTATTCTTAGTCCACTAATGAGGGATGAGGTGCTTAAATAACATGTCAACAAAGCATCAAGTAAGCCCTCTACCACTGCCAAAGAGTGAGTGACTTGGACACCAAAGGTCTTCGCCTGACATTCCCATGACCTGCTACAACACAGCTGCATTTGTAGCTCCAGATGAATTGAAGAGCAAAAGGAATAGAATAGGAATGAGGAGCTGACTATAAACTTTGAAATTTCTTTTTCAACTGGGGAGTTGCCATCACTGCTGTAATCTACATAAATAAACATTTATGGAAGCCAAGATGGTAGAGTAGCGGCAGCAATCCAGCTGAACATTCCCCACCCAAAAACTAACATAATTCCTCAAATCAAATTCTGAAGTAGTAAAGCCAACAAAATGTTGGGGTAAGACATTTTTCCAGCCTAAGATAACTTAGGAGGTTGACAGGAGAGGTCTATGACACTGGGCTGCGGTCCAGCCTGGATTACATGCAGCACCACCAGTGATGGGTCATGGAGGCTGCTCTAACAGTGGCAGAAACAGCTTAGGGAGTTCTCAATCCAGAAATGGTAAGGGGGTTGGACAACTTATCAGAAAGTGATTACAGAGGATACTTTGCTCACACTGGGTGAAAAATTGGGTGCTATGTCAACTCTATTGTCCATACACAGTTCTGGGTCACAGCTCTGGGTTCAAGAATAAAAAGGAGCATCAGTAGTCACTCACAAGCAAGCAAAGGCCCTGGTCCTAGTTCTAAGGCAGAGAGGAGTGCTAGTGCTTTTAGCAGTAGTAAAATAGGGGCCTTTCCTGAGTAAACACCAGAGCACAGACCAGAAAAGCAGTAACCACACCTCTCCCCCAATCATACCACCTTGGAAGAACCAAAAACTTGCAAACTCCCAGAACTAGCTCTGAAAAAAAAAAAAGAACAAAAAAAGTCTAAAGCTTGGGACAGTATCTCCCTACTCAAAGGTGAGCAGAGTCTAACTTTAACATAAAGTTCAAAGTCAAGTTATAGGCTGCAAAATGAGCAAATAGGAAAAAAAAAGAATTTGACCATAATAAGCTTCTGTGATGGCAAGGAAGACCAAAATATAAACTCAGATGACAACAACACCATAAAAATGGCTATAAGCAAAGACTCAAAGAAAAATGCTAAATTGGATTCAAGCCTAACAAGAATTCCTCGAAGAGTTAAAGAAAGGGGCAGAGTAGTAGAGGAAAAATTGGGTAAAGAAGTAAAAGTGATACAAGAAAATTATGGGAAAAATAGTTTGATAAAGAGATACACAAATTAGTGAAGAAAATAACAATTAAAAAAAAAACAATTGGTCTAATTGTAAAAGAGACACAAAAATTCACTGAAGAGAAGAATGTCTTAAAAAGCAAAACTGATGGGGTGGCTACATGGTGCAGCAAATAGAGCACCAGCCCTGGAGGCAGGAGGACCTACGTTCAAATTCGTCTTTAAACACTTAACACTTACTAACTGTGTGAGCTTGAGAAAGTCACTTAACTCCAATTGCCCTGCCTTTTCCCCTCCGAAAAGCAAAAAACAAAAGCGAAATTTGACAGATTTTAAAAAAAGGTCCAAAAGTTCACTGAAGAAAAAATTTCTTAAAAATTAGAATTAAGCAAGTAGAAGCTAATGACTCCATGAGACATCAAGAAACAATAAACCATATTCAAAAGGATAAAAAAGAGAAGAAAATGTAAAATATTCCACTGGAAAAACAACTGTGCTGGAAAATAGGTTGAGGAGAGATCATTTAAGAATTATTGGACTATCTGGAAGAAAGTCATAATTTTAAAAAGAGTCTAGACATTATATTTAAATAAATTATAAAGGAAAACTGCCCAGATATAGAGAGTAAAATATAAATCAAAGGACTCTACCAGTCACCTCCTGAAAGAGATCCCAAAATGAAAACTCCCATGAATATTATGACCAAATTCCAGAGCTCCCCAGATAAAGTAGAAATATTCCAAACAGCCAGAAAAAAAGCATATTAAAATATGGAGACAGTCAAGATCATACAAGATTTAGCAACTTCCACCATAGAGAAGCTTGAAATATGCTATTCCAGAAGGCAAAAGCATTAGGATTATAACCAATAATAACAACATTCCCAGCAAATTGAGTATAATCATTTGGGAAAGGGAGGGGAATGAAACAGAGGACTTTCAGGAATTCCTGATGGGGGAAAAAAAACAACCAGCTGAATAGAAAACCTGACATTCAAACACAAGACTCAAGTGAAGCATAAAAAAGGTAAATATGAAAGAGAAATCATAAGAGATTCAATAAGATTAAACAGTTTACATTCCTATATGGGAAGATGATACATGTAACTCCTAATAACTTTATCATTATTAGGGCAAGTAGAAGGATGCTGCATAGAGAGCATAGGTTCAAATCTGTTATGTCAACATAATTAAAAAAAATAAAGCCATGAGAAAAAAGGATACATTTTTAAAAAGGGGTAAGGGAAAGGGAGAATAGAGAAAATGGTCTCACAAAAAAGAGACATGGGAGGGAAAACTTTTAAAATGGAAGGGAAATGGGGGGGGGCGGTGGTGGTCATTGCTTGAATCGCACTCTCATCAGAATTGGTTCAATGTGGAATATACATAGGCAGGTAGATAGATAAAGATAGATAGAGATATATACATACACATACACACACAATCAGTTGGGTATAGAAATCCATCTTATCCAATAGAGAAGTAGGAAAAGGAGATAAGAGAAAAGATGGGGTGATAAAAGGGAGGACAGATTAAGAGAGGCAGTGGTCAGAAGCAAAACAGACTTTTGAGGAGGGACAGGTTGAAAAGAGAGAGAAAACAGAAAAAAAAACAGGGTGAAGAGAAAGAAATACACTGTTAGTAATTATAACTGTGAATTTGCATGGAATGAAGTCACCCATAAAATGGAAGTATATAGCAGAATGGATTAGAAACCAGAATCCAACAATATGTTGTTTATAAGAGACATGCTTGAAACAGAAAGGCAAGACAAAGAATTAAAATAAAGGGCTAGAAAAGAATCTCCTATGCTCCAACTGAAGTAAAAAAGGCAGAGATAACAATCATGATCTCAGAGCCAACAAAAGCAAAAGCAAAAACAGACCTAATTAAAAGAGATAATCAGGGAAACATTTTGCTAAAAGGTACCAGAGACAATAAGGCAACATCAAAATATTTTTACAAGTTTCTTAGATAAAGGCCTTATTGCTCAAATATATATGGAACTGAAGAATTTTTCTAAAGGAGCTATTCCCCAACTAATAAATGGTCTAAGGACAATGACAGACTGCTTTTAGAAGAAATCAAAGCTTTCTATAGTCATACAAAAAGTGCTATAAATCCCCATCGATTAGAGAAATGCAAATTAAAGTAACTCTGAGGTACCACCTTATTTATACCCATCAGAAATGACAAATGCTAGAGAGGACATGGGAAAAAAGGCACACGAACTATTGGTAGAGCTGTGAACTGGTCCAACTATTTTGGAGAACAATTTGGAACTAAGTGCAAGCTAATATAAAACCATGAACATATATTTAACCTGGTAATATTACTACCAAGAAGATAAAGGAAAATGACTTATATGTACAAAAATATTTATAGCAGCTCTTTTTATGATGACAAAAAAATTGGATTGGGGGCAGAGCCAAGATGGCGGAGTAGAAACAACTCATCCAAGCCACTCTGCCCCCAGATTCCCCCCAAACTATGTAAAAGGGACTCTGAACAACTTCTGGAGCCCCAGCACCCACAGAACGACACAGAGAAGCTAACCTCCCGCTGAGGACAGCCCAGCAGCCCTGCAGGAAGGACCAGCACAGCGCTCTGGGAGCCGGCAGTGCACAGCGCACAGAGCGCAGGAAGTGGAGCCAAGCTGAGCCCAGGTCCCTGTGAGCCGAGGTTTTAGCCCCAGGGCAGCAGGGCCAGCAGCAGGCTGGAGGAACCCCAGAACACCAGCAGCTGTGGCGACTCCAGAATTATCAACATAGACATGCCTAGGACAAAGTAAGAGGTTAGTGTTCTATGGACTTTGGGACCGGTATTTGGGGGAATTCGTCGGCTCCCTCCCCTGGGGGCTAGAAGCCACTGAGGAAACACGCCATTTTGTAGTTTTCAGAGGCAGCTCCAGCTCCCGGCCTGGGAATTAATTGTAGGGAGATCCAGCGATCAGTCTTGGGGGGTAATCGCTCTTGCTTTAACCTCCCTGGATCTGGATTGTGATCTAGGGTGGAAGTTGTGGGTGGGTTTACAGTTTTCCAGAAACGGAAGTTGCCCCCCACACATTTGGGACAAAAATTCCTCTATCTGGCCTTAAAGCCATAGTGTGGCAACAAGCCCAAAAGTCAGGTAATCAAGTGGCAACATGCCAAGGCAAAGGAAACAGAAAAATACAACCCTAGACTCCTATTTTGGGGGCATAGAGCAGGAAAAGGACTGTGAGGTCAGAAGTCCTGCTCCAAAATCCCCAGGGGAAAACATGAGCGGGTTGCAGGCTATAGAGGACCTTAAGAAGGACTTTAAAAATCAAATAAGGGAAGTGGAGGAAAAATTGGGAAGAGAAATGAGAAGGATGCAGGAAAAGTATGAAATGAGGGTCAACAGCCTGACTGAGGAAAACAACACCTTAAAAAATAGACTGACTTAAATGGCAAAGGAGGCCCAAAAGGGCAATGAGGAGAAGAGTACCTTAAAAAGTCGAATTTGCCAGATGGAAAAAGACTCCCAAAAGTTCACTGAGGAGATTCATTCCTTCAGAGTTAGACTGGAGCAAATGGAAGCTAATGACTTTATGAGAAATCAAGATGCTGTTAAGCAGATCCAAACAAACGAAAGATTAGAAGGCAATGTGAAATATCTCATGGGAAAAACCACTGACCTGGAAAATAGATCCAGGAGAGACAATTTAAAAAATTATTGGACTACCTGAAAGCCATGATCAAAGAAAGAACCTAGAAATCACCCTTCAAGAAATTCTCAAGGAAAATTGCCCTGATGTTTTAGACCCAGAGGGGGAAATAGAGGTTGAAAGAATCCACCGATCACCTCCTGAAAAGATCCCAAAAAGAAAACTCCTAGGAATATTATAGCCAGGTTCCAGAATTCCCAGATCAAGGAGAAAATACTACAAGCAGCCAGGAAGAAACAATTTCAATTTTGTGGAAACACAATCAGAATAGCCCAGGACCTGGCAGCTTCTACACTGAGGGATCGAAGGGCATGGAATATGATATTCCAGAGGGCAAAAGAACTGGGAATGAACCCAAGGGTCACCTACCCAGCAAAACTGAGTATTTTGTTCCAGGGAAAATATGGTCATTCAGTGGAATAGAGGACTTTCAAGCATTCTTGAGGAAAAACCCAGAATTGAATAGAAAATTTGACATCCAGACACAAGAAGCAAGAGATGCCTGAGAAGGTAATCAGGGAAAAGAAATCAAAAGGAACCTATCAAAGTTGAACTATTTACATTCCTATATGGAAAAGCAATAACTGTGACTGATGATATCTTTCTCACTATGAAAATAATGGAAGAAGGGGGTGTGGTCATATGAATACATATGTGAATGTGTGTGTATATGGTTACAGTTATATATGGATAGAGGGCATAGGTGGAATTTGTTGGGAAGGGAGAATACTCAAGGGATAAAATTATGAGGTGAGAGAGGAAAGTGGCAAGAGGAGATGGGGAAAGACAGGGTAGGGTAAACTATCTCATGTAGAAGAAGCAAGGGGAAGTGGTTGCAAGGGAGGGGGAGAATAGGAAGGAAAAAAAAGGCAAAACCACATTCTCATTGAATTTGGTTCAGGGAGAGAATGACATACATACTAAATGGGATATCTCAACCTGCAGCAGAATAGGGGGAAGGGGGATGAGAGGAGGGATGATGGATGGGGGGATCCTTGGGGAGAGGGGAGGTTAGAAGCACCCACTATAGAAGAGGGACAGGATCATGTAGGGAATGGACCAGGTGGGGGGTGGGATGAGTGGGAGGGAATTATAAGCAGCCTTGCACAATATATCTACTATGATAATGTTTTGCATAGCTAGACATGTACAACATATACTGAATTACTTATCTCCCCAGAGAGAATGGGTGACAAGGGAGGAAGGAAATGGATCTGAAATTCGAGGTCTTAACATTAAATGTTTCAAATATATATAAATACTATTATTAATACTCTTCTGCTTGTAATTGGGAGATAAGATGTGCAGGCATTGAGACACAAAGATTCACCTTCCCCCAGTGGAAAAGTCGAAAGGGGTATGGGAGAAGGTATGGGAGAGAGCAGATTGGAGGAAGCGATATCTTGTGGGACTGCTATTTTGGGAGGTTGGGTAGGGGAATAACGGGGGGAAAATGATTGTAACTCAAAATCTGGTGGAAATGAATGATGTAAAACAGAAGATAATAAAGCATTTGTTTAAAAAAATTGGATTGAGGGAATGTTCATCAATTGAGGAATAGCTGAAAAAGCTATGTGGGATATCATTGTGATGGATCACTATTTTGCTATAAGAAATAATGAGGGAGATGGTTTCAGAAAAACCTGGGAAGACTCATATGATCTGATGCAAAATGAGTGAGGAAAACCAGAATATCGTTGTACATAGTAATAGCAATATTGATGATGAAAGACTTAGCTATTTTGTTCCATATATTGATCCAAAACAATTCACAAGGACTCATGATGAAAATGTCTATCTCCAGAGAGAGAACTAATGAACTCTGTATGAAATTTTTTTTACTTTATTTTTTCTTTCTTTTTTGTGACATGGCTAATATGGAAATGTATTTTCCATGATTTCACAGGTGTAATGGGTGTCATTAAGCTTGTCTTCTCAGTGGGTGGGGAGGAGGGGCTGGAGAGAGAATTTGGAAATTTCAGAAATTTAAAAAGTGTTAAAATATTTTTTTAAAAATTAAAAAATAACAATGCATCATTATAGAGAAATTGATGAAAGGAAAAAGAACATGTGAACTCTAAATTATCTCAGTGCCCAGATCATTGTAGAATTTTAATAAATGCTTCTCAACTGACTCACTGACTGTAATGGAAATTCAAATTTAAAGATCTTCCCTGCCCCTAGGCCCTTTGGTAGGTTTAAGAGACTCTGAGAACCTTTCTTGATTTGAAAATATACTCTGCCTCCTCATAGGCTGAATGTGGTCACATGGAGCCTGTGGCAGGAGGTTTGGTTTTCAGGAATGCCCACACCTTGTTGCTTTGTGATTGGACAGTGGGTCAAGAGGGTTGTGACATTCTCTGAGTCTGGAGAAGGCTATATAATCCCTGATGTGAGGCTTTGCTTTGGGGCTCACTTTGAGAAGTGTTGTATGATTTGACCAGATGAGACTCTGGGCAGCCATCGAGAGCCCACCCAGCTTTGAAAACCCAGATGTTGATGCTTCCCTTTCTGGTAACTGTGATTTGGTATTGAGGTAATGGTTGGACAGTTTGGAATCCTGCCTGCTCGATCTGTTTATTTCTGTTTTGAAAGTTCTGTCTGTATACTTTGAAGTTTGGGGTGCTGACCTTTTTCCCCTGAACTAGGTAAATGATATATATTTGACTGATTAAAGTAATCTTGTTAACCCATTTTGAGTTGCTTTCCTTCAGAAAAGCAGATCTAAGAACCTGTGTTGGCAGCCACCATGGGCATGTTGGGGTGCTTGCTTTCCTGACTTTCCTGAATTTTGCTTTCACTTCTCCCATACATATCTTACTGCCCTAAATGTATTTCTTCCTCATCTTCTTGTATTCCCATCCTCCATCTTGTCACATGTCACCTCAAGTGTGCCATTTCCAAGCCAAGGCCTTTCCTCCTCTTCTTCCCCCATTAGCACTCTCATCCTATTTTAATTAGTTTCTATTCCTTTGTATATACTTTCTATTTATGTACTCAGGTACATGTTACACTCTTTACAGAGAATGTCAGTATCTCAAATTTCCTTTCTATTTATTCTGAATGTACTTTTCTGTTTAAATGTTGCTTTCCCTACTTGAGTATAAGCCCATTAGAACAGGGACGGTTTTGTTTTTGTCCTTATACCCCCAGGGCTGAATATAGTTGCCTGGCATACAGTAAGTGTTTAATAAATGTATACTCAATTTCATTGAGTAATGAGAAATTCATTTGGAACTACCCAAATCAACCCACAAAAGCTTTTCTAACCTCTGAGAAGGCAACAATAAACAAGTAAGCCAGAATATTCATGATGATCCAGACAAGGCCAATTATGGTTATTAAATGTTTTGGGTTGATTGTTGCTAGCATATGTGTTTTAGGTCACATTATGATAGATTATAGATGCAGTATAATGGGTTGTCTCCACATTTTATAATACAGTAGGCCCCCCATTACAATTAATATATACAGTGTATTTGTGGCCATTTTATATGATTATGGTAAAGTTTTATAATTTCTAAATGATTATGGTAGTTTATAGCTATTATATATTTGCTTTTATGATACAGTCATGATTCTTTTGCAGATGAGTCCTTGGACAACTCATAGTTATGGTATTTTTCATTTGGGAAAATAAGATCTTCTTTACCACAATCCACTTTAAAACAGAGTTCCCAGAAACACACAGCATGATAAGCAAGGCCTGCTCATCTTCTAAATGAGTTACCCATCAGGCTTTGGAATGGAACTATAAACCTATGTCAGATTTTACATCATCAATGCTTCTACAAAGAGAAGTTACTGAATGCAACGGAATCTCTCTCATACACCATGTTTACTTTTTCTTCTGATTCTTGCTCATGAAGTTTCTTTCTGTTACCCACTGTCATCTTCCATCTTCCCACATTCCACCCTACTTCAAAATGCAATTCAGATCTCTATAATCCAGGATACTTTCTGGGACCCTCATACAATCCTCCATATTTCCTAACTCACTTTATTTTATATATATATATATATATAATATTTCCATCTCTAATGATAGAATGTAGGTCTGCAATGGACTTTACAAATCATTTTTGTCCAGCTGTCTCAGTTTATATATATAAGGAAACTGAGGCCCTTCATTTTTCATATGTGGACACTTTACTCCCCATTTAGATTTCATTTCCAAAAAGGAATTCAATGGGAATTTGGGAGTGGGCTTGAAGAATGAATAAGATTTGAATGAGTGAGAGGGAGAGTAGGAAAGGAAAGGATATTCCAAGGGAGAGAAATGAGTGAATATCTTGAAAAAACATGTGATAGCCTTTAAACTGGATGAATAAGTAACAGAAAGTCACTGAAAGCTTTTGATCTAGTGAATGGAAGGGCATGACAGAATTTCAGAACAGGAGACATTATAGATCATCTATTTAAATTTCTCATTTTCAGAGAGGTCAAGAGTATACAAGTGACTTCTCTAACATCATGCTGCTTGGCTAGCAGCAAAGTGGAGGTGTTTTTTCCACCATACAAGGCCAATGAAAGTGATGCTTCAAGAAAGACAGTCTCACAGGATGCGGGAGTAGGGTATACTGGAAAAAGAGAGACCAACCTAGAGACTGCCTTTTCAATGAAGGGAGGAAGAGGTACATTTACCCACCTTGTAGGAATATAAATTTTTAAAATGACATGATTTTGTGCCTCCATGACCAGGAGAATGATATTACCACTGAAAGAGAGAAGATATCATGGTATAGTAGAAAGAAAGCCAGACTTGGAGGAAGGAAATCAGTTTTTGCCATTTGATTTGCTATCTGTATGACCTTGGGCAAGGGCTTTCCTCTCTTAAAATTTCAGATTCATAAAATGTGTTGCTCTTTACAAGCCCACTTTAGCTCTGATGTTTGATGGCTCTAGGTTGGGAAGAGGGTGGGAAGGAGAGAAAATGATAAATATGACTTTCTTCTCTTTTTGGTCTCATAACTGAAGGCTTATTTACCTTTCTAATAGCCAGGGACATTTCTTTTCCTTCTGTGCCCCATGTTATTTTATCCTAGTTCCCTCCGATTCTCCCTTTTTCACACTCTGTCCTAGAATCAGACAGAGCTTGTCCCACAAGTGAGATGAGATATATTTTGATGCCAACAGATCCATCAGATAAAGGGCTATTTAATGAGCATTTATTGAATGTCCCCTCTGTACAGAGCACTGTAGTAGGCATCACATGGGGATACAAAGCAAGATAGAGTCTTTGGCTTTGAAGCAGGTATAATCTTAGACACAGCTTTCAGGAACATTGCTCTAGATTTTATCAGTCCTACCACATTTCCCCAGAATCTAACTTAGTCCCCCAGGGAAAATCAGGCACAGTCAGAAACTGCATTGTTTTTCAGAAGAGCACTTTGCTGAAACAGCACCTTACTGAATAGTCATAGGATCATGGAATTTGACAGTGAAATGGACTTTAGTTACCAGCTAATCCAACCACCCAAGTTAAAAGAAGAGAAAATAGGTAAGATGCTTCTATGTTGAATTTACAAAAATATGGGGGCAAGAACTTGGCGGTATCTCACTGAAGGGAGTACCCACACTCGAGAAATCATCCCTTATTTGTTCTTCCCAAAATGGCTTACCTAGCATGTAGGGGTTTTGTTTTTTTTGTTTGTTTTTTTTTTTTTTGTGAAGTTCAGTTTCAGTCAAAACGCACTTGAGGACCTAGAGGTGGCCTAGAGGTCACAGGTTCTCCAAGGCTATCTAATTTCCAAATAGCCAATAGCTTTATCAGTCTGCTATTTCTCAAAATCATTCTATTCTCTCCCATCCCCATGCTGCAGCTCAGACTGGGAACGCTGCTGTTTACCCTCTTTGCCTGTCGAAAATTCTTAATCACTCTGCAAGAAACAGCTCAGATCCCACCTCCACCATGAAACCTTCCTATATTACAAGAAGTGGAAATTTTCTCCTCTTCCTTGTATTTCCTTTTGTCTCTATTTCTTCCAGGTACTTATCCCTTTCTAATATACATTGGTTACTTGTGTTCCTTGCTTATTTCCCCGATTATTTATTGTAAGCTCTTTGAAGAAGGTATCCCTTCTGATCCCTCATCACATTTAGGGATAGGATATATATTTAGGGACATAGCTAAACTTCCTCATTTTATATATGAGGAAACTGAGGCTCAAAGTGGCTAAATGATATCCAAGTTTCTATGGTTATTTTCTGTTTCCAAACCGAATCATCTTTTCCACTGTATTCTGTGTCTGTGTCTTGTACGCGGTAGTCTTTAATAAATGCTTGCTTCTTTTATCAAATTATCCAATAGAGACAGTTTGCTACAGTGAAGAGAGCACTAGCTTAGGAGTCAGAAGCCCTGGGTTCAGATCCCACCTCTGACACTTACTACCTGTGTGACCTTGGGCAAGTCTCTTCATCTTCCTGGGCCTCAGTTAGCTCATCTGAAGAATGTGGAAGTGGGACTAAATGGCTTCTAAGTTCTTTTTAAATTCTAAATCTATGACTCTATTGGTTAAATATATATCACCTGCTTGGGATTGGGGACACAAAATCAAAAATAAAATGGTCCTGGACATCTGGGAGTTTATATTCAATGGGTAGAAACAACATATTTGTAGATAAGTAAACACTAGCTAATAATTATATAATTCTTTAACATTTGCATTGGATGTATGTTATTGCATTTGATCCCAAAAATTCTTTGACATAGGTACTGTTGTTATCCCTGTTTTGCAGACCAGGAACTGAGTCTGAGAGAGGTCAAGTGACATACCCAGGGTCACAAAGCTGATGAGCATCTGAGGCAGAATCTGAACTCACATCTTCCTGTCTACAAGTCCAGTACTTTAATACAGAGAACTAACAGCTAAGAGATGTGTATCAGGGAGGGCTTCATAAAGTAGATGTTACCTGACCTTAGTCTTGAAAGAACATAAGAATTCTAAGAGATGGAATAAAGAAGGAGAACATCCTAGTTATGGTGAATGGTTTATATAACTGTACAAAAAATGGAAAGTAAAATGTTGGGTTCAGGAAACAGCTAGTAGACCAGTTTTACTGACTGGTCCATATTTATTTTATATACTGCATAATGAAGATTAGTACTCTTATCAAAAATCAAAAGGCTGCACTTTTAAAATGTTATATATCCTCTCTAGCTACTACTAACATCTTCCAGTGCCTCATCATGGCACAAATGTGCCCTCAGGTTTTCAAAGGCTTTACCCATCAGATATAATAGGTCACAAAAAGCACAGACTCAAATCCAAACCCCCTCTAGGATACCCAGACTTTCTCTGAAGACCTTCAAGGAGGAGGAACACATTACCTTCTAAAGGACCCTTTCCCTCTTTTGGATAGCTTTAATTCTAGATTGATCAAGTTAGGAAAGCTTCCAGTAAAGGACTTGTAATGGACCACATGACTCTTATCCGAAGACTAGTCTAAGTATGGAAAAAGGCTCATTACCACAAAGTTGGTTCATGAGATGATAAATGTGTTAGCCGTGGCAATTCATGAAATGTGGAGTATTGCTGATTCACAGTAAGTAAAGGTCCTACTCACATGGATCTTTGAAAATTTTCTCTACATGATATCATAGAGTCTCTTCTCATCTGATGAACACAGGACTTTTAAACTCCTAACCTAATGCAGCGTTCCACTTCTCAACATTCCTATTTCCATCCCAGTACTTTTCACTGCATATTCATATAAGCGCATTAAATGTTATCTTTTTTCGCAGGGTTGATCCTACCTGACATTGTCATGCCTTTGAATGTAAATCTTGTGAAAAATTCTCTCAGGTGGCTTCAGAAAATCTTCCTTCATTTCCATGGCAACATTTCTGGGCAAAAGACTCATCAGGAGCCTTTCCTATAGGTCAAAATGAAAATAACAATAATAATTATTATATTATCATTAATAAAGACACAACTTAGTTTGCATTTATTTTTCTTTGTTTTTCCTCTAGGCGTTTTGAGCTATTACAATACTTTTGTTAACACAGCCTAATTTGAGAAGTTCTGTTGTATTTAACCATAACTTCCCTAATCATTCTCTTTTCTTCATGAAGGGTAAAGAGAATTTCTGTTAAGATTTTGTACTATCCTCTAGCACAGTGCTTTGTTTATAGTAACTATTCAATAAGTTCACACCTCACTATGAATGACTTTTTAAAAATTAAAAATAGAAGGAATGCCACACTAGACTACCTTACTCAGTACCAAACAGTTATATACAATGATCATCTAGGCAACATGGCATTATGAACATTATTCCTTCATAGATGAGCCTTCAAGACAGATGGGACTTCAACATTCTTAATCCCTCTATTCCCTAAAAGCATTCCATCTTCTTGTACCTCTGTATCATTGTTCATGTCTAAAATGTTCTTCTTCCTATTGTGATTGATTGAAGCCCTTCCCGTTCTGTATGTGACAATTTAGAGGCTACATATTATAAAGCCGTCTTGATTTTGCCAATAGGACACAATCTCACTTTGAATCTCTCATATCCTTTTGTCTGTAGGGTGCCAATATACACATCACACTTTAATATACATTCATTACTTATATCTCTGACATGCCTGTAAGCTCTCCCAGGACCAGAATCATGGTGATTTCATCTTTGTATCTAGGATCATGTAGGATCCAGAACCACAAGAGATTTGGTGGATTTAGCCCAACCCCTGAATTTTATTGATAGGAAAATGGCCAGAGAGGTGACTCTTACAGAAACTTGTCTAATGAATCCAGATATAAATGGTACAGCCAAAACATGAGTCCAGGTCCTACGGGCTTGCAATCTAGACCTATTTTTAACGTACACTGCTCTCTTATGTTTTCTGACAATTTTTTCAAAACTTAGAAAGACAGAAAAAAGAAGCTTGTATTAATTTAACATTCAAGCATACAATCTTTAAGCACCAGTATATGTGCAAGGTGCCATTCTATATCCTCAAAGAGATACAAATATGGATAAGACAGTCCATATCCTCAATGTACTTAATATCTGGTAGAAAAGACAACATTAAAAATATGCGATAAAATGCAATGTGATTACACCGTAAAAAACATTATTACTTGGCCTACTAACCAATATGGTTATATAGGATTTTAAGGCAACTTTGAAATTTGCAATTCAACTTTGAAATTCAAGTGCAGTGAATCTCCTTACCCTCGTAAAGATATAGCCTTGCCATAATTCAGTCAAGTAAACACATTATTAAATAGCTTCTGTGGGGTACTAAAATTCAAGGACTGTATTGATTACCCATCATCCCATTTCCATAAGTCATCTCAAAGCTACATTTAAATTATCTTTTATATTTTTGCATGTAGGATTAATAGGATATTCAACTATACGAATGCTAGAGATTGTCTGGATATTGTCAAGACACTTGGCAAAGTCAAAACTACACTGTTCTGAATTTAGGCTACCACTAAGCATAGGCTATAGCCATTAAACAAGATGTCTTTCAAAGGATGTGTGTGTGTTAATTTTAAAGAATACTTAAATTTTGTATAAGACAGATTTGGGAGGAAACATATAACCTATACCTGGGCCATTATTCTTATGTACAAAATGTAAAATATAGGCTAAATAATAGCAAGGTTACATGTATTAGTAGATGGTTTAATAATAATAACTAGGATTTATATAGTATCTACTACATGCCAGGGAATATGATAAGTACAATACTAAATACTTTACAAATATTATTGCATTTGAGCTTCATAACAACCTTGGAAGGTAGGCACTAATATCATTTCCATTTCACAGTTGAGAAACAGAGAGAAATAATAGTTAAGTAATTTGTCCAAAGTCATACTAAGCAGATGAGGCCAGAGTTGAGTTTGGGTCTTCCTAACTTCAGACCCAGAACTCTATCCACTGTACCACTTAACTAACAACTCTAACCATAAAATTCTGAGAGTTGGCTTCATATAAAAGTTAAAGGAAGTCACCCAATGGTGTGCTACCTATCCCCATTCAATTAAACTTTTTTTATTTCAAAATTTGGATGGCAAAAGAAAGCATGCTATTAAAATCTACAGATGACACAAGCTTCAGAGGAATAAATAAAGTAATGGATAAGAAAGTTAAGCTTCTAGACTGTATTGAGAAGTTAAAAAATTGGGCAAAAGCCAATAAGGTGACATTTAACAGACGTGTGTGTGTGTGTGTGTGTGTGTGTGTATGTAATTTGCAAAGTCCCCACTGTCAAGGTGTAGAATTGATCCTAGGAGGATTAAAGACTATTAACATGTAATGCAATCTATGAAAGGTCTATCAAACTAGAAAAACAATGATTACAGCCCCAATGAAAGGCTGTCTGTTGTCCTTGGACCAGCTTACCTAAACAAAGAAAATCTTATTATCAGCAGGTTAACCACTAAGTGATTAACTCTTTGGCTAAAGTTATCAAAGCTGGACTATGAAACAGATAAGTACAACAGGTTTCTCCCATCTTCTAGATGTACAATTTACTTTTTCTAAGAATTTAGAATTTTGTGCTTATACATCAATAATTCAATGGATCCATGATCTTAATCCCTTTATCACAATGAATCACAAGCTATACATTCCTTTACTCCCTATGTGATCTTTGCCCGTATTCCACCATATGTTAGTTTGGGTTGTATGAGAGAAACAACATCCAGAATGTAATTGACAAGAATCTCCTTGTCTTCTGCTTTGGTCATGTTATATCTGGATTGAACAAGAAAGGGCAGTTCTGGTTACCGTATTTTAGGATGGCCATTGACAAGTGGAATACAACAAGAGTGACCAGCATGGTAAAAGGACTAGAGACCTTCGTATAATATGCTCCAGTGAAGGAAGTTGGGATGCTTAGCCTAGGGAAGAGACACCTTATGAGGGATGTAACAACTGTCTTCAAATATCTGAAAGGCTGTCAGGTGGAAGATGCATAAGACTTGTTCTGCTTGGTCCCTAAAGGCAAGACTAAAAGCCAATGAAAGAACTGAGAGAGAGAGAGAGAAAGAGAGAGAGAGAGAGAGCGAGAGAGAGAGAGAGACAGAGAGAGAGAAAGAGACAGAGAGACAGAGACAGAGAGAGACAGAGACAGAGACAGACAGACACAGGGAGAGAGAGAGAGAGAGAGAGAGAGAGAGAGAGATTTATGCTAGAGCTAACAGAAAAAACCCCAAAACCTCATAAAAACTGCAAAAAAACCCCAAACCCCCCCACAACAAACCAGTGTAATCAACTATCACAGGAGGTAGTGAGATTTTTTCTCATTTAAGATATTTAAATACAGGCTGGATGATCACTTATAGGGGATTTTGAAAAATTCAAGGTTTAGATAAAGGTTACATCTGATTTCTTAGGTCTTTTCCAACACTGAATATTTCTCTGGTCTAGAATAAGGGTTCTTAACCTAGGATTCATGAACACTCTTTTAAACAGTTTGTAACAATTTACATATAATTTGGTTTCCTCTGATTTCTCTGTATTTTATCTGGTTGATTTTAAAACATTTTGATGCTGGGACCATAGGTTTCACCAGACTACCTAATGGGTTCATGACACAAAAGAAGGTTAAGAACTTCCTGATCTAAGTCATTGATGATAAAGGCAAAACGGTTACTAGCAACCAGTATGGTGGAGATGAAGATAAAAGCAAAGATGGAGGTAAGATATTATCCCATACTATGGATTTCAAAGGAGGAGAGAGTGCCACATGGCAACAGTAGAGCATGTGTCTTTGTAGGGCATCAAGGCATAAGGAGTATGGTGACTTCTCTTCTTGACCCTGCGAATATTTTTAGATGTCTGGTGCTATTTTTTCCCTCTGTGAAGATTGAAGAACTCCCATAAATTAACAATTCTTCTATGGGGCTACATCTATAACCCTAGAGTTGTCCAGCTGGAGGCAATTAAGTAAGAAAATTCTAGCTGGCAGCATTTCTAGTTATTACAGGTGCCCTCTGTGCGATATACAGTCATAGGTTCAATGTTTTGGGAGGATTGCTTCACTGAATCAAATGGCAGGCTCTTCAAATTGAAAGAAATTGTAAAGCTGAGGGGACCAACCAGTCAGTATTCAACCAACGTGGTTGGCATTTTATCACAGAAGCTGGCCACTTCTTATTGAAGTATTTGTTGTCCATTTGTTTTTCTTCTTTATTTTGGTAACCTTACTTAGAGGTCAATCAATAGAAGAACCATTTCTTTCACACACAAGAATAAATTCACTTCCTAGTCAGGCTCAAAGCCCAAAAAGAAGGGGAAAAAATCCAGGAATTGATGCTTTCAACAAGAGCACAGCCGCAAAAGGTTGCTATTGAATTGTCTGGTTTCTCAGACAAGTGTTTTAGATTGAATTTCAGAATTTCAAACCATCCTTTGTGTCATCAGGCACTAGGTAGATAAAACTATAAAAGTGTCTCTTAATTGAAATTTACCAAGAAAGAAATGCTAATATTAGATGAAAATCATACCTGAATGATTGATATTAAATAAATACTAAAGTCCTTTCAAAATCAAATGTGAAAAATCTCTTTGTTCAGGATTATCACACTGAGAAATACAAATTATATTCTTCCATTACATGCATTGTTTTTTCCTTGTTAAAAAAATCCAGTTTTAACATTTCTTTTCAACATTCCCTCACTTGAAAGGAATACAAATCAAACATTTCCTACTAAACCATTTCTTCCTTAATTCCTTCAGCCCACCCCACCTCCTCAATTAAGACAAAACAAACTCCAAGAGTTCCAAATCTGGATTAAACAATATCTTTAAGAACAATTTGGTAAGTGTAGGTAGGGTTTCTATTCTCCTCAAAGAAACTTTACTACAACTATGAACAAAGTAGGTTTGCAGACAGCTGAAGAATACCATCAACAAACTATACATGATTTATACTACTAGTACTTGCAATGTTGGAGTGGCATATTGAAAAATCAATTTTATATAGGCTAAGCCTTAAATGATCATATAAGATGGAGTCTGAAAGGACCAATAAATTATCCCAGGGCTGATGGATGGTACATACACACATACATACATATACATCAATACATGGATGGATGGATGGATGGATGCATCATATAGATAGATAAATAGATAGAAAGATAGATAGATTTAAACAAACAAATTAATAAAAACCAAAAAATTTAAAAAACATAGATGCATGTATACATACATGATGTAAATATAAATATATCTGATTATGAGTAGTACAAAGACTGCAAAAGCATACTTGTCAAAAAGACTTGTGAAGAACTCACACAGGGCAAGCATTTACATGGTGGTCAGAAAAAGCAATATAAAGACACTTTCAAGGTCTCTTTTAAGAACTTTGGAATTGATTGTGTGACATGGGAGACAGCGGCATAAGAGCACTCACTCAGCATTGGTGTGCCCATACCAGAGAAGGTGTTGTGCTCTATAAGAAAAGCAGATTTATGGGGCGGCTAGGTGGCGTAGTGAGTAGACCATTGGCCCTGGAGTCAGAAGGACCTGAGTTTGGATCCGGGCTCAGACACTTAACGCACACACAAACAAAAACCTAGCCGTGTGACCTTGGGCAAGTTACTTAACCCCAACTGCCCTCCAAAAAGCAAAAAAAAAAAAAAGAAGAAAAGAAAAGAAAAGCAGATTTAATAACTCAAAAGAAATGTGAGATGAGCAAATTTAGCGAATCCACTCCAAATGTTCACATGGGCTATTTGTGACCAACCTGTGGTAGAATATTCCAAGCTCATATTCATCTCATCAGTTACGGTTAGACATACTGTAACTTGACTCAAGCGTAGTGATGTTATTTTGATTCTCTTCAAGAATGATGGACAACAACCAGGTCCAAGTATACATGTACATGTTGTGTAAGGAGATTGGGAAAGAGAAATAGACAAATTGATAGAGCACCCGTGTGTGTGTGTGTGTGTGTGTGTGTGTGTGTGTGTGTGAGAGAGAGAGAGAGAGAGAGAGAGAGAGAGAGAGAGAGAAAGAGACAGACAGACAGACAGACAGACAGACAGACAGAGAGACAGAGAGGACAGAGAAAGAAACAGAGATTTTGTTTAAAAAACTAGACCTGTAGTTAAATCAGTGTAGGGAGCTCTTGATAAGAAAGCTCATCACCAATTCGGCACCCTCTGGAATTTATAGATTTAGCTAATTGCCTGAGAAATTAAATTGCCTAGGGTTATTATGCAAGTATTTGATAGAGGCAAGACCTGAATCTCAGGCCAAGTCTCTATCTATTATGCAACACTATTAGATGCAAGTGTATATGTAAATGAATTCCATTAAGTCCAAGTTACAGGTGGATGCTAAAGTCAATTTTAAGGAAAGACCCCTTTCCTGACTTTCAGATTTCCTGTACAAGTTTTTTTTTTCTCCTTATCTAGCAGGGGGGAAAAATCCCCAAAGCAAACAGCATTCAAGCTACTCTGGTATTTGCAATCTTCCAAAAGTCTCCAATAAGGACCTCTCTGTATTGAGATAATTTAAAATTAAAAACCCAGGAAACTAAAACAATAAGCAACTAGTCATTCCCCAGGTCCATCTAAAAACCTTCCCCCTCGCTACTTCAATATACCCATAAAATTTACCATACAAATAACCGCAAAAAAATGTCTTAATTGATCTCTCTGCTTCCAGCTATCCCTCCATTAATCTATTCTCCACACAACTGCTAAAATAATCTTCTAAGTATGCAAATCTAACCACGTTGCTCTCCTGCTCAAATATCTTTCAGAGTTCCCTATTGATACTAGGACAAAATGTAAATTTTTCAGTCTCTCTAATGTATCCACTGCCCAGCTCTCTTCAGCAGCCATTTCAAACACTGTCACCAGTCCCAAGTCTTTCGCAACCCCTCTTTCTCCCTTACCGAATCCAAGGATCCTGATCCATATTTTGCAGGGGGAAAAAGTGACACCATTCTGAGAATTCCTCCTTCTCCCCTCCTCCTACTGTGGCATCATAAAGACATCATCTTCCATTGTCTCATTTTTTCACACTGCTCTCAGATGAAGTGGTCCTTTTCCTTGACGAGGTAAAGCCCTTTAGATGCACCCTCGATTCCATCCCCTCCAAATTTCTCCAAAAAATTACCTCCACTATTAGGTCCATCCTTAACTTTATCTTTAATTTCTATCTACAAGTTGCTTCCTTGTTGCCTACAAGCTTGTTCTGTCTTCTTCATCCCTAATAAGCAAACAAACAAAATTTACTTCATGCTACCGCCCATACTAGCTATAAACTTAGGTGACTCTGCTCTTTCATGGCTAAACTCTTTAAGAAAGTCATCTATTATTGGTTCCTTCACTTCCTCTCTTCTTATTCTCTTCTGAACTCTGCAATCTGGCTTCCAGTCATCTTTTAACTAAAACAAATTTGGGGGAAAATTTTGAAAAACTAAAATTAAAAAAAACATTTTTAAATAAAAGCTCTCCAAAGTTACCAATAATCTCATGATTGTTGATGCTAATGGCCTTTTCTCAATCCTCATCCTTCCTGATTTGTCTGGACCATATGACACTACTGATGACTGTCTTCTGGATTCTTTCTCCTCTCTAGGCTTTCATGATACTTGACTCTCCTGGTTCTTCTATCTGTCTGACTACTCCTTCTGTTTCTTTTGCCTTCTTCCATGTCTCACCCACTAACCCTGAGTGTCCAGGAAGGTACTGTCCTACGTTCTGTCCTTTTTGTGTTGTTCAGTTGTTTCAGTCATGTCCAACTCTTCATGACCGCATTTGGGGTTTTTATAGCAAAGATACTGGAGTGGTTTGCCATTTCCTTCTCCAGCTCATTTTATAGATGAGGAAACTGAGGCAAACAGGGTGAAGTGACTTGCCAGTGGTCACACAGCTAGTAAGTGTCTGAGGCCAAATTTGAACTCATGAAGATGAATCTTCCTGACTCCAGGCCTAGTGCTCTATCGACCATAATGCCTTTTCTTTTTGCTTTTCTCTATTCCACAAAGTTCACTACCATCTCTATGCAGGTTATTCCCAGATCTATAAATATAATCCTACACTCTCTGCTGAGCTACAGTCATGCATCAACTGCTTCTTAGACATCTCTAACTGGATGTCCTATAGACATCTCAAATTCAACAAAACAGAATTCATCTTCTTTCTCTCACAAACCATCCTCCCTTCTGGCCTTCTCTATCACCACCAAGTACAACATCCCCTGGGTCACCTGGTTCTTTCACCCTTGATTGCTCACTCTCACTCACCCCTCATATCAAACTGGTTGCATTTCTACCTTTACAATATCTCTTATATGTGTTCCTTTCTCTCCACTCATATAGCTGCAACCCTCTCATCTGAACTACTAGTATAAGAACCATTTAACTGTCTCCCTGCCTCTGGACTTTCAGTATTACAATCCTTCCTTGTGTTCTAATACAAATTCAAAGGTATTTTACAAAGATCCCACTTTATCCTCACAAAACCCCTGGAAGGTAGGTGTTATTATCATCAACATTTTATAGTTGAGGAAACTGAGATAAATAGAGGCTAAGTGACTTGTGCAGGGTCATATAGCTAATAAGTTTCTGGATGTGGACATTGGAAAGTAAAAGATACATATGAAAATGACAAGTGTTCAGGTTAGTTAAAGAAGAGATCATATGGAAAGAGAAGGGATAAAACTAGAAAGATTGTTGCCAAAATGTCGAAAATTCTAAATGCCAAGAAAAAGATCATATGATTTTGAGTTAGAAGGTAACTTAGAAGCATTGGGTCTCAGGACACTTTGAACTTTACTCAGAGGGTGATAGGGAGTCATTGAAAAGTTCTGACTGGAGCAGCAAAATAATTAGAACTATGTATGAGTGAGATTAGTATGTCATCACAATAAAGGATAGATTTGGATGAAGGAGAGTGCAGAGGCAGGAGGCAATAGCCCAGATGGGTGAAAATAAAGGCTTGTGCATCTTGTCATGTAGAGACAAATAACAGACAGTGACTTACAGATGCTTTTCCGTCATTTTTACTTAGAAACTCATCTAAACTAGTCAAAGGTTGTTTGGATTCATGAGGCCCTGTTTAAAAATCCTGAAATTGTTACAATAATGACAAATGGAAGGGAAATGATCACTTAAGAATGTTCTTTTCCACATTACAAAATGCATAAAATTTTCTTTTATGTTTTCTGGGAAGTTGATTCTCTGCAAATGGAAATTGATGGAAAATGTAAGGATGGTAAATTAGTATATCAAGCAGAACTATTTCACTACCTTTGGAAAAATACTGTTTTGAAGAAATAAACATGTCAATATGGCATTATATCACATAGATTTCCAGAGTCACAGGACAGCTTCACACATTCTATGACCCCTATCATTTAATTAATTGAGGTAATAGTATATTTGCAGATACCAAATGAGTTAATACTTGTAAAGCATTTTGCAAAACATAAAGTTCTATAAAAATATTATTATTAAATTTTAAAATAAATGAAGAACCATGTACTATAGATATATAAGATGTATAAACAGGTAAAAAATAGCATGATGTAGTGGAATGTTTACTGGGCTTAGAGCGAGAATAAATCAATTAACAAGGATCTATTAACTGCTTATGCTTTTGTCACTGCTGACCACCCTCTTCTCTTATATACTCTCTCTTCTCTGTGCTGTCATGTTACTTCTCTCTCCTGGCCCACTTCTTATCTGTAAAACAACTGCTATTCAGTCTTCCTTGCTAGATCAATTAGTTCAAGCCTCTCAACTCTGGGTATTCCCAAAGATTCTAGATTGCCTAGATTTCCCTTAGATTCCCTAGGCTCTCTATTCCTCTTCCTCTATATTTTTTCTTTTTGACTTCATTAGCTCCAATGGGCTTAATCATAATCTCTCTGCCAATGACTCCTACTTCTACGGACCCATCCCCAGTTTTATTCCTGACTTTTAATTCCATATCATCAGTTGCCTATGGGAAAATTTAAATTTTATGTTGTAGAGAAATCTCAAACTCACAATATCAAAAACAATTTAAAAAAAACCTCATTCTTTCTCTGAAATTCTACCTGTTTCTCTCAAAGACAATGCCATCCTTCCAATCTCCCAAGTTCACAACTTTGGTATTTTCTTCAACTCCTCACTCTCCCCCACCAAACATATTCAATCACTTATCAAATCTTGCTGCCCCTATGTACCCAGATGTTGTTCCCATCTGACGTCTTCTCTCCACTCAGTCCACTCAGTTACCACTTCAGGTCAGGTCATCTGCTCCTGTCTATATTATTACAATAGTTTCCTTTTGGTTTCCCTGCTTCAGGTCTCTCCTCACTTCAGTTCATACTCTACACAACTGCCAAACATAACAATGTTGACATGAAATTGTTAAAGTATAGGTATTTCCTTTGTGCTAACATTGCAAAAACTAAGGAAAAGGGAAATGATGTATGTTGCCAGTTGCAATGGCTCTATTAACTTGTTTTGTTAAATTGTTTTAGAGAAAATGTACTTTGTGAGGAAGTTCATGGGACAAAAGGACAGAAAATAAAGGTCAACTAATACCTTCATTGGTCACGATGCCTCACCTGCGAAGAAACTGGCCAATATTAGTTAAGATATTATTAAGGATATGCTTGACTAAAAAAAGAAATAGGATAACCATGTCATAAGGCTCAGAGACAACAGATTATGGCCTTAGTGATTTATTTGCACGCCAGATATATCATAATAAAAGAATGAGCAGAAAGCCTTCAATTTATTAAGAATGCCCTCTATGTAAGGTTTTGAAGAAAACATAAGCAATAATTGCAACTCAAATTAATTCAGCAAATGATTATTAAGTATCTGCAATGTTTAAGGTTCTGTGCTAGGCACTGGGGATTTAAACATAAAAATAAGACATAGAGAGCTTGCCATCTACATTGGCAGATGGAATACCCCCACTGCATCCAAATGAGGTGATTTCTCAAAGTCACACCTAGCTCTATGATACTCTAAGGAAGGATTATAGAAGCATGGCAGACAAGGAAGGATGATTCACATTTTGCAGACCTAGTCTTCCAACTTAACTACTGATTTTCATTTTGTACCAACTTGTAATTCTGTTCATTGTTTGCTTCTTTTATTTCTTAAAACATCCAAATTATGTATATAACATAAGATCTTTCCCCTACCTATGTGCAAATGCACTCTGGTGGTAGCAAACTACAACCATGGATTCATACTTAATCAAAATTGCACCAAGGCTACATTGGTGCACTTTCTTCTTTTTAAAAAAATTTTCTTTAAGTATTTTATTTCAAATTTTTTTTCCAAATGCTTTATTAACTTCTGGTTTACATCATGCATTTCTGCCAGATTTTGAGTTACAAATTTTCTCCCCGTTTTTCCCCTACCCACCTGCCCAAAATAGCGGTCCCACAGGATATCCTCTCCTCCAATCTGCTCTCTTCCATATCTTCCCCTTTGACTTTTCCAGTAGGGCATGGTGGATCTCTATGCCCCAGTGCCTGTATATCTTATTTCCCAAATACATGTAAAATAGTATTAATAATAGTGTATATATATATATATATACATTTGGTTTTAAAACTTTGAATTCCAGACTCATTCCCTTTCTCCCTTGTCACACACCCTTACTGGGAAGATAAGCAATTCAATATAGGTTGTACATGTGTAGCTAATGCAAAATGTTACCATAGTAGATATATTGTAAAAGACTGATTATATTTCCCTCCCTCATATCCCACCTTCCACTTATTCTATTCTCTACTTTGGTCCTTTCCCTTTTCAAAAGTAGGTGCTACCAACTTCCCTCCCCCCCAGCCTGCCCTCCCTTCCATCATCCCCCCTCTCTCATCCCCTTCCCTCATACTCTCCTTTAGGGTGAGATACCCTATTCAGTGTGTATGTCATTCCCTCCCTGAGCCAAATTTAATAAGAATAAGGTTGACCCATTCCATTTTGCCTCCCTGTTCTTCCCCTCTATAGTAATCATTTTCCCTTACCTCTTCTGTATGAGATAATTTACTCCATTCTATCTGTCCCCACCTCCTCTCATTATATTCTTCTTTCACCTGTTAATTTCACCTTTAAAGTATCATCCCTTCCTATTAAATTGGCCCTGTACCCTCAATGTATACCTGTAAACATATATATATATATATATACATTCACATATGTATTCATATGCCCATATACCCTGTGATATAGATACCATATATATATTATATGTAATATATATATTATATATATGTATGTATGTATGTATATTTCTATTCCCTTCAACAATTTTCATACTGAGAAAAGTTTCATCAGTTACAATAGTTACAATTATCATTTTTTCCATGTAGGAATGTAAATAGTTCAACTGTGATAAGTTCCTTATGATTTCTTTTCCCTGTTTACCTTCTCATGCTTCTCTTGCTTCTTGTATCTGAATGTAAAATTTTCTATTCAACTCTAGTTTTTTCATCAAGAATACTTGAAAGTCCACTATTCCACTGAATGACCATATTTTCCCCTGAAACATGACACTCAGTTTTGCTGGGTAGGTGATTCTTGGTTTTAATCCCAGCTCCTTTGACCTCCAGAATATCATATTCCAAGCCCTTCAATCCCTCAGTGTAGAATCTTCCAGATCCTGTGTTATCCTGATTGTGTTTCCACAATATTCAAATCATTTCTTCCTGGCTGCTTCTAATATTCTCTTCTTGATCTGGGAATTCCAGAACCTGGCTATAATATTCCTACGAGTTTTCTTTTGGGGATCTTTTGCAGGAGGTGATTGGTGGATTCTTTCAACCTCTATTTTGCCCTCTGGTTCTAGAACATCAGGGAAGTTTTCCTTGAGAATTTCTTGGAGGATGATTTCTAGGTTCTTTCTTTGATCATGGCTTTCAGGTAGTCCAATAATTTTTAAATTATCTCTCCTGGATCTTTTTTCCAGGTCAGTGGTTTTCCTCATAAGATATTTCATATTGCCTTCTATTCTTTCATTTGTTTGGATCTATCAGCATCTTGATTTCTCATGAAGTCACTAGCTTCCATTTGCTCCAATCTAATTCTGAAGGAATGATTCTCCTCAGAGAGCTTTTGAGATGTTTTTTCCATGTGGCAAATTCATCTTTTTAAGGCATTCTTCTCCTCATTGCCTTTTTGAGTCTCTTTTGCCATTTGACTTAGTCTATTTTTTAAGGTGTTATTTTCCTCAGTCAGGCTGTTGACTCTCATTTCATACTTTTCTTGCATCATTCTCATTTCTCTTCCCAATTTCCCCCCACTCCTCTTATCTGCTTCTTAATGTCCTCAACGGCCTATAACCAGCTCGTATTTTCCTTTGAAGCTTTGGGTTTAGGAGTTCTGACTTCATTGTCTTCCTCCTATTCCATGCTTTGATCCTTTTTGTCCCCAAAGTAGGAGTATAAACTTGGGGTACTCTGTTTATTTTGCTTACTTTGCCTATTCATGTTGCCACTCAGTCACTTGACCCCTGGGCTTTTTGTCACAGTAGGACTCTGCCACCAGCCAGGGAAGGTTCTGTACCAAATGCTGAGGTTTTTATAGCTGCCAGAGGTATTAGTTGGGTGCCCTCTATGAAGCCTCCACATGCTCTGGCAAGCTAGTCACACACCCCAGGACCTCCACCCTAGACTGCAATCCAGATCCAAGCAGGTTAAAGCAAGAGCAATTACCCCTCAGACTGGTCACTTTGTCCCCCTACACTCTGCAGGTCAGGAGCTGAAGCAGCCACATGTGGCAGGGGCTGCCACAGGCGTCTCAGCTGCTTCTCGCCCTGGGGGCAAAATCCAAAGCACTCCCAACTACTGGGTCTCAAAGTCCACACTGCACTGACCTCTCACTCTGTCCTTAGCATCTATGTGTTGATAATTCTGGAAATGGCCAAAGCTGCTGGTGTTCTGGAGTCCCTCCAGCTGGCTGCTGGTCAGGCCAGCCCTGGGGCTAAAACCACTGGCTCTCTTCGGGCTGGGGTCAGCTCCCAAAGAGCTGCAGCTGGCTGATTCCTGACGGGCTGCCAGGCTGTCCTCAGCAGGAGGGTAGCTTCTCTGTATCATTTTGTGGGTTCTGTAGCTCCAAAGTTTGTTCAGAGTCCCCTTTTACATGAATTGGGTAAAGTGAAAGCCAGAGCTATACAGAAGTCCTGTTTCTACTCCGCCAGTGTATTTTCTAACATTGTGATTTTTCTTGCTTGATTACAAAGAGTGAAAGCAGTGAAAAACAGGCATTGCTTGTATTATAAATGTTAACTTGGTTGTTTCCTACCTCTTTCATCCTATGGCAGAAACAGATCAAGTTCAATTTGGAGATAAAAAAAAAAATCTCTTCTCCCCTGACTTCAGATGTCACCTTTATGTTTTACAGAAGGTTTGAATAGGTTACCTCTGAGTTGTTGGGCTATTTATGGATTACCTTATAAAAGAAACAGAATGCTCCTGCCAGTCCACTTAGTAAGGTATGGAAGGGACAAAATGTTAAAACTTATTTTTTTTGAAAGTACATAAAATATATTCAGAATAAAAGGCAGCATGAAAAAAAAAATCTGTTACCACTGGGGACTTGTAAAGGTGGTGTAGGGCTTCTTGTAGTCCTAGCCCACTAGGAATTCTTGTTTCCTCTGCGGAATACTCTGACTACTCCCTTATCCCCCTTAGCTTACTATGTTAACATTCAGAAATGTGTTATTTGCACTTCTGAATTCAACAACACATCCAATGTCTACTTATTAGTGCCTACAATGTTTAGAGAGCACTGTCCCAAATGTTGGTTAAGATATAAACAGTTCTGACCTTAGAAGTTTATGATCAATTAGGACAAACAAATGAACAAAATTTTAATAAAAATACACAGAAAGGGAATTATGTGTGTGGGGAGGAGAGCAGAGAACAGATTTGTGATTTCATTACTTCATTAGTTTAGAGAAAACTTGGTAACAGAGTTGCTTAGTACACTAAGAGGTTAAGTTACTTGCCCATGGTCACACAGTTAATATGTATCATAGGCAGAATCTGAACCCAGGCATTCCTGATTCCAAGGCCAGCTTTCCATTCACTATGCCATGCTGCCTCTCAGGAAAACCTTTAGAGAAGTGAAAAGCTAATGTAGTCTGAAATGGGGGTGGGGGTGTTGTCATTAATAAAAATAGACATCAGGAAATCATATATGGTGGGAGTGGCAGTTGAGTTTGACTTTAAAGGTAAAGGGAGGACATTCAAGGCATGGGGAGAGCATGAACAGTGCCACTGAGAAAGGAAAGCTTAGGGTATGCTTGGGTGACAGAGAGTAGTTCAGTTTGTCTGATATGTAGAGTAAATGGAGAGGAGTATTATGAAATAAGGCTGAAAAGAGAAAGTGATGCCAAACTGGGGAGGGCCTGGGATCCCTAGTCAAAGAGTGTGAACTCAATAGAAAAATTGTGAACAAGGTAGTGAAATGAGCAAATCTATGCATAAGGAAAATTAATTTGGAAATTGTATGAATGGATGATAGCAGGGACAGAGTGAAGGTGAAGACCTTTAATAAGGTTATTGGAATAGATTTAAAGAGGTACTAATAGGGCCTACTATTAGGGTGATAGAAATGACTAATAATAATAATATCAATTAATTAATACTATTAGGGTGATAAAAAAGACTAATAATAATGGCTAACATTCATATAACAGTTTAAGATTTTCAAGGCACTGTGTGTGTGTGTTGTGTGTCACACACACATACACTATAAACACATACACACATACCATGTAAAACTAGATCCTAGCAACTCTCTGTGACACAGGTACTATTATTATCACAATTTTATAGATAAGAAAACTGAGTCTCTAAGAGGCAAGTCACTTGTCTAGGACAACAAAGCCACTCAATGTCTATGGTGGGATTTAAACCCAGATCTTCCTGACTCCAAGTCCAAAGTTCTATTCACTATGCAACACTGCCTCAGAGAAGATGACTTTTATTGAATGAGAAGGATTTATTGAGGTGGAATCTACAGAAGCTGGCAATTGATCTGGTGTGATAAGTGATAGAGAAGAGAAAGAGTCAAAGGGTGCACCTCAAGCTTGTAAAAATGATGAGATCCCTTTCTCCTTTCCTTCCTGCGCATCAGTGATTACACAAGCTGGTGACAAATTGTTCAGGTCAGAGTCTTTTTTTTGAACATTCTCCTTCTTGGTTTAAAATTGATTCTCTGAAACTAGGTTTTGCTTACTCAGCTTTCCTTCTCATAGGATCCCTGGTTCCTTGTCACCTGTTTGTAAAGTACATATATGGAGTTCTGAAGTTATGTTGCAAACTGTGAGACAGAATGGATCAAACAGGTAAGGGGATTTTTGTAAACTCTCATGGTGTGGTGCAGTGTCAATGTACATCTCCTTGGTGGATCAGACAATCCACTGGGTGATAGAATCATGAGATCTCAGAACTAGAAGGGACCCATGCCCAAACAGGAACCCCTCTACAAGATTCCCAAGAAGAAGGCCATCCAAGTTATTCTTGAAGATGGGTATCCTACTACCCCTCATGGCAGCCCATTACACTTTTGGACAGTTCAGCTCTCTCTTGAATTTAATCATTGGCCTCCCTACTTTCTCCTTCCTAAAAATATCTGTCCTATTTCAGCAGAGTTATAAAATACTCTTTCTACCATAATCACCCTACTTATTGCTGTGCAGTGTTGGCATCTATTGTTCAACCACCTAATTTTCTTCTTGGCAGGACAGCGGATAAAGAATTAGATCAAGATTCAGTTCTGTCACTGACAGTGACCTTGTATGAGGGATCCAATCCACTGTAGGTCTGCATTCCTATGTCATGTGGGGAGAACACCTGCCCCTAGCTAATTCTAAAAGTTTTCTGTTGTTTACTAAGATAAAAGAAACAAAAATGTCTACCTTTTCAACTTCCTACATTTTAACTGCCACACTCATAGTTTTATGTATACACCACGTATCTCCCATGCCGATACAATGAAGCTCTTTAAATCAGGGACTCTCATTTGTTTAATTTTGGATCCCTGGCTCCTAAAATAGTGTTTTGTGCTTAATAGGTACTTAATAAACACTAGATGAATTTAATTTCATTTAATTCGAGGACAAATACACCTTAGATTGGTGAAACCGTGTACTTTGGAATATATTCACCAATATATTTCAAACCCCACATTTTCCAGATCATAGATGTACAACTGTAATGGAAGTCTGCCATCTCCTAGTCCTCGTCTCTTCATTTTACAGATAAAGAAACTTGGGCACAGAGATCACTTGCCCAGAGGTGACTTTTCCAAGGCCACAAGGTTATAAAGTTGCAGAGCTGCAATTTAAAACCAAATTTAACTGCCATGAAATCCAACGTTCATTCCACTGTATGAGATAACAGAATAAAACATTTCATGATTTGACCATGGCCATGCAGCTGATTAGTGGCAGAGTTGGCATTGTTATCTCAGGTATCCTGACTCCCAAATTATATTTTTTTCCTGCTACCACACAATGCTAATCTTATACTAGAGTTTCTTTTTGGTTTTCTGTCACAGTGTATTATACATCTGCATGTTCGTAGAAAGACAGAAAGCTGTAGGTGAGAGATTTTCAAATATTCTAATTGAGAGTCTGTGAACATGGTATACATTGAATTAGAATGAATTGGAAAATGACTGGTATAAATTTGTGTTTACTGCTAATAACTAATAGATCTGAGTTTAGAGCGAGAGAAATGGGGGTCCTACATAGGCTGGCACAACCCATGGCTCAAAGCCATTGCCTCCAGGGCTCTCTGCAGGATCAGGAATAAATTGGCAAACAAACATGAGGAACAGGCCATTCTCCCTAATAGTTTCCAATGAGTCTCTACACTGTGAGGAGACCACAAGAGACTAAAAATAATCATGGTAACCAGAAGGTGTACACAAACTAAATGTGCTGCAGAGATTGTCTTCTGTTTGTATTTCAGCAGGACAAAGTCACTGTTTATGTATGCTATCCACACAACCTGGATTCAGCCAAAGTCCCCATGTTATGATATGGGAAATGAGGTATCTGAGATAGAAACTGCAGTTTATGTAGAAGGAAAACATTCTGAATGAAGGAGTAGTTGCATTGCTATGAGAACAATGTGATGGGTTGTTAAGTGGCATGATGATAGACTAATAATGGAGCTAAGTCTGATGGTATGGTTGGTGTACTGTGTTATGAGCAGTACTGATATGAATTATAATATATAAGGCATTGAAAAGTCTTCCAAAAGTCCAAAGAATAAAAGATGGACAAAGCACTGCATTATTCTCCAGTAGATATTACAGGAACCAGAGAAGAGCATCTAATGTTTTGGGTAGATATCCTACGGATATGGGAAAATATAAACAAAAACATACAGAACAAGAAGGCTTGGATTAACTGTTTCCTACTCAAGTAGGGTAATGTACCATCCTTGTGGAGATCATGGATCTATTAAAGAACTGAACTAAGCTGTTAGCACTATTATCAGCACCATGGTCAGTGCCACAGGAGTAGTTCTGATAGTTCAGTAATTGACCACACCTAACTTCTCCAGTAGTGGTTCTTATACCTGGCCACCCTCAGTTTTGCAAATATAGTCATCTTAAATGTTGGCATTAGTAGTATAGTTCATTTAGAGTTAGACTAAATTAATCTTTATAAACACTCTAAAAACTGTGTGATTATTAGTATCCTGTGTCCTTCACCCCAATTTTTCCTACTATTCTGCCATCATTATTTAAGAAGCATATATGTTATACAGCTAGCATACTATAGTCATCTGATACTATGGTCAAAAGAATTGAAATTGAGAATGAATTGCAAAAAATGTAAAGGTACATGATGGATAGGAACAGGCTGTAACACTATTAAGGAGGAATCATGTATAAGAAGTCATGGAAAGACTATTGTTAGCTAAACATATAACTGGAAACAAAGATGAAACTATTACCTAGAGAGCATAAGGAATACTGAAAGATAGACTACATGTTCCATTGGAATCTGCAAAATGACGTACCTAGTATCTTAGGTAGAACTCCAACTGAATGGAGTAAATGAATGGGAGAACATAGATAAGAGGAACACCAACAAATGAGCATCATAGGAAAGAATATTTAATCAAAGAAATCACACTAGAGTTCTGAAGAATAGTTCATAAGGGAATGATGGATTTGTGATAATTTAAGAAATTAGCATGATAGCTTGAACACTGGATCTAGAGTCAGAAAACCTGGGTTCTAATCTTGGTTCTGTTAGTTACTTTATGTATTATCTCAAGTGAGTGAAATCAAACTGTCTTGGCTTCTTTTTTCCGCCTGCCTATAATGATTAAGTTGGATTACATTATTTCTAAGGTCATTTTTAGCTCTAATGCTTAGGACTATGTATAGTTGAACATAACTTTCCTAACTTTGGATGAAGAATAAGAAAAAAAGAAATAATTGATTATCGAAAATAATTACAATTTTTAACTTGCATCCTGGGATTTTGTGCCTCTGTTTTGACAATATTCTGCTCTTATCC
The DNA here is from genome assembly GCA_011680675.1 of Gymnobelideus leadbeateri. NCBI lineage: Eukaryota > Metazoa > Chordata > Mammalia > Diprotodontia > Petauridae > Gymnobelideus > Gymnobelideus leadbeateri. The sequence goes on from WOXC01008825.1 coordinate 317,668, forward strand.
ATCAAATACCAACAAGATAAGGCATGACCAATATTCAGGCCTTCCAATTCTCTTTTAGAAAGAATTGAGTACTATTGAGGTTTGATCAGAGTAACATCATAATAAAAGGATGTCTACTGGCTTAAAATTGACAGTGTTGAGTTGAAGTTGAAAATTGAATATTGTTACCTACTTGTTTCATAAGTAGAAGTATCCTTATGATGGAAGATTGACATCATATTCTAGCTAGAGATATAGCTCTTTAATAAACTTTATGCAAGGTTTCACTACATTGTATCAGCTTTGGGATAATTAGAACATTTCTACAGAAAAGTAAACTAACTTTTAATGCTCAGAGCCATAGGGCTTTATTGTGGGCATATTTTATTTAATAAAAAGAAAGACTTTGTAGCCTAATTTGACATACCCAGGAGCACATGGGGGCGAAGAGCAAGAATATATCTGAGACACAGTCACCCAAGAGACATGGGCACAATTGCATCTTGCAGGAGTAGGCTACTTCAGTGACTTAGCTAGCAGACAAGTCCTGGTCCTAGGTGACATGATCTTGAGGATACTGTTATGGAAGAAGAGATTTGTCATCTTGTAAGAGACCACTTCCAGAGCCAGCACCCAGGTTATACTCAGTACTAGCAGTTTTTTTACACCTCTCCATAGATATCTTTGGTTTCCCCAACCAACAAGTCTGTTACATGATATAGAAGAGGGTCAAGTGTTTTTTGTTTTTTTTTTTGCCTTTTTGGAGGGCAGTTGGGGTTAAGTAACTTGCCCAAGGTCACACGGCTAGGTTTTTGTTTGTGTGTGCGTTAAGTGTCTGAGGCCGGATCTGAACTCAGGACCTTCTGACTCCAGGGCTGACGCTCTACTCACTGCGCCACCTAGCCGCTCCAGGTCAAATGTTTTATACTCAGGAGAGGGCCTCACTCAAGTATTATCTGATTGGTTTTTCACTTCTGATGTCAAAAGCAAGTAGGTGCCAATTCGCTAAAAAGCTGGAAGGTTTCTAGATATAGGGGCGAGGAGTGGAGCACAGAAGGAAAGGGAATTGTACTAGGCAGGGAAGAGAGGTAACCTACAATAGAGATTGCCTGTTCACAAGTAAAACCTAAGGGTAACCATCTCTAGGATGGGGGTGGGGTGGAGAAAGGGAAGAAAAAAGGAAAAAAAAGTTACATGATAACTTTATTATATATTTAAAAGGAATAGCAAGTTATACATAATAGATGTGCAGTTTTGTGTATAATCATCTTTTTCTATTTACTGTGTTGTGAAAATGCTTGTTTTATTTAAGTACAGAATAAAATAAAATAAAAATAAATAAATAAAAAGCTAAAAAAAAAATTAGAATTAAAATAAAGGGTAAAGCAAGGTCCAGAAAACCAGATTTTTTTTTTTGACTACCAGATATAGGGGCCATCACAGATCACTGCCCCTCCCCTAAATGTAATGTGCAGAGGTCTGGGACAGTCACAGAATAACAAGACACCCAGGGAACACTATCGCTGCACACCCTCTGAGCACCATTCCCAGAACACAAGGTGATCAGCAGGCAGTGACTTAGATATGAGCATTGCTTCCCGGAAACCCCCCAATGCCACGATTGCCCTGCTCATCCATGCCTGAGAGTCCAACCTGGCTCCTCAGCTCCCTCGTCTCTTGTACACTATCTCTCTGTAAACACAGAATTTGCTGCCCAGCCTGAGGATCTGCACAGACCTTACTTCCATCACCACCTTCCCTGAAGAACCCTTAGAGATTCAGCCCCAGAGTGCGGCCACAGATGCAATCAGTCAGAGAACCAACCCAGCTGTTGCTAATATGGAGTCAATAGTTCAGATAACAGTAATGACTGATATTCCCCACCCCCTCCTACTTGCACAGTGTTTACAAAGTACCTTTCTCATGATGCTTTGACAGAAGTACCACAGGTATGATTATAGTTATTTAGTGGGTATAGAAATGAAAGGGCAGCCTGTTGGAATAGAGACCTGGATCCAGAGGCACAGGATGTCAAGAAGACCTAGGATGAAGTACCTCCTCTGACACATGCCAGCTATGCCACCCTGGCCAAGTCACTTAAATCCCAGCATCCAGGAAAATGTCCTAAGACTGTAAATTATACAACAGGCACCATTCTGCACTGGTAAAAAGACTTTCCTCATTGGGAATTACCTATATCCATGAAAACACAGGGTTGGTTACAGGAGGTAAAAGATAAACTATGGTATGGTAGAAAGCACCAGCTCTTTAAATCTCACCTCTGGTGATGATAACATTAGTAAAAATAAAACAATAACAGTAACAACAACAACAATAATAGCAATAGCTAGCAGTTAGCACTTTAAGGTTAACAAAGTGCTACACATAGTGTTATTTCATTTGAGCTTCACAACAAGGCAGGTGTGATTATTATTCTCACTTTAGAAACAAGGAAACTGAGGTTGAGAGGTGTTAAGTGTTAAGTGACTTGCCCAGGGTCACATACCTAGGAAGTATATGAGGTGGGACTCAAATTCAGTTCTTCTTGACTGTGAATTTAGTATTAATGACCTATAAGCACCTTTAACTGCATAAGCTTCAGTTTCCCCCTTTGTAAAAGGAAGGAACTAGATTGGATCATTGCTAAGGGCTCTTCTGTTATCTTCTCAAACTCAAGGGTGTTAAGTTAAGTTACTCTCTCAACTAGTAATAGCTTTAAATCACATTCATATACTTGCTTTTCACTCAAGAATTCTGAGATAGTGCAGGTCCTACCTAAGTGCAGGTAGGACTCAATAGTAGCAACCACACTGGCATACCCAGTATGGCTGCTAGCACAGGTTCTTAGATCTGCTTTACTAGGAAAGATAGCTATTTAAGAAGTCAACAATTTTTTTAAATTACATTCACTGGCTCAGGGGAAAAGTCAGCACTCTGAACTTCAGAGAAAATACAAGCAGAAAAATAAAGACCAACAGACAGGGCTTCAAACTATCTGAGAAACTGGCACAGATCAATAGATAGATCCAACTGTCTGACCTAGGCAATACATATGTAGTTACCTGAGAAAGAAGCACAAACATCTGGGTTTTTCAAAGCCAGGGGCTCCTTAATGGCTACCCAGAGTCTCATCTAGTTAAATCACAAGAACACTCTTCTAGTGAGTGAGCCCCAAAGCAAAATGCTAACTTCAGAGTATATATACCCTTTATAGAACCAGAAGGCATCACAAACCATGTGACTCAGTGCCTAATTAAAAATTAACAAAAGGTGTGAAAGCCTTCCTAAAAGCAAGCCTCCCCTAAGCAAGCTTCCCTTAATGGGTTCCACATAAGGCCTACTAACGGGTAGGGAAGATTTCATATTCCATTAAAAGATTTCATATTCCATTAATATTACAGACTCCAACCAAAGACCAAAGCTCTGTACATCCCTTCCCTTCTTCTATTTTTTAATGGGGAAGTAAGAACAGGAATCCCAATAGCCTAAGAATATGGGCTCATAAATATAAAACAGATCTATCACACATAACTAAAGAATCCTTGGTCCTTGGAACGTGTGGAAAATCTGAGGCATAAAATATAAAGTTTTACTTTCACCATTTCTTTAAAATAAATCTTTTCTCTATGTTCAGAAGGTGAGTAACTGGGTTATACTAGGATCTGGGGTAACTGATAATGCTTCATCCCTAGTGAGGGTATTGGGATGTCTATAATCAATTTTTAAAGAATGAATTATGATGTTGATACTTTAAAAATTATGATGGTTTAAAAGTTGTTTGTGGTAGTTATTTCATTTTAAATCTCTACCATGGAAGCTTCCTCCATCTCTGACATTAACACATTGTAAGAAGAACCTTGGTATCCTGTAACCTCATCTCCTGATTGCATAGCTCCTCCCAGGAAGAAGCCTAAGCCAGGATTAAATGTCTTCATTTTCTCCAGCTTACACTCCTGACTCTCTCCTGGATTTTTTCTACCATGTCCCTACCACTTTCATCTTTCCTCCCATCCATCCTTTTCTTAAGTCTTGCCCCCTTAGAATGTAAGCTCCTTTAGGGCAGGGACTGTCCTTCTTTCTGCTTAGATTTGTATTCCTAAAATTTAGCACAGTACTATGTACATAGTAAGCATTTAATAAATGTGTGTTAATTGATACATCAATTTGTTGAAATTCAAGTGAAAGTAAATATGAAGAAAATATTAAAATGTGTAATTGACTCACCCAGCAATAATAATAATAATAACAATAACAATAATAATAATAATAGTTACCATAACACTCGGTTTCACTCAATGTACAGGTAATTCTTCTAAATGCAAATGATATGTCATGTTACATTGATAATAGGATCCTTGCTCTAGAGATAGAAAAGACCCCAGGGGCAGAGCCAAGATGGTTGAATAAAAGCATGAACTTGCCATGGGCTCCTATTCCAATCACTTCCAATACATGTAAAAATGATTCTAAGCAAATTTTGGGGCTACAGACCCCACAAAGTGACAGAAAAAAATCTCCTGCTGAGGGCAGCCTGGTAGGACAACAGGAAGGGTCTATAGCACTGAGCTGGGAACTAAGCGCCGGCATGAGCCATGTGGTTCTGGCCCCAGGGAGCCCCTGACCAGCAGCCCAGACTAGCTGGAGCAGACTTCAGGAGAGTTAATCACCAGCAGCTGTGGTGGTTTACAGACTTTTCAACCAATAAACACCAAAGAGAAAATAAAGGTCAGTGGGGAACTCTGTTGGAAACAGGGGAACAGAAAAGCACAGGGCAGCCCCTACACCTAGTGTGAGAAGTGGTGGAGCTTGTTATGGCTGCAGCTGCTGCCCCATGGCTGCCTCCAGAGCTTGGGGCCTGCAGATAGTAGGGGTAACAAGTGACCATTCAGAGGGTAATCACTCTTGCTTTAATCTGCTTGGATCTGGATGAAGGCCTTGAATGATGATCCTACAGTGTGGGTCCAGTGTACTAGAGCTCGTGGGGCCTACAGAGAGGGCACCCTCCTAATAGCAACAACAACTGCAAAAAGCCCAGCAATTTGGGACAAAGCTCTCTCCATTCGGGAAGCAGAGTTCTACTATGACAAAGAGCTCAAAAGTCAAGTAATTGACTGGCAACATGAGCAAGCAGAGGAAGCAAAATCAGACCATAGAATCCTTTTTGGGGGACAAAAAGGATCAAAGCATGGAATGGGAAAAAGATAATGAAGTCAAAACTCGTGCATCAAAAGCTCCCAAGAAAAATATGAACTGGTTATAGGCCATGCAGGAGCTAAAGAAAGATTTTGAAAATCAAGTAAAAGAAGTGAAGGAAAAACTGGGAAGAGAAATGAGAATGATGCAAGAAAATCATGAAAAGCAAGTCAACAGCCTGCTAAAGGAGACCCCAAAAATACTGAAGAAAATAACACCTTAAAAACTCAAATGGCAAAAGAGGCCCAAAAAGCCAATGAGGAGAAGAATGCCTTAAAAAGCAGAATTTGGAATGTGCTCTGCCCCACACAAATTTCAAACAATGTGAAAGAGAGCTCCGAACAACTTCTGGAGCCACAGCACCCACAGAACGGCACAGAGAAGCTAACCTCCTGCTGAGGACAGCCCAGCAGCCCTGCAGGGAGCAGCCAGCACAGCACTCTGAGAGCAGGCAGCCCAGCGCGCTGGGAACACACAGCTCAACCCACAGAGCTAGCCCAGGTCCGCGGTTTTAGCCCCAGGGCGGCCAGGCCTTCAGCCGGCTCTTGAAACCCCAGAACACCAGCAATTGTGGCGATTCCAGAATTATCAGCACAGATATGCCTAGGACAAAGTGAGAGGTTAGTGCCCTATGGACTTTGGGACCAGTATTTGGGGAACACGTGGCTTCCTCCCCTGGGGGCAAAAAGCTGCTGAAGAAACAGCTGCACAGAAGCCATTTTGCAGCGTCAGCAGTGGCTCTAGCTCCTGGTCTGCGAACTGTAGGAAGATCCAGCAATCAGTCTGGGGGTTAATCGCTTTTGCTTTAAACTGCCTGGATCTGGATTGTGGTCTGGGGGGGAAGTTTGGGGTGGGTATCCAACTTGCCAGAGTGGGTGGAGGCTTTACAGAGGCCACCCAACTGGTGGAAGTTGTGAAGACCCCACGTTTGGGCGGAAGCTCCCCTGTCTGGTGGCAGAGTCCTACTGTGGCAACAAGCCCCAAAATCAAGTAATTAAGTGGCAATATGCCTAGGCAAACGAAACAAAATAAACAGAAAAGTTCAACATTGGACTCTTATTTTAGGGGCAAAGAGTCTCAAAACATGGAGGAGGACTGTGAGGTCAGAACTCCTGCACCAAAAGCCCCAAATGAAAATACAAGCTGGCTACAGGCCATAGAGGACCTTAAGAAGCAGATAAGAGAAGTGGGGGAAAATTTGGGAAGAGAAATGAAAAAGATGCAAGAAAAGTATGAAATGACAGTCAACAGCCTGACTGAGGAAAATAACACCTTAAAAAATAGACTAACTCAAATGGCAAAAGAGGCTCAGAAAGGCAATGAGGAGAAGAATGCCTTAAAAAGTCGAATTTGCCAGATGGAAAAAGAATCTCAAAAGCTCACTGAGGAGATTCATTCCTTCAGAGTTAGACTGGAGCAAATGGAAGCTAGTGACTTTATGAGAAATCAAGATACTATTAAACAGATCCAAACAAATGAAAGAATAGAAGGCAATGTGAAATATCTCATGGGAAAAACCACTGACCTGGAAAATAGATCCAGGAGAGACAATTTAAAAATTATTGGACTACCTGAAAGCCATGATCAAAGAAAGAACCTAGAAATCACCCTTCAAGAAATTCTCAAGGAAAACTGCCCTGATGTTTTAGATCCAGAGGGCAAAATAGAGGTTGAAAGAATCCACCGATCACCTCCTGAAAAAGATCCCAAAAAGAAAACTCCCAGGAATATTATAGCCAGGTTCCAGAATCCCCAGATCAAGGAGAAAATACTACAAGCAGCCAGGAAGAAACAATTTCAATATTGTGGAAACACAATCAGAATAGCCCAGGACCTGGCAGCTTCTACACTGAGGGATCGAAGGGCATGGAATATGATATTCCAGAGGGCAAAAGAGCTGGGATTGAACCCAAGGGTCACCTACCCAGCAAAACTGAGTATCTTGTTTCAGGGGAAAATATGGTCATTCAGTGGAATAGAGGACTTTCAAGCATTCTTGAGGAAAAACCAGAGTTGAATAGAAAATTTGACATTCAGACACAAGAAGCAAGAGATGCTTGAGAAGGTAATCAAGGAAAAGAAATCAAAAGGAACTTATCAAAGTTGGACTATTTACAGTCCTACATGGAAAAACAATAACTGTGTTTGATGAAACCTTTCTCATTATGAAAATAATTGAAGAAGGGTACAAGGCATATGTTCACAGGTACATGGATAGAGGGCACAGGTTGAATTTGACGGGAAGGGTTGATTATTATTATTATTTTTTGGAGGGCAATTGGGGTTGGGTGACTTGCCCAGTTTCACGTGGCTGGGTTTTTGTTTGTGTGTTGGGTGTCTGGGGCCGGATCCGAGCTCGGGTCCTTCTGGCTCCGGAGCTGGCTCTCTGCTCGCTGCGCCACCTAGCCTCCCCAAGGAAGGGATGATTCTTAAGGGGTGAAGTCAAGAGGTGAGAGAGGAAAGTGGCAAGAGGAGATGGAGATTGACAGGGTAGGGCAAACTATCTCATGTAGAAGAGGCAAGGGGAAGTAGTTGCAGGGGAGGGGAAGAACAGGAAGGCAAAAAGGCAAAAGCATATTCTCATTGAAGTTGGCTCAAGGAGAGAATCACACACATACTAAATGGAATATCTTACCCTCACTCACTCTCCTGAGTAGGGGAAAGGGGGATGAGAGGGGGGATGATGAAGGGGAGGGCATTCTGGGGAGAAGGGAGGTTAGAAGTACCCACTATCAAAGAGGGACAGGATCAAAGTAGGGAATGGACCAGGTGGGAGGTGAGACAGGTGGGAGGGAAATATAAGCAGTCTTTTACACTATATCTACTATGGCAATGTTTTGCATAGATATACATGTACAACACATACTGAATTGCTTATCTTCTCAGAGGGAGTGGGTGACAAGGGAGAAGGGGAATGGATCTGAAAATCGAAGTTTTAAAATTAAATGTTTCATAAGATGTCCAGGCAGTGGGGCTCAGAGATACACCTTGCCCTAATGGCAAAGTCAAAGGGGGTATGGGAGAAGATATGGGAGAGAGCAGATTGGATGAGGGGATATCTAATGGGACTATTATTCTGGGGTGGTGGGTAGGGAAAAAATGGGGGGAAAATGTAACCCAAAATCTGGAAATGAATGATGTAAACCAGAAGTTAGTAAAGCATTTGTTTAATTAAAAAAAAAAAAGCAGAATTTGGCAGATGGAAAAGGAATTTCAAAAACTCACTGAAGAGAATAATTCCTTCAAAATTAGATTGGAGCAAATGGAAGCTAATGACTTTATGAGAAATCAAAATACTATAATATAGATCCAAACAAATAACAAAAATAGAAGGCAATGTGAAATACCTCATTGGAAAAACCACTGACCTGGAAAATAGATCCAGGAGAGACCATTTAAAAATTATTGGACTGCCTGAAAGCCATGATCAAAAAAAGAGCCTATACACCACCTTTCAAGAAATTATCAAGCAAAATTGCCCTAATATTCTAGAACCAGAGGGCAAAATAGATATTGAAAAAATTCACTGATCACCTCTTGAAAATGATCCCCAAAGAAAACTCCTAGGAATATTATAATCAAATTCCATAGTTCCCAGGTCAAGGAGAAAATACTGTAAGCAGTCAGGAGGAAAGAATTTAGGTATTGTGGAAACACAATCAGGATGAAATGAAACCTAGCAGCTTCTACATTAAGGGATCAAAGGGCTTGGAATATGATATTCCAGAGGTCAAAGGAGCTAGGATTAAAACCAAGAATCACCTACCCAGCAAAACTGAGTATAATGCTTCAGGGAAAAATATGATCATTCAATGAAATAGAGGATTTTCAAGCATTCTTGATGAAAAAGACAGAAAATTTGGCTTTCAAATACAAGAAGCAAGAGAAGCATGAGAAAGTAAACAGGAAAAAGAAATCATAAGGAACTTATTAAAGTTGAACTACTTACATGCCTACATGGAAAAATGATCATTGTAATTCAGAAGATTTTTCTCAGTATAAGGATAGTTGAAGGGAATATATATATATGTATAGGAGGGTGGATGTGTATATAAATATATATGTGAGTGTGGGCATATGTACATACATGTATATGTAGACAGAGGGCACAGGATGAGTTGAATATGAAGGGATGATATCTAAAAAATAAAATTAAGGGGTGGCTAGGTGGTCCAGTGAATAGAGCACCGGCCCTGGAGTCAGGAAGACCTGGGCTCGAATCCCGGCCTAAGACACAACACAAAAAATAACCATGTGACCTTGGGCAAGTCATTTAACCCCGATTGCCCTCCAAAAAGCAAATAAATTAAATTAAATTAAGAGGTGAGAAAGGAATTTATTGGGAGAAGGAGAAAGGGAGAGATAAATTAGGGTAAATTATCTCATATAAAAGAGGCAAGAGAAAACTGTTAAAATGGAGGGGAAGAGCAGGAAGGTGAAAGGGAATGGGTCAACCTTATTCTCATTGAATTTGCCTTAAGGAGGGATTACCATACACACTCAACTGGGAATCTTACCCTACAGGAAAATAGGGAGGAAGGTGATAAGAGGGGGGATGATTGGAGGGAAGGGTAGTTAGAAGCAAACACTTTCAAAAAGGGACAGGGTCAAAGGAAACAATAGAATAAGTGGGGGGTGGGATAGGATGGAGGGAAATAGAGTTAGTCTTTCACAATATAACTACTATGGAAATGCTTTGTGTAACTACATATGTACAACCTATCTTGAATTGCTTATCTTCCCAGTGGGGGTAGGTGAGGAGGGAAGAAGGGGAAAAGTCAGCAACTCAAAGTTTTAAAAATAAATGTTTAAAAAATTTGTTTTTTACATGCAACTGGGAAATAAGCTATAGAGGCACTGGGGTATAGAAATCCATCTTGCCCTACTAAAAAGTTAGGGGGTAAGTAGGGGAGGATATAGGAGAGAAGAGATTGGGGGAAGGGGCGTAATGGTAATGGGATTTGAAGATCTTCCATGTTCCTTGAATTTGCAATCTAACAGGTACTTAACACTTACTTTCAAGTTCATAATTGTGTCAAGTATTAAGACCCAGAACTTGTGAATCCCACAGTGGAATGAACTTGTTGATGTAGCAGAAAGGGGTGGGGCAGAGAGGAGCTAATACCATATATAAGAAGAGGCCCAGGCTGGAGAAGGAAGAAATTTTGAGAACAGAATTTGTGGAGGAAGAACTGCTTCTGACAGCCAGCCAGAACTGCTGCTGAGGACTTCTGCTGAGAACTACTGAGAATGAGAATTGCTGAGAGCCAGAACTGCTTGGAGCAAGCTGTATGGAGGCTGAACAACTACTGTGAGTGAGGAGAGAGGGATCCTTGCTCAAGGGAGACTGTTTTGTTTTGAAGGCTTGGGAATGTGGGTGCTCACTGCATTAACTATGTGTACAACTTTGTGGCTACTGTAATGACTTTGACTTTCTGGTTTTGGGACTCAGCTTCCTGGTATTAGAATAAATGCTTTGGCTCTGTCCTCCATGTGGAAATCCTGTTACATTTTGTGATTCACAACTACACCAGCATATTTATAGTCACCAGGGGTATTGTGAATATTGCATTGCTGTTACAAGAAGTATTCAGTAGGCTTACTATTTTGGGGTGGGGAGGTAAGGGAAAGATGGGGAGAAAAAAGTGTAACTCAAAATCTTGTGGAAATGAATGTTGACAAGTAAAAATAAATAAATAAATTGGGGAAAAATTTTAAAGATAGAAAAGACCCCAGAAACCAGCTAATATAATATGGTCATTTTAGAGATTAGAAAACTGAGGTCCAAAGAAATTAAGTGATTTGCCAAAGGTCACCTATGTAATAAATGTCAGAGTTGAGATTTGAATTTAAGCTCTTTGGCTCCAAATCCAGCACTGTTTTAACTGCACCATGTTGTTTCAGTAGAAGATGAACCCCTTTGTTTTGTAAAACCGAGGACTGAAGAAGTCATGGTATAACCAGGGTTTCAGTGACTCAAATCTGCTACCTAATAAAGTCTATACTCCTGACCCTGGCATTCAAGATCTACAATCCTCCTCCAATATACCTTTCTTGTCATATCCCTTACAATTACCCCCATTTCAGCCAATCTGAATTTATCTCCCTGTTTTTGTCATACCTTTCCCCTCTGAGTTTGCTCATAACTACCCACCAAACTCAGAATAAACTCTCCTTTCTCGATGCTGGGAGAGAATTTAATGGACAGAAATGAGAAGGAAGCAATTTGTCTTGATAATACCAAAAAAAGCAGGTCCATTTTCTTCATTTTTTGTGCCCAATTATGCTTTTTCCAATTAGACTGTGGTTACTTTTTATATGGATGACTATTATTTTTTTTAATCTTTATATTTCTAGTTCTTTTTTCAATTGTGTCATGGATCCCCCATTGGCAGTCTGGTGAAACCTACATACTCTACTGAATAATATTTTTAAATGGATAAAACAAAATAAATGTGATTTTAAAGGAAATTATATTGGTATGTCAATATCAAAACAGTTTTAAGAAACAAGTTAATGGATTTTTTATGAAATTCTTTTCTAAAAGAACTAAACATAACTAACGAGCTCATTGATGTTTGAATTCCTTAGGTTTTCTGTTTTGCTGGTCATCCATTCATATGGCAAGCTGGATTGATTTGTGATCCTCTATATCTAATCTCATAATATGGAAGGAGTATCCTAGAATCCAAACTTCCAGTGGCAGTGACAAAATATTAATCAAGGATCTGTAGAGGCAAAAGCCTCCTGGAATCAACATTTGATGATGCTTTCTAAAGATTACAGACAAAGGTATGGTCATAAATTTTCTACAAAATATTTCAGCATTGTCCAAATGTTAACCTAAGTAAGTCTATAGACTTGTCCTTAGAAGTTCCAAGTAATACAAGGTCCATTAAGTGACCACCTGTTGGAAAACAAAACCATGAGATCTGAAATAGGGTAATAACAACGGAAAGGGAAAAGATGCATCCCAGACATACTAAGGAAGAAGAATGAATGTAATTTAGTCATTAATTAAATATGAGAAATGAATAAGACATAGAAGTGGAAAACAAAGAAAAGGAAAGTAGAAATCTGGTGAAATGAAAAAAAATAAGAGAGAAAAGCTTTGAGAGTAGAGAAGGGAGAAGAAAAAATACAAACAAGAGAGGAAAAGACAGAGATAGAGACAGACAGACAGAAAGTGAGAACGGGAGAATAGGACTGATAAGAAATTTTCCAATTATCCCCAAGACCTATGTAGGGTTCCTGAGTCTTCATGGACATCTCCCTTAAAACATGAGGGAACTTAATATCATACAACTATGCTACTAACTACTAAAGTGTGATTTAACCTTTTTCTTCCAATAAGACCCAACTCCCAAAAAGGTCAAGAAGTTTTAGAAGGGTGTAACAGTAAGGAAATCTTCTCCCAGACCCAAGGCATCTACCTAAGTAAGGATCCTTACTTTTTGTCTACTTTGTTAAAAAAAAAAAAAGCCACCTTCAGCTAGAGCTTTTCCCTGGGTCGTTTTTCCTTATCCTCAATCCCTCTTTTACAGTTTAGGGCCACCCTGTGGACTATTATGATAGCATCCTAAGATACCTTCACAGATAGGTCTGGATTGAAATGACTTACCCTGCCCAGATGCCTTGAAGCTGCTGAGCCTCACGATCAAGTCACTTTCTCAGCAGGAGGAGCTGAAGACTTTTAGCCCATCTCCTCATTAAATGTCCACAATCAGGATTGAGTTTCTCTTGTCAAAGGAGCTCCCTTTCAGAAGGTACACATATGATTTAAGGTGTTTCAGTTTCCCTTGGATCAGAAACCCCTGATGATCAATTTATTGATTATTACCTAATTTAATTAATAAATTAATTATTAATGATCTGGAAACTATCTTGCAAGGGTTCTATTCACCACCAATGTAAAGAAGTAGTAATACACACTGTGGCCACACCCAATAAACCATCTTGGCAGATGGGCTAAATCAAATTGAGGGTAACCTATAGGTCAAAAGCCCATCAGTGAGTTAGGGGGATGTCTACCCCAACCATGTAAAGACTTTCCTTGGCAGCATGAGAGGATAAGAAAAATTCGCTGCAATGGTCATGAAGGTGGCTGAAGCAGGCACTGTGGTCAAGTATCAAAGACATCCAGGTCATCACCAGTCATCTTGACTTTTGTCCTGCCACTGAACTTTGATGACTCAAGAAGAGACGGTGAGGCTGATGATTCTTAACAAGTCTGCTTTACTTAAATGTAATTCACATGCAAATCAAGAACATCACCCATGATGTCATTGGTCCTCTTTGAAAATGATAACCACAAAAAGTATAGACATAGTGAGCAGATATTCCACTTCTCTGCTGAAAGACAGTTGTGGGAAGTTATTCCTCTCATCTTATCTACACTGTGAGCAATGGAACTTGGTATATTTCTGGTTGTCCTCCTCCCCGTTTTTATTTCTGATGCTTCTATTCTGATTCTACCACTGACTATCCCTTCCAAATTTGGCTGCCTTTCTCAATATCTTACTCTGCTTGAACCAACCTGGGTTTGCCTATTGATACCCTCACCTTCTCCCTTCCCTATCACTACATCTCCCATCACTGACCTAGCACATGCTAGCTTCTTTCAGGAACTTCTGTTCTGCCTGGAACAAAGGCCAAGGTCATTACCTATTAGTACTTACTTCCCTTGACAAAGTACTAGGGTTTTGGCACCTGAGACCCTATTGCCTCTAATATGGGGATAAACACTTTCTAATCTCTGATCTGGTGATACAGTCTTTTGGTGGAGTTTAATTAATTGCTGCTTAATTAAAACAGAAGATCGTATTTTTACAGGGCATCAGGACAATGAAATATATGATGATTCCAAAAGTAGCCCTTGGAAATTCAGTTCTTTACAAAATTTAATAAAAATCTCACCCTATGGATGTTTCTTGTTGTTTTTGTTCTGATAGCATAAGAAAAGCCAACTAAATCATGCAAGACAGACCTAGTTTAGAAGGCAGACAATCTACTGTCCCCAAGAATAAAGTTAAATACATTGACAACTTTTGAATGTTAGCAGGGCCTATTATGGAGGGCTTGCAGTTTGAAGATATCTCTAAGTCTTAATAGAAACTTCTAAAAGCCCCAATGCTAGTTCACATATACAGTGCAAAACCTTCAGGAATTCCATGGGAAAGTGAACCTTTATTTAACAAATAAACTTTGAAGTTGTTTGAAGATAAAAGAGAAGCTTTCCAAGAGCCAATGCCCACACAGTGCAAAAAGGATTACAGGTATTTTAAAATAAATGTTGGAGAGCTCATCAGAATTTGAAAGAGCTCTGATAAGGGATGCCAGGGAGCTTATAGAAGTACTCAACTAACACAAACTCACATCAAAGACTTTTTTGAAAACATTTTTTTTTTCAGTCCCCTCATCATTTGAGGCTCTGGACTATACCAAAATCTGGCCTAACAGAAAAAAAATTAGTCCAGAGCACTGAAGAGGGGCCAAATATTGTGTCTGCTTCTTATAATGAGAAATGTGATCATGTTTGGATTAATAAGTGTTTGGAAATGAATTAAGGATGACCTCTGTCCTGTAGCCTTCTGTAACACAACATGAATCTCTCCCTTCCCAAATTTCTCATAGCATTCTGTCTGAACCCCAAATTTCCACTTTACCATACTTTGGTTTGAATAATGCTTATCATGTGTGCTTTGTTTATATTTGGATTATAAACTCAGAACCACAGGTCTTTAATCCAATCCCTTCATGTTAAGTGACACAATGGAGGCCTGGGAGAGATCAGATGACTTGTCCAAGGATACATAGGTAGTAAGCATTGGAAGCAGGATTTGAACACAATGCCTCTGACTCTGCAGCCAATGATCTTTCCACTGTCCCTTCCTCCTTTTCTTTCACAGTTCCTTGTGGTAGGGTGAATATCATATTTCACCTTTGTATTTCCAATGCCTGAAACAGTGCCTTGCACATAAAAGGAATTGAATGAATGCTAATCTTGAACCATTTTACCAACTGAAGCATCTTGTATCTGCTAGTCCAATTTGAGATCAGCTATCAGATCCTAATGTTTGCAGGAGGTCCCTTCAGCAACATCATTGTTGCCACTCAGCAAAAAAGCTGGGTTATCTTCAGAGGTACCTCTCTCACCACACTAGGATATAGAGACCCTCACTAACATTCGTTTGGACTATTATGATAGCATCCTAAGACAGCTTCACATCCTCCTTTGCGATCTTTCATAGCTTCCAGAGTAATCTCTCCTACATAGATCTTGTCAGAGCATTCCTGTTCAAAATTCTTCAGTAGCTCCTCTTGTCTATAGCATAAAGTTTAAACTTCTTTGTCTGGCATTCAAGGCCCTCCATTGCCCAACTTAAGTCTACTCTCCCAGTCTTATCTCAATTATTCAGTGTCCGAATACTTTATCTAGCAGCTAAGAAGGACGGTTCTCTGTTCTTCTAACATGCCCTGCCTTTTCTCTCTTCCAGGTGTTCATTCATAGAAATCCCTTTACCTAAAGTCTAATTCATCCTCTTTCTTTACCTGTTGAGTTCTTTTCCAATCTTTCCAGTCAAATTCAAAGACTATCTCCTCCACAAAGCTTTCCTTAATTCCCTACCAGAAACCATTTCCATCTCTAGTTCCCATGCAGAATCTTTTCCTGTACCTCCCAACTGCACTTATCCTGAAGCTTTTATAAAATATTTATCTGTGTTTATCTCCTTTATAATGTGCAAATGCCTTTATGACATGAGCCACATCTTATCTAAATTTTGTAACAGTGACTAGCAAATGTTTCACATAGTAAGTAAGCACTTCATAAACACTTATTAAAGGAAAGCTATCTTGCCTCAAAGTCATTCTGACCCACCCCCTACACCAGCACTCAGTCAAGGAAGGTAAAAATCCCGGCCTTCCCAGTTTAGCTAACAATAATAAAACAGGAACAAAACAAACTTTCATTTGCCCTTGAGATCCAAGGATTGTTACATAACACACCATCAGAGTGCAAATGGAGAAACATGTTAGCTTAATCAATGTCTGCAGAGGACTCAGCAAATACAATTAGCTCTCAATTATTTGCACTAATGAAAGGTCATAAAATACATTCTCCCAAAAGGCATATACAAAATTTTCCAGTTCTATTTTACTTTGAATTGATTTTTTTTCCTCATTTACATTTGGATATGGGTGTATCTGATGTTATAGGAATTTCTTTAAAACAAATTATGAAGTCATCTTTTCAGAATTTGACCCAAGAATTGCTTGAAATGTTTGATTTCCCTCATCCTCCTCCCCTTGGAAATCTAGCAAACTTCCCTGTCCATTTTAGGAGACATAGCATTTTAGACCTAGAAGGAATCTTAGAGATCATTTTATCCAACTCTTCATTTTCCATATGGGGAAACTGAGGCCCATAGAAATTGAATGACCTGCCCAAGTTATAGAGTCAAGTAGTATATAACAGAGATAAGAACTAAACCTTACAAATACCAAAGGTTAGAGAAATAAACTACCTAAGACGTCATCAACTGAATTAACTAAAGAACTGGGAGTTAAATCTAGAATATGACAGTCTTTAAAAAAAAACAACCTTAAATTTAGAAGACTAACTAGTTAGTAAAATCCTTTGGTTTTCTGTTATATTTTCTATATATTTCTGCTCTGCTGTAAGATAAATGTGTCCTGTATCTTTAAGGAACTTTTCTGACTGTAACCCTATTCAGATTAGAAGCCAGTTGCTAAGGATGCCAAGAAGAATTAGCTGAGAAGTATATTAATTAGCCAACAAGTATTGTGTGTCAATTCAGCCTCCAAGGCATTGCTACCCACATGCATGTTCCTGCTGGCACCCAAGTCTAGGCCTTTATTAATTTAACTAGACCATTCAAATATATTCCAATATCTTTTACTACCCAGTTTCTTCTGCCTCCATCTATCCCCCCAGGGCCTTGCCTGATTAGTCTCCCTAGTCTGTAGATCTGATTAGAGTGGGCAATTTTCCCCATTCTTGCAGGACTCCCTGCAAGTCAGACTCTTTAGCCTAGCATTCTATGTCCCTTAGAAGATGGCCCCAAACTACCCCTGCAGCTCTGTTTGCTATTATGGTCTTTCACAGATTCTACCACCAACCAAGCTGGTCTATTCAGTGTTCTCCAAACATGACCTGAATCTTTGTTCTTCTTTGCTTTTATTTATACCATTCTCTGTGCCTAGAATGACCCCTGTCTTTCCACTTTCCTCACCCCTAGTCACTGTCCCTGGAATCCTACGTTTCCATTATACTTTTCTCAAACGCTGCTATCCCCATCAACATGTTCCCAGGAAGAATTTGTGGTTCCCTCCTCAGAGCTCTCACAACACTTTACTTGATACATACCTTTTAAACTAATCGTGTGCTATATCGTTTTATAGTCTGCTGTGTTTATGCCTTATTCAGAGCTGGGAGTGGGGGAGATAGCTGTCTAGGATCCAACACAATGATGGATGTCTTTTTTAATATTATTTTTTACAAATGCACATAGGTTCGATGATAGAGAATTTTATTCTCTATGGCAAAGACATATTGGATTTGTGATAAGGTAAGTCATATGATACCCTGAAGACTCAAAACCTCTGTTAGACAATAACACAAGAGGGATACAATTGCTCAAATTTTGACTAGGGTACATAAGGATTCCCATCTTACCTTCTCCATTAGACTGTCAGCTTTATAAGGCAGATAAGTATGTCTCCTTCAACTTTGTATCTTCTTCATATTCAAGAGGAAGAATAGTGCTTAACAAAACATTCTTCCTACCAGGGGCACATCTAGAGTCTATGACAGTGGTGAGTGCATGAACTTCAAAAAGACAATGGTAACAAGGCATAAATGTGCCTTGTTACTCTGATGGCCAAGGTGACTCATAACCATTGGGCTACTAGTTGTCCTTTCTCTCTCTGGAAGATCTTTACAATAGTACTTGGCCAGTGTTTCTATGAGATTGGTGGCTGAGCTAGCCTTGCTTCTCTAGGATTCAGGACTTCAGTGGAAAGAATCAACCAGTGGGCTTCCTGGAGGAGCCAAACAAGTCACTCCATTCCCATGCTGCTCCTCAACAGGTACAGATGTATAGATTTGTTCAGGAAGGCTGCACCACTAATGGGCAGTGGTTGCCAGATGGGATCGAGAAATCTGCTCTGCCACGGGGCTGTTCTAAGGGTGCAGTGTCTGGAGCTCTTACAAAACATATTCTATTTTTCTCCCTTTCTTTGTACCCACAGAACTTAAAACTGTGCCTGACACATAACTGTACTGTTTGATTCTTTGTCTATATATTTGTCTAAATATATAAATCAAGGTTTAGCTCCACTGCTTCCAGTCTCCTATACTAGAGGAGGTCCTGACACAAATGTCTAATTTCTCTCACTCAAGGGAATCAAGAAAGTTTTTTGCTTATGTATTTTGGTATTTTTGGAGTTACTAGCGGTATTTTTGAAGTTACTAGCGGTTGCAAAACCTCTGTGATTCTTTGGTCATTTGTTACAAAAGCTGACATTGGCAAATATACTGGAGTGGTTTGCCATTGCCTTCTCCAGCTCATTTTATAAATGAGGAACTGAGGCAAACAGGGTTAAGTGACTTGCCCAGGGTCACATAGCTAGTAAGTATCTGAGACCAGATTTGAACTCAGAAAGATAACATCTTCTTGACTCCAGACCCAGCTCTCTATCTACAACATGACTTCACTCATCAATGGTCAAGTAAAGTCTTCCACATTCATAATTTGGTTGTGTGGTACTGTGCTTTCTTCAGCTCAAATGTTACCATGCTCTTTTTAACTGAAGTGCTACAGAGTTCTTGTAGCCAGATTAGAAATCTTTAACTGACCAAAAGTCCCTACTCCACTGGGAATCTTATGTAGATGAGAGCCTAGGGGCAAAGATACCTACACAGTCTATGC
This sequence comes from Gymnobelideus leadbeateri, assembly GCA_011680675.1. Taxonomy (NCBI): domain Eukaryota; kingdom Metazoa; phylum Chordata; class Mammalia; order Diprotodontia; family Petauridae; genus Gymnobelideus; species Gymnobelideus leadbeateri. Next base: position 336,792 of record WOXC01008825.1, read on the forward strand.
ACAGTTCATCTTTCACTGGCCTTTTCATATGCAATTGAACTATTCAAACCTCCTTCCCTTCCTTGGTAGGGAATGTCTAATTTGCATTTGAAGATTTTTCACTTTTCATTTCAATATTTCCTACCTTTATGGCCCCTAAAGACTTTAATTTCAAAAGTATCTCCTCTTAAACCTTAAAAGAAGATTAGTAAGGGGCAGCTAGGTCGCTCAGTAAATAGAGCACTGGCCCTAGAGCCAGGAAGACCTGAATTCAAATCTGGCCTCAGACATTTGGCACAATGACTAGCTGTGTGACTTAACCCCAACAGCCCTCCAAAAAGCAAAAGAAAAAAAAAGAGAGAATTAGTATCCTAAATTAAATATAGAGACTGGACCTATGATTTTATTGATATTGGAATATTGATATTTATTTTATCAGATATCCACTGATGAGAAAACTCCCTCTGCCCAAATAGGTCAGTATCTTTTTAGCAATATACAGTCAGAAAGAACAATGCATAGTACTAAATACAGTGTCCAGGATCACATGGTCATTATGTGTCAGAAGGTGGACTTAATTAATCCCCGTTTACTTCCTGATGAGCTCTCTATCCATTACCTCATACTGATTTTAGGCCCAGAACAACAGATGTAATAATCTCATTGATTCAACCCTTGCTAGATTGCATCTGAAGATGTTGTTTGTTCTCAAAGTGGACTCTGACTTCAGGAAGGTGATGTCATGACTTGCAAGTGAATTAAATTTAAGTGAGGCAGGGCTGTGCAAAGTCGCCAGCCTCACTATCTCCTCTGGAATCATCTAGGTCCTGTAGCAAGGCATAGATCAAGACAACTGGAGATGGCCCTGGATATAATGGGAGACTTTAGCCTTTTAAAGCTAAGGTCTTTCCTAGGTCTCAGTTTGTCTGAGTCAAGACCCATTCAGTGATTAAAGCAAGGTGAGAAATGAGGCAAAAAAAAAAAAAAATGGCCTCTTTTACCTAGTCAAAAAAAAAATCAATCTGGGAGGGGAAGACCCTTAGGGTTTGTGACCAAAATAGAAACAATTGCTATTTTATATTCACTCTGAGGCATCAGAACCTAAATAATGACCAAGAAGGACTTGGGGTGGAAGTTATTATTAGCTAATCAGTGAGCATCAGAGTGATTTAGGTTTAAGGCGTGGTCCTTAAGAAAAGAAATATAGCCCATAAACTCCAAGTATCTTGCAAGGTTTCAGCAATAAAAATTTATATTCCTTTGGCAGAGTATAGGCAAGTAAGGGTATGATTCCATATGAGGACAGAGGGAGAGGAGGGAGGGAAAAGAGGGAAAGAAAGGAAGGAAAGAAGGAAGGAAGGAAGGAAGGAAGGAAGGAAGGAAGGAAGGAAGGAAGGAAGGAAGGAAGGAATGGACAAAGGAGCTGTGTTGCCTAACTGGAACTGGTCAGCTGGGTAGCCAGTGGGGCAGCTACTACTACTCATAGATTGCTGTCCTTAGTTCTGAAAGAGGACAATGACATCTGAAAGGTGACTGTGCAAGGTCATCAGACTCACTCTTTCCTCCTGAGTCATCTGGGTCCAGGGGTAAGATTATAGATCAGGCTGGCTAGGAGTGGAGCCCAGCCCCAAGTGAGCCCGTGGTTTTAGCCCCAGGGTGGCCCGACCAGCAGCGGCTGGAGCAGATTTCAGGAGAGTGAATCACTAGCAGCTATGGCAGTTTCAAGCCTTATCAATCCATAAATACCAAAGATAAAGTAAAAGATCAGTGTGGAACTCTGTTGGAACTGGGGGTCACAGAGGAGCCTGGTCTGGCCCCTGTCCCTGGGGTAAGAAGCAGCAGAGGCACAGTGGCTGTGCAGCTGCCACCACATGGCTTCTTCAGAGCTCCTGGCCTGTAGATTGTAGGGGGACCAAGCAACCATTCAGAGGGTAATTGCTCTTGTTTTAACCTGCTTGGATCTGGATCACTGTCTTGGGTGTGTGTGGCCAGTAGGCCAGAGCTTGTGGGGGCTGCAGAGAGGGCACCCAACTAAAAGCTCTGGAAGCTGCAAAAACCCCAGCAATTTGGGACAAAGCTCTCCTCTCTGGAAGCAGAGTTCTACTGTGGCAGAGAGCTCAAAAGTCTAGTAATTGACTGGCAACATGAGCAAGCAAAGGAGGCAAAGCCAGCACAGTGATAAAAACTAAGATTCCTTTTTGGGGGGATAAAAAGGATCAAAGCATGGAATAGGAGGAAGACAACAAAGTCAGAACTCCTGCACCAAAAGCTTCCAAGAAAAATATGAACTGGTTACATAGAGGAGCTCAAAATGGATTTTGAAAATCAAGTAAGAGAAGTAGAGGAAAAATTCAGAAGAAAAATGAGAATGATGCAAGAAAATCATTAAGAATGAGTCAACAACCTGATTGAAGAAAATAACACCTTAAAAATAGACTAACTCAAATGGAAAAAGAGACCCAAAAAGCCAATGAGGAGAAGAATGCCTTAAAAAGCCAAATTTGCCAGATGGAAAAGGAATTTCAAAAACTCATTGAAGAGAATAATTCCTTTAGAAATAGATTGGAGCAAATGGAAGCTAACAACTTTATGAGAAATCAAGAATATTAAAAATATCCAAACAAATGAAAAAATAGAAGGCAACATGAAATATCTCATTGGAATAACCACTGACCTGTAAAATAGATCCAAGAGAGATAATTTAAAAATTATTAGACTACCTGAAAGCCATGATCATGAAATCATTCTCCAAGAAATTCTCAAGGACAATTGCCATAATATTTTAGAACCAGGGGGCAAAATAGAAATTGAAAGAATTCACTGATCACCTCTTGAAAAAGATCCCAAAAATAAAAGTCCTAGGAATATTACAGCTAGGTTTCAGAGTTCCCAGGTCAAGGAGAAAATATTACAAGCAGCCAAGAAGAAACTATTTGAGTATTGTGGAAACACAATCAGGATAACAAGATATAGTAGCTTCTACATTAAGGGATCAAAGAGCTTGGCATAGAGGTCAAAGGAACTAGGATTATTATATTCAGATCCAGGCATCTCATTTTAGAAAGGACAGTGATAAACTGAGAACCATTCAAAGGAGGGTGATCAGTATAGTGAAGGGCCTTCAAACTGTGCTATCTTTGGACCATTTGGCAAAATAAGGGTTGGTTGCCTAAAAAAGAGAAAATTTGATGGCAGCAAAATTGCTGTCTTTAAGTATTTCAAGGGCTGACACGTGGAGGAATAAGATTTATTCAGTTTAGTCCCAGAGGCAGAAATAAGAATAATAACTTATAGTTATTATAGTTCCTTGATGTAAGGAAAAATACAGTAACAATTAGTGTTGTCCCAAAGTGGAATGGACTGTTTGGGAAGTAGGGAGTTGCCCCTCATTTGAGGTATTTAAGAGTAGGTGCAAATGAAATGAGTATGTTAAATGAGCACAAACAATTTCACTTTGCTTAAAACTTCTGTTTTGTGACTAAATAGCTGTTGTGTTTTCTTTTTTCTGTAATAAGATAAGCACATGTGTATAGTTTGGTAAAGACCTATACCCCCCCCGAAAAAAAATCTAAATAACTGCTTTGTGTTCCCCAAATCTGGTAAACAACTGATAACTGATAATGATAAATTAAGTCTTTGATTGGCAGTTTCCTTGTATTATAAACTTAGGTAATTAATCAGTAATAATAACTTAAATGTAAGTTGTAAACGCCATTAGCCAGAATCACAAAAATACACCAGAGGCCCCAGTCAACAGTCTCCCTCTGAGACCTGCCTCCAAGATGCATCAATCAAGAGAAGGGCTAATTGACAGATTAAAAGACGGCCACCTCAGAGCCTCCAACTGGACCAAGGAGAAACCTTGGTATAACACCAGAAGATATAGCCCTTTAGGAATCAGATAGGTGGTTTAGGGAATGTCATTTAGGTTGTTGAATAGATAACTACACACTTCTGACTAATAAACAGTGATTGCATGCATTGGTGAGTATAAGTTAAATTTTAGTGTTTTAGCTATACTACTCAGCATATGAAAATGTAAAGCATCTTAGTGCATATATAATGTTCTACTAGGTAGATGACTAGTTGTCAGAAATTTATAGAGGGATTCTGGGTCTTGTATAGGTTGGACTAGCTAGTCCTCTCCAATACTAAAATTCCCATGATTTGAGGAGCTGAGACCCAGTGAAGTAGTTCTTAATGCAAAAGTTGTAATCTTAATGGAGTAGGAAGCAAAATTTGCCACACATAAACTGAAGTAAAATTCTTAGAAAATGAAAGGTGGGGGGGCAGCTAGGTGGCACAGTGAATTAAACACAGGTCCTGGAGTAAGGAGGACCTGAATTCAAATCCAGCCTCAGATACTTGACACACTTACTAGCTGTGTGACCTTGGGCAAGTCACTTAACCCCAAATGCCTTGCCTTTCCCCCTCCAAAAAAGAACAACAACAACAAAAAACGAAAGGCGATGACGCAAAATACTAAAGACATAGTTGATAATATAAATTATTCAAAAAGAAATTTGAAAATCATAGACCATAAGTCATGTACATAACAGAGAAAGGGAGGAAAGAAGGAAGGTCTGGGGAGAGGGAGAGAGAGAGAGAGAGAGAGAGAGAGAGAGAGAGAGAGAGAGAGAGTGAGTATTTTGATGACTGTCAGCTTTTATAAAAACTACTCTATACCAAAGTAAGACACAGTAGTTATGGATCTGACAGAGTTTTGTTTTGTTTTGTTTTGGGTCCAGACCTTTTATTTCACTGGTGTACAGAACTCCAAGTGAGAAAATTCCCTTTAATAATGCATATCAGGAACTGTTCTGCAATTTACACATTTAGAAAGTCTTCTGAGACATTGAGATTTTAAATGACTCGCTCCAGGGTTACTCAGCCAGAGATATAATATTTGGAACCAGGCTTTCCTAACTCTGAGAACTGCATTCCATTCAATGGGTCATGTTTTCTCTGACTTAGAGATGTATTTATAATAAAACTGAGTTGCTATGCGTGTATAAGTCAGTGTTGTTTTTTTCACAAAATGTTGATGTTGGTCAAGAAGACTCACAGGCCCACATTCCTTTTTTTATTGGCCAAATCATATCCATAGTATCACACCCAGTTCTGTGACCCAAATTCTAAGGAAAGCGTTGACAAGCAGAAATCCACTTAGAGGAAGGCAGCTAAGGGACTGAGGAATCTCTCCATCCCATGAGGAACATCTCAAGGACCTAGGCATACTTAACCTGGAAGTTATAATAGCTAGCCTAAACATTTGAACACCTGCCAAGTAGAATTACTGTGCTATACAAACTGGCAAAAACCAGTACCAAGGAATAGGACTTGGTGAGAACTTGGTACTTCAGGGAAGCCATTTATGTCTTTGAATAAGGGGTAGGAGGGTGGCAGAGTCAGGGGAGGGGGGGGATTCTAAAAAGTTTTTTTTCACAATGAAACAAGTTACCTATTGAAGGAGCGTGATTTTTTTGTCACTGGAATGAGAACAGTAGAAGTTCAATGACGAGCTATAGATTGGCATTGTAAGAGCTGAAATCCACGTACTAGACAGGAGGTTATAATAAATGTCTTGATAGGTCTCTTCCAAAACTATAATAATCTATGCAAGTGAAAAAGGGTAGCAATGTAGAAAAATTTGGGGGGGGATGGGAGTAGAGTAGATGTGTTTTCTGTGTCCCCCGCTGGTGATGATCTTCCCCTCAGGCCTCATAGAGCAGTGTTTCTACTGCACTTTAAGTTCCATGAAAGCAGGGATCATACCTAACTCCCACTAGACCCAAAGAAATCATGAAATCAATGTTGATGTGCTGATTGACAAGGCAAGGGAAGGCAAAAGGAATAAACATCTATTAAGCACTTAGACTATATCAGGCACTGTGTTATGTGCTTTACGAATATTATCTTATTTGATCCTTACAATAAGCCCAGAGGAGAGGTGCTATTAAGTGGTAGACATAATATGGAGGATAACCTCATTTCATATTTGAGAAAACCGAGGCATTTGGTAGCTAAATGACTGGTCACACAGCTAGCAAGTGTCTGAGGTAATTTTATTTTATCATTTTTTGTGGGAGGAAGGCAAGGCATTTAAGTTTAAGTGACTTATCCAAGGTCACATAGCTAGTAAGTGTGTCAAGTGTCTAAGGCTGGATTTGTATTCAGGTCCTCCTGACTCCAGGGCCAATGCTCTATTCACTGTGCCACCTACCTTCCCTTTGTGGTCAAATTTTTAAAGTACAATGCTTTAAACAACATTTTTAGGATGATGCCTGGTACATAGTAGGTACTATATATGTGCTAGCTATGATGATGATAATTCTACGCCCATTGTTCTTATCCACTGAGGCAGAATGTTACTTGAAGAGCCAAAGCATAAATATCACAATGATAACTCAAAAGCATACACCACAGCAATTAAAAAAAATCAGAAATGTGCATGTAGAATTTAGGCTCCTGGAGGGCAAGCACTGTACATTTTTGCCAATACATCTCAAATATCTAGCACCGAGCTCTACAGTCCTAAGTACTTACTAAATATGATCTGCTAATCTGAATAGAATGTATCTCCCTCCTAGTACTATTATTGCAATAAACTTCCATCTCTTAGAGACAGTACTAGCCTGGGCCATTCCAATCCTTGATAGTAGCACAGTACAGAAAGGGCTCAGTTTGTAATTAGAGTTAAATCTGGGTTCAATCCTGCTTCTACCATTTCTTACTTATTCAATCTTGGATAATTAATTTAACATCTCTTTTCTCAATGATGAAATGTAAGACTAGACTAGATAGGTCCTTTCAGCTTCTAAGATCCCTTCCAACTCTAAATCTTTGATCCTATCAATGATGTCTATTATCAATTTTATATTTCTCTAAGCACCTAACAGAGTTGGTGCTTAATAGATGTTTACTCTATTTGAACAATTTGGAACTTTCTACCAACTCCATTTGGAGGAATTCCCCATGTTTCAGGCACTTAGATTAAGGATCTAAAATATTTTCCAAAGTAAGCTTGTATATTCTTCATATTTCCTTTGTTTTAGAGCCTGATGCTGTCTTTCCAGTCTTCTCCAACCCCATCCGAAAACACCCCTTAGCAAATAAATCCTATAAAATACTCTTTCTCAGCAACTTACAACATTTTTTTCAACATCAAACTTTGAAAATAACAGGATTCTAGAAGTAAACTTGATATTATTTATCCCAGTCCCTTAATTTTATAGAGGAGGAGACTGAGACCCAAAGAGGTAATGTGACTAATTCAAACCCAAGTTTGAATTGACTCTAAAGTCAAAGTCTTTTGACTTGAAATTCAAGGAAATTTCCACTATACTAGGATGATTTGAAAGAATTAGGCTTTTTTCAAAGTAAGACTTTACTGATGTCTTTTGTTTTTATATCTCCTAAATTTCCTCCTGTATCTCTCCCTTTTCCCCTCCCAGTCATCCCTTATATGTAAGATTTATTTGAAAAGAACCAATCATTGTTAAAATATATTTCTTTATGCCCTACAATTGCCAAGACAGTCAGAAAAGGTTGCCAGCAACAAATGCCACGTGCATCTGTCACTTTAAGACACTCCTTATGAGACAAATCACTAAGTAGGACACATGGAATAGCACATGTCTTTGACAGAAGAGCATTCTAAGATTATCCAGTGCCCTAATGAAAATCTAGATGACCACACTCAAGAAAACATAAAAAACAGAGTGCAAAAGTACAGGGTATTGGACTTGAGATAAGACCAAGGATTCAACCCTACCTTTAATGCTCACTTTCTGTACAACCATGAAGGAGTCATTGAACTCCTGTGATCCTTCACTGCCTCCAGTGTAAAATGGGAGTAACAAGACCAGGAGAACAATCACCAAGTTGTCTGATGATCCTGCTGGGCAGCTACTCCTACCCTCTTCCCCATTTACCTCCCTACAGGTATTCCCTCCCTGTATTTTTCTTTCTTCCTTCAAATAGAATTTAGGGGAAATAAATGTCTATGATTGGTCCTTACCAGTTTCTAATAGACCCAGGAACTAGAGATATTTCATTTGTTTGTTTTTTAAAGCAATTGGGGTTAAGTAACTTGCCCAAGGTTACACGGCCAGTTTTTTTTTTTTGTTTGTTTTGTTTTTTTTTTTTTTTTTGTGGTGTGTGTTAAGTGTCTGAGGCTGGCACCTATCCCAGGGTCCTCCTGACTCCAGGGCCAGAGCTCTTACTCACTGCCCTACCTAGCCACCCCTATTTCATTTGTTTTTCTTCTCTAAGACTAGAGTATCACTTTGCCTTAGTCATTCTTTATAATGTCTTAGTAATTATACTAGATTACTAAGGACTCCTTTTTGGATCAAAGGATGAGAGATGGGAAGGAAGGGGTGGATCCAGGAGGCAAGGTTCTGGGAGAAGTGTGAAAATTAAAAGGACAAAAGGCAAGAAGAAAGAAGGAATGAAAAAAGAGAGAAGCAGAGGAGTGGGCACTAGATGGCGCAGTGGACCTGGAATCAGGAATACCAGAGGGCAAATTCAGGCTGACACTAGTTGTATGTCCATGGGCAAGTCATTTAAACTGTCTCAGTTTCTTTATCTATAAAATGTGGATAATAATAGCACTCACCTCCCAGGATTTTTGTGAAGATAAAATGAGATATTTATAAACTTTAAAGCATAAATGCTAGTGTTGCTGTTGTATAGCAGAGGGCAAGGTAGACCTAAATTTGAGTCAAAATTGACACTTTTCAGATAAGCACTTACTTCCCCTCTCTAGGCCTCAGTTTCCTCATCTGTAAAATGAAAGGGCTAGACTATATGATGTCAAAGATTATGGTTGGAAGGATTCTGCTTGTACATTTAAAGACAACACTTTCCATATCTGTAAAGTTTGTCACTAATATTTGTAAGCAATCTGGGACAAGTGTATCATAGAAATTTTCAACACAGGAGTGGGGCTGGGTCCTCTGAGATGAGATCCCTTGGGAGACCCTCTTCCTGAATATCTGGCTCAGTTCAAGAAAGTTTTGAGGGCATTCTCAGAAAGCAACCCCACTAGGTAATAAAATACATGGAGTTAAGATATCAGTTGACAGCTGACAGCCCTCCCGTAACTCCTCAAACCTTTTATCATTATCATGAAGAGAAGAGAAGAAAGCTTCATTAATGATGAACGAAGCTTATGTATCCTTCGAAGAAAAATGTTAGCATGGCATCATGAGATTTAATTCTGTTCCCTCAAGCAAAAAGTCCATTGCTTACTTAAAAAAATATTTAGCAAGTAAACATATTTCTTACTCCATTATCACCCTCACTCCCATCCTTTAAATGCAGTGGTTGCATGGGCAGGATTTAACGAGGTAAATTATGTAGGCTATGTAACTTTAGAAGTCTCTGATAATATTCTATCAAGCTAATGTGCTTAATTGGGGAGCAAATATAATATAATTAGTAATTATATGACACCCTTTTATTCTTATCCTCCTGTTAAGAGTCTTTTAAAAAAAAAAGCAAAAAACTAGCAGAAAAACACAGACCAAGCAAAAAAACATCCCCAAATGTACTGTGACCATGAATTTTTCATGCTTCACAAGCACCTCTGGTTGCAGGATCTTTGGATCTAATATTCATTCCTACAGAAAGGCAAAGAAAACAAACTCTTCAAATACAAGCAAACTAACAGAGGGATGCTCTTTTATTTTTTTCTGTGCAGTAATCCAGTCTAAAAACAAACTGACAAACAGCACTGTAGAGACACATAATGAGATGACTTCAAAAGTCCTATTGCTAGTTACTTTAGCTGAGTCAAGAAATGAGCAGTGGAGTCAAACACACCATGACTGCAGAGATCTCACTTCCTATCCCTATCAATGGCAGGAAGAACAAACATTAAATTTTTTGCTAGCTAACAACAACAACAACAAAAAAAACCAGATAAACATCAACAGAGTTTGATATATAAAATGGTAAATATGTAAAGTATAGCTAAAATAAATAACTAAATATACCTAAAATAATAACTACAGAAAGTGAGCAGAGTTTTGACATACCTTTTTCTAGCCTCCCAACAAAATGGGAAGAAGATGATTTTTTTGCGGTGAGGGGATGGGGAGGGGACGACTTTGACTGAGCCAACCTCCTGCAGGACGTAAGAAATCAACCATGGAAAGGAAACTAGAGATACATACACCAAAAACAAGGTAAGAAAAATTCATATAATTTTGCTGTATGGATTTAGGTAAATATTTAGGAGATACACTGTTATGTAAATTTCTTGGGGCAAGCAATAATTTTGATATGATTCCAATTTTGTGCTATGCATTTGTCCTGCACTTGTTCATATTCATTTCATTGTTCTCTTTTGTTGTGTTTTTAAGTCTGTGTTTTTTAAGTATGGATATTGCTCCAAGAAAAGAGGTAAAATTTAGACCTCTTATAGAGGACACTTTCCCCTAGACTTTGCACGTACTTTTTGGAGAATGTCACAGATTCATTTTTTTTTTCATTGGAGGGGGATGCTTTGTACCAACTGATCTTATTGCAATGATATTTAGTCTGTGAGCCCCCACTGGTATGGTTCCCATTTGATTATAGGTTATCAATTAGCTTTTAGAAAGGTATATTTTAAAAGGTGGTACGGTAATTAAAATTTTTTTTTAAATATACCTTTCTAAAAGCTAATTGACAATCAACCCTTAATCACAATGGGAAGCATACCAGTAGGAGCTCACAGATTAAACAGCATAAAACAAACCAAACTCAATCCCTCAGGGCTCCCTCTAGAGGTTTGAGGGAATAGTGATGTTCTGGGGACCCAATTCACCTCATGAGTGGGAGTTGGAATAGCTACCTTAAAGTATGTGCTACAGAAAAGATAAATAATATTTGTCAAAATCTTATAAACTCCATGCTAAACCATGTAAAACAACAGATTGTAGAAAATAAATATTGCAGATTAAAGGTTTTATTTTAAGATGTAAAAGAATGTAATATTTATTGCAAATCAATACATTTAATTACTTGATTGTGTCCCAATTAACTTAGACACCACTAGAAATGATCATCTTAGTGTAATGTTGGAACAATCAATCAGTGAGATTAGCAATCATAAAATATAAAAAGATTTTAAAACAAATAGGAGAAATGCAAAGGAACCGAGACATTCTGTAGCAGAGGCATAACTGAGATAGGGAAAATGGAATTTTGTAGAAGAGCACTAACATTTAGGAAGTGCTCAAAGTATTCATATTTCTTCTCTAACATAAGAACAAATAAACCTAACAATGCATTTGCAAGAATTATTCCTTGTGTCCCCATCACTATCTATCAGCTGAGCTTCTCCTGCATAGGACACTCTGCCTTACTCCCCTGTCCAGCACTTGCTCAAAACCCCCTCAATCCACCTCTAGCAATTGAATTGCCACAGGCAGAAAAATACTTTTCCCAAATTATTTTCTTCCTATTCAGCTTTTGTAAATTAAAAGTGAATTCATGAACTATTTTCTGAGAGCCTCAAAAAATGGTAGTTTGCCATTTTCCCAGCAAATACCTATGATGTGGAATTAACAACTCAGCAAGTGAGGGCTCAGCACTAGCAAAAAGGCTAAGCAATGACTTATATGGAGCCAAGATGATAAGTGGGAAGAAAGACTAAAAAAGAGAGAGGCAAAGGGTAATGGTGGGAGAAAATGAGGGAGGGCAACAAAAAGAGAGGAAGGGAAAGAATAAAGGAGAGAAACAAGCAAACTACCAATATTCTAAAATTTTGGAATAGCAAAGTATACAGTAATAAGCACACAGTACTCTCTCTCACTCTCTCTCTCTCTCTCTCTCTCTCTCTCTCTCTCTCTCTCTCTCTCTCTCTTTTACCCTAGAATTTTCTCAAGTTAAATACAACACAAAAGTACAGAATATATTATAATATTTCACATTCCATTTTCCTCCCAAACTAACAAAACACATATCACTGTTGGAGTCTGGAGGAGATTAATGAACTGAAAACAATGAAACATAAATAAGCACGGAATAAGAATGTGGGTCAAGACTTTTAATTTATTATTTAGAAGCGCACAATGGAAATCAAAGCCTTAAAATATGCATCATTTATACTTCCACATGTGAGCAGGCTTTATGGCTTTTTTTCTTTATAGTTAAACACACCAATCATCATTATTTAGAAATAGATTCTGCCTCTTCTTGTTGTTCAGTCATGTCCAACTCTACATGACATCGTTTAAGGTTTTCTTAGCAAAGATGCTACAGGGGGTTGCCATTTTCTTCTCCAGCTAATTTTACGCATGAGGAAACTGAGACAAACTGGGCAAGTAACTTGGCCAGGGTCACAAAGCTAGTAAGTGTCTGAGGCCAGATTTGAACTCAAATCTTCCTGACTCCAGGCCCAGTGCACTATCCATGAGTCAACTAGCTGCCTATTCCCAGGAAAATGAGCAATATCACTTTTTTAAAAGCTGTCTAGGAAACTTTCCTCCAAATGAGTCATATCATTCTTCAAATAAGAAGTGACCAATTGGAATCTAATCAAACTTTTGGAAACAAAAAACTTTATTTAGAAGTGATTCTCCTAATCACACTTGCCTTTGAATTCCCATGTGCTGACAAATGGGGCTGCCTTTTTCTTATTCCAACTCATCTAATATGAGAATATTTGGCATCTTGATTCCTTCCTCCCTTTCTTACCTAAGGTTTATACCTTGAACTTGAGAATCAAAATATTGAGAATCTTCCAAATGTTACCTCTTTCTTAGAATAGATAGATAGATAGATAGATAGATAGATAGATAGATAGATAGATAGATAATCCAATTCTATTAGAATAAAGATGGAACCATACGCTGCTTGAGCTGTAGGTCTTATTTTAAATTCTTTTAATTCCTATAAAGTTCTATTATGTTTTGAACTTGATAGCTAATATATTCTAATCAGTGTAATGAGCACAAAATAAACAACATGGCATAGTAGAAAGAGGGTCAGCTATGGCATTAGGAAGACTATGGTTCAAGTCTTGTCTCTGACCCTTGATAACAAGGCAAGACAGTTAACTTTTCCATGCCCTACATAATATAAGACTATAAGTTACAGGGGAGCTTCCAATCTATATTGGTAGGGAGCATTTCCACACTGGGGGTTCCTACCACAAAATTATACAATAAATGGATTACTAAACCCCTCAAATAAATACACTCTTTATCCATTGGATGTGTTAGACAAAAAATTATGTCATTTAATTCATTCTCTTCCAGAATAGGATATAAGTGAAAATCTGGTACCCAGAAGCCATGAAACCAAGTTAAACTGAAGCATATTAAAATTAAAGACGTGTCTTTTATCTGAGAACTCAATGCATACATTCAGTGTTACTAAGGCCAAAGAAAAAAAGATGAGAAACCAAGAGTGATTGGAAACTGACCTGTTTTTCATTTTCATCTTCCAGCCTCAGCCTGTCCTCTATGCAGTTCCTGGCCTGTAGGAAAGCCTTCCTCTGAGCCCTTTCTGTCAAAATCCTCACAAAGACCCCATACAAATTTACACTGACAAAAAGCAGAGCATTTGCCCCAAGCTGTAAAGAAAAAAAATAAAAGAAATATTTTAATGTGCAGATTTTTCATAACATTTCAGTTTTTCCTCTTTCACACACAAAGAATGCGTTCAATTTGGCCCAGGAATTCTCAGTTTCCAAAGTATTTTCTTAGGGTTCAACAAGCTCACATTCAGAAGATAGGGATTCTAATGAGGAGTGGGGGTGACAGGCATCTTTGTTTAGGGTTTTGTAAAGAAAGCTTCACATTTGAATAATTTCATGGCTTAGCCTACAACCCTGTAGCAGAATCAGACATGAGGGAGTACCTGTGAATGGGGATGATTGACTGTAGCAGATTCCGGTGAGTGCTAGATAAGGTAGTCTACCATCTGCTAGGATATAATACACATTAGGCCAAAACAAGAGGCAACCTCTAATATGAGGCTGATTTTTTTTTTCAGACACATGAATAATGCCAGAAAAATGCTGCTTCCCAGAGAAGGTAAATATTTATTTTGTAATAAGTCTAATTAAATATCATACAAAAAAAGGCTCAAAGCTTCTAATGGACAGTCACACACAGGGAGCATAATTTTCAAAGATGAGCGGAGAAAGGCCATTCTCCAACCTTTCCTGGGGATATGTGATTACTTTGCCCTCTTTTGTTTCTCCACAAATGGCAAGGAACCCAGAAGAACCAGTCCCTGAGATTAAGCATTCAATCAATATGCTTTTATTGGATAATATGGTAGAAACAATATCCTAACCCCTCTCTCCTCATAAGTTAAGCTAATTTTTCTTTTCCTTAACAAGTATTTATGGGGCAGCTAGGTGTCGCAGTGAATAGAGCACCAGCCCTGGAGTCAGGAGGACCTGAGTTCAAATTTGGCCTCAGATACTTGACAAACTTACTAGCTGTGTGACCTTGGGCAAGTCACTTAACCCCAATTGCCTTTAACGCCAATTGCCTTGCCTTCCCCACTCCAAAAAAAATGTATTACACATTCTGGGAAACTTGGTTGGCTCACGGGACTAAAGGTTCAGACTCTTGACATCACTTTTTTGCAAAGCAGCCTAAAGACTTTCTAGAGACATTCAAAGGCATGACTTCTGGGATCATGATATAGGCAAATGAGCTCAATTGAATCAATTCAAGGTGTATACGAAACCTATCCTTATTGAATATCTTTCTCATCCTATGGCTAAATAAATCTCCTTTTGATAAATGGTGAATGATTTACAAGCATCTCATTTTATTCTAATATTTAATCTAAAATACTGGGGGACTGGCCTGAATCAGGTTCAACTCTGAATTAGATAACCTCCAAGGTTCTGTGGGCAATACAAAGAAACATCATAAGACCTACTCTCTAACTTGAAAGAATTTAGAATGTGATCAATGTATAAACATGTGAATATTTAAATAACAGAAAAGAGAAAACATCGAAAATGGTTGAAGGGGTGGCTAGGTGGCGCAGTGAGTAGAGGGTCGGCCCTGGAGTCAGAAGGACCTGAGTTCAGATCCGGCCTCAGACACTTAATGCACACAAACAAAAAACCTAGCCGTGTGACCTTGGGCAAGTTACTTAACCCCAACTGCCCTCCAAAATGCAATAAAAAAAAAAAAAGAAAGAAAGAAAAAAAAAAGAAAATGGTTGAAGACAAGAATATGAGATGTCAGAAGTAGTATGTGACTGATTGCCAAATCAGTGGTATAGAGTTAAATGCTACTGGAAGGCAGAAGAGATGTAGGACTCCCTATAGGCTTGAGCGGGCTGGGAAGGAGGATGGATCCTAGTGGAGGAAATAGTAAACAAAAGTATACAGATGGAAAAAGAACAACATTGTTCAGGAAATAGTAAAAACAGATAGGATTTTTTGGGGGAGGTAGGGAAGATCAAAGGGTTAGGGAAAATGAGTAATTTAAGATAACATCAGAATTATAAGAGGAAGCCAAGGGGCGGAACCAAGATGGCAGAGTAGAAACAGCATTTTTAATGTGCTCTGCCCCACACAAATTTCAAACAATGTGAAAGGGGGCTCCGAACAACTTCTGGAGCCACAGCACCCACAGAACAGCACAGAGAAGCTAACCTCCTGCTGAGGACAGCCCAGCAGCCCTGCAGGGAGCTTCCAGCGCAGCGCCCTGAGAGCAGGCAGCACAGCACGCTGGGAACCAACAGCGCAATGCGCGGACCCGAGCCCAGGTCCACGGTTTTAGCCCCAGGGTGGCCAGGCCTTCAGCTGGCTGGAGGAACCCCAGAACACCAGCAATTGTGGCAATTCCAGAATTATCAGCACAGATATGGCTAGGACAAAGTGAGAGGTTGGTGCCCTATGGACTTTGGGACCAGTATTTGGGGAAGGCGTGGCTTCCTCCCCTGGGGGCAAAAAGCTGCTGAAGAAACTCAGGCACAGAAGCCATTTTGCAGTATCAGTAGTGGCTCTAGCTCCTGGTCTGCGAACTGTAGGGAGATCCAGCAATCAGTCTGGGGGTTAATTGCTCTTGCTTTAAACTTCCTGGATCTGGATTGTGGTCTGGGGGCGAAGTTTGGGGTGGGTATACAATTTGCCAGAGTGAGTGGAGGCTTTACAGAGGACACCCAACTGGCAGAAGTTGTGAAGACCCCACGTTTGGGCAGAAGCTCCCCTGTCTGGTAGCAGAGTCCTACTGTGGCAACAAGCCCAAAAATCAAGTAATTAAGTGGCAACATGCCTAGGCAAATGAAACAAAATAAACAAAAAGTCAACATTGGACTCCTATTTTAGGGGCAAAGAGGCTCAAAGCATGGAGGAGGACTGTGAGGTCAGAACTCCTGCATCAAAAGCCCCAAATGAAAATACAAGCTGGCTACAGGCCACAGAGGACCTTAAAAAGCAGATAAGAGAAGCGGGGGAAAATTTTGGAAGAGAAATGAAAAAGATGCAAGAAAAGTATGAAATGACAGTCAACAGCCTGACTGAGGAAAATAACACCTTAAAAAATAGACTAACTCAAATGGCAAAAGAGGCTCAGAAAGGTGTAATGGAAATGCAAATTTAAAGATCTTCCCTGTCCCTAGCTTAAGTGCACCTGGAGCCTGTGGTGGGAGGCTTGTTTTTCAGGAAAGCCCACACCTTGATACTTTGTGATTGGGCAGTGGGTCCAGAAGGTTGTTACATTCTCTGAGCCAGGAGAAGGCTATATAAACCCTGAGGAGAGGCTTTGCTTTGGGGCTCACTTTGAGAAGTGTTGTGTGATTTGACCAGATGAGACTCTGGGAAGCCGTTGTTGAGAGCCCCCCGGCTTTGAAAACCTAGATGTTGATGCTTCCCTCTCTGGTAACTGTGATTTGGTATTGATATAATGGTTGGACAGTTTGGAAGCCTGTCTGTGTGATCTGTAAGTTCTGTAACTCTGAAGTTCGGGGTGCTGACCTTTTCCCCTGAACTAGGTAATGTATGTTTGTTTGATTAAAGTAAGCTTGTTAACCCATTTTGAATTGCTTTCCTTTACAAAAGCAGATCTAAGAACCTGTGTTGGCAGTCACCCTGGGGATACTGGGGTGCTTGCTGCTATAAAAGGCAATGAGGAGAAGAATGCCTTAAAAAGTCGAATTTGCCAAATGGAAAAAGAATCTCAAAAGCTCACTGAGGAGATTCATTCCTTCAGAGTTAGACTGGAGCAAATGGAAGCTAGTGACTTTATGAGAAATCAAGATACTATTAAACAGATCCAAATAAATGAAAGAATAGAAGGCAATGTGAAATATCTCATGGGGAAAACCACTGACCTGGAAAATAGATCCAGGAGAGATAATTTAAAAATTATTGGACTACCTGAAAGCCATGATCAAAGAAAGAACCTAGAAATCATCCTTCAAGAAATTCTCAAGGAAAATTGCCTTGATGTTTTAGACCCAGTGGGGGAAATAGAGGTTGAAAGAATCCACAGATCACCTCCTGAAAAAGATCCCAAAAAGAAAACTCCTAGGAATATTATAGCCAGGCTCCAGAACTCCCAGATCAAGGAGAAAATACTACAAGCAGCCAGAAAGAAACAATTTCAATATTGTGGAAACACAATCAGAATAGCCCAGGACCTGGCAGCTTCTACACTGAGGGATCGAAGAGCATGGAATATGATATTCCAGAGGGCAAAAGAGCTGGGATTGAAGCCAAGGGTCACCTACCCAGCAAAACTGAGTATCTTGTTTCAGGGGAAAATATGGTCATTCAGTGGAATAGAGGACTTTCAAGCATTCTTGAGGAAAAAACCAGAGTTGAATAGAAAATTTGACATTCAGACACAAGAAGCAAGAGATGCTTGAGAAGGTAATCAAGGAAAAGAAATCAAAAGGAAATTATCAAAGTTTGACTATTTACATTCCTACATGGAAAAACAATAACTGTGTTTGATGAAACCTTTCTCATTATGAAAATAATTGAAGAAGGGTACATGGCATATGTTCACAGCTATACATGGATAGAGGGCACAGGTTGAATTTGATGGGAAGGGATGATTCTTTTTTTTTTTTTTTTGGAGGGCAGCTGGGGTTGGGTGACTTGCCCGGGGTCACGCAGCTGGGTTGTTGTTTGTGTGTTGGGTGTCTGGGGCCAGATCCGAGCTCGGGTCCTTCTGGCTCCGGGGCCAGTGCTCTGCTCGCTAGGCCACCTAGCCGCCCCAAGGAAGGGATGATTCTTAAGGGGTGAAGTCAAGAGGTGAGAGAGGAAAGTGGCAAGAGGAGATAGAGAGAGACAGGGTAGGGTAAACTATCTCATATAGAAGAGGCAAGGGGAAGTAGTTGCAGGGGAGGGGAAGAACAGGAAGTCAAAAAGGCAAAAGCATATTCTCATTGAAGTTGGCTCAAGGAGAGAATCACATACATAATAAATGGAATATCTTACCCTCACTCACTCTCCTGAGTAGGGGAAAGGGGGATGAGAGGGGGGATGATGGAGGGGAGGGCATTCTGGGGGGAGGGGAGGTTGGAAGTACCCACTATCAAAGAGGGACAGGATCAAATTAGGGAATGGACCAGGTTGGAGGTGAGACGGGTGGAAGGGAAATGTAAGCAGTCTTTTACAATATATCTACTATGGTAATGTTTTGCATGGCTATACATGTACAACACATACTGAATTGCTTATCTTCTCAGAGGGAGTGGCGGACAAGGGAGGAAGGGAATGGATCTGAAAATCGAAGTTTTAAAATTAAATGTTTCATAAGATGTCCAGGATTAGGGCTCAGAGATTCACCTTGCCCTAAAGGCAAAATCAAAGGGGCTATGGGAGAAGATATGGGAGAGAGGAGATTGGATAAGGGGATATCTAGTGGGACTGCTATTCTGGGGTGGTGGGTAGGGGAAAATGGGGGAAAATGTAACTCATAATCTGGTGGAAATAAATGATGTAAACCTGAAGTTAATAAAGCATTTGTTTAATTAAAAACAAAAAGAGGAAGCCATGATTTGAAGGGCAGAGGGGTGTTCATTTCCTACTTCAGTTATTTCATATATGTGAGAGAAAAAGAACTAGTCCCACTGGATGTAAGACTTATACCCAAAACTTCTGTAGACTCATAGGTCTTATTTCTCTCTAATAAATGTAATTAGCCATGTGACCTTGGGCAAGTCACTTAACCCCAATTGCCCCTCCAAAAAGAAAAACAAAAAACAAAAGACAATAAATGTAATTAGCAATGTTATTGGCAAATGTAACAGCAAACTCACTTCAAGGATTTCAGTTCCATGATGAAGTGGGGAGTCACATGATGCATATACATGTATATATGTATATATGTATATGTATGTATGTATATACATATGTGTATGTGTGTGTGTGTGCGCTCCCCAAAAACAGATCACAACCTCTCTACCTTTCATGAGTTATTTATTATGGGTAGAAAATTCAACTCACAAGATCATGGATTCAGAGCTGGAAGGGTCCTTGAATGCCACTGAGTCCAAATTTTTCATTTTACAGATAGGGAAATAGAGGCCCAGGGATGTTCAATGGCCTACCTGGCCTCACAAACTAATAACTGCTGATGGGGAGAATCAAACACAGAACTTCTACCTCTGTACCACACTGGCTACTAACTCCTGCTGGACAATTTTCTAGCAGTTAGCTTCCTCACACCCAGAGAGGTAGGTCTAAAACAACAACTGTGCAATCTGTCACGAGACACACACTAGAAGATTTTCCATCTTGGTGAGACCCATTAGCAAGGGTTCTTACCCTGAGGGTCCATGAATGCTTATTTTAAAAAATATTTTGATAATATTTCCATATATTTGAATTCCTTTTAAATTATAAACATATTTTATTATATTTATTTAAAATATTATTCTGAGAAGGGGTTTTTAACCTGAGGGGGGCAATGAACTTATTGTTTTAAAAATATTTTGATAACTATATTTCAGTATAATTGACTTCCTTTTTAATTACATATATTTTATTTTATGTATTAAAAAAATTATTCTGGGAAGGGCAATGCCCCATCCCTACTGGCTCTGTTTATGAGGTTGGTCAGAAGGGAATCTAAGGACATGAAATTCAGGACAAGGCCTCTAATCCCAGTCCAGATAGTTTGACAAAATGAGAAGACCCTTTCGCCTTGGGACATAGGTTTCATACTCCCAACCCTTGCTTTTCAAGTATCCTCAGAAGAATCCTGGGTGGTAGGTACAGCTGTTGGGACTTTCAGACTCCTTATCCATGGTTTATAAGCCATAGTGTCCGAAGTGCCAGAAGTTGCATATGTCTATGGGAAATTCATATGAGACACATACACATTGCCAGAAACGGTCAGACAATGGAAGGGACAAGCTGGGATGGGTGGTCCTCTGGTATGGAGTGATTCTGATTGTTGGACCACATGGGGAAATTTACATTAAAGCTAAAATAGAGTCAAAGACTCTTTCTCTGACCCATAGTCAAGGGGAATTAGGAATGGTCATGGCCTAATACCAAATCAGCTCCACCAAGACAGGAATGGCAGGGTATTATTGATTAATGAAAAGGGAGCATTAGGGTTTGCACCCTAAGGGTGGCTTGGTGGCATAGTGAATAGAGCACTGGCCCTGGAGTTAGGAGAAACTGAGTTCAATTTCGGCCTTAGACACTTAATACTTACCAGCTGTGTGACCTTGGGCAGGTCACTTAACCCCAATTGCCTTGCCTTCCCCCATCCAAAAAGAAAAATAAAAGGATTTACTCCTTAGAGATGATCCTAAGGTAGTTGGGAAGGATACCCATAGTGAAGGGACTAAGTCATTCTGATCACATCATAAGGCACCCCCAAGTAGGTTGGCCAAAGGTCATACAAAAGGTAATCTTTACCAAACTCCCAAAGGGGTTCATTCCTCACACACAAAAAAAATGTTAAGAACCCCTGTATTAGAGCTTGAACCTCACTAGAAGACATTTGCAAAAATGAGAAGGCACTGGATCAGGACTTTAGTAGGAGGATTCAGAGCTAAGCCAATATAGACATCGATTTTATATTACAATCTATATGCCTGCAGCTTAGAAGGATGCTAGATTTCTGCCTGGAAAGGAACACGGAGATCATTTAGTCCAGATTCCTCATTTTACAGTTGAAGACTAGGAAGATCAAAGGGTTTGAATGATCCATCCAAATGAACACAGAAAATGGAGAGTTGGAAGTCAGGCCAACCCAGTTTTTCTGACTCTGGATCCAAGCTCTTGAACTGGTCAAGGTTGAAGGAGGGCAGGAAAGAGGGATCCTAGGTAGAGCTCTTCTCTAGACATAAAAATACTATTCACAACTCATTGAAGTCTGGGACTATGTCTTATGATGCTTTGTAGGAAGCAGGTAGTGAATAAATTTGCTGAACTGAATGTTTAATATATTCATAATACTTTTATTATGAAAAATGAAGTAAGAAAATGCTCCTTAGCTATCAAATAAACTATTCTTTACACATCAATCTTATTAGACATAAAGTCATAGGATTGTGGAACCATATAAATAGTAAATACCTAATTTTAAAATGGAGGAACTGAAAAATGCTGAATACTGACCTTTGTTTCAATTGGAATGCCCAAGAGTGGATGGACCTGGATCTCTTTGGGACCACAGTTCACATGATCCATTTGGATGATAATTTCCTTTGTTTTGTTTGTCTGCAGGGTTTGCCGCTAAGCTTATGTGGTGTTATAGAGGTTAGCATTTACCAAGTCAGTTTTATACCCAGTTTCCTTGGTGATTTTCTCTTGCCAGTGAGGAAACTCCCAGAATTAAGTTTTAATGTGGAAAGATTTGCCCCATCAAGTTTTACAGAAAACAGTAAGCCAGTTGGTAAATAGATGTTAAATTAGACCAAAGTGAGAAGTCGAGGTCAATGATATCACTTGGTTTTGTTTGTTTTCTGTTTGTTGTTTAGGTTATGAATATAAATTATATAGGTCTGATGTCCATGAGCAGGTTATTACAATCCAGTTAAGCCAGTTTGGTTCGTGATATTATTAAATGTGAATAGCAACAAGCTAAGAGAAGTTATTGATGTTATTTTGAACCATCAAATCAAGTCTTTTTAGACATGACAAGAGGAAGGGGAGAGGAAAACTGGGTAGGTTGGGAGGTTGTTCTAAAGCCATACTAAATATCCCTAGGTGCATAATGCAGAGAGAGTCAGGCCTTCTCCATCAAGGCCATCATGGGCAAGGTGATACAGGAGTTAGCCTGACAAATGAGCTTCCTTGAGGTGTCAGAAGCCAAGCATGGATGAGGCTAAGGTCTGGAATCATACCTAACTTAAGGGCAAGGCAGTCTTATCACCCTCTTCATTAAGGAGTAATGATCTGAGAGACATGCCCAGCCAGCAAAGGAAAAATAAAACAAAACCAACTCATGGGACTATCTATACATAAGAAATTTTTCCTTCACATATCAACTCCTGCCTCCTTCCTGACGCCATCTACACACACACACACACACACACACACACACACACACACACACACACACAAAATTGTCCTTGATACCATCCAAAAAGCCAACAATTAGAGCCATTTGAAAAGAGCATCGGACTAGGGCCCCAAAAGTCTAAATTCTGAAGGTCCTAGTTTAGTCACTTCTTAGCAGGAGTGTGTTGATACATGTTTAACAACTGGTTCTCCAAAAAGTAAAATGTACATACAGAACACTATTTAAATTTTGTATGAATTATTAAGATTTCCCTTGATCACCTTCTCAAGTCTCGACAATCAATAAAACAGAAGCCAAGCTGTGATCTGTAGCATTTGCTGATTTCAGCTCTGTCCTGTAAAAGTCAGCTCCAGAACTCCAGCTTTCACCTGGGGAAAACCATTTAAATTTAATACTTCTGAGTCTGATTTCTCCATCTGCAAAATGGGAATAGCAATGTATGTCAGGTCTGTTTCATGGTCTGGTTGTGAGGATCTTGTGGTGCAGAAATCAATCAATCGATCGATCAGCAAACGTTCATTTATTAATATACTAACTGTCAAGAACCATGCTACAGTCTCAGAATACAAGGGCAAAAGGGAAGTCATTCCCATCTTGCCCTCAAGGAGCTCACATTTTCACAGGGACATAATAATACATATCCAATACATACAAACTGGATACAACTTAGTTTGTGGAAACAGTATGGCAAAGGGTAGGGGGTAAGAAAGGCTTTATGACTGCAGAGTATGAACTGAGCCTTTAGGAAAAAGAACAAACTACACAGGAATTCAGAGAGGCAAATGCTAGGAGGCAGTGTCTGGGGGACCACAAAGGCAAGGGCACAGACAGAGAGATGGAGAATTATGTATGTGGAATTAGGAAGTAGTCCAGTAGTGTTAGATCAGAGAATGTGGGAAAGGAAGTAATATGGAATGATATAATGTATAGTAAACCAGTGGTTCTCAAAGCATGGTCCTCAGGCCCCAAGACACTGTCAGGGAATCTATGAGGTCAAAATTATTCTCATAATAATAATAAGATATTATTTGCATATTAAAATATCCTCTCTTTCCCAATTCCATATCTGTGTGAGGCCAGATTTGCTTCATACACTTCAACCACAGCAACATATCATAATGGATTAAAATCAGAAGCAGATAAGAAAATTCAGCTGCCTCCAGTTAAGCCAGACATTAAAGAGATTTGCAAAGACATATCAAACAATGTCATTCTTCTCACTAATTTTTGTTCTAGAAAATATAGTTCTTTTTCATAAAAATACATTAATGTTAATATATTATTGGCTTATTGTTTTTAAAATTAATGAGTAAACAAGTATTTTAAAATATATCATTTTAAAATTTCTAGTATGCTAAATGTTGATAGAAACACTACACATAAACAAAAGCTTGTTAGGATTCCCAACAATTTTTAAAGAGTATAAAGTGAGACCAAAAAATTTGAGAACCACTGATGTATATGAAAGTATTTTGAAAACTGTAAATAACAATATTATAATTAATATACATACAGTATTTTTATTACACCAACTGGAAAGCATGAAAGGAGAAAACCTTTCTCTTCATATTCAAATCTTGATTAAATAAAGTGGGAACATAATTATTAGTGAAATATCCTGGTCAGCCTCCTTAAAAGGATTTGCATATAATTATGAACAATAAAGGTTGAGTAGGAAGAAAGGAAATCACAATAGTCTAGATAATGGTGCAATAAAGCAAAAACATAACTTTAGGGTGTGATTCAAAAACACAAAGATAGATAGATAGATAGATAGATAGATAGATAGATAGATAGATAGATAGATAGATAGATAGATGATATAGATGAAATATAGATAGATAGATGATATAGATG
Source organism: Gymnobelideus leadbeateri (assembly GCA_011680675.1). Classification (NCBI taxonomy): domain Eukaryota; kingdom Metazoa; phylum Chordata; class Mammalia; order Diprotodontia; family Petauridae; genus Gymnobelideus; species Gymnobelideus leadbeateri. Next base: position 361,094 of record WOXC01008825.1, read on the forward strand.
AAAGATAGATAGATAGATAGATAGATAGATAGATAGATAGATAGATAGATAGATAGAGGAAGCAGTATGAACAAAAGCTAGTGGTTGAAGAGACCTTTAGGTCATCCTATGCATTCTCTAGTTCAGCTCTGAATTGCATTGAGTGGGCTCCTGGTTCAGAAGTTCCCACAACTCTTTTTGTTCTGTCTTTTCTACATTTCTTTATCATATTTCAGACACTTTTTGAGTATCCTTCACCTTTTTGTACTACATCAATACCCTCTGGGAAAGAGAACTTGCTAACTCAAGTTGTGTTTTCAGAGACCTCTGATTACTCAGAAATTCTCATGTTGAGTGGAAATCAGTGTCCCTATAGTATCTTCCCATTGGTCCTCATTTTAGTCTCTAGGAACCCTACTCCTCCCCACCAAACTTTTTTTAAATTCTAATCCTAGGGGGTGGCTAGGTGGCACAGTGAATACAGCACCAACCCTGGAATCAGGAGGACCTGAGTTCAAATCTGGCCTCAGACACCTAACACAAAAATTAGCCGTGTGACCTTGGGAAAATCACTTAACTCCAATTGCCCTCCAAAAAAGCAAAAAAAAAAAACAAAAGTCTAATCTTTTTTTTCTACATGATAAACTTCCAAATGATCAAAGATCAGTGAAATGTATTATTAATTTAAAATACTCCTTATTTCTAGGGTTTCAAGTTGTCTTACCATTCAACTCCCTCTCATGTCAGCACATTACCCCTTGCCAAAGTCTCTGTTAAAACACAGGCACACAGAGACAAATATAAACAAGATCAGATGTGGTTTAACTGATAAAGGAATGTTACTATGATCTGTGATTTGGATACTCTCTTTATCTGATGAGTCTAAAGATGTCTCGAAGGAGAGATCACATTATCTTTTTTGGAAGCCTGTTGTTGACTCATCTTGAGTTTGTAGCCAAAATAACTGAAGTTCTCTCATCCTGTTCTTAAATGATTTTGTTTTTTAACCTAAGAACAAGACTTCACATTTATCCCTATTAGTTTTTATTTTATCAGGTTATCCCAACCTGTAAAGACTTCTTAGGATTTAAATTATATCCTATAATGAATTACATAACCCTTCCCATTTCATATCACATGGAAAAAACATAATCTTTTGTTTAATATTTCAAGCCTTTCATGCTTTGACTCCAACCTATCCTTCCCAGATTGCTCTTACATGACTTCTTACATATCCCAGAATTCAGAAGACCCGATCTATTTGCTTTTGCTGATTCATGAGGTTCTATCTCCCATAGCTCTTCCTTTTTTTCTAGATAGTCCCCAGTGACTGCAATGTTTTCTTTCATCTCTGTTTTTTTGGAATCTTTAGCTCCCTTCAAGGCTCAGGTCAAATATTACCTCCTACACAAGAACTTTCCTAGTTAACTTGGCTCTCCAGTATGGTTCCTGACACTGTGATTCTCAGTCTATCATTCCCAACCCAATCCACAAAATTTAACCTGTGAGCAATCTGCCTAACATTTCCTTTTTTCTCTCTGTCAGAGCTGTTTTCAGTAAAGTGCTGCTTTGAGGATACCCCTGTGGGTGTGAATCTCACCAGTGGCATTCTCTTTCAGATACATACACACAATTGTATTTGAAGATTTTAACTATTTTTGTAGAGGGATGAGAAAAAGCTTAGAAAGGGGCTTTTTTTCCCCTTAGACCCCAAAAGGCATAGTTAAAATCTCCAAATACCATTGAATGACAGACACTTTATTATTCTAAATTTGTTTATGAGTCTAGGAAGACCCTGTCTCCCATTTCTGTTTCATATCAAATTATAATGGAACCTGTTTGAGGCTTATTCTAGATGTGCCTGAAGCCTCAGGGATTACCTGTACCCAGGGTCAGCATAGAGGGAGGATCTCTGGAAGAATAAAGCCATATCTATACATGATCAGTTAAGTCCTCTGACAACTGCAAGAACCCCTAATGATAATGAACACAGTCACAATGGAATAATGACAAAACAGAAAGCACATGTCACATCCTAAATTTCCTTAGGGACTTATCATACATTTATCCATTAAATGAATATTAATCAAGTATACATAATATATTATCACTGGGAGAAAAATAAAGATAAAAGAACAGTCTCTGATCTCAAGGAATATATAGTCTTCAGTGAGTGGTAAATACGTGCACAGGTCAATACACAAAAGAGTGTGTAAAAGGAGGATAAAATGTTATCAAACTAGTTTAAAAGGAATAGATGCCTCCCAGCTGGAGGCGTGATAGAGGAAATGGCACATTGGAGCTGTGCTTTGAAGGATGGGTTAGATGCCAATAGAGAAAGATGAAATGAGGACACTACAGGCCTAGAAAGTAACATGTGCAAAAGTAGGGAGGAGGTGGGAAAGCACTGGGATTATTCAGAGGACAGTCGGTAGCCCAGTTTTGTTAAAGTAGAGTGCATTAGGCGAAGCAGAATAAAATAAGACTGAAAACGAACACTAGACTTACTGAGTTCTAATGGACAGGAGAAACCACTTGGTCTCATCCATCAGTGAATATTCCATAATATTCCTGAAGAAGGGTCAGTTAGTTTCTGCTTGAAGAATTCCATAAATGGGAAACTCATTACCTTCCAAGTAAAGTCTTCCCACTTTTATAGCACTATAATTAGTAGCTAATTTGTCTTTAATGTTACACAAAACATCTGTCTCTGTGCAGACTCTACCCACCATTCATAATATTCCTGTTTGGGACCAAGCAAGTAGACATTCCTCTAACTCATCAACAGGTTGATTACCCTCAACCTGGTTTAGCCCATCTGCCAAAATGGTTTACCAGGGAGTGGCCACTGTGGATGCTCCATCTTCTTGGAGCCACAGGTGAGAGCTGGGTGATTCAGGTGGACATCAAAGGTGGATGAGCAGCCCTGAAAAACCTCAGTAAGCCCTCACATCAGAGATGCTAGTCTTTCCTTATTTTCCTGACTTTAGGAAAAGATCTGTGTTTTACAAGTGAAAAAATATTTCTTGAACACACTACAAAAGTACAGAAAAACGTAGATCTGTCTTTGTGTCTCAGGACTGGTAAATGGGGACAAAATCGCTAGCTCAGGTGAGATAGCAAGGATGTGTGGGAGCTTTTTTGTCAGGTACTTTTAGGTAGCTACAATGATACACATAACATTCTATTAAGAATCAAAAAGACCTTTCCAGAAGTCAAATTGGTTCTTAAGTTTGACATGCCTTTATTAGGTGGGGTTAGTCAGGTATAACCTTTAGAGAATGTAATGGCTCTTGATTCCTTGGGCTAAGAATTGCTGACAGTTTTCTTTCTATTCATGACCACTTCCCCAAAGATTTCCCTAAATAACTTAAAAAAAAAAACAAACCAGATGATCTACACTTTGCCTTTTCAATTGTAACGTAGAATAAATTGGAGAGAAAAACATATCTTTTTCCTCTTAATTTGACTTTTTATTTGGGTCATGTCAGCTTCTTGCAAGATAGAATATTGTGCTGATGTCTCCCTTTCTCTGATCTGCCAATTTTTATCTTGTTCATTAAAGAGAAAAATGAAAGGGAAAAAAATAAGAGCAATGCTCAGATTCCTATTTGCATATTAATTCTGAAAATATGCCAACCTATTTTATATTATTTTTCACAAATGGAGAATCCATTAGGAAAGATCTCGGCTTTACATGAAATAAAACCTAACAGTGTATAGATATATTAAAAAATTATGTATGTATTTCATGAGCATGACAGATTTGCTCCAGTATCAATTCCTTTATTAGAATATAAGTGAGGTTTGTCTTACTCACTTATATTTATATCCCTTGTGCTTGTGCACTGTGCACAGGTATCCCACAGCTCTCTGACTGAAACCTTCCTCCCTCTAGATACTATTTCATCTAATGATCTCATCATCTCCCATGGAGTCATATGCCATGACAATTATCAAATCTATGTATTTAGTATTGAGGGTGCTACCATGCTTCTAATCCCCCAGGCTCAAAATTTAGATGCCATCCTCAACGCTTCACTTTCTATCACTTCCCATATCCAATCTATTGGGAAGGTCTGCTGATTTTACATTGATAACATCTCTCATCTATGTCCCCTTCTATTTTCTAGCACTGATACCACTCTGGCACATTGAATCAAGAAATATTTATTAGGCACCTACTATGTGTCAGGCACTGTGATACATACAGGGCTTCATCAGTTCATGCTTAGACTATCCTATTAGCTCACAAGACATATATACCTATATACATATGCACATATATGTACACATACATACATATGTGTGTGATAATTTGATATAGTCTAAAGGGAAAGGCACTAATGATAAGGTGAAGGGGAAAAGCTTCTTGCAGAAAGTAGGACTTCAGGGACGGCTAGGTGGCGCAGTGAATAGAGCGCCGGCCCTGGAATCAGAAGGACCTGAGTTCGGAGCCGGCCTCCGACACCTAATCCGCACAAACAAAAACCTAGCCGTGTAACCTTGGGCAAGTTACTTAACCCCAATTGCCCTAAAGGGGCGGCTAGGTGGCGCAGTGAGTAAGAGCGCCGGCCTCGGAGTTCGGATGACCCGAGATCAGATCCGGCCTCAGAAAATGAGCACCCACGCATAAATCAAATGACTAGCCGTGTAACCTTGAGCAAGTTACTTAACCCCAATTGCTTTTAAAAAAAAAAAAGAAAGTAGGACTTCAGCTGAATTCCAATCTGGTCTCAGACACTTACTAGCTGTGTGATCCTGGGCAAGTCACTTAACCTCTGTTTTCCTTAATCCACTGGAGAAGGAAATGTCAACACTCTCCCATATCTTTGCCAAGAAAATCCCATGATAGTATGGTTCAACAGGTCACAAAGAGTCAGACACAATTGAACAACTATTACTATTCGTCCTCTGAACCCTGTACCCTTGTTTATTCATGCTTCTTAACAGGATCATAATATTTACTTTTCTAATCTTATTTGGTAGAGAATATCAGTGAAATGATCAGTTGAAAATACTTAGAAAAATAAAACTCTTCAGTGCAGAGTGTTTTTGTTTGTTTCTTTGACTGATTTGGGGCCCAGGCTAGTACTTTTTTTCTTTGTAGAAACTTCCTCCAAATATGCAGATCCACAACTCTGCAACATGGGGTCTGAGGGAGATACTCCAGGCACTGTGAGATTTAAATGACTTATCCAGGTTGACACAATTAGTCCATACTGAGGCAGGATTTGGGTTAAGGTCTAAGACAAGACCTGTTACATCACATTACCCGAGTAGTATTATGAAGTATAAGGACAATTTAAAAAGTTTAAAGAACTGAAAGCATTTGATAAAGGGGTAAATGGGAGAGGTGGGAATTTAATGATACCAATGTCTGTAAGGAGAATAACAGAGAACTGTCAGTGGTGCATATCACCCAGTTATCCCTGCTCTATAATCATATTGATGGTTGATTCTACTTCTATCTAGCTTCCCTAGAAAATTATAATAGCAGATTACTATAGCAGGGATTTTTTTTTGGAAGAATTAGGCAGAATATAAAAAATAACTTTTTTGGGGGGGTAACCTTTAATTTCAAAACTTTGGTAAACTCCCAGTGTGGAAACACCCTCCACCAATGTTGATGGGCAGTTTTAGATAACTTAAAATTCTAAAATAATTGACTGGGTCAGTGAGAGGTTAAGTGACTTCTCCATGTTCATCCAAGTAGTTTGTGTCAAGCAAAGACTGGAACCAAGGTCTGCCTTATTCCAAAGCTAACCCTTGGTCTATCATGACATTCTGCCTCTTCAACAACCAAAATTATGACAATAACAACAATTACTTGCATTTATAGAGAACTTTGGAGCTAGTAAAATGTTTTTTACAAGTATTATAGTTACCATGATGCAAAATAAAGAACAGTAATATTAAGGGAAGGAGTCCTCTGATTGATGTCTGCACATACCAAACCAGGTAACTTTGGGCAGATAAACTTTCTGAGCCAGATTTCATCAGTTACAAAATGGAGGTGATAATATTTGCCCTATCTGCCTTGGAATAATTAATATTGCAACTAAGGCAAAAGGCAATGGAAAGTTGTAAGTTGGGCTGCAGTGTCCTTGGTGACATTTGTGAAAACAGTTTCTGAGACGGAGAATTATAACTAAAAAAGTGGGTGGACTAGTCATGGAGCAAGAATGAGAGGTGACAGATGGGCAACCTGACTGGTGCACTGGTATCAGACATGTTGGAAGGATAAGGACAAGGACACATTGGGCACTCTAAGCAGGTATACTAGAAGTTAAAGGATAACACAGAAAAGCATCACCCATATCAAGATGGACTGAGTGACTGTGACCTGTACTGGCAGAAGGAGAACATGAGAAGTCACATACCTGTAACCAAATAGAGTAACCATCTACCTGCCTGCCTACTTCAGTATAATGAGAAAAACCATTGGAGACTATAAAATGTATTTGTTCAGTTTAAGATATTATTATTATCTCCATTTGGCAGATAAGCAAAATGAGGCTCATAGAAACTGTGACTTGCCCAAGGTCACCATAAATAATGGACATAAGTATTATTTTTTTTAAATCCATTCCCTCGCCCAACAAAGAACCCCAAAATAAAATACACAACAATTCACTTTTTGGCTCCATTTCTCCATTTCAAACCAAATCATATGAATAAGAAATGATTTTTTTCCCATCTGACTCATTGATTTTGAACTAGGTATAATTGAATGGATTATTTTCTGGTTTTCCTCTTCAGCACTTATGCAGCTGTATTAAAGCTTTCACACAAACCATCACTCTTATCTGAGTACAAAATTAAGTTTCCATTGTGGATAAAAATTATAGGGCCTAAAATGGGTAGTTGAGATTACAGGAAACAGAAAATCAAATGAAAAGTCAAAATAATTTCTACTGTTGAAGGGAGGACTTGGGAACAGTCTCAGGATCAGATTTTTTTCCTCTTCATTGTATTTTTTTTTAATTTCTGCTTATTGTTCTTTGAGAAGGAAAGGCACCATAGTATTATGGAGAAAAGATGGTATAGGAAATAGATTGTTCTTATGCTTCATCTCCCTCGTGGTGGTTCTTTGCAGTTGTTGGTTAGCTTAATGTCTGGGTCATAGCCATACTTGTGTTCTGTTAGCACAGTAGAGAAGGCTGAGGTATGAGGCCCCTGGGACAGCCACAGTCAGTACCTCAGGGAAATGTAATGATCTGAAGTTCTTGCTAGAGCCAACTTCAATAAACACAAAAAAGCAAGGAGAATATCCCATACTGGTGTTTGAAAAGGGTCCTTTACAATACTGTTTATGCTCCAGGTGTCATTTTTTCATGGTTACTACTGTGTTTCCCTTTCCTATGAGTCCTCTTCTGGGTATATGCTGCTGTTAAGTTGCTGAGGTAGGTCTGGCATTGTATTACACAACTAGGGAATGGGTGATCTCTAGTGAATTTAAAGCACAAAGTTGCTTCCTGATTTTGTACCTAATGAGCTCACAGCTTCCTTACCTCCTTATCTCTCCTATATAACAAGATGGAGACCTAATGAACAGTTGACAAAATAGAGAAGCATTCTTTATATCAGCAAAGCAAACATAACTAGAAGCTGTTTCTTCACTTCCAATGATTTTCCCAATCTAGAGATATTATGTCATGATTTCATTCAAAATCAGAAACTTAGAAAGGAGGTCCTGGGGCATAGTCCATCCCATGCTCATATGAGAATTCCCTCGACTACCTCTCTGAGAAGTGATCACCCAGCATTCAGCTGATGGCCTCTTAAGGTGGCCCATTTATTCCCCTTTGAGATATTGCTGTTGGGAAATTTTTACTTACACCAAGAATATCTGCCTCTTTGAAGCATCCATTTGTTAGTCTAGGAGGCCATTGGTAGTGCAGTGGATACAGTGCTGGGTCTGGAGTCAGAAAGAACTGAATTCAAAACCAGTCTCAGATACCTACTATATGTGTGACCCTGGGGGGGGGGGGTGAAGAAAAAAAATAACCTCTGCCTCAATTTCCTCACCTATAAATTGAGAATAATAATGGCACCTACCTCATAACTTGTCATCAGGATCAAATAATATTTGTAAAGTTTGTGGCCCATAGTAGATGTTTAATAAATGCTTGTTTCCTCCTTGTTTCATACTATAGCTTTCTGAATATAGTCTAAAATTATATTGCCTTTAGGGATTGGGGTACAATACTCATATTAAACATGTAGCCCACTAAAATTACTAGTTCATTTTTATTAATACAGCTATTTAGCTGTTTCCCTCCATTTTGTACTTATGTGGTTAACTTAATGATGCTAAGTACAGTATTTTACATTTTTTTCTTCTTAAATTTCCTCTTATTAGATTAGATGCACACATCTAGCCTGTTCACATTCTGGAAGAGCTTGACTCTCTTCTTCAATACATGAGCTATCCCTCCAAGCTTTGCATCATTTGAAAATTTGATAATCTATGCTAAAAATGTGAAATGGCATAGGGATTTAGAGGAAAGTTGCACCATGTATAGGCATGAGTGAGGACAGTCAGGAAAAAAGAAAAAGAAAAAAGGGGAAAAAAGCAAGGACCCACAACCAAAGAATTGCATTCAAATAATGCATAAGATTGAGGGGTTTTTTAAAGGAAGTTAGGGAGAAGGATCTTTTGCCCCACTAAAATATTAAGACATATAAATAAGAAGAAGAAATGAAGACTCCTAGAATACCTCAACTGTTCAATTCCACAAGAAACTACTTAAACAAACAAACAAACAAACAACAAAAACCGCTGAGAACTTAAGTACAAAAATGCCTATCATTTAGTTTCAAATAAATATCTGGAAAAGGTTACTTTGATGCCTTCACCTTCCCTATGATAGGAAGATAGAATATCAATGGGAATCTTCCTATCAAAATTTGAGGTAATACATCAATTAACGAATCTCTTATCCAGATGCAAACCCCTAGCGGGGAAAATACCCTGAGTGGAATGGGGAAGGAGAAAAAGAATTCTATCCAAAAATCTCTCCAAATTTCTCTTATTTTTATTTAATGGCACCAACCAAGTAAGTCGATTCTGCTTCTGACCTTCAGAAAGGTTCTAGAATAGAGAAATAGATCTGTCTGATGACTAGGGCTGGATCATGAGAGATTCTGAACCCAGCAATTAAAGTCACATCAGGTAGAAAAAAAGCTCTCAGATTACTCCTATGTGCCAAGCAAAAATTAGATACCACCACAAATCATAAACCTCTGCATGCTTACCTGGATTCATTATCTATGTGACCTTGGTCAAATTCCCTAGGCTTCAGCTTGGTTTTCTTATCAACAAAGTAAAGGGGTTGGGATATATGGTTTTTAAGATTTCCCTCCATTTGCTCTAAATTTTATGATCTAGGAAAGTCAGGAGGGCTTCTCCCTTTCTAATACCTTATTGGATCACAGTGTCATAGGATTATAAGATCATCAGCTTAGACCTGGAAGGGACATTATAGATCATATGACCTAGATATAGATGATGGATTCTTAATCTTTTCTGTGTCAGGGACCCCTCTGGTAATCTGGTGAAACCTATGGACCACTCTCAGTGTCATGCTTCTAAATGCAATAAATAAAATACAAAAGAAACTAATTATAATGAAGTACAGTTATCAAAATAACTTTAAAAACAAGCTTGTAGGTCCAAGTTAAGAACCCCTACTGTGGATTACTTAGCCCAACCCTTTCCCATTACAGGGGAGAGTAAGGCTTAGAGTTACTTATCCCATATTCAAGATACTAGCAAGTGGAAGAGTCAGTATCTGAATCCATTTCCTCAGACTCAAAATCTAGCACTCTTTTTTTTTTTTGGTTTTGTTTTGGTCTTTTTGTTTTTGTTTTTTGCTTTTTGGAGGGCAGTTGGGGTTAAGTTGACTTGCCCAAGGTCATATGGCTAGTTTTTGTGTTAAGTGTCTGAGGCCAGATTTGAACTCAGGTCCTCCTGACTCCAGGGACAGTGCTCTATTAACTGCACCACCTAGCTGCCCCTAAAATCTTGCACTCTTCTGCACCCTGGGATAATGAGTATTAAATGATCATAGTTTTGATAGCTGCCCATAGTAGCAGGCACTAGGGGGAGTCTATTTCCCTTAAGAAGTAACGGAAAACCAAAATTAGAAGGAAAGCAAGAAACTAGGAGAAAAGAGAGGGAGAGAACTACAGCAAGTTTCTCTGATAAATGCCTGGTTTCTCAAATATATAGTCAATTTAGCCAAGCATAAAAGCCATTCCCTAATGGATAAATGGTCAAAGGATATGAACAAGCAGTTTTCTGAAGAAATCAAAACAATCAATAGTAATATGAAAAACATTCTAAATTACTAATAATTAAAGAAATGCGAATTAAAACATCTCTGAGGTCCTATCTGAAACCTTTTAGATGGGCTAACATGACAGAACAGGAAAATGACAAATGCTGGAGAAGATGTAGAGAAATAAGGATACTAATGCACTGTTGGTAGAGGTATGAACTGGTCCAACCATTCCACTGAACAATTTGGAACTATGCCCAAAGGGCTATAAAAAGTACACATCTTTAACTCAGTAATACCATTGCCAGATCTGTATCCTGAAGAAATTAAGAAAAGGGAAAAGGGCCTATTTGTTAAATATATATATATATATATATATATATATATATATATATTATTAGCATAATAAATAATATTAGCAGCTCATTTTGCGGTAGCAAAGAATTGGAAATTGAGGGATTGTCCATCATTTGGGGAATGGATGAATAAGCTGTGGGATATGATTATGAAGGAATACTATTATTCTATAAGAAATGATGAAGGAAGATGTGTTCAGAAAAACTTAGGAAGACTTACATGAACTGATACAAAATGAAATAAACAGAACAAGTAGAATATTGTACATAGTAACAATAATATTTTAGTGATGATTAATTGTGAAAGACTTTGCTACTTTAGTCAAGACAATGATCCAAGGGACTCATGACAAAAAAATGCTATCTGCCTCCAGAGACAGAACTGATGAATTCTGAGTGCAAATTGAAGCATAATGTTTTTCACTTTCTTTCTTTTTTTGTTTTTTCCAATATGGCTAAGATGGAAATATGTTTTATGGGACTTCACAAGTATAATGGCTGTCATATTGCTTGCCTTTTCAATGGGTTGAGAAGGGGCTGGAGGGAAAGAGAGAAGTTGGAACTCATTTTTTAAAAAAGAACGCTTAGAAAAGATATTTTAAAAAAGAAGCAATGGAAAGATTGAGTCAACCTTTCCTTGCCTGGAAGCCTACCCAAAGGGTACCCTGGCTGGACCTTTTAAATACTCTTTGCCTTCTCTTTAGAACATAGTCCACTAGAAGGTAGTCTAACCCTTGTAAATCACCGATTTTCATTACCCTCCTAGAGTACACCTTACAAAATGTGGTTTTGAAGAGAAGGCTAAATTTGACTGAAGAAAACTCTTGATATTATGCACATCACCCTGTTGGAGCCTTGGTTTCCTAATTTATGAATTGGGGACAGTAATATTTGTTATACCTAGCTCTCAATGATTTTGCTGTATCTAATAACGTATGCAAAAGTGCTCTGCAGACTATCCAGTGCTTGATAAATAACAACAGGCACATACACAATACTGACATACCTTATCTCATTTATGAAGTATCATGTTATCATAGAGCACCAGCCTTCAAGTCTGGAAGACTGGAATTCAAAACCAGATTCTAAAACATACTGTGATTATGGACAATAGTCGCTTCATCTCAGAGCCCCCAGGCAACTCTTCAAAACTAAAAGTTACAGATGAGTTGATCCACCTACTCTAGTGGAGGGAATTTACACACTGGGAAATCCCTAGCTGGTAAAAATCTTCACATCAACCCAGGGATGGGGAACCAGTAGCCTAGAGGCCACATGTGGCTTCTAGGTCCTTGGTTTCAGTCTTTTCACTGAGTTCAAGTTTTATAGAACAAATCCTTTTATTAAGGGGATTAGTTCTGTGAAGTTGGATTTAGTTAAAGGGCTGCAGTTGAGGACCTAGAGGCCACAGGTTCCCTACCTTGCATCAATCTATTAGGTAGCAACTCCAGTTATTCTTTTCCTCTCCATTTTACAGATGAACAAGTAGAGACACAAAGGAGTTAAATGAATTTCCCAAATTTACAAAGTTGTGTGAAGTGGGGTTTAAAACCATGCTTTCTGGACTCCAAGATCAATATTCTATGCACTACTTTTGCCACAGTAGAAGACTGTTTATAAATGTAGCTATCAACAACAGCTACAGCAGCATGATATAAGTATTTGTCCATCATTTTCAGATAATTTAAAGATCCTAAGACTTCTGGCTCAAGCGTTTACCAGAGGGAAGGGAAGAAGAGAGGAAAATTAATTTAGAACTTAAATCTTTATTAGATGGAAATGGCAAATCAAATGTGTTGCTGATATTAAAAGTTATGATTCTATAATAAAGCATTTGGAAAAAAGAAAAAAATTAAAAAGAAAGAAAAAAGAAAGAGGAAGAAAAAAGGAAAAAAGAAAAAAGAGAAAAAAGTTATGATTCTGAGCATTCTAGTTGTTATTAAGAGCTCGATGGAACTATACTTCTGGAAAAGCCTATCTTCTCTTCTAGAATCCAAAAATTTCAGATCAAAAAGAAACTTTAAAACTCCTAACCTAACCCATATCTGACAAACATCTCTAACATTTCTCTAACATAAGTGATTATCCATCCTTTATTTGGAATGAGACCAATGACCCCAATGTCTTCCCTTTTGGAAAATGTTAAAACTGCTACCATCATCCTATACTTGGTTTGTTAATCTTTACTTGTGAAGGATTCTGATACTGATATGAAAGGGAACAGATTTCTCCTAATGCTGTGCTAGCCAACAATAAGATGGTTTCCTTCACTAGCTAACTTTCCACATACTCATCTCTCAGGCTGGAAAAGGAACATGTGGAAGCTAAAAAGTAAAGATAAGTTTGGTGGTAGATACCATTTGTGCTGTCAAAGCACTCACCATAATTTACTTTATTTGGAAAAGGAAAAAAATAAGTGCCTAAAATGGCTATATGAAGTGACTTCATCTGGTCTATTTCAAAAGATAGAAAGAGTCTGGAGACATTTTGGTAGAACATAGGCTCTGACAAAGAGTTGTCTTATACAAGTGATGTGGATGGGCCAAGATCAAATGGGACTCTAGTATCAAGATGGATGTTGGCCAAGAAGTACTTATCTAGAGTATTCCAGGGCCCATTTGTAACAAGGGAGAGCTTCAGGATGTATTTCATAAAACTCCATTATAAGCCTGGATCAGATTTCCCATATAAAGTTTAGGATGAAAAGTTTCAGTATGCCTTATCTGATGAAGCCAGCTAGGAATGAGACTGAATATTTGTAGTACCCTTAGTTAAAGGTGACAAGTGATCAAGTAAGAGTTTTAACTGGAATTTTTTTGGGGGGAGAGGTGCAAGTGAGAGGAGGAGACTCACCTGAAGTGTTGCCCAGGGAAAAAAAAGTTCTTATTAAAAGACTAGTCACTTTGGGGGAGAGAGGAAAGAAAGGTGGCAAGGGGGAAGGTGAAAGGACTTGGCAGCTAGAAGGAGGAACTACTCTTCAGGCCAATGCTAATAAGCACCTTCTAAATTCCTTCCTCCACCCTAGCAACCCCACCCTAGTTATTGAACTTCAAACTTCATATCTCAGTTTGAATTTGGAAATTAATACTAGACTTTTTACAAAAGCAAATATTGGTTTCTAGCCCATAAAAATAAACTTAAAACAAAAAACAAAAACCTCACAGCCTTTCTAATCTCTGTACTCATGGTCATGATTTTAATTTCCTTGGAAACAATTTTTGTCACAGAACACAATGAAGGTTGATGACTAAAATATGTGAAAAGGAGAATTTGTATGGAGAATCAAAAGAATGAAGAACAATTGGGCATGGATTTGTCAAGCTTACAAAAGGAGAAATTTAATCTTCAATCTACATTCTGCTCTTTTCATAGATAGACAGACAGATACATATCTATATCTCTATATATGCATATACATATAAATGTTTACGTGTCATTCCAAATAGTCCACAGCAGCACTCCCCACATCACAATCCACCAAAACTTCCTAAATCAATAACCCTCAGGGAGAATCCAATGCATATGTGTATAATGAAGCTTTAGGGTACATGCTTTCATTGATACCTGAAAGGATTTTGCCCTTCCTTATAGGTCACCCATGACTATTACTGAAAATTTAGGCTCAAAAGAGTGGTAATGACTGGTCCAATGGATAGAGCCCTGGGCCTGGAGTCATGAAGACCTGTGTTCAAATCCAGCCTCAGACACTTACTAGTTGTGTGACCTTGGGTAAATCACTTAACCTCTGCTTTAGTTGCCTCAACTGTAAAATGGGCAATAATAACAGCACCTTCCTGGTAGCAGCTTGTGGGAAATCAAATGAGATAACACTCATAAAAGTGCTTAGCACAGTGCCTTACATGTAATAGGCAAGATATAAACACTTATTCCCCTCACCAATATAAGCAACTAGTTAACTAAAATTAAATTTAATTTTAAATGACAACAAAACAATATGTGTACACACATGTACGTAGTACAAACATATATCATCATAGACACACATGTGTCTGTGTCTGTGTGTTTGTGTGTGCATATGTGTATACACTTTAAGATTTCTCAGAAGGAGAAAGCAACTTGGAATTGCTAGTTAAGCAGTTCTGTTACAGAAAGGGAGAGAAGAACAAGAGGAGAAAAAGCACTAGATTTAATACCCAGAGCCTATGGTTCAGATCTTGGTTCTATCTGAGTTACCCTGGTCAAATCGGTTAACTTCTCTCAATTTTAATTTTCTCATCTATAAATTAGAGAAGATCCCTTCCTGTTCTAAAGCAGTAACAAAATTTTAGAATCTCCCTCCTCCCTACACACACACACACACACACACACACACACACACACACACACACACACATACACACACACTCACTCACTCACTTCCTCTTCCCTGGGGGAAAGGTATTCCCTCCTTTGCCCAAATTCTACCAATTTGAAATCTATTCAATTTGTAGTTGGAAATGTCAGGAAAATGTTGCAGCAACTAAATTTTGCCTTTCTATCTATCTAACCATCTGTCTATCTATTTGTCTTTCTATTCCAAGATGCATAAAGAGGTTCCATCTTGTTAAATTAAAAAAAAAACTCGGTTCTTGACAATTTTTTAACAATCCTTTGATGTTTTGGAATAGATATGATTCAGAAAAGCTCCTTGTAAAGCAAATATTTTCCCACAGGGAAAACAGAAATCCAATACACTATTTGTTGGAGAAGTAATAACACCCTGGCTGTTGTAGCTCTAGGAGTCTTTTTGGAAAATCACAGAGTATATTCTTCCTCTGGGCTCACCCCTCTGCAGTCATGTAACTCAGCCCTCTCCTTCCCTAGCCCAATCACATGCAATGAATCCATATGATTTATGATTTTGTTGACCCTGGTCATGTTTCTTCTCAGGATTCATTGTAATGAAAACTTCCATTTAGAAAAAAATTCACCTTTGCTATAAGTTACTTTACCTTGACCCAAGGGAATCTTCTTCATGTATAAGAATCCACTAACTACAGGTCTGAATTCTCTAGGGATGTCATTCCCTATCTCCTTTCTTTGGGCATTTTCAGAGTCTCATAGATTAGTCCAAAGTATTAGTCAGTGATCATCATTAGTCAGTGAAATCTCAGGTTCTACAATTTACATTAGTATTCAACTTTACAGATACTGAAAGTTGGAAATTCGGTTCAGTCAACAACAGAAAGTGAGCTCCCTGAGGGCAAGGTTTTTTTTTTCTTTTTAGCCTCCATACTGAGAGTACTGGGTACATAACTGGAGCTTACTAAATGCTCATTGAATTGAATCAACTAATTTATTGCACATACCTCTTCCTCAGATAAAGGGTCATAGGATTTAGAGTTAGAAGACATTTTAGCAGGGACCAAGTTCTGGGATTGGGGCCCCAGAACAGGAGTTTGAGAGCTAAAAAGTTAAGTTCTTCAAGGTAAACTCTCAGTCCCAGGCAAGGTCAAATCAAATATGACAAAGACAAGCCTGGATGCCTGGGGATAGAAGTACTACCATGTGCCTTCTTCCCGAAGAGATCCCAGTTCTACACAATGACTAATCACTACCTCTCTTTAATAAAGACTCCAAAACTGCTGAAAATAACATCAGGACTCAGTGCCCATTTTATATTTTCAATACCCAGTAACATTTCACAAACATGAATTTCCTGAAAAACAATGGGCCCAGAATTGCTTGGCAAATATCAAATAGTGCCTGGTGAAACTGCCTTGTAAGGAACATCTCATTCTTATGTACTCCAGCTTCTTCCCAATGCCACTGAGGCATGATGGAAAACAAAGTATTAAGCATTAGTGCAGAACCAAGTTACAATGTGGGTATTCCATCTTGTCCTCCCTCTATCAAAACATCATCCAAAATTAAGAATAATAAGAGCCAGAGTTTATAGGGAATTTCAAGGCTTGCAAACCACTTTACACATATTTGGGGCAGGTAGGTAGCTCAGTGGATAGAGTGCCAGGCCTGGAGTCAGGAAGATTCATCTTCATCAGTTCAAATCTGGCCTCAGATACTTACTAGCTGTGTGACCCTGGACAAGTCACTTAACCTGTTTGCTTCAGTTTCCTCATCTGTTAAATGAGCTGGAGAAGGAAATGGTAAGCCACTCCAACATCTTTGCCAAGAAAACCCCAAAGGAGGTCACAAAAAGTCAGACATGAACTGAATAACTGTAATAGAAATGCAAATTTAAAGATCTTCCCCGCCCCTAGGCCCTTTGATGGGCTTAAGAGGCTGAGAACCTTCCTAGATTTGAAAATATACTCTGCCTCCTAATAGGCGGAATGTGGTCACATGGAGCCTGTGGCAGGAGGCTTGGTTTTCAGGAATGCCTACACCTTGATGCTGTGTGATTGGGCAGTGGGTCAAGAGGGTTGTTACATTCTCTGATCCAGGAGAAGGCTATATAATCCCTGATGTGAGGCTTTGCTTTGGGGCTCACTTTGAGAAGTGTTGAATGATTTGACCAGATGAGACTCTGGGCAGCCACTGAGAGCCCCCTGGCTTTGAAAACCCAGATGTTGATGCTTCCCTCTCTGGTAACTGTGATTTAGTATCGATGTAATGGTTGGGCAGTTTGGAAGCCTGTCTGCTTGATCTATTTGTTTCTCTGTCTTGTAAGTTCTGTCTGTATACTTTGAAGTTTGGGGTGCTGACCTTTTTCCCCTGAACTAGGTAAATGATATATGTTTGATTGATTAAAGTAAGCTTGTTAACCCATTTTGAGTTGCTTTCCTTTAGAAAAGCATATCTAAGAACCTGTGTTGGCAGCCATCCTGGGGATGTTAGGATGCTTGCTGCTACAATAACTATATATATTTTCTCATTTGATCCTCAGAATAGCCCCATGAGATATTAATAACACCCTAGCTGTAGTAGCTCTAGGAATCTTTTTGGAAAATCGCAGAGTATCTTCTTCCTCTGGGCTCACCCCTCTGCAGTCATATAACTCAGCCCCCTCCTTCCCTAGCCCAATGAACCCACGTGATTTATAATTTTATTGACCTTAGTCATGTTTCTTCTCGGGATTCATCCTAATGAAAACTTCCATTTAGAAAAAAGCTGGAGTAATTTGCCTGGGGTCACACAGTTAGTACTGAGGCAGAACTTGAACTTGGCTTTTCTTTATTCAAAGGTCAGCACACTATTGACTATCTGCCTCTATTTTTTATTTTTTTTTTTTTTGAGGCAATCTGGGTTAAGTGATTTACCCAGGATCACACAGCTAGTAAATGTCTGAGACCAGATTTGAATGCAGGTACTCCTGACTCAGGGCCTTGTGCTCTATCCACTGTGCCACCTAGCTACCCCCTAGATGCCTCTATTTATGAATTATGTCATTAGGTGGCTATTATGGATTATGTTACATAAGCTGCAGGATGCAAAGATGTGTAAACTGGTGTCTGTCCACACCAGAACTTACATTCTAGTTGGGGAGACAGGACCTAGGAGCTTTTCAGAAGTTAAAGACAAAAGTTGAATCTTTTGATGGATCAGTGAGCACGCCCACCAATAGTGCCAATGACAATATAGCACATTTTCCCATCCGCAGGAACTCCTTTCTACAGCCTCAAAATCCTCCACAGTGAGTAAACCTGATGTGAGAGCCTCCACTGACTCTCTTGACACTGTGTGAATTTTAATACATCAGGTGGACTGGTCATTACTCATCCCTTATTCATTAGTCCAAATTCTTGTCTGTTCTGACATCTTATTTTCAATATCTCTGAAACTTCATCCCGCATGTAATTAATTCCTCAACGCTAATGTTACAACTACTCACACCCAGCATAAGTCTAATCATCATCCTTTGAATGACTCTGCAAGTTTAATTCTTCCAAGACTTTCCTACACCTCAGCTCACAGCCATAAGACATCAGCACAAAAATACTGATTTTTAAAAGATGGGCCTTTGCAGAGGGGAGAAGCTTAGGATCACTAAAAGCATTATGCAATTTCCTAAAAGCAATTCAACTTATTTTTCTGGGTTTTTTTGTTGTTGTTGTTGTTGTTGTTGTTTTTTTAATTCAGGGTATAGTGGACTGCCCATCCCTGGCTTTCATCTAAGATTTATAATTCTAGGACCTTCCCTCTGCTAATTCTCTATTATTTATCTTGCAAATACTTTATTTGTATATATTTGTTTCC
This sequence comes from Gymnobelideus leadbeateri, assembly GCA_011680675.1. Lineage (NCBI taxonomy): Eukaryota > Metazoa > Chordata > Mammalia > Diprotodontia > Petauridae > Gymnobelideus > Gymnobelideus leadbeateri. The sequence goes on from WOXC01008825.1 coordinate 379,872, forward strand.
ATACTGTTTCTTCTCTTAAATTGTGAGCTCCTCAAGGGCAAGATCTATCTTTTACCTCTTTTTAGCACTTAGCTCAGTGCTTGACACATAGTAGGAGCTTAATTAATGTTTATTGATGAGCCAGCTCTAATTTTCAGTTCTTTACTTTTTTCCTGTGTAGATAGGTGAACACTAATGATTGTGGGTTGCATTTGGAAGGGTCTGCAATGTTCCAGGGCTAACATAATCAGCAAATGTAATGTCATCTATAAATAGGAACATATGGAGGGGAGGAGCTCTCCATCCATAGGGAATCCAACTTCCATTTGGATCCTTCTCTGGACTTTTTCCATGAAGATGGAAACTTTGGTGAGCACCAATCATCTTGTTTTGAAAATCACTTGATATTAGTAATCAGAGAGTTATATGTGTTTTTTATATCTTCCGAGGAACCACATTTGATTTTGGCATGTGCATAGGAGCAACCTTGTTAGAAGAAAAACCTTAAAGTGGAATTTTTCTCTTCTGAATCAGACACTCTTCTATAGTCAGAAAATAGGAAGTACAATGGGATATTATATTTTCTGTACCTTTCAGGAGACAGATTAGGGCTCCTTAGAAAGAATTTTAAGTCATCTGCATAAGAAATGATAAATGATTCCCTGAGAGCTGATGAGATTACCAAGGAGGAAAGTAGAGAAAGGGAGAGAGGAAAAAAGAACCAAAGATAAAACCTCCAGGAATACCTATTTTCAGGCACAGAGAGACAAGTGGTCAGACAGGTAAAGCATTATCAAGCAACAATAGCTTGCCCAGAACTCCGAGGACAGAGGGTCTAGAAGGAGGGGTTGGTTAATCATGTCCTCTGTGAGGAACAAAGACAACCTACAGAACATTGCAAGGCAGTTAGGATACAATACATATCACATAAGGGAGGAAGGGTTGTTTGTTGCACAAGATGGAGCAGGAATTTCAGGAAAACTTAGCTACCACAGGAGTTCATTCATAGTGTCCATGCCCAGATTTACTCTCTGATAGACCTTCCAGCAACTAAGGCAGTGAGTGGATAGAATGGCCAGAGTGCCAGACCTGGAGTAGGAAGATTCATCTTGAATTCCAATCTGGCCTCAGACACATACTAGCTGTGTGATCCTAGGCAAGTCACTTAACCCTGGTTGCCTCAGTTCCTCATTTGTAAAATGAGCCAGAGAAGAAAATTTCAAACCACTCCAGTACCTTCACCAAGAAAATTCTAATGGGACTGTGAATAGTCAGACACAACTTAAAAAGAACTGAACAAGGTTTTCCAGCAATACTGAATGATGTCTGATGCTGACCAGCAATGGCTATGAGGTCCTCAACGGTATTTATAAAGTCATAGGGGGTCTTCAGCATGGTGTAGGGCTATGACTGCCAGTCAGTTGCAATATCATTCTATTTACTATATATTTACCCAAAGACAGTACATTAGTGCATCTTGGCTCTGAATAATCCTTCTCTTTCTTTACCTGACTTAGAAGTATAACCAGTCCCTGATTGCTATAACCTATAAAAGTAAATGTTAATTCATCTAGTGGATGGCAAATATATTACAATCTGTGGCTTTAGTCCTATATCCCAAATTTCCCATAGGAATATGACTTCCAAACTTCTTGTATTTTCACTTAGATTGCTGAATAATGCCTGAAATGAGTAATAATCAGCATCTCTTGCTTGTATTGCTAATAATAATCTGTCCATCACTTGGTCTGCCACCTAATATCCCCAGAAATGCATCTGCATATGTTTTAGCTATGACTAGAATGACAGAAGTTCCAGAGGTTGGACTGATGATTGGTAGTTTCCCTAGGACAAATATCTGTGATCAGAGTGTTTGGAGTAGCCAAAGAATAGCTAGTAAGTGCTGAAAAGTCAAAAGTGGCTTCTCCTAACAAAAAAGGTTAGGGACTTGGTGTCATAGAGTATTATTGTCAAATTAGGACAGATACAACACACAAATGATGAGGAAACAAAGGGCATTTTCTTGCTGCTAAAAAGAAGGCTGCCAAATATCTGCTAAGCTCAAGGAATAAAACATAATTATCAAAAATTTGACCAGTACCACAAGCCACACATACATAAAATGAGTTGTCCCATTACTGACCAATCCAACATTTCTAATCTTTGACTTCCTTGTCCAGGAATGCACTGGATAATGTCTTATAAAAATAGATTGTTTGGCCCTTTATTGGAATTCTTGGGCAAAAGAAGCTGACCTTTTAGTAGCCTTATACTGTGGCTCACTTCCTCTAATAAAATCTTGTTCTGATGCCTCATCATGTCCTGGAGATGACCCTGAATTCTTGAAGGTTATGCCATGGGAATACAAGCCTTGGTCAAAAAGGCTGCCTAGCTAAGAAAGGCTTTGGGTATGGACATAGTATGCTAGTGGGTGTTTCTTGTTGGAGAACCATACTTAAGTTCAGAGAACCACATCACTTGATTATCAGGTTTTTTGTTTGTTTGCTTTTCTTTTGTTGTTTTGGGGATTTTGTACACATGGCATGTAGTAGAAAGATTGTGAACTTTGGAGTCAGGAAACTTGGGTTTAAATCTAAAGGTTTTACACTAATAGCCCACTAAATTTCTGGCTCAAAATCAATTTCCCTCTTACCTTGTGAGCTCATCAAGATTATATAGTAAAGGGGGCGGCTAGGTGGCACAGTGAGTAGAGTGTCGGCCCTGGAGTCAGAAGGACCTGAGTTCAGATCCGGCCTCAGACACTTAACGCACAAACAAAAAAACTTAGTCGTGTGACCTTGGGCAAGTTACTTAACCCCAATTGCCCTCCAAAAAGCAAAAAAAGAAAAAGAAAAAGATTATATAGTAAAGTAATAAATAACTCAGGATTAGAATGAAAGATTAGTTTAGAAGAGTTGGGTTAAAATAGGGCCTTGGGTTCTTCCTAGCAGTGGGAACATGGACAAATCACTTGATTTCTGTACGCCTCAGCATTTCCACCTGTAAACCCATCTACCTCACATATTTGTTGTAAGACTAAAGTGGAAAAAAAAAGTCTTTAAGTGCCAGTTGTGATGATTATTGTTGTGATCTGGGTAGGTTAGGAAGCACTCATGCTGATGAAATCACCAATTTGAAGCTTTGAAGAAGCATGCAGCTCACTTAAGTGTTTTTCTTTGCTGGTGTTCTTTTGCCATCTTTAGAAAACCAGCTTCTCTTTCCATAAAAGAATACTGGGTAATGCTCATGTTTATATAACACTTTTCCTCCAAGGATCATATTGTGCTTGGCAATCACCCTTTCATCAATCCTCACATCATTCCTGGGAGATAAGTTGGTATAAAAAATATAATTAAGCACATTTACAGCTAGAAAAAGTGAAATCCCATAGGGATGTGAAGGTTTGGGGGTAGGGGCAGCAGAACGGAGCCTCTTTTCTTGTTGCTTAAAGGTCTAACAACAAGGAATACATTTTTTGAAAAAAAAATCTGGTAGAAAATTAGAAATTATTAGAATTAATATGAAGGGTTTTCTTGGAAAAGGAAAGATAGACTACTCCCAATATAATGAAGGTTCCCTGGTCTTTGAGAGAAGAGGGGAATTTCATTTTTCAGCCAGGTTAAATATGTAGACATGTGATGTTTAGTTAGAAACTGATCTATTCCTTCACAATTCTAAGATATCAAGACAATGGAAAAATATCTAACTTTTTGGAAGTATAGTGCTATAACCAGAATCTCTATTTCAATAGAGCATAAAGAGTTATAAACCAAAGGGATTAGTACATTATTAAAATGTCTACATTAATATTATAGATCCTGGGATGCCCAGATTGATTTCCCTTAGCATGATTCAAAGGGTCATCATCCAAAGACATCAGAGAACCAACCTCTTACAATATGTTTGTGATACCAAGAGGTCAAAAAATCATTGCAATGTTTTAACTTTAGGTGAAGAAACTGAGGAATCAGTATCTCATAGGTAGTCACCAAGAAAACATGTGACAAAATAAAGTGAAATAAAATAAAATGCAGACCTCCTTCTTCAGAAGTACTTAACCATTTTCCCCCTACATCACTTTTATTTGTAGGAATAAAACTTCATTTTTTTTCCATATCACCTACACTTTTACTGAAAAGATCATTCTATGTTTCTTAATTGCTTCTAAATCACTTCATCAAGAAGTTAAAATTATATTTTTCAATGAATTATTCAATATATTAAACAATTCCTAAGTCCAGATTATTAACTATTTAAAAAATAATGTTATACACACACACACACACACACACACACACATATTTATCCATCATCTAAATTTTCCCACATCTCTCCCCTTCCATCCTTTCAGAGGGCCATCTAATACAGCAAATAATTTTAAATGGGAAAAAAGAAGAGATAATATAATCATATCATATTATAATAATAATATAATCAATAATATATTTTTAAAAGACTAAAAATATATGCAATGCTTCATACCCAAAGACTTCCCACCCCTGCAAAGAAGTGGGAAAGTATGTAGGAGGGGTGGGAGAAAGTCTTCTCATATTTCTTCCCTGGAGCCATACTTCTAATTTGTAATTTTCGCAACATTTATTTTTGATACATTTATGGTAGTTTTTTTTCCATTTGCATTATTATCATCATTGTGCATATTGGTTTGCTTACTTGACTTTGCATCAGTTCTTTCCATGCTTCTCTATATTCATTAAATTCATAATTTCTTACATCCAAGTAATATTCCACAGTGTTCATATACCACAACTTGTTTGACCATTTCCAAGTTTCTAGTTACTTAGTAGCACAAAAAAAGTGCTACTGAAATTATTTCATTGTATATTACACTTTTGGTTTTTGTCAGTGACCTCCTTGGGGAATATACCTGGTGGTAGAATTTCTGGATTAAAGGTTGTGGACATCTTGGACAATTTTAATGTTAAACAAAATGATTTTAATGCTTAAAATAACACCATTTGGCTGCATCTCCATCACAATGACAAGGATCTAAACTAAAAGAAGTTACTCTAAAGTGTGTTAAGTACTGTTTTTCAAATCAGGTCCAGCTAAACTTTAAAAATGCTACTCCTGGGGCGGCTAGGTGGCGCAGTGAGTAAGAGCACCGGCCTCGGAGTTGGGATGACCCAAGATCGAAACCAGCCTCAGAAAATGAGCACCCACACATAAATAATGACTAGCTGTGTAACCTTGAGCAAGTTACTTAACCCCAATTGCTTTAAAAAAAAATGCTACTCCCAGAGTTTTGATTACAACTTTGAAAAATCAGCTGCCAGGATCTCCTTTGTTGGCACTGATAGATATTGAATTAATATGTATTGGCTTTACTAAACCATTAGTCTTGGTCAGTATGGCAGGAGAGCAGGCAGCAGCCTAGGGAAAAAAGTATTGTCAGAAATTGGAAACAAATAAAATTGGAAACAAAAAAAAAATAGTGTTCTGGAAAAAAAAGATACTTCTATATCTCTATCACCAGATCTGAAATTAGAGGTTTTTCAAATTATGTTTGCCTATAAAAGGAGATGTTTGGCCTAGATGCTCTCCAAGATCTCTTCTAGCAAAAAGAAAGGGATGAGACGTATGAAATACTTTTTGAACAAGAGTGTATTGCATATGTTATGAGTAGATCCTGTTTCCTGGACAAGGTGTGAATGTTCCTTTTCTGAGGTCCCTGCTTTATTCCCAAGGCCACAAGACCTTTGTTCTGTCATTGTCGCACATTGCAGTAACCATAATGGAGTTCATATGCCTGAACTTGCCCTTGGTCCTCCCAAGATCTTCCTAAGGCAAAAGACATCAAGTGCTCCAAAGAGTCTTCCTGTAAGAGAGGATGCCAGAAGTCTTGGAAGCAAAAAGCAGCCACAAAGGGGAGCCACAGCTATACACCTAAAAATAAGATAGACGCAGAGCCTCCAAGGACACAGACACCGATATAAAGTTGCACATGTATACCTGGAGAGTGGTCAGTTTATCCATGGTGTCTGATATCAGAAAGATGTGGGAGGATAAACACAGTCTAGAAGAGAGACAGAGAGAAAAAAGCGATTTGGAGGCTAAATAAGTAAAGGTGTGAGAGGAGGTGGAGATGCTCAGCCTCACCTGGAACTGGAGAAAAGCTTTCAGGTTGTCCCATGTGTGGTACCAAAGAGATGCAGGGACCCATGGGAGACAGAGTAATGTATTATAGAAAGCACAACAGGTCTGGAATCAGAGGTCTTGGTTTTAAACCCTACCTCTGAGGCTTGCCACTACCTGTGTGACCCTGAACAAGTCATTTAGTCTTCTGGGGCCTCAATCTCCTCATCTGTAAAATAAAGGGGTTGGACCAGATGGCATCTAAGATCTCTGTCAGTTTCAGATGGATAATAGATCCTATTTACAATAAGGAGTTATCTAAATCTATCCTTTACTTATGTGAACCAAATAGCTCCAGAGGAAAAGGAGAAACCCACCAGAGGAAAGGTTGCTTGATATCCTCCTAAAATGGAAGAGAATTTTCCTGATTATAACAGTCAGGCATATATTGTCTATTTAAATAGAACTTGTCTGATATTGTATATTTTGTTACCCTGAGAGCTTATAAGGGAGCTTAGACCCCTTAATGGGAGAAAAATGGACCAAAATATGTTCCCAAGAGAAACTGTGGATGGGATATAATCCATAGAGTTAACTATTGAGAGAAACCTCCAAGGCAAACTCTATCCATAATTCCAGAGTCTAGTCTGATAACCAGTTGACACATGGCTAACATATAGAATGTAATATACTGGTAACAATTGAGTGCAAATGTTATAGGGCAAATGCCCAGAGAATAAAATAGCACATGTTAAGATGATAGTTGTGTACATAATAAATGAAAAAAGAGATAGAAAAGGGAAAACTCAATGGGGTTTGTTTGGAAGCCTTCAGAGAAGATGCAAAAATGGAACAGGGTCTTCAATGATAATAGAGGGTGGGGAAAAGGGCAGTTGTGAAAATTAAGATAATTGGTTGAGCAGATAATGTGAACACTGTTCAAATCTCGTGGATGTAGAAATGTTTCTTTTCTAGATAAGGTCTAAAAATTAGTTTTACAAATGAATCCAATCTACCTTTCTTCTCATGTGGGTAGGACCTCAGAAAACTAATAACAGATGTGTATGGTTTCTTTGGATTTAAGAGCCAACTTCCTCATGGTTTTGTTGAACAGAAGAGTTTATTCTTTTACTTAGATTTCAATACATGTAGGAAATTAATAATGGAGTAAATTAACTTAGTATGTGCTCCAAAAATTAAACCAGCTATTATATGTTACTTAATGTAATAAGTAATGATATCATATTACTTAAAAATAAACCATGAATAAAAGAATGAGATATTTGGATTTGAATGACTGCAAAGCATCATTTAAATTTGATTCCCAATGTCATTAGAACAATTTGTTTTAATTTTCCTTTTATATTTAGACTTGAAGACTAGTTGCTCTTCACTAAAACCTAGCACAGTAATAAAATTCTGTGTACTCAAATAAATTCCTAAAGGTTTGTAACACCTAAGAACTCCTCTGCTCAGCTTTTAAAGCCCTTCCCTGGTACTGTTTCCAACCATTTTGTCCAGGACGACTACACATTATTCCCTCTCACCAAATCTATAGTCTTCTCAGTTGCCCCTACTACCTACCTCACCTCATCCCTCTATATTTATTTTGAATATATTTTGCTTTTACTTATTAATATATGTGTGTTTTAATCTCAGTAGAATATAAGCTTCCTGAGGGAAAGAAGGAACTAGTTAATTTTTTTTTTTTGTATCCCCAATGCCTAGAAGCTGGTAAGTGCTTAATAAATATAGATTGAATTGGACTGAATTGGTATAGGAAATAAATACTAAAACAGATGAAACAAAAAGACAAAAGTTCTCTTTTTTGATGTTATCTCCTTCATTAAATCCTTAAAGGCTGGGACTGTCTGCCTCTTTTTGTATTCCAAGAGTTTAGCATAGTGCCTGACACATAGGAACTTAATAGATGTTTATTGGTTGATTTTTTTCATTCTAAATAAAAAAATAAGTGAATGAATAGATAGATGGATAGATAGATAGATAGATAGATAGATAGATAGATAGATAGATAGATAGATAGATAGATTGGATGGATGGATGGATGGATGGATGGATGGATGGATGGATAGATGGATGGATGGGTGGATGGATGGATAGATGCATAGATAGACAGACAGATAGGCAGACATAGATAGGCAGACAGATTTATAGGCAGACAGATAGGCAGACATACATAAATAAGGGGAACTTAATATATAGATCTAGGTTGAAGATCCGGGTTCCCATAGCAGATAGATCCAGACTGCTGATGTGGAAATGTTGGATTAAGGGAAGGTCTTGGGAAACATTATTTAACTATTTAATATGCCTACCAGGGGGGTGCTGGAACCAGTTCCAGCTGGAGCCAATTGTTAATTTTCAACTTTATGCCTCTGAAGTCAGCAAATGCTACATATCAGGGCTTGGTTTATTATTCTGTTGATTGTCTAGGCTTCAGAAAGATGAAAAAAATACTAATAATACAGATTAAACTGAAAAGTGGGTCCTACATGCATTCTCCTCAAATGGTAAGTTCCTAAACATTTACCAGAACACTATTGCCCATAACTGAGGCCATATCATGGCATGGAGATGACCCTAGATTTTCAAAGGCCAGTAGAGAACGAGTTCCATCAGGTTCTTTCAAGTGGAAAAGGCCCATTCATGGATTTATGTATCACTTGTCCAAGGACCAATCTAGCTAAATTTAGAAACAATTACCAGAAGACTGGCTATAGAATAGTGGAGCTTTCCACTCATAAAATCTGAATGTTAAGGGGCACAGGAATTGTAATCTGTATCTGAGAAGGAAGTACCAACACAGACAAAATCCTAGTATCTCCTAAATGAACAGAATATCAAAGGTCAACATGCACTTGAACAAGCATTCCTTCTACCAATATCCTCACCAAATGGTCATCCAGTCATCACTTGGGAACTCATGACTTCTTCAGACAGCCCATTCCATGTGTGGATGGGTCTCACTAATAGGCACTTTGTCAGTTCGGACAGTAGTCCTAGATCTACCAATTAATAACTTCTAATTATTGCTCCTAGCTCAGCAATAACAAAATAAATAAATAAAAATAAAATTTTATATTCATTAAGTCAACAAGTTTTTGTTAAGTGCCTCTAGAAAGTGCCAGGCACTGTGTTGAGGCCTGGAAATTTAAAGAAAGGCAACAAAAAAGTCCCTGATCTCCAGGATCACAGTAGAGTGAAGAGGGGTTGGGAGGGAGATACATAACATGTAAATAACTATGTACAATAAGATATAGACAAGATATATCAAAGGGGAATCGGGAATGACTTTCTGCAGAATGTGGGATTTATCTGGGATTTGAAACGTTCTAGGAGATGGGGATGAGGGAAAAAAAAATTCCAGGTATGGGGGATAGCTATGAACATTCATGAAGTTAGTAGTCTTATTCAAGGAACAGCAAGGATACCAGTGCCACTGTATCATGGAATATATGGGCCATCAGGATGGGGAGTAAGGTGTAGAAAAGTCAGAATGGACCAGGTTACAAAGAGCTTTAAAAGCCAGACAGAGGATTTCATATTTGACAATAGAGGCAATAGGAAGCTATTTAAGTATATTGAATAGGGTGTGTGTGTGTGTGTGTGTGTGTGTGTGTGTGTGTGTGTGTGTAACAGAAAGAAGAAAAATGCCATTGTGTAATAAGGCTGCAAAGGTACAAAGGGGGTAGGTTGTCCAAAGGACATCTAGTTCCGTATATACAAGATTCAGTCCAAGATAGTGGGAAAGTTTTATAAAACAGTTTTATGGGACAGCTAAGCTATTCCAATAGAATTGTGCATGCCTATTCTATTTAATAATATTTTCTTTTCTTTTTGTAATATACTGTAGATCCCAGCCTTGCTATTCCTTTTATAGTAAGGTGATTCATTTGAAGACAACTGAGTGCTAATTTGTCTCCTTGTTTCATGGTCTTTCACCTCTAATCTATCTTCAATATAACTGCCAAATTAATACTAAGATTCAGGTCATCCCTCTAGACAAAATTCTTCAGTGTCTCTCTTATGTCTTTAGGATAAATACAAGCTCTTCAATCTTATATTTAAAGCCTTCTACATTCTGGCTCCCACCTACCCATTTAGACTGACTTACATCACTCCTTTTCACATGCCAAACTATACTCTTAGCTATTCCTAGAAACTCAACATGTCATCTTCTATTTCTGTGGCTCTGCATAAGCTATCGCCTCTGCCTTAAAATGCACTCCTTCCTCACCTCTGCTTCTTAAAAATGATAGCATCCCTCAAATCCCAGTTCAGGGGATACCTCCTGAGTCAAATACAAATTGCTCTGTATATGCTTATCTGTGAATAAGTCTTATACCCCAAGATAAAAGGAGCTTCTCAAGGGCAAATAATGTTGTTTTCATCTTTATATCTCTAGTATGCAAACTATAGTTTAGTCTGGGGCAGGGGAATGGTGAATTAATGAATTAAATATCAGGGATTTAGAGATCACCAAATCATCTCACTAGGAAATCTGTTCTCTGGGGAAAATCAAGCAACAAGCCTTTAGAATTCTCTAATATGGTCCAAATTAAAATGATGAGCCATAAAAGAATCAGGATTTTGTGTGTGTGTTGGGGGGGGTTTCTTAAAATGAGATAGCACTACCACCACCCTTCACTGCCTCAAACCTACAACATTATTTTTTTTCTTCCAGTTAACAAATTGAGATTTGAAAATTTAAGGCCAAAAAACCAACCAAACAAAAAACTCTAGTTAATAACCTTTTTATCAATAGGCTAAAAAGCTTAGAATGAAATAAAATCTATTAGCATTTTTAAAATACTTGCCCTTTTCCCTCTATTCAATTCACTTCCCAAGCAAAAATTAAGGCCAACTGTTATCAACTAAAAAGGAGAAGTCTCCAATCCCACTGGATTTGGACCAAAATTTAATTCATGGGGTAGATCTTTTGGTCAATTTAGGAAGGAAGAAGGTCAAGTGGAACATGTGGACACTCATTTGAGAAGTTGATCATTTCCTTTAACCCTTAGGTATCAGAGAGCAATTGACTGTGTTCATTCTAAGGAAAAAGATTCTGGGAAAATAGGGTTTAAAATATCCTTCTCTACCATCTCTGGAGACCTAAAGGAAATACCAGCTCTACAGCTGATTTGCGGACAATTACCCTGGAAAAAATGCAGTTGACTAAGCCAATAATTGTTTTCTTAACAATGACCCTGGGAAGGAGGTAGTGCATTCATATTACCTCCATGTTACAGAAGAGGAAACTGAGGATTAATAGACCTGCCTAACAATTTAAAAGATGCTAAACAAATACTTGGGCTTCATCTCAAACCCAGTTTTTTTGATCCTAAGACCTGTTTTTGCTTTTTTTACAACTATACCATGCTATCAATGCCACTGAAAATCACCTCAAACCCTTGTAAGGATTCTCCCTGTAGAGATATCAGTTAAAATATATAGATAATAGTTTCTAGTATAAGGAAAAATTGTAAAGCTTCTGAAGCCATTGACTACCAGGGTCCCATTACCTCTAAAAGTCACTTATGAGAGCGTATAGAAGGCTTCAGAAGGCATTATCAAGGACACAACCTTCACTAACCTAGACACAGTCTTAAATGAGATTTAAAAAAAAAGTGGGATGGGCACTACAGCCAAAGGCACTAAAGTCACCCTCACTTGGGAGAGACATAGAGGGTGGGAGAAAAGACCCCTGGAAAACATGAAGCTGAGGTGGAATAGCAAACCTTATAGCAAAGAGCTAATCACTTTTTGGGAAGGGAGATGCAAGATGTGGTTCAGTGGGGTGGCTAGGTGGCACAGTGAGTAGAGTGCCAGCCCTGGAGTTAGAAGGACCTGAGTTCAGATCTGGCCTCAGACACTTAACGCACACACAAACAAAAAACCTAGCCGTGTGACCTTGGGCAAGTTACTTAACCCCAACTGCCCTCCAAAAAAGGAAAAAAAAAGATGTGGTTCAGTACAAAGAGCCCTTGACCTGGAGTCAAGACGAACTGAGTTCAAACCCAGTTTCAAATACTTCCCAACTGTGTGACCCTGGTGACCAAGTCACTCACTCAGTTTTTTCAGCTGTACAATGGGGATAATAATAGCACCCACTTCCCGGGGTTGTTGTTTGGATCAAATGAGATATATCTATACAGCATTTAGCACAATGCCTGGCACATAGTAGGGGGTATATAAATGCTTGTTTCTTTCTTTCCTTCCTTCCCTTCCTTCCTTCCTTCCTTCCTTTCTTCCTTCCCTCCTTCTTCCCTACCTTCCCTCCTTCCTTCCTTTCTTCCTTCCTTCCTCCCTTCCTTCCTCCCTTCCTTCCTCCCTTCCATCCTTCCCTCCTTCCTTCTTTCCTTCCTTCCTTCCTTCCTTCCTTCCTACCTTCCTTCCTTCCTTTCTTCCTTCCCTTCTTCCTTCCTTCCTTTCTTCGTTCCCTTCTTCCTTCCTTCCTTTCTTCCTTCCCTCCTTCCTTCCTACCTTCTTTCCTTCCTTCCTTTCTTCCTTCCTTCCTTCCTTCCCTTCCCTTCCCTTTCTCTTCCTCTTCCTTCCCTCTTTCTTTCCACCATCCCTCAGAATATCCTATTAGAACTAGCAGTTGCTTGGGCATCATCAGTTAGTATAAGACCTTTATTATATGACAGAAGAAACTGTGACCCCAGAGCAAAAAAATCAACTTCTCTAATGATGGCTCATGGCACTCTTGCTGAAATCGAGGCTAGTCTGAGGTATGGTCAGATGGAATTCCAGTTTCTGAGACTGGTAGATTGTCAGATCTTGAAGGGACCTTAGTTAGGAACCATCTTGTCCAATTCCTTCTCAGAGTTAGGGTCTGAGCAAGAACTAGAATTGCAATTATCCTGACTCACACAGTCTATTGCTTCCAGTGAGCCTTTCCAGGTCAACAGCCCAGGCAGGCTCTTGTCTCAGCACAGGAAGCTAAGCAGGAGAAGGGAGGGGGAGGTGGGCACTAGGCCTTCCTGGGATCACCTTGGCCCCAAGCTCACTGTCCCACTTTTTATGGCCCCTCTAGAAAGTTTAAGCTGCTCTGGTGAGCAAAGCCTAGAAGAGAAGAAAAAGCCTGGGAATGGGGCACTCCGGCTGCCTCTTAAAAGTCTTCAGAACTTGCCCTGTCTGAAGTGCTCCAATACCCCATGACCTTTCTGGCAGAACTGAAGTGCTGAGGCTAAGAAAACCCTAGACTTGGGGGAGCATTTCCCCTCCTAGGGATAGACCAGCATTCCTATAGTACTCTGCCCTCTCATTTAAACCAATCATACTTTCAGCCTGATTTTTGACAAAAGTCTGAGAAGCTGGGCAAAGACAAGGGCCTTAGGATGGGTAGTGAGGTGGGTCCTCAGGAAGGTATGTCAAGAAGGGATAGGTGGAGGTACTTTGCCTTACTCATGAGGGCTGCTTAAACTGAATCCAGCTTAAACAGGCTCACACAGATGGCTTAATTTTCAGTGTGAATATTTACACCTCATAAATCCAGCAAATGCTACAAAGCAAAGCTTGATTTATTGTTCTGTACATCATCTAGACTTAAAGTAATAGAGAAATAATGCAAATTAAACTTAAAAGCATGTCAAACATTTGTTGAGGGAAAATTTTTTTTGGGGGGGAGAGACTGTTGTTAAATGTTTACCAGCACACCTCTGCTTGACCCTCACCTGAAGTGTTCCCCTATTCATAGGCAAATAGGGGCAGGAACCCTTCTCAGTCTACTTGCTGCTGGTGTCCAGGATGTCCCCTCTCCCAGAGAAGGCTGCAAAGAAATGCAAGCCTTTTTGCACTGAGGCAACCAGCTCTCTGAGTAAGCCTCCCACCTCCCTTCCTATCCCTGGGCTGCAGCAGAGCTGTTAACTGACTCTGGGCATGCCTGAGAAACTCAAAAAGAGAAACCCCAGTTGCAAACCTACTCCTGTCTCAACAACCACTATCTTCTTGCCAGTTCTGCTCTGACATAGCTCCACCACCGGGTTCTGTCCTGCTTTCCTTCTTAAACAAGGCCAGTTGCTGCCTGCCAACTGTCCTTTAAGCCTCTGGCCCTAAGTCAAAGTTCTAACCCTTGGTCAGTTGCCTGCCTTAGGACAAAGCCTCATGTCACTGAGCCCCAGTTATGCCTCTGGATCCACTCATCACTGGCATTCTTGCTGAGCTCAGGAAGCTCATATAAGATATCACCAGTAAAATATAGAACACAGGACCATACAAACACATGTGTAACAGAGGAACAACCAATGGAAACCCAGTCCTCAGAACATATGCTGTGATTTTTGCCTGTGGCCAGCTCCTGAGTAAAGAAAGGCTTGATGTGCCAGCTCCAGAAATCCGGGAATATGTTATGTAGGGGAGGCTTGTCCCCCAATTCAGAGCATATCAGGGGATTCCCTGTTTCCTGTCCACTCATTTGCACAGGAACTGACTGTATATAAAAAGCATAAACCAACTTAAACTCTGTGTGTCTCATTGCCTCTGGCCATCTGTCTCTGTGTCTATTTACATCTTTCTTTCACTCCCTTTCTCTGACTTTCTCTGCCTATATTTATCTCTGTCACTGTGTCTGTCTCACTCTCTGTCTCTTTCTCTGTGACTCTGTCTCTGTCTTCCTCCTCCTCCTCTTTCTTCTTCTTCTTCTTCTTCTTCTTCTTCTTTCTTCTGTCTCTGTCTCTCTGTCTCCTCTCTCCCTCTCTCCCTCCTCTCTCTCTCCCTCTCTCTCTCTCTCTCTCTCTCTCTCTCTCTCTCTCTCTCTCTCTCTCTCTCTCTCTCTCCTGTCCCTTCCCTCCCTCCCTCTTTTATAACATGACTAGGAAGAAGGGGCCCTGGGTTGGAGAGAGGCCTCAGGCTCTCTCTGGGTGTCTCTCTCTCCCACTAAAGCTGACACCTGGTAGTCAACAGCTGGTGCTCCTCTTTCTTTGACTGTTCTTTTCTGATTTTAGGCAAATTAGCATTGGGGATGGATCAGACCAGGTCACAAACTTGTGAACTTCAAAGCTGAGAAACCACTTGAAGTGACGCAACAAGAGTCCCTAGAAGGCACTGCCACCACAGCCAAAATAGGAGAGGAGCCAGCTGATTCCCTGAGGAACAGAGTGACCCAGACCAGCAGCAAAGGAGCCTGATAAGTGACACAAGTCCTCCAAGCAAGTGAATAACTTTATACCACTTTTGGAAGTTAACTTGGTGGCAGGAATTTCTGTTGCAGCATGTTGTTTGAAGCCACTTTCCCCAGGGACTTAGGAAGTAAAGAGTTAGTGTGTTTTGTTCTCAGGGGATGTATTTCTATTTCTGTTCTTGCTATATCTTCCCAATAAATATCCCTTTGTAAAAACTAACTGATATTAATTGCCTGTCCACAGAGGATTACTCCCAAACCTCCATCTTGAGAAAGGGCCCAGGTCAGCCATCTTCACTCATTTACTTGGCCCCCAGTTCTGCTGCTAACTTTTCTGAACTGTCCATAATGACCTCACCACTCCCTCTCTCCTACCCTGTTCAGCATTCTTTTATGTGTTGTGTAAGCTTGAGAGTAGGGACTATTCTTTTTTTTTTTTTTTTGCTTATATGTGTATTACTAGCACTAAGCACAGTACCTGACAAGTGCTTAATAAATTATCTATCTCTATCTATCTATCTATCTATCTATCTATCTATCTATCTATCATCTCTCTGCCTGTGTGCCTATCTATATGATATGCAGGAGATAATAAACTGGTTAAATGATATTGGAGAGATACTAGCTGGTAATGTTGGGTTGCTAATCACTGGCAATTGATTTTCCAAGAAGCATACTTTATGGGAACTCAAGCCAATAACATCACACCCCATTATCCTTCAGGGGGTATCTCTAGAACTCTGAAAGATAGTTCTGAAAAAGATACAGATAGACAGACAGATGAAAGGAAGGAAGGAAGGAAGGAAGGAAAGAAGGAAGGAAGGAAGGAAGGAAGGAAGGAAGGAAGGAAGGAAGGAAGGAAGGAAGGAAGAAAAGAAGGAAGGAATAAAACAGTCAGCTATGCTCTAGGGACCCAATATGCCAGTGTGAGTGGGGGCTGGGAGAGTAGCTACAGAGCATGGCTTGTGTACACAAGGAAAGGCTATTCAGAAACAAGAAATCCCCAGGTTTAAATTGTTCCACTCTGAAGAAGTGTTACCTAGTGCTTTCTCTGTTTCCAAAACAACTCTATATCCTCAGAATAATGGGTCAGCTAACAGACACTAGCCCAGATATCCTACTTCTGCTTTATTTTATTGCTCACAAGCATCCTCAAAGAGAAAGGTTGATGCAGTCCTCAGGCTATTGCCAGAAACTATTTGGGAGGGTGGGGCAGGCACAGCTTAACTGTTCTCAAAGGAGCAACAAAAATGATTATCCAGAGTCTGGATTCCAGATCATCCACTATTTGGAGGCTAATGAGTCTCGTAAGTGTGAAGAACCTAGAGTCATACAATAGATCAAGTTTGATAATAACAGTTTTTAGGGATTAGATACTGGATATTTCATTGTAGAGAGAACTCTTGGGGGAGAATACTGTCTCTACCAAAGCAGGTCAGCACTTTTTCTGTAACTTAAAGCCTTAGAGAGCTGTCCAGGGTAGAGGTATCAAACATAGGTATATATGCCTCTGGCAATAATCCTGACTGCTTCAGAACCATTTCAGAAATGCAATTGGAATATATTTAACAAAATATAATAAATACATACTAACATGTTATATTTAAATAAATGTAAATTTGTATATAAATAAATATAAATATTTATCTTTAGAATATAATAAAACATAGATAATGTTACGTTTTAAAATTAAGCCAAGATGTGGCCAGCAGAGATCTGATCCTATTACTGAACAGTGCTCACCCTCATCCCCCTTTATTAATCTGATCATTATTTTGGCACTATTTACCCAATAACTTTACTTTAAGTGACTTTCCCAAAGACATACAGTCAATACATGTAAGGACTTGAACCTAAACTTCTTGGCTTAGAGATTTTCATCATCATACCATGCTGTTGCTTTGAATAATACACACACACACACACACACACACACACACACACACACACACAGAGGCATACATACAAACTTATATACACATGGTTACATACACACATGCATATTGTACACATTCATGCATAGATACACACATGCATTTATACACGTGCATGCATGTGTGCATATGTATAAGCACTTGTCTGTATGTGTGCAAACATGTGTGTATATATTCATACACATGCATGATATTTCAGTATGCATTTATTTATGAATGTGTGTATACTATGTATGCATACCTAGGAACATCCTAAAATATACACATTCAAGTTACAGGGTTTTGACCTTTCCTGTAGTTTCACTTAGTATCCCTATTTAGCCTTACGAGGATTTCCTTTATGTTTTCAGGGAATAATTTGTGTTTTGACCTACCTCCAAGAAGCAAAGGGATTAGACAATAACCTTGAAGTCATCTTCAAAGTGGCATAATTGTCGTGTGTCATGTTAAGTTTTCCTCTCATTATACTGATGCTTTCCTAGTTTATAGGAACCCATCATATCTGAGAAAATGAAGAAAGTGCTAAACTGATTTTCCTTCAAGTCTTCCTCACCTGTCCTTTTGTTTTTCAACGCCAAGTCAACTTTATTGTTGAGTGTGCTATGGGAGAAATATCTCCCACTGAGTTCATATGGCAGGTTACTGCTGCCAAATAAACCTATCACAATGCAAAAATTATAGAGGTAAAAGTCTAGGTTTAATTCTGCTTAAACACAAGCTCAAAAGGAGAAAAATAACCCTGAATATACATTGGAGTTTCTGACAAAGTCTTTATAGAGAGAATTACGTCAGAGAGTCAAATATATATATAAATATATGTCTATATGTATATAATTAACATACAACAGTCTTTATGGCCTATTAGGTCATACAGGCTTAGTCAAACAACTTTATTATCTCAAGCTCCCTTCAATTAAGGTTGAACAAACTAAGTTAGAATAAATTAGTAAACAGTGTAAGTTTCAGATTTAAA
Source organism: Gymnobelideus leadbeateri (assembly GCA_011680675.1). NCBI lineage: Eukaryota > Metazoa > Chordata > Mammalia > Diprotodontia > Petauridae > Gymnobelideus > Gymnobelideus leadbeateri. The sequence continues at coordinate 397,993 of WOXC01008825.1, forward strand.
CATTGAGTTTGCCAAGTCCTGTGCCTACAAAACTACTAGTCTACATTTTTTTTTTTTTTTTTTTGCTTTTTGGAGGGGGGAAGGCTGGGCAATTGGGGTTAAGTGACTTGTCCATGATCACATGGCTAGTTTTTGTGTTAAGTGTCTGAGGCCAGATTTGAACTCGGGTCCTCCTGACTCCAGGACTGGTGCTCTATTCACTGCACCATCTAGCCACCCCATACAAGACTACATTTTAAAGAAGTCACAATAAACTAATTGGGGCGGGGGGAGGGGTTTATTTACATGTCACAAAGATAAACAAAGATCCAATATCAAGGAAATTCTTGTGCTATATTCCCTTCTTCCTCTTGTTTGGTTTCTTGTCTTCCCTTAATATTATAACTCCATGAGAAAGATGAGTTTAATATTAACAGGAAACAGGCTTCAATTAGCCAAATGTTCCAGGAGGAATGGTATAATAAAACTGAATAAAAGGAAAATGAGTAATTCCTATAACAAGTTGATGCCACTTGTGTGGCTTTCATTTATTTTTATTGATTTCATTGTCTTTACTATTCTGCTCTTTTTTGTTGTTGTTTGCATTAAAAATTCAATTACATAAATATCAAGTGTCAGTAGGTGTTAAATGACTGTTAATTTGGGGAATATGGAATGTGTAAAAAATTTCCCTTTGAAATAAATGCTAATTGCATTTTGCATTTATAAGAAATGGATCCATAAGGGATTTTTCAAGGACAAATTAAACTCATGAGATGGGGAAGCCTGTATAAATAACAAAATAATACTAACAAGACCATTAATTTAAAGCTGGATAGGACCTTAGAGATCATCTCCCCACTCTTTTAGTTGACATGAAATTTCGATTCAGAAAAGTGAAATGAGTTGCCCAAGAGTGAATGAAACTCCCCAATCAGACTTTTCAATTCTTTATGGTGAATGTCATCAGGGCATATGGCAGATAGAGAGGTGCAGAGCAAGAAGGCCTAGGTTTAAGTTCTACCTCTGACATGTACCAGCTATGTGACCCTGGGCAACTCTCTTGACCTCTCAGTGATCCAAGCAATTCTCTAAGACTCTAAGTTGCAGAGAAAATTGTGAAAACATGCACTGGTAGAGGAAATTTCTTCATGTAGAGTTCCATCTAATAATGTGATCTTAGGTCCAAGCCTCTTCCTATTGTTTCATTTTTGTATCCCTAGCATATAGCTCATAGCAGGAAATGAATAAATGCTTGCTGAATAATTGATTGAACTGGATTTGGATTCGGGTCCTTCAAATCCCCAACCTGTATGCTTTTTAAGACCAAGTTAGAAAGACAATGAAATTTTTTCTCAAAATTTCATGGAATGATAAAATAAGCTTTATGATAAAAAAAAAATCACTTAACTTCTAAAAACAATTTGACATTCTATCTTTGAAATAAACCTGGTGTCAAGAAGTACTCTTCCATTTACTTCAAAGTGATGGCTTGTTTATATATACTTTTTCTTAATAGTGATAAAACCCAGAGTACAAAATGAAGTCGAAATGTGCTATTTTGTATCACCTGACTTAGAAATCAATAGCCACACCCTAAAAACTTTATCTTGGTAGTTTATTGCTGGCTGGGGCTCATGTCAGCATACAGAAGGTTAACATACTCTTGCCAATTATCGTTTATGCAGTCCTAGACCAATTAGTACCTTCTACAATTATAGGAGACTTTGAGAGAAAATGTGGACAATCACCACTGTGGGAGAGGAGCTCCAGTAAAGAGTTTAGGTTAAAAAGGGATACAGCATAGATAATGAGATCCTTTGGATACTCTTCTTTGTGAAATACATTGTACCCATTGCATCAAAATGTTAACATTGCCCGGAACACATAGAAGAGCTCTATAAGCACTCAAATGAATTTGGCTTGGCAGCCCCACATAGGAAAGACCAAATAGATAAAGAATTTTTATTGCTTGTATTTCAACATACTTTTTTTTTTTACATTTTTAACTTATCTAACAGTATTTACATATAGGACAGATAGTATAAACAGACAATAAGCTGGGCCTTGAGTTGAAAAAGAGAAGAGTGGTTGGATAGCTTTCAGGAAGTTGCAAAATGATTTTTATGACTCTGAGCTTTTATTTAAAGCAAATCACCATCTTTTCAATACTAACTATATTATTATATTATTATATATATGCTATATTATTATAGTCTTTGATGAAATTATCTTAAATGATTTATTCTTTTAATGATTTGTTCTTTTATGAATACCCATTTGTCTGAATCCTTTCTTTTAATTACCCTTATTAATGATAATTTTAATTATTATGATCTATAAATGTGTTCAACTTTTAAAAATGATAGGAGAATTTGACCAGTCATATGAGTTGATCAACCATTTCCTTAAAAAACTTAGGTTACTGTAGACAAGTCTTGACTAAGTTTGAGGATAAAAACAGCACACAAGCAGTTTCAATTTAGCAGGGATTATAGGAGCTGAGCTCCAAGGTCAGGTATAAAACACAAACTAGATTACTTCAAATCAATCAATCAATCAATCAATCAGTCATTTGGTACCCGCTATGCATCTGGGATCTGCTTTGCTCCAGGGATACAAATACAACAGTAAGATCTTACACACTCCTGGAATCGTATCCATCGTTCTTACTTCTGCCCTTTAGCATTAAGGAGACCACATTTAGACATGTCACAGACTTTTAAGTATTTAGCATTACCCTGTTCCGGGCAGCTAGGTGGCTCAGGGGATAAGAGTAGCAGGCCTGGAGTCAGGAAGAGTCATCTTCCTGAGTCCAAATCTAGTCTTAGGCATTTACTAGCTGTGTGATCCTGGGCAAGTCACTTACCCCTGTTTGCCTCAGTTTTCTCATTTGTAAAATGAGCTGGAGAAGGAAATGGCAAAACACTCCATTATCTCCACCAAGAAAACCACAAATGAGGTCAGAAAGAGTTGGACACAACTGAAATGACTTAACAACAAAGTCACATTAGCTTTTTTTTGACTGTACCACACTGCCAACTGTGGTTGAGCTTTAAGTCCATTAAGACTCCCAGATTCTTTTCAGAAAACTGCTATCTTGACTTGTGCCTCACTTGTTCTATACTTATGAAAAAATATTTGAACCTGAATATAAGGCTTAATATTTATCTCTATTGGGGCAGTTAGGGGGCACAGTGAATAGAGCACTGGCCCTGGAGTCAGGAGGACCTGAGTTCAAATCCAGACTCAGACACTTAGCACTTACTAGCTGTGTGAACTTGGGCAAGTCACTTAACCCCAATTGCCCTGCCTTTGCCCCTCCAAAAACACAAATATATATCTCACTGTTGATTTTCTTATTTAGAAAGCTTACTAGATCCAGCCCAATGTTCCACCCTATTAAGATGTATTTTTGCCCATGTTCACAAAGCAAGTGAAATAAGGGACCTTCTAATAGTGAGGCAATATAGTTTATTGGAAAGGGCACAGCAATTTGAATCAGGAGTAACTGGAATTTTCACTCTCATAATTTCTAACTCTTTGACCCAAGAGCAAATCACTGCATTTCTCTAAGCCAGTTTTCTCATGAATGAATGAATGAAAAAGAATTAAAGTTATTTATTCAGTACTTACTATGTGCCAAGAATGAAGCTAAGTGCTATTGAGATAGAGAGAAAAAGAAAACAGTGCCTACTTGTAATGGGAGTGGGAATTTGAAGATCTTCCCTGCCCCTGAATAGACCTGGGGGGGCAGAGTTTGAAGATCTCCCCTGCTTTAAAGATAAACTCTGCCCCCTAAGAGGCTGAATGTAATCACATGGAGCCTGTGGTGAAGGGAATTTGCTGAAGGGTATAGCAGAGCCCACTGGAAGCTTCCCTGCTGTGAAGATAAACTCTCACCCCGGATAGGTTAAATGGAGCCTGTGGTAGGAGGAGTTTGATGAAGGGAAACCGAGCCCACAGGAAGCTGGTGTTCAGAACTAGCCAGATGGTGGGGGACAGAGGAGCTAAGGCAAGGAGATAGGAAGTTTTGTGAGTAAATATTGATCTTGTATTGTTTGTGGGAAGGCTAAAGAATGGCATGGCTCTCAGGGTTATTATGGCTTCTGAATATCTTTGGTACTATGATGGAATTAGCTTACTGGTTTTGGGATTCAGTTTTCTGGTGTCAAAATAAATGCTTCAGTTCTGTCCTCTAGATGGAGAGTTTGCTATATTTTACAATCAAACATCATACGATACTTATAGTCACAGTTGTGATCATGGATGATGTAAATATTGGTTTGGCGCCACACTACTCTCAAAACCCAGACTTTAATTGGGGAACACAACACATAGAGAAGGGTTCTACTGCAAAGTGGATGGAAACAGCCAGGTCCTAAGGGTTAAGAGCAGGGTAGAACTTTGCTTAACTTAGCTTCTTGTGAGACCCAGAAGTCCTTAAGATACATTCTAGTGTCTGTCTTTCAGGGTGGGGAATCTCAAGGGAATCAGTGGGAAAAGGGAAAAAATGCTTAAGGGTCAGTGTAAAGAGGGGAATCTGGGCTCCCACTTATAAGAGTGAGGATGGGGAAATTAGTGTCTGGGCAGGAAGTTAAAAAAGGAAGGAGACATTGGTAGGTATCTAGGGGATGGAGTGTGGGTGAGGAAGTGGGGTTAAGGAGAGATCTTATCAATAGCTCCCTTCTGAAATGTAAAGTGAGAAGAACAAACATTGAATCAATATCCCATTCATTCAATTCTAAAATGACATATTATTTGGGAATAATATGGGGAGATAGCTATGGCTCGAACACCCATTCAGTATCTACTCTATTTACAAACCAGATAGATGAGAGGAAAAGGATTTAACTGAGACAAAATTAAGACAGTAAGAGGAATAAGCAATCAGTCTTGGGATAATGGATTTAGATGTAATAAGGACCTCAGAGGTCATTTTTTATAGGGGTAAATTTTACTTAAAAATGTAAAAACCATGTTTAGCTTATGGCTGCACCAAAGCAGGCAGGATTTGCTCTGCTGGGCTACCTGCCCCTGATTCAGTCCAAACTCCTTATTTTACAGAGGAGGAAAGTAAAGTTCAGAGGTTCTTGCCCAATGTCTACAGGTAGTAAATGGCGAAACCAAGATTTGAAACCTGGACCTGATTCCAACTACTGAACCTTTCTTACTGTACACAGTTTTTGCTGTTTTTCAGTTGTGTCTGACTCTTCATGAGCCCATGGACCAAAGGAAGCCAATAACATTCATGATGCTTTCCTGGCAAAGATACTGGAATGGTTTCTCATTTCTTCCTCCAGCTCACTTTACAGATAAGGAAACTGAGGCAAACAGGGTTAAATGACTTGCCCAGGGTCCCATAGCTAGTGAGTGACTGAGGGGCATATTCAAACTCAGGTCTTCCTGACTCCAGGACCAGCACTCTATCCACTAAGACCCTAGCTGCCTCCATGCCTTACAATATCATCTGATAAATAAAAAGTCAAGCACTGCATTCATATATTCTCTGCCCCTGTACACAACCAAGTACAATTTCTCTAATGGGGAGGGCCACAAATATCAGAAGAGCCCAGACTCCACTAGTGAGGAAGGGTTTCAATTTCAGCACCATCTTCCTTGTAAAACGGGTAGAGAATGTCTCCTGCCTGGGTCTTCAGGGCTCCATCTTCCAGCTCTCACTGCCTTGATGTTTCTGCAATCTGTCTCCCGCTGTTCCTTGGCATGGCCCAGGAATCCTCTTGCTGCTTTCCACTGGGCCCCGACTTGAGGCTCAGAAGCTTGCTGTTCTACTGTGTCTGGAGAGAGAGCAACTTCTGCTATTCAGCTTTTTGGCAGCCATCTGCTGAAGCTCCACCCTGCAGTTTCTCACTACGGCTGTTTTAAGGTTTGCAAAGTGTTTTTTATTCCTCCCCCACCACAATCCAGGTCCCTCCCAATTTATGGTCGACAGTTGCCCTGGCTCCCTTCATGCTTGGAATGCATAAAAATCCCCTTCACTCTTCCTTCTCAGAATCTCTTTTTTCCTTCAAATATAACCTTCTACATGAAGATTTTCCTGACTCCTCTTATGGGATGGCCTCAAGACTGGGATACACCCCAGGCTATCCCTAGCCCATCCCCACACCCAAATACCTTTCATTTCTTTAGCAGGGTGCTTATGTATGCCTACTTGTCTTCTCTGCTCATGTGGAAGCTCCTTGATTTTAGGGACAATTTCTTTTTTTTTTTTAACCTATTAAGTACTTAATAAATGCTTGTTGATTGACTGATTGACAAGGCGATTACCTTTAAATGTTGCCTCTTGGATTCAGCCTTCTTTGATAAATGACAATTTTTCCACTTTATATTTATAACATAGTGAAACTTCAGGTCTAAAATATATTTGAGTCTATCTACTCTCAGGTTGATCATGAAATTCAGTTCTTCAACACTCACCTCTATGACAAGATTTGGGCAACAACAGAAGAGATGAAAGAGGAATGGGAGTCAAACTAGGAGCAAAGGGTCCTATAACTGGGGAGTACTGTAAGACTCCAGCAAAATCAGTAAATAAGGGAGGAGTAGACCAATGATCCATGGTGACCAGTGAGAATTAGGCAGACACAAAGTTTCCAGTCCTAGAAATGAGTAACAACCAGGAATGAGTAGGCCCAGTTCATTTACTGTGATCAAGATAGACCGGTAATGGGGCGGCTAGGTGGCGCAGTGAATAGAGCGCCGGCCCTGGAATCAGAAGGACCTGAGTTCGGAGCCCGGCCTCTGACACTTAATCCGCACAAACAAAAACCTAGCCGTGTAACCTTGGGCAAGTTACTTAACCCCAATTGCCCTCAAGGGGCGGCTAGGTGGCGCAGTGAGTAAGAGCCCCGGCCTCGGAGTTTGGATGACCCGAGATCAGATCCGGCCTCAGAAAATGAGCACCCACGCAAAAATCAAATGACTAGCCGTGTAACCTTGAGCAAGTTACTTAACCCCAATTGCTTTAAAAAAAAAAAAAGATAGACCGGTAATGGAAAAGAGGTATACCATCAGAATCAAAGATGCTTAGACTTGGCAGAGAAATTAGCAATTATGTAAATGGAGGCATGGAAGTCCCCTTTATGATAGCAAGGTATAATGAAAAGAACACTGGATCTGAAGACAGAAGACTGGGCTCAAATCCTACCTTCATTATTTTATGCATGTGTAAATTTAGGTAAATGATTTAACTACTCTCAGCCTCACTTCCCTCATACATAAAATTTGGCAGGGGGATGTTGAGCCAGATGATCCCTATCGTTCCTTCCAACTCCAAAATCTATAATATATGACTCCTGACTACCATTCCCCTCAACAGTTTGTTAGAAAGTTATCCACTGGCCATAGTCCCACCTTCTGCACATACACAGAACAAATGTAACCCCCCTTCTTCCAGAAAAAGGAAGAGCTTGCCAAATAGAAGTGGTTAAGAACTAAGACAAGGCTGACTGTTAGGAAATGGGTTAAGTATATTTAAATCTATAGCTTTTTTAGCCTGGAATTACAGGCATTAAAAGGAGTGGATTTCAGGGGTGGGGAACCTACAGCCTCCAGGCCACATGTGGCCCTCTAAGTCCTCAAGTGGGCCCTTTGATTGAATCCAAACTTCACAGAACAAATCCCCTTATTAAAAGGATTTGCTCTGGAAAACGTGAACTCTATCTAAAGGCCTCACCCAAGAGCCTAGAAAGCTACAGGTGGCCTGGAGGTTGCAGGCTCCCCATCCCTGGGTTAGAGTGTTAAAAGCTTCTTTAATCTCACAGAAGACATAGCCAAAAAATGTCCATTTTTTACTTACATTTAAGAAAATAATAATAACTTAAATTTATTTTAAATTTGAAAACACTTTCATGTTTTCAAAGCTCCTTACATATATCTCATTTGTACTTCATTATCTATTTACAAACCCATATTCAATATGCAAGGAAAATAAGAAAAAATAATCAGAAAGTTATAAGGTGGACTCCTCTATAAGAACATACCATTATTATTTTTATTATTGTTGGTTAAAAGGTATTTCTTAGCATGAGTCAAATATCCACTTTTCTCTTTTTCTCATTTAAACTGATCGGTTATTTACAATTCTAGTCTCTTTTCAAGTCATAGTACTTCCCCTGCCCTTTTTTGCTAGCTTCTTACTTTTAGATTAAATTGATTCACCTTTTTTTTCCCCACAGCTCCTTTCAACTACATTTTCTCTAGAATGACCTGAAAAAGATTTAGATCCCCTCAACAGGTTTAAATGGTCAGCCTGAAAACTGTCTTCACAGCTGCAGGTGAAGCTTTCAATTCATTAATCCTATATACATTCATCAAGCCTGAGCAAGCAATGACAGACTCTAAGAAACATTTGCATCCCTTTTATCTCTTTGCAAAATTCATGAGGAATTGTACCTGATAAATTTTTCAGGGGCTACTGAGTTATTTTCAAGTCTTCCAGGCATAAACTCAAGGCCCCAAAGAATGTCAATTGGGATTGAACTGTACTCAACATGAAGTACAATATGATTGCACTTGGAAAGAGAGTCAAGTGTATCTCTATTGTGGAGCTCCACTCACTCAGAGAGTGAATACCATCCTTTGTGTTGGCAATTGACAACTTGTACAAAACCCCAATGTTTGGACAGTTTTTAAGGGCTATTCACAGAGATCCTTCTCAAGGTGGTTTAGAGTGTTTGAAGAGAATGGGCGGGACTTATTTTATACAATTACAATGAAAGGGAATGCTTGTCTTCGACAATATATTCAAAGTTCTTACTCTAGTATATAATATTTAATAAACATTGTCAACCCCTGGTGGCATGTCCTGACAATATACTGTATTTCAAAAGGCTGGTCGCTTAAACAAGGGGATTTCAAGAACATCCATTCAGTCAATGAACATATATTAATTGCTTATGATACTATAGCATAGCAGGGGATGCCAAAACAAAAACAGAACAACTCCAGCCCACCAGGACTTTACATTCTAATGTGGGTCGGAGTGGGGAGAAGATATATTAATATCAGTTAACACAAAGTATATACAACATAATTCCAGGAAGAGAGAGTTAACAACTGAGAAGGTTAGGAAATATTCAGTTATGAGCTGGTATTTGATCTAAAATTTTTAAGAAGCAAAAATGAAGAGAGAGTGGATTTCAGGCATGGAAGAAAGCCTATGCAAATACACTTAGGAATGGAATGCTGTGTATAAATACTAGTAAACAGACTGGGTTATATATACAGAATGAACATATAAGGAAAACTATAAGCATATAAGGAGTAATGGTACAAAATCATTCTGGAGAAATAGACTGGAGTGAGATTATGTAGGAGTTTAAATGCCAAACTGAGGAGTCTGTATTTTATCTTAGAGGTAAAGGAGAGTCACTAAAGTTTCTTGAGTAAGAGAGTAACCTGGTTAGATCTAAGCTTTGTAGAAATCAGTTAGGTAGGGGTGGCTAGGTGGTGCAGTGAATAGAGCATGGGAGTTAGGAGGACCCGAGTTCAAATCTGACCTCAGACACTTGACACAATTACTAGCCGTGTGACTTTGGGCAAGTCACATAACCCCAGCTGCCCTCCAAAAACCAATAAAAAAGAAAAAGAAATCAATTAGGTAGCTGTGCAGAGAATGAATTAGAAAGGGGTGAGACTGGAAGTAGAAGATCCAGAGTGGTGGCAGGTGAGAGATGATAGGGAGACTGTAGAGATAGTTAATTTAGCAACTGGTAGGATCTTCAGGGTAAGGAAGAATTTTAAAACGTGAGTAACAGAAAGAATGGTGGTGGGCCCCTTTATACAGATGCAGAAGAAGTAGAAAATAATGAAGCACAAATGGTATAATTTGTATACAACCTTCAAATGTTACTCAAATGTCATGTATCATTAGTGATAGTCAGTCAACATTTATTAAGCTTAGTATAGTGCCAGAACATAGTAGGAAGAAAGACAAAAGATATCCCTGATCTCAAAGAGTGCACAGTCTAATGGGGGAGATGATAAGTAAATGACTACTTACAAATAAAATATGGAATATATATATATATATACATATATATGCACATATATTTATAGACAATAGATAGAGATAGATAGGCATATAGAGGTAGTTAGGTGGTCCAGAACACTAGGCCTGGAGTCAGGAAGACTGAAGTTCAAATTTAGATACTTACTAGCTGTGTGACCTGGGGCAATTAATTTAACCTCTGTTTGCTTTAAATCCACAATCTAGTAGTTTTGCCAAAAAAAAAAAAAAAAAAAGTAAAGAAGAAGGAATGAAAAAAGAAAACCCATGGACAGTATGCTCCAAGGGGTCAAAAAAAGAGTCAGACAGAAGTGAATGCCTAAAGAACAACAAATATGTATGAAGAAAGAGAGAAAGAAAGAAAGAAAGAGTGAGAGAGAGAGAGAAAGAGTAAGAAAGAAAGTTTTCAGTGGAAAGAAAGAAAGAAGGGAGGGAGGGAAGGAAGGAAGGAATAGGAAGATTTGATCGGCAAACATTAAGCATGTATTATGTGTCGGGCACCATGCTAAGCACAAAAGATACCAAAAGAGGCCAGACAGAAGGTAGGATTTTAGTTGAAACTTAAAGGAAGGCAGGGAGGTCAGTAGTCAAAGTAGAGGGGGAAAAGCATTCCAGGAATGGGGCAGAGCCAGAGAAATTGCCCAGACCCAGAAGGTGGATGCCTGGCTTATGGAAAAGCCAGGAGGTTGGTGCCACTGTATGGAAGATCCAGCAAAGGAGAAAGAGGGAGCAATCAGATAGGAAGGAAGAGAACCAGGAGAGAATGTTGTTCCAAAAACCTAGAAAGAAAAGTATCAAGGAAGAAAGTGAGATCAACAGTGTCAGGGGTTGCAGAGAGGTCAAGGAGAATGAGGAGAGAGGAAAGTCCATTGGATTTGGCAACAAATAAAAATGATAGCTAACATTTATACTGTACTTACTATGTGCTGGGCCCCATGCTAAGTGGTTTACAATTATTATCTCATTTGATCCACACAACAACCCTGGGATATAGCTGCAAATATTGATCCTTAGATCAATTAATTCTAAGAGATCACTAATAATGTTGGTTTTCAGTGGAATGATAATGTCAGAAATTTAACTATAAGCCTTTTCAAGGAGTTCAGTTACAAGGGCAGAAGAGATATGGGGCAGTAGTTAGTGAGGATAGAAAGATCAAGTAAGGGTTTTTTCAAGATGGGGGAGGCATGGGAATATTTTTAGGTAGTAGGGAATGAGCCAGAAGACAAAAAGAGGTTAAATATAAGTGAACGTGGGGATGACAAGAGGGAACAATCTGTTGGAGGATATGGGATGGAATGGGAGCACTTGAGCTGGTGGAGGGGTTAGCCTTGGTCAGGAGTAAGGCCACTTCATCAGGTGAGACAGAGTTGAAGGAGGAGAAGGTGGAACAAAGTACCTGAGTGACAGGAGATTAGGAAGGGGGAATGAGGGAAGAAGGAGTTCACAAAGAATGGCCTCAGTTTTTTCTGCAACATACAAAACAAAGTTCCCAACTGAAAGGGTTGAGGTTGGGGGAGCCATGGGAGGTTTGAGGAGGAAATAAAAGGTTTAGAAAAATCACTGTGCAGAGTGAGATAATAAGTTGATTAAGAAAGTAGGATTGCCTAGTGGCAGTGAAGGCCCAGTTGAGGTTGTGTGATATAACCCAAACAGAATGGTTTCATGACTTTCTCCATCTTCCTTCTGCAACATAAGTGTTGGAGTGAAGGTGGTGAATGGTGAGAATTATCTAAAGCTGATGTTTGGCTGGAAGTAATCCACAACATGATAAGGCAGGTGGGGAACTAAGAGAAGAGGACAGAGTAGTCCAATTGGTTCACCAAAGAATCAAGATGGAGAAAACAGAAAACAGTGGCTAGTAGAGGGGAGATAGGCCGAGAGAATTGAGAGGTCAAGAGATTGAAGGTCATAGTACAAAGAATAAGGAAGGCAAAGTGAGAGACAGCTAGATTTTGATCTGATAAGGGGATTTAAGAAGTAGCAGCAGCAGCTGTAGTTTCTAGTTTGTTTTTTCTTTTAATTTTTTTAAATTTAGACATAGGTGAAGCCTGTGTTTATGCCAGTGGTCTTTGACATTTTTTATGACATTACCTAACAATAAAAAAAGAGTTGAGCACATACACACATATAGATAGATACACACACACACACACACACACACACACACATATATTTGTGCACTGCTGTACTAATAATTTTATACTTTATTAAACTTATACAAACTAGAATGCTTTTAAAGGATGAGATAAAGATGAAATATTTGATCCTAGAATCAACAGGGAGTCACTGAGGTTTATTAAGTAGGGGAGTGACATGGTCAGACTTGTGATTTAGGAAAATCACTTTGCCAGCTGTGAGCAGGATGGATTAAAGAGGGAAGAGAGGCTTGAGGCAGAGAAACCCGTTAAGAGACTCTGACAATAATAGTTCAGGGTTGAAGTGATGAAGGCCTGAATTAGAGTATTGGCTTTGTGGGTAGATAGCAGAGAGATGTAAGTGATACTTCAGAGGCAAAACATGGCACAAAACATGGCAAGATATTTCCTGGATACATATGGTGAGGGTCAGTGAGGAGTAGACTAGGCCAATGAGGATCTGAGTCTGGATGGCTGGAAGGATGGTGCCCTTGGAAGTTTAGAAGGGGGTGGGTTGGTGAAAAGATAATGTGATGAGATCTGCAATAAAGATTTCTACTCCTGGGCAGCTAGGTGGTGCAGTGAATAGAGCACCAGCCCTGGAGTCAGGAGGACCTGAGTTCAAATCCGGCCTCAGACACTTAACACAAAAACTAGACCTGTAACCTTGGGCAAGTCACTTAACCCCAATTGCCCCCCCCCAAAAGAAGATTTCTACTCCTCCATGCCTGCTTATTCTATTTAATTCACTATGTTCCACCAAAAGCAAAGGTTTGGGAAGGAGGGAGATTTTTTTTTACCAGTCACCATAGAACCCATCTCTCAAGGAAGTCTGCTACAAATAAAAAAGTGACCTAGAGGCAGGAGGTGGCTATGCTGGGAGGAAAGGAGAGATTCCCAATGGCACCTCTGCAATCTGGAGGGCCAAACCGAGGTTAAATTATAACTACCCTGAGAGGCTGACATCTACCTAATGAGGTGGGAGTTTAGGATTGCTGCTGCTTGCTGTATGTCGTTCTTTCTTGAAGAGGACCATGACGTCAGGAAGGTGTTGTCATGACTTGAAAGTGAATTGGATTTAAGTGTGGGAGGGCTGTGCAAAAGTCACCAGCCTCACTTTCTCCCCTGGAGTCATCTGGGTCCAATGGCCAGATATGGATCAGGGCAACTGGAAATGGCCCAGTATTCAGTGGGGACCTTGGCCTTTTTAAGCTAAGGTCTTTAACGGGTCTCAGTTTTACTGAGGCAATGCCCATTCAATGATTAAGAATTAATAAAAAGAGGGGCGGAGCCAAGATGGCGGAGTAGAAACAGCTCGTCCAAGCCTCTCTGCCCCCAGATTCTCCACAAACTATGTAGAAAAGGACTCTGAAAATCTTCTGGAGCTCCAGCACCCACAGAACGACACAGAGAAGCTAACCTCCCGCTGAGGACAGCCCAGCACCCTGCAGGAAGGACCAGCGCAGTGGTCTGGGAGCCGGCAGCGCGCAGAGTGCAGGAGCCGAGCCGAGCCCAGGTCCACCTGAGCCGAGGTTTTAGCCCCAGGGCGGCAGGGCCAGCAGCCGGCTGGAGGAACCCCAGAACACCAGGAACTGTGGAGACGCCAGAATTATCAACATAGACTTGCCTAGGACAAAGTAAGAGGTTAGTGTCCTATGGACTTTGGGACCTGTATTTGGGGAATGCGTCAGCTCCCTCCCCTGGGGGCTAGAAGCCGCTGAGGAGACACGCCATTTTGTAGTTTTCAGAGGCATTTCCGGCTCCCAGCCTACAAATCGTGGGGAGATCCAGCGATCAGTCTTGGGGGGTAATCGCTCTTGCTTTAACCTCCCTGGATCTGGATTGTGATCTAGGGTGGAAGTTGTGGGTGGGTTTACAGCTTGCCAGAAACGGAAGTTGCCCCCCACACGTTCGGGACGAAAATTCCTCTATCTGGCCTTAAAGCCATAGTGTGGCAACAAGCCCAAAAGTCAAGCAATTAAGTGGCAACATGCCAAGGCAAAGGAAACAGAAAAATGCAACCCTAGACACCTATTTTGGGGGCATAGAGCGGGAAAAGGACTGTGAGGTCAGAAGTCCTGCTCCAAAAGCCCCAGGGGAAAACATGAGTGGGTTGCAGGCCATAGAGGACCTTAAGAAGGACTTTAAAAATCAAATAAGAGAAGTGGAGGAAAAATTAGAAAGAGAAATGAGAAGGATGCAGGAAAAGTATGAAATGAGGGTCAACAGCCTGACTGAGGAAAACAACACCTTAAAAAATAGACTAGCTCAAATGGCAAAGGAGGCCCAAAAGGGCAATGAGGAGAAGAATGCCTTAAAAAGTCGAATTTGCCAGATGGAAAAAGAATCTCAAAAGTTCACTGAGGAGATTCATTCCTTCAGAGTTAGACTGGAGCAAATGGAAGCTAATGACTTTATGAGAAATCAAGATGCTGTTAAGCAGATCCAAACAAACGAAAGATTAGAAGGCAATGTGAAATATCTCATGGGAAAAACCACTGACCTGGAAAATAGATCCAGGAGAGACAATTTAAAAATTATTGGACTACCTGAAAGCCATGATCAAAGAAAGAACCTAGAAATCACCCTTCAAGAAATTCTCAAGGAAAACTGCCCTGATGTTTTAGATCCAGAGGGCAAAATAGAGGTTGAAAGAATCCACCGATCACCTCCTGAAAAAGATCCCAAAAAGAAAACTCCCAGAAATATTATAGCCAGGTTCCAGAATCCCCAGATCAAGGAGAAAATACTACAAGCAGCCAGGAAGAAACAATTTCAATATTGTGGAAACACAATCAGAATAGCCCAGGACCTGGCAGCTTCTACACTGAGGGATAGAAGGGCATGGAATATGATATTCCAGAGGGCAAAAGAACTGGGAATGAACCCAAGGGTCACCTACCCAGCAAAACTGAGTATTTTGTTTCAGGGGAAAATATGGTCATTCAGTGGAATAGAGGACTTTCAAGCATTCTTGAGGAAAAAACCAGAGTTGAATAGAAAATTTGACATCCAGACACAAGAAGTAAGAGATGCCTGAGAAGGTAATCAGGGAAAAGAAATCAAAAGGAACTTATCAAAGTTGAACTATTTACATTCCTATATGGAAAAGCAATATATGTGACTGATGATATCTTTCTCACTATGAAAATAATGGAAGAAGGGGGTGTGGTCATACGAATACATATGTGAATGTGTGTGTATATGGTTACAGTTATATATGGATAGAGGGCATAGGTTGATTTTGTTGGGAAGGGAGAGTACTCAAGGGATGAAATTATGAGGTGAGAGAGGAAAGTGGCAAGAGGAGATGGGGAGAGACATGGTAGGGTAAACTATCTCATGTAGGGGAAGTGGGTGCAAAGGAGGGGGAGAATAAGGAAGGCTAAAAAGGCAAAACCACATTCACATTGAATTTGGTTCAGGGAGAAAATGACATACATACTAAATGGGATATCTCAACCTGCAGCAGGATAGGGGGAAGGGGGATGAGAGGAGGGATGATGGATGGGAGGGCATCCTTGGGGTGAGGGGAGGTTGGAAGTACCCACTATAGAAGAGGGACAGGATCATGTAGGGAATGGACCAGGTGGGGGTGGGATGAGTGGGAGGGAATTATAAGCAGCCTTGTACAATATATCTACTATGATAATGTTTTGCATAGCTAGACATGTACAACATATACTGAATTACTTATCTCCCCAGAGGGAATGGGTGACAAGGGAGGAAGGAAATGGATCTGAAATTCGAGGTCGTAACATTAAATGTTTCAAATATATATAAATACTATTATTAATACTCTTTTGCTTATAATTGGGAGATAAGATGTGCAGGCATTGGGACACAAAGATTCATCTTCCTCTAATGGAAAAGTCGATGGGGGTATGGGAGAAGGTATGGGAGAGAGCAGATTGGAGGAAGCGATATCTTGTGGGACTGCTATTCTGGGAGGCTGGGTAGGGGAATAATGGGGGGACAATGATTGTAACTCAAAATCTGGCGGAAATGAATGATGTAAAACAGAAGTTAATAAAGTATTAAAAAAAAAAAAAAGAATTAATAAAAAAAATGAGGTGAAGAATGGCCTCTTTAAAAAAAGGGAGGATCCGGGAGGGAGATGAAGTATTGGGTTTGGTTGTGTTGGAGATAAGCCCCCATACCACGATTGGCTATTACAGAGAGAACAGAATAAGACCCATCATCCCATCCTCTTATTAGTGGACTTACTTGCTGGGATGGGAGTGGGAGTGGGTCCTTCCTCTGGCTAAGGGAGCCTCACTATTGCTCTCTGAGAGCTCAAAAATAAAGAACTCAATGAATAAACAAACTTAGATGGTAAGTGATTGACCAATTTTGTTAATGCCTAAGATACTAACCTAAGGAATCAGATTATTTTAGAATTATGTAAATAAAGTGGCTAAAATGTTCAGACGCTTTGACCCAGATACTCTACTATTAGACACATATGCAAAGAAGTTCACTGATAAAAAAAAAGGTTCAAGGGGCGGCTAGGTGGCGCAGTGAATAGAGCGCTGGCCCTGGAATCAGAGGGACCTGAGTTCGGAGCCGGCCTCCGACACTTAATCCGCACAAACAAAAACCTAGCCGTGTAACCTTGGGCAAGTTACTTAACCCCAATTGCCCTAAAGGGGCGGCTAGGTGGCGCAGTGAGTAAGAGCGGGGGCCTCGGAGTTGGGATGACCCGAGATCAGATCCAGCCTCAGAAAATGAGCACCCACGAATAAATAATGACTAGCCGTGTAACCTTGAGCAAGTTACTTAACCCCAATTGCTCAAAAAAAAAACCAACAACAAAAAAAAAAAAGGTTCAAATACATCAAAGCATTTATAGTAGTAAGAGTCTATCAACTGGAGAATTGCTAGACAAACTGTGGCACACAAATTTAGTGGAATAGTATTGTACTGCACAAAAAAAACCATATATGATAAATACAGAGAAGCATTCATAGCTTTATATGAACTGCTGTAAAGTATACAATCAGGAAAATAACATACATGACTACTACAATGTAGATGGAAAGAATTACAACAATAAAACATTAAAAATAAAGAATGAAACATTACAATGAACAAGACTGGCCCCAGAGGAGAGGTATGAAAAGATCCCTCCTCCCATCCTTCAAGGCGGAAGGGAGTCCACAAGTATAGAACACTGTATATAGTGCCAGACTTTTAAAAAATGATTTTGTTGGTATTTATTATTAATTTTCATACTATTCTTTTTTTTTAATTACCTGTTATAAAGATTGCTCTCTGGAAAGGGTGAGGGGAGGGATATAGGGGGGAAATCTAAGCAATGTTAAAACAAAAGATAAAAAAAAAATTGTGTTCTAACCAAGTTCCAGAAAATAGTACACTTCTAGAATATCTAGAATGATAACAAATGATGATTCTCACCAGTTTTGAGACATTACAGCTGATTATACCTAAAGTTAATAACTTCTCCTGGTATTTTCAGGTCAAAACAGTCAGTGGTTTCTCTGCACATTAATATCTTCCTCTATTTGTATCTGGTTTTATTTTCAAAATATCACTAACTGAGGAGAGGCTAGGTGGTGCAGTGAATAAGAGCCCTGGCCCTGGAGTCAGGAGGACCCGGGATCAGTTCTTGCCTCAGTTACTTAGAACCCATACATAAATAACTAGCCCTGTAACATTGAGCAAGTTACTTAACCCCAATTGCTTTAAAAAAAAAAGATATCATTAACTGAAATTAAATTGAATGACATACAATACAAATTCATGAACAGTGAATGCATATAGCTCTTTGGATCACTAATTTTGCTTTCGATATTACTAATGGACAAAAATAGAGTATACAATTTTGAATTATTCAAAGACTAAACTATCTTTTTTTTACCTTTTATGAAAAAATAAAAGATTTACTAAGAAAATTTGGAATCTAGCAAGGCAATAAGAGTTTAACCAAATACTACTATGTACCAGACTGTGCTAAGTACTGGGCATATAAATACAAAGAGGGGAAGGAAATGTGGGAAGACTTATATACATAAGGAACCTGAAGGGGTCCCAGGGCTGCAAGGCCACGATATCAAAATCTAGAAAGTGAGAAATAGAAGCAGGAAAGCAATGAAGGTTGGTCAGTTTGGGCTTCTTCCCATAATGGAGCCAGGAAGAAACTTAACAATGGGAGGAGGGGTGGTCAACATAGTGTTTGAATAACCCAAGAGGGAAAGGCCACAGGATTGATGGATTCCTGGGTGGAGAGGTTCAAAGTTCTAAGGAAAGTGAAGAGATAGTTGAAATAACATGGTAGGAAAGTCCAGAAAATCAGAAACAGAGTCAAGAGGGCAAAAGCAAATACAACTTCAGGAGAAACTGCTTATTCTGCTTAATAGATGCTAGTCTTGTAGTCAATAAATCTTTGATACCTACTGTTTGGGTCACTATTGCCTGTTTCCTCAACTGCATAAGGAAAATAATTATTACAGTAACTATCTCACAGGCTTGTATAAGAAAAGCATTCTGTAAACCTTAAAGTGTTATATAAATGTAAGTTGTATTTTTATTGCTACTAAAATAGCACCAACTGTTTTTAATTACACAAAATTGATATGCTAATTATAGATTATTTTTCTAATTATATGGATTATTATATAGTGATGGATGTCTTATGACCATCCTAGTTTGAGTTATCATATGGACTTAAAATAATAAAAGTAACATTTCTATAAAAACATTCTAGAATTCACAATATTCACTAATTAAGACTGCCTTTGCCCAAGTATTTCAAATTAATGAGGCCTTAATCTCCAATGATGAAATTTTAATAAATAGGAACCCTCCCCAAATTGATGAAAATAAAACAATTAGGATGTGTTGAGAGCTCTCTTCATCTGTCTAAAATTAAAAATTCTATATTTTAACAATTTTTTATGAATCATTTGATTTTCAATAAGTGAAGATGTGAGTATTCTTTACACTTAGCTTGGTTCTACAAAAGTTCTGAAGATCATTGCTATTTGTGAGGACCAAGAAAGCTCTCCTGAAGGATGAGGAATTACAGCTGGGTCTTTCAATAACAACTCAGCAGGTATCAATTAAGTTCCTTCTGTAGTGCTGGGCTAGGTGCAGGGAATGTAAAGGACAAAAAATAAATAAATAAATAAATAAAGGAATAGTCCTTGCTGTCAAGGACCTTTCAAAAGGTAGATTTGAAAGAAGCAAATCCCAGTTATAGAGATCAATTAATGAATCAATCAAGAAATGATTTTAGCAAAAACCAGAGGTTTCAAAAGCATAGAGTGATATTATAAATCAGGGAATATTTACATTTGCTAGAACAAAGGGTACCTGAAGACTGGAAAAGTGGGTGCAGTCAGATTATTGAGGCTCTTGAATCCCAAGTAAAGGAATTGAGACATTATTCATTAGGCAATAAGGACCCTTTAGTAGTTTCTGAGCAGAGGTATGAGAAAACCCAGTCTTCTGCCCAAGGTAGATCCCTCTGGCAGCAGTCATGAACAAAGAATTTCTCATTTCAGGGTCAAGTTTGGAAGGTGCACAGACCAAAGCTGAAGCAATAACAACATAACCATTATGTAGGTTTCTAGATAAAAAGTAAAAGACCCTTGAATTCAAATTAGAGATTATCCAAAACTTTGAATTAATCCCTCACCCATCAGGAGTGAGATAAAAACTTAAGGGAACAGATGGTCCTTGTATAGTACATTGCACACCAAATTACTAAGCCTTTTACTAACCAGGGGAGAAAACAAATTCCAGATACATTCAGTAATTTCAAAGGCTTGGTCCTCCATTGCTTGGACTTTGGATCTGGAATTTGCTGGTAGAAGCATCCGGGTTGATTTGCACAGACCTGACAAAGGAAAAGTGGTTTCTAAGGCAACAAGAATCCAGCCTGTGTTAATTGGGCAACTAGATGTATAGAAAAAAATTTGCTTTTAATAACAGTATGTGAGCTTTCTAGGAAAAAAAAGTATCACTCATGAATATTTCATTCACTCTAACTATGTAATTAACACAGGTCAGTATAAGATAGTCTTTGTTAGAGTTAAAAATCACCACCAGAAAATAACCCTTATTTTCAAAGCACTTATATAATTTTGAGTATTCATGTTCTTTGGTTATTTGGTAGCAAAATAATGGACAGTAACAAAGCCTCCAGTTTGGAAGTAAGAAAAATTTTTCTTGATGATGCAGAATTTATAAATGTAGAGAGAACAAAATTCACAGTAGCAATTTCTTTGGTGCAAAATGGATTAAGTCGGTGCTGTGGCTTAACTGGTAAAAGATACCACGTTCAGGACTATTGAAGTATTGCCTTCAAATGTTCATTTTGGATAAAACAAGCTTCCCCAGAATTAGCAGATGAAAACAATTATTCATTTAATTAACAGCAGAGCTGTCACCTCCATGGGCATCTTTGCTTTGGGTCACTGACAGTCACATTTTTCTTAGAAGTCTCAAGTTGGAACAATAAAAGGTGCTGAGTTTTAGGTCTTTCTTGGTCAAGGAGCTGAGTTGCAGTTTCCTGTTTAGGCTACCAAGCAAATAACAGAAGAGGGAGCTTCGTGTCCTCTTCCTAACTGCTACTACTTCAACTGACAACTCCCAGACTTTGGGGGATTCCTTTCCTCTGATTTATCCCAAGTTTACACCATTTGGGGTTTATACTTCTGGGATAAGTTTGAAGCTTTGAAATTGTGTTAATTAACTCCTGCTTCTAAAGCAATGGGATGTTGGCAAAGTGCTTTCCTTGAGACTATCCCATGAAGGTAGTTAATCAATCTGTAAGAATGAATTAAGAATAAGAGGTCTTTGTATAGCACTATAAAGTTTACAAAGTGTTTCACATATGTGCTCTCATTGGATCCTCACATCCTATATAGAAGCATGGAAATGGAGGATGGAATATTGTATATGAGAAATAGCAAGGCTGAACCATAGAGTTTGTGAAAGGGAGAGTGAATCTTGTTCCCATTATGCAAGTAGGAGAAACTGTGGCACAGAGTCTTTCATCTCTGGGCTATAATGGCACAAAACCACTCCACCCTGAAAGCTCACTCCAGTCCTGGACTTCACATAATGGAAATCCCCCTCTTACTGACCTCTCTTACTGACCAGCTTCCTTCTAGAACCTCCATTTTTAAGGAGGACACCTCTGTCTTGATTCTTCTCCAAGTTATACTCTTGACTTCCGCCTCTACCCACTTTCCAGCTTCCTTTAATATGTTGTCTTCCCCTATTGGAATGTAAGTTCCTTGAGGTAGGGACTATTATTCTTTGTGCTTGCATTTTTATTCCCTGTGCTCAGCACAGTATCTGATGTATAGCACATGTTTAATAAATGCTTGTTGACTTTCTCAAGGCCAACAACAAAAAAAAAAACAACTGGCAACTTTAGTTGATCTAAAGCTCAATATTAGTCAACAATATGATGAATTAAAAAAAAAAAAGCTAATGGGATCTTTCGATTAATAGAAACTTAATATATAAAACAATTGAGGGGGCGGCTAAGTGGTGCAGTGAGTAGAGAGCCAGCCCTGGAGTCAGAAGTACCTGAGTTCGGATCCGGCCTCAAGACACTTAACACACACACAGACACAAACAAAAAAACCTAGCCGTGTGACCTTGGGCAAGTTACTTAACCCCAATTGCCCTCCAAAAAGCAAAAAAACAAAAACAAACAAACAAACAAAAAAATTGAAGTAATTGTTCCAAAATGCTCCTTCCCAGTCAGATATACCTACAGCACTTGTATCTAGTTTTGAGGATAAACAGGAGGGACAAAGATAGACAGGGATCATCCAGAGGAAAGGAACTCAAAACTCTATCACATGAAGATTGGTTGAAAGAGGTTTAATCTAGACAAGACATGATGTAGAGAGGACATGATGATTCCATATCTCTGATACCTAACTTCCAAGACTTTGGACCTTAGCTACCTGAAAATGCAACATCAGGGGCAGCTAGGTGGTGCAGTGAATAAGAGCGCCGGCCCCGGAGTTGGGATGACCCAGGATCAAAACCGGCTTCAGAAAATGAGCACCCACACATAAATAATGACTATCTGTGTAACCTTGAGCAAGTTACTTAACCCCAATTGCTTAAAAAAAAAATGCAACATCTATTTCCTCCTTCCCTGCTGTTGCCTTGTTAAGCTTGGTACTTTGCCTTTCTAGACCTAAAATATCTACCTGATTCTTCTTGCTTTGTGGACCTCTGTGGACATACATCCCTAAAACAAGAGTAGCTATTCAGCCATTCCTGCTTAGTTGTAGCATTGGCCCAAGATCCTTCCAAATAGCCCTATTCTTTTTCTACACAATTTCTGGTATCTTACATTTTGAGAAGTCAGGGTCAGCTTTCTTTACAAGGAGAGAGTAAACAAATGTTTATAATAAAAAGACAAACTTTAGGGAAGCTAATTGAGTAAGAGTCACCTCACACTTCATATTCTGGCGGCATTTGGGCTTCCCATTCTAATATGAATTCCCTGGCCCTGAATCTTTGCTCTAGTAACCTGTCTAAAACCCTTGGATCTCAGCACTCTGCAAACAAGCTGGTGCCAACCAGATCTGGCTTTTCAGGTCATGCTTACATTTTTAATAATGCTGACCCCACTTAGACTCAGGTAGAACCATGATGGCTTTGACTCTGTTGAAATGCAACAGTGAATATCAGCTGAAAGAACCCCTTATAGAAATGGAGCAGAAAAGAGAGGTTTAAATTTAGGGAAAGGTAGAAACAAGCTGGAATGAGAAAGAGAAGTTCTAGCATAGATGTCAATAGGCATCTAAGGAAGAGAATGAGGGAATAGGAATTTGAGGGAGAGGAGGGGTTTGGCATTACAAGGAAAATAGGCAAACAAGGAATCAGCTATAATCCCTCAGGGAAGATGGTGGACAACTGGACTTTACCATCTTCCCTGCCTTTGTTCCCTAAGGCCCACTGGACTTTGATGTCTGTGCTGTGCTGATGCCTTTCTAATTCTCAGTCACTGCCACCTGAACTTTCATTATACATAAAGACTCTTGGGTTTTGCCCTTTGTCCAGACACTGCACTCCTATGGTTGCTAGTCCTTTCCAGATGCCCTGAACCCAAATTCTCCAACAAATATGAAAATGTGAGCTCCTTGAAAGCAGTTATTTAAGAAATTTTTACTATATACCTATTGGGGGCAACAAGGTGGTATAGAGGATAGAGTGCTGGACTTTTAGTCAGGAAGACTTAATTTCAAATCTAGCCTAAGAAACCTTTTAGTTGTGTGACCTTGGGCAAGTCATTTAATCAGTATGTCACTAGAGAAGAAAAAAGCAAACCACTCCAATATCTTTGCCAGAAAAACCCCATGGAAGGAGGTCCACAGGGTTATGAAGAGTTAGTTGGTCACAACTGAAACAACTGAACAAACAATTAGCACTTATCATATGCTAAGCCTTATGCTAAGTACTGCAGATACAAATATAAAAAAGAAAGTCCCTTCCTTCAATAAGCTTACAATCTAGTAGAGGAAAACAGAGAGAGAGAGAGAGAGAGAGAGAGAGAGAGAGAGAGAGAGAGAGAGAGAGAGAGAGAGAGAAAGCTGAGTGGGTGAAAAACAAAGAAAGGACTCAGTGTATGGCCTGTATGGCCATAATGACGAAGTCAAGAGGAATGCAACTGAACAGAAAGGGAAGAGATGGTGGATCTGGAGTATCTGGGAGGAAAAGCAGGGACTGTCACCATACCCCCACTGTTAGCACAGCATTTGACATATAGTAAGAACCTTTAAAAAATGCTTTGTCATTTAGTTTCCTTGTTTCTTTCATTTTTTAATTCTTACTCTAAAATATTTCATTTTCTATTTTCAGTTGTGTTTTCATTCTCTTTTGTATGCAAAAGAGTCAGAAAAGCAAAGTCACAAATGTACCACTTGAGTGTGTCTAAAAATTCTCCTGCAGGGTCAGAGTCTTAGACTAGATGGGACCTGAATGATCATCCAGTAAGTAATAGAATCAGTATCCTGAGGCATCTCTCCATACAATTGCAGAATTTTCTTGTCATATGTAAACAATATCACTTCCTCCCTGAAGATATAAACTCCTGTGACAGCTCCTGGCCTTTCTTCTGATGGATTCCTGAATGTCATATGCTTTCAAGGTGGCCCATTTCCTGCATTCCACTAACTTGTGTGACATTTGCCCCTCACTTCCCTCACTCCCCTGAAGCTTAAAAAAAGTTTCAAAAAAAAAAAGAAAAGAAAAAGGAATTAAGCCTGGGCAGACAATGTAGAACATAGATTTCCTGGCTTCTGCTGAGTCTTTTGGCACAAATGCCACCTGAATGTTAGGGACAGAGATGATGTTCCTGTCATTTTTGTAATGTATAGTAACCATGTCTTACTATTTGCCACCTTCCCTTGAGCATTCTAAATACCCAACCTAATTCAACAAAGAGGCATGATCATAAAACTTAAGCTAAACCCCACTTACAATGTGTCTTTAAACATGACGTCTTAGAAATTGGAAAAATTCTAGCATTTATCTTCTAAAATACTAGAAACAGATGTCCCAGCTCTATGCAGCAAAATTCTCACAAGACTGTGGATTTCTAACATGAAATTCAAATCTCTGAGAGCATGGACTGATGAGATATATGTCCAATAAATCCATATGTTCATAAAATGACTTGGTCTTTGGTGAAGCAGAGGTAGTAGGGATTTTGTTATAGCATATGTTTAACAATGTCCACTCATGCCATCAGAAGCCCAACATTCTTCCTTCTATTCAGGCTTTTGCTTTGCTTCCCAATTAGATGGATAACAGCTTTGCATAAGGATTCTAGAAAACAGTAACTGACATAAGATTTTTCAATATGTCCCATAACAGCAATTTATTTTTTTCCCTCAGAACAGACACCATGTTTATTTGTATATCAGATTTGTGAGAAGTTAAACTGTCTGCAGTTTTTATAGCATGTATATCATCCTCGTTGCTAAAGTAAGTGCTGAGTCAGGTATCCCCG
Organism: Gymnobelideus leadbeateri; assembly: GCA_011680675.1. Classification (NCBI taxonomy): domain Eukaryota; kingdom Metazoa; phylum Chordata; class Mammalia; order Diprotodontia; family Petauridae; genus Gymnobelideus; species Gymnobelideus leadbeateri. The sequence continues at coordinate 423,152 of WOXC01008825.1, forward strand.
TCAAGCAAGGAATGAGCATGCCTTCAGCATGACTGAACTTAATTATTGCAGACCGCCTCTGATCAAAACCCCATCCCAGAATCATATAACAACCTTCAGCTAAGGTGATTTAAAGTTACCCCAAAATGGAAGTCAAAGTGATTACTCTCACTACATTGTACCTCCACAGCAGAATCAATTTATTTTGTGAATTGTGTTTCTATTTTTAATTCATCTTTTTAAAGGTATGAAGCTTCTAGTACATTAAAAAAAAGGATTCATTTATTAAGAGTTTGTGATTAAATATTCTTGAGACAGACTACAATAAGCACTGTTATTCTCAAACCCTTCATATTTCTGATTGAACCACTGGGGGCACCTACCACTGCTTGGTGAAAACAAATATAGATTGCAGGAAAGGGAAGAGATAAAGAGGGAAATTTTCTCTCCCTCTTTTTTAACTCTCAAATTAAAAAAAAAAATGACATTCTAATTGTTGACAAAGTGTAGTAAGGACACTGAGAGGGCAGGTAGAAAATTATGCACAAGATGACCTTGCTTTTGAGAGGCCTGCCTGTTTGAGAGGAGGACTTCTTAGGATGTATTAGTATATCTGTCTCCATCTCCAGCCAGAACCAGGGCTTACCTAGAATCTTCTTCTAGCTGTAACGAACAATTTTGGGCCTAAATCCACTGGGATCTAACTGGAAAGGAACAAATCTGGGAGAAAACAAACAGACATAGGAGACAGAGGTAGTCTACCATGATGGATGAAATCAAACAAGATGAAATTTAAAGCCAGGTCAGCGGTAAACTCCTGTAATCTCTAATAATGAGAAAGATGATGTTGGCGAATATGATGAGGTAGGGAGTTCCAATCTGTACTGTGCTGAGTCAACCTATGTCCACACTAGTTAGATATTATATTATATTATATTATATTATATTATATTATATTATATTATATTATATTATATTATATTATATTATATTATATTATATTATATTATATTATATCATGTTTAACAAAATTAATGTGATAAGCACCTGGGAATGAGGGACCATTAAGTTCTCCAAGTAGGGAAGAATAGGAAAAGTGGGGGGGAGGGACAAAGCTCCTGTGACAATCAGAGTGGGACAGTGCCCATGAGTATCCCCTGTACTTCCAGCCTGGGACAGGTAGGGAGATCCAGGCTGTAAAAACAAAAACAGACAGACAACACAAAACATATGCACATATGTTTGAATAAGTGTAAAATCCTGCATTTAGGTTAAAACTTAAGCTGTGGGGGCGGAGCCAAGATGGCAGAGTAGAAACAGCATTTCCAAGGTGCCCTCCCACCAGACCTCTTCCAAACCATGTAAAAGGGGACTCTGAACAATTTCTGGAGCCCCAGAACCCACAGAACGGCACGGAGAAGCTGACCGCCTGATGAGGACAGCCCAGCAGCCCTGCAGGGAGGGCCAGCACAGTGCTCTGGGAGCCAACAGCCCAAAGCACCATGTGAGCCACGGTTTTAGCCCCAGGGAGGCCTGGCCAGCAGCTGGCTGGAGGGACCCCAGAACACCAGCAGCTGTGGTGATTCCATAATTATCAACACAGACATGCCTAGGACAAAGTAAGAGGTTAGTGCCTATGGGCTCTGGGACCAGTATTTGGTGAATGCGTCAGCTTCCTCCCCTGGGGGCTAGAAGCCACTGAAGAGACACTTGCCATTTTGCACCTTCAGTGCCAGCATCAGCTCCTGGCCTGCGAACTGTAGGGAGATCCAGCGATCAGTCTTGGAGGTTAATCGCTCTTGCTTTAACCTGCTTGGATCTGCATTGTGATATGGGGGGAGGTCTAGGGTGGTCATCCAACTTGCCAGAACCGGAAGTTGTGAAGACCCCAACTTTCGGGAGGGAAGCTCCCCTGTCTGGTGGCAGAGTCCTACTGTGGCAACAAGCCCCAAAGTCAAGTAATTAAGTGGCAACATGCCTAGGCAAAGGAAACAAAATGAACAGAAAAATACAACTTTAGATTCCTATTTTGGGGGCAAGGAGGATCGAAGCAGGGAACAGGAGGAGGACTATGAGGTCAGAAGTCCTGCTCCAAAAGGCCCAAAGGAAAATATGAGCGGGTTACAGGCCATAGAGGACCTTAAGAAACAGATAAGAGAAGTGGAAAAATTGGGAAGAGAAATGAGAAGGATTCAGGAAAAGTACGAAATGAGAGTCAACAGCCTGAATGAGGAAAATAACACCCTAAAAAATAAACTAACTCAAATGGCAAAGGAGGCCCAAAAGGGCAATGAGAAGAAGAATGCCTTAAAAAGCCAAATTTGCCAGATGGAAAAAGAATCTCAAAAGCTCATTGAGGAGATTCATTCCTTCAGAGTTAGACTGGAGCAAATGGAAGCTAATGACTTTATGAGAAATCAAGATGCTGTTAAACAGATCCAAACAAATGAAAGAATAGAAGGCAATGTGAAATATCTCATGGGGAAAAGCCACTGACCTGGAAAATAGATCCAGGAAAGATAATTTAAAAATTATTGGACTACCTGAAAGCCATGATCAAAGAAAGAACCTAGAAATCACCCTTCAAGAAATTCTCAAGGAAAATTGCCCTGATGTTTTAGACCCAGAGGGCAAAATAGAGGTTGAAAGAATCCACAGATCACCTCCTGAAAAAGATCCCAAGAAACAATTTCAATATTGTGGAAACACAATCATAATGGCACAGGACCTGGCAGCTTCTACACTGAGGGATTGAAGGGCATGGAATATGATATTCCAGAGGGCAAAAGAGCTGGGAACGAACCCAAGGGTCACCTACCCAGCAAAACTGAGTATTTTTTTTCAGGGGAAAATATGGTCATTCAGTGGAATAGAGGACTTTCAAGCATTCTTGAGGAAAATACCAGAATTGAATAGAAAATTTGACATCCAGACACAAGAAGGAAGAGATGCCTGAGAAGGTAATCAGGGAAAAGAAATCAAAAGGAACTTATCAAAGTTGAACTATTTACATTCCTACATGGATAAACAATAACTGTAACTGATGAAACCTTTCTCAGTATGAAAATAATGGAAGAAGACTATATGGGCATTTGAAATACATATGTGAATGTGTGTATACATGTTTACAGGTATACATGGATAGAGGGCACAGGTCAAATTTAGTGGGAAGGGATGATGCTTAAGTGGTGAAGTTATGAGGTGAGAGAGGAGAGTGGCAAGAGGAGATGGGGAGAGACAGGGTAAGGTAAACTATCTCATGTAGAAGAAGCAAGGGGAAGTGGCTGCAGGGGAGGGGAAGAATAGGAAGGCAAAAAGGCAAAACCATATTCTCATTGAATTTGGCTCAGGGAGAGAATCACATACATACTAAACGGGATATCTCACCCTGCTGGAGAGTAGGGGGAAGGGGTTGAGAGGGGGGATGATGGAGGGGAGGGCATTCCGGGGGGAAGGGAGGTTGGAAGTACCCACTATCGAAGAGAGAGAGGATCGAAGTAGGGAATGGACCAGGTGGGGGGTGGGATGGGTGGGAGGGAATTATAAGCAGCCTTTTACAATATATCTACTATGGTAATGTTTTGCATAGCTATACATGTACAACACATACCGAATTGCTTCTTTTCCCAGAGGAAATGAGTGACAAGGGAGGAAGGGAATGGATCTGAAATTCGAGGTTTTAAAATGTCTCAAATATATATAAATACAATTATTAATACTATTTTGCATGTAATTAGGAGATAAAATGTTCAGGCATTGGGACACAGAGACTCACCTCGCCCTAATGGTAAAGTCGAAGCGGGTATGGGAAAAGATATGGGAGAGAGCAGATTGGATGAGGGGATATCTTGTGGGACTGCTATTCTGGGGTGGTGGGTAGGGGAAAAATGGGGGAAAAATTGTAACTCAAAATCTGGCAGAACTGTATGATATAAACCAGAAATTAATAAAGCATTTGTTAAAAAAAAGAAAAACTTAAGTGGTGTATATGTGTGTGTGTGTATATATATATATATATATATATATATATATATATATATATGTAGGATCTGCCTATGTGGCTTGAGAGCCGTTCATGTAAGTGATACTTAGGGGTTTTATTTGATTGAAATTCAAGAATCAGTAATGTGATATGATTACCACAAAAGACAATAATGGAAATAGACTGTATTGATGGAAATGTAGGGTATGAAGCAAGTAACATGAGAATGTTGGTCTAGATGATCTCTGAGGTCTTTTCCAACTTAAGTCTAGGACCCAACCTGCCATTCTGGATTCTTCTGTATTGTGTAGACTACATAGGGAGTAGTACTCTGTTTGTCTCTGGGAACCATGTTTTAAGGGAGACATTTGCAAACTGGAATGTAAGCAGGATCATGATGGGACTTGAAATCATGTCATATGAGGAAAACCTGAAGAAAATGGGAATGTTTAGATGGTAAATGAGTTTCATGAGAGATGCGGCAGCGATGTTCAAATAACTGAAGGGTTATAAGGTGGAAACAGGATTTGACATTATTTGTAGCTCCAGAGGAACAAATAGAACAAATAAATTTGTTGATTAAAAGAAGTCAAGTTTGGGGTCAATATAGAAATGACCTTCTCAATAATTAGAACTGTCCAAAAATGTAATTTGTTGCTTTGGGAGATGGTGATTTTCCCATCTCTAGAAGCATTCAAGCAGAAAATAATTAAACACATATAGGGATATAGTGTATAGTATTCATGATTTATGTCGGGATAGGACTTAGTGATCTCTGAGGTCTCTTCCCATTCAGAGAATCCACAGTTCTACTCTTTCTTATATAGGGGATTCCTGGATAGTGATAGGAGGTTGGAATAGCAGAAGTATTGTGTGGAAGAGTAAGTGCTGGGTTCTGAATCTGGGCTGTGCTACTTACCATCCATATGGAATTGTAATATGGAGGAAATATATAGCTTGAGCCCCCAGTCATGTGCCTACTGTAGTCACAAACTAGGCAGACAACATAAAAAGAATTTAACTGAGACTGAATTGTGAAACGCAAAAGCACTTAGTCTTGGGATAATGGATGTAGGTTCAGAAGAGACCTTAAAAACAATTCAATCCAACATCCTCATTCTATAGATGAAGAAATTGAAACCAAGAGAGGGTAAATGGCTGACCAATTTCACACAAGTAGTACATGAGAGAGATGAGATTTGAATTCAGGTCCTCTGACTTCAAATCTATCCTACTTTTCACCTTATCATTCTGCCAATTATATTATTGCCTTGAGCAAGTCAGTCTCCTGACCCCTAAAATGAGAGAGAATAGATAACTTGTACCTAACATCCCTTTTGGTTCCAAATCTATGAACTCTAGAGTTCTTTCCATTTCTAAATCTGATGAACTTTATAAATAATGTTTTTTTTTCCAATGGATATGACCTTAAAATATATCTTTAGAGAGAGAACATGCACTGGTCACATGGTGAGGATAAAGAGTGACAGGCAGACAGTCAAAGGGATCCATTGGTACCCTAGTCATGATGGGAGAAATTAAAGACTTAAAGGTACATTAGGGGGACCCTAATGTGACAGGCAGATATTTAAAGGGATTCATAGGTAGCCTACTCAAATTAGGAGAAATTAAAGACATCCAGCACATTAGGGGAACCTCCTACATAAAACTTATGGAGGGGGGTGGACAGAAAACAAACATGATGGGTGGGCAAGGATGGATTGTATCTACATTACTAGAAAGTACTTCCAAATTGATGAGATCAAAGTTATATGAGTATTTTAACTATATATCGTGGGTATGGTGGGTAACACAAATGGGGTGAGAGAGAGAGAGAGAGTGTGTGAGTGTGTGAGTGTGTGTGTGTGTGTGTGTGTGTGTGTGTGTGTGTGTGTTAGGTCATTCAAAAGGCAATCTAGTGTAGGTTATGTGAATGGGCTGTGGCACATTACTAATGTGCACTTGGAATGCAAGGAGCAATATCAAAGACATCATCCAGGAAATCTATGATCCTACAAGAAGTAGCCACTTGGTGAAGGAGAATTGATGGATAGTCTGAATGTTGTACTGATAGTCATAAAATGACAAAAGATGGAAATGGAGAGAGTGTCTACTGCATAGGGTGCCTCTCTTCTGGAGGATTTACAGAAAAAAGTGTGGCAAAGAATAAAAGGACATAGAAAGAAGACCCATAATGATGTGATCATGACCCTACTGAAGTGCTGGGAGATGAAACATGATCACAGCATTTTTTTGAACATTTTAAGGCAGAATAATGTTTTTTCCCCCAAAGTAGAATATGACAAAAAAAAAAGGAGGGGTGGGTAGGGGAGAGTGCTTATACTGGGCTGGAAGGTGCTATAACAGTCTAGAACATAAAGAATATTATAACCAAGAACATTTCAGTCTGGGAAATCATTTCATACACACTCTTCTTCCACCTGCCTCAGACAAAAAGAATGCAAACCTGTCTCATGCTTATCACCTCCAGATGGGTGGTATAATTTATATAGAAACATTTTCCCTTATCACTTAATGAATAACAGTTATTAAGCAAGCATAGCTTTTGAATAACCTATTGACTTTTGAGGTTACACATTTGCTAAAAATTCAGGGTGCGAGGGAAAGTAGAAATAAGAATTTGCAGTGTTCCTACTAGATGCAGAGATGTGTCTGTCCATAAGGCCTTCAACTAAATAACTATAATTCCAAACTATTCCATTTACACTGATTGTCCTTTAGCTTACTCACACACTACCATTCCTAGCATAGCAGTTTTCAAAGTTGGTCGGGACATCCCTGGGGATCCTCAAGACCCTTTTCAGGGGGTCCATCAGATCACAACTATTTTTACAATAATACTAATACTATGATGGCATAATTTTTTCAATAAGAGAAACATGAGGTTTTGATTTCAAATGTACTAAAAATTGGTAAATATAACTCTTGGGGGGAGGGGTAAAATCTCAATAAAGTTTTAAGAGTGTAAAAGGGTGGTAAGACCAAAAGAGACTGATAATCACTGCTTTTTCATTAACTTCTATAGTAACCCCTCAGTGACCCTAGTTAAAGAATGTGGGAATCCTTAGCACCCTGGAGCACTGTTGTCAAGAAAATCATTAGAGTTCATAACTGGAAGAAGCACCTTGGCAAACAACCCCTTGCTCAATAAATAATTGTCTCATCCAGTTCTGCCATGACTGCTAGTCATCCTGACCTCATCTAAGGAGGTGGACCATCACTAAAGTTCCCTTTGTAGTAGCCCTGGTCTCTGGGGTTAATTCCAAAGAAGTATTTGCATATGGTGAAATGAAAGGGATCCAAACTGATTCATACCCATAAATGGTTTTACCATTATTTTATTATCATACCTGCCTTTTCAGCCATCATGACAACAATAAGATGTTGCCTATCAGTTATTTTCAAGTTCAATTAATTAACCAATCAACTTTTTATTAAGCACCTACAATATCCCAGGCATAGTACTAAGAACTGGAGACCAAAAAAAAAAAAAAAAAGAATGAAACAATCCCTCCTCACATGGAGCTTACAGACACCAAAAATCACCATATTTAAAGGGAAGGAAATATAGGTAAATGGATTTTGAGCCTTGTGTTTTTCCTACTGAAAAAATTATGCCATTAGCTATAGTTACTTTCATTTTTAAAATTTACCAGATTTACCATTGTCATGGCTCCTGTGCTGAGAAAGATATGAAAAAAGGAGCTCAGTGTTTTTATTACTAAGTTCTCAAGGAGATGCATTTCTAGGAACTGTATGTTATTACCTTGGATACAAAAGTCTTTTATTTGAAAATACAATGAAACTTGTAAACTCTTCCCCCAGAAGAATGCTAATAAGATCTATGTTTTATGAATCATAATATTCTTGCTATGATTGTCTGACAAACAGCAGCAATACTACCACGAAAACTCCCACGTTGGGCAATGATACATCAACTAAAGTATCCTTTGGGAAAAGGACTAAAGTCATCAAATATATTTCTTGCATTCTCTCCTCGTTTTTCCTCACCAAGTGTTCTTGTGCCAAACAATGCTATGTTATATCTTATTCAATTCTTATATAATATTGTATCTTTATTATGGAACAAAAGCATAAGCAGACTTTTTCTCTTAAAATAGTACTAGTGAGAAAAAAAGAAAAACCTCTCTAAGAAATTCATGATGTTATAGTATGAAAGCAGTGGTCCTTTTAGAAAGCGTTATTTAAAGTGAAGTAGTTTTAAGTTGGACTTTTTTTCAACAGATTGACGACTGTGAAAATCACAACTAAGTAATATTTTAACTTCCCAAGATCTAGGTATACATGTGCTACCCCAGTGAACATTCCCTTTGGGATCAAGGACAATGAAGTTCAGTGGAAAGGGCTTGTGGTTACAGGATCTTAGTCTGAATATTCACCCTGAGCGACTTTGGGCAAATAATTTTATCTTTATGGGAATCTTGTTTCCTCACTTATAAAGTGATAGAGTTGGATTAGATGATTTCTCGGGACTCTTCCAAATCTGGGTATATGATCTTAAGATTCTCAAGTTTGTTTTGGGGTTTTTTGTTTGTTTGCTTGTTTGTTTTTGCTTTTTTGGAGGGCAATTGGAGTTAAGGGACTTGCCCAAGGTCACAACACTACAAGGGTTAAGTGTCTGAGACAGATTTGAACTCAGGTCCTACTGACTCCAGGGCTGGTGCTCTATTCACTGCACCTTGCACCACCTAGCTGCCCCGATTCTCAAGTTTGAGAGGAAGGGTTCAGCTTTATACAACTGAATAATTTTTTCAGTCATTTCTGACTCTCCATGACCCCATTGGGTTTTTCTTGGCAGGGTAGTTTGCAATTTCTTCCTCAAGCTTATTTTACAGATGAGGAAACTGAGGCAAACAGGGGTTAAGTGACTTGCTTAAAGGTCACACAGTATCTGAGTCACATTTGAATTCAGGAAGAAGAGCCTTCTTGACTAAACCATTCATTGAGCCTCAGTTCTCTCATTTACAAAATAATATCTTCTATTTCTATGACACTTTAAGGTTTGAGAAATGCTTCACAAATAAATTGCTTCACATGATCTTTACAAGGAAATTATTCCCATTTTACACAAGAGAAAACTGAGGCAATCAGAGGCTGTGATTTGCCTAGGGTCTCATAGCTAGTAAGTGTCCAAAGCAATATTCAATCTGAGGTTTTCCTCTCTCTAAGTGGAACACTCTCTCTGTTAAGCCATACAGAACCCAAGGGAACAATTCTCCTTTATGCTAAGGAATACATGCCTCCCACCCGTACAGATAAGGTTGTCCTGAATAGATGTGAATCACTGCTACCTCTAACCTTCAAGGATCTGTCACTTCATCCATGTCTGTCCTTCCACCATTGGCACAGATTAAAACCCCTCTAGGCCTTGGTAATTGGTCTTTGTAATTTACTGGAGTGGAACGAAATCATCCCCTGGTGGCCCATCTTCTAATGATGAATCTCTCCACACACAACCAGACTCATCCTCAGATGATAGCTGTACAATCCACTGCTGGGCCATACTTAAAACCTTTCTATCTTAGTAAAAGCTGCTAGAGCTCACCCTCTGCTGCTATTAACTTCAAGAGCCCCAGGTCACCTTCTCACCATGATGAGATATTGGAATAACATCTTAATGGAGGTAGATGCATATAGTGAAAGAAAATCACAACAACTTCGCTGCAAATATTGGAATCACTGAGTTAAGACTTTTAGAGGTTTAACATAACCTAAGATTAAGCTTGTTGGGCAAATTACCATGATGACGGGCCACTAGAAAGAGATTTTTAAAGGCTGATTTCATTGCTCTATTGTCTTGAAATGATGTGAAGAATGCAGATTATCCCCAAGGTCAATGGACATATTCAGAGTTTACCTTGGAACACAATCCTGATTAAAACAAATAGTTCTTCCAGTAAGAACTTTGGGCAGGTCTTCTTTCATTTAATCTGTTGTTTAACAAATGCAAATGTTGGACTGATTTTTCTGACAGTGAAGGGCACTATAATTGCATTAGCAATACTTAAACAAAATGTTTAAGACTAGAAGGCTAAACATCTAACCCTTCAACAACAGGATAAATTCTGTTACAGAGATCCCATCTTGCCAATTTCTCCTCTGCTAAATGTATTCACATTTCTAGTTAGTTCCAGGAGGAAAATGATTCTCAGGTAGGATTCCATCTAGGAGGAGAAAGAAGAGGAGGAAGTGGATGAAGAGGAGAAAAGAAGAAAAAAAGAAAAAAGAAAGACCGTACAATAGTCTATCCATATCACTAATCAAGATGATTATAATATTTAGTTGGGGAAAAAAAAGCATAGTATCTTTCTTCTGCCCCAGGAAATATGTTTTTTGATAATTTCAACACAAATGTCCCCTTTCAAATTTACTTCTTACTATATCACTTCCAAATAATTCTAACTTTAAAGACTTTTTGTTTCCCATTAGCCATGTGGTTTTGAAGTGAATGTTCTTCAATGTAAAATATGCTTTTGAAATATATGTGAATGGTCTGAATTGAGACACCAGTGTTTATGAGTTAACAGTCCCTTTGATTACCCTGGAGATAAGGTAATATTTATAAAGAGTCATTAATATTTTAATTAATACTAACATTTTAAAAATATATTTGGATCAATTCAAAGGGAATATATTATTGAGGATTTATTTTAAAAGGAAAAGAAATTCATCTTAGACTTATAAAATGGCCCATATATCTTGCCATGGAATGGAAGTTGTTTGCTTTCTGCTTGCTAAAAAAGTAAAAGCATCAATTGGTGAAATGTTTATGTTTTTATTCCATAATGCTCTAGATAGGATGAAGCATACAAAACCAAGTATTCCATGAAGGACTAGATAGAGAAAAAGATCTTGGCTTCCAGTTGCAGATCCACTTATTCAATCTGAAAACTGTGGCAAGTCATTTAACCTCTATGTTTTTGAATATTCTTCTATACATGGATCTAATGTTACCTGTCTCTAACTACCTCAAAAGGAAAGAGTGAGACTGAATAAGTGAGAAAGTGAAAGCATTTAGACAAAGAACATCATATAAAGCCCAGACCCAATTCTCATCTTTATGGTATGGTTCAAGAGGAGATGGGGCGATGGAAATATTCATTGAATGACAGAGAATGACTACTTTTATAATAAAAGAACTGATCTCAGCACATTTCAGTAGATGAGAAACCTTAACTGTGAGAGTGAAAGCATTCAAATGATACATAAATAAATCAGTCTGAAAACAAACTAGGGGTTGGGAGGCACTCAACCATCCACTGATTTGGGGGGAAATTGGTTAGTAAACAGCTATTTGATTAAGCCTTGGCCATCAGTCAAAACCAACAATTTACCATTTGCCTTGCAGCCCCTCCCCTCCACATAGAACTAATGGGGAAAACAGCTGAAAGTATGCTAAGAATGTAACACATCCCTGAAAGTATTGTAATCACTTTAGGTGTGAATTCACATTTTTCAGGAATCAAGGTGTGTGGAGGGGCAAGTGTGTACTCTATTTGGGATGTTATTTGAGTGCTTTTTATACCTTTTTAAGTAAATATCTTTGTAAGAGCTAATTCATATTAATTAGCTAAATGTTAACTGGGGAGATGTTAACTACTCAGATGACAGTGAAGTAACACACTGGTTAGGGGCTCATGAATGATTCCACAGGTTACCCTGAGAATCCTGAGGGGAGATTCAGCCACTCTCTTGAGTCGTAACCTTTTTTCCAAATGATTTCAAAATGAGTTTGGAAAAGGGAGTCCAGATTCTATGGGCTGTACTCTGTTCACTCTTGTTCAATACTTTTTTCTTCACATGCTTAATGATTTTTAAAGCCTTGAATTTTTACCCTGAAAAACAGAGTTAAAACATTCACATAATAAGCCAGATCCAGCATTTGTTGGTTATAAAGTCAAGAACTCTGGGAGAAGCATTCATTCTTTTTGTTGTTGTTTTTGTTTTCCTTTAATTCTTATTGATCAATTTTATTTTTTACAATGGTTATTTCCCCACAAATCCTCCATCTATTGATGTGAAAGGAAGGAAGGAAAGAAGGGAGGAAGGAAGGAAGGAAGGAGGGAAGGAAGGGAGGGAAGAAGGAAAGAAGGGAGGAAGGAAGGAAGGAAGAAAGGAAGGGAGAAGGAAGGAGAAAAAAGAGAAAAAGCCATAGAAAGGGAGAGAAGATAAGAGGATAGCAGAGAGGGGAGGAGGCAGGTAAGGGAAGGGCAGGCAAAGGTAGGCAAGGATAATAGGGTAGGTCTTGGGAGAGGAGGCAGAAAATTAAGCAAAACAAAAAACTGATCTGATAGGTTCAACAGGGAAAACAACCTAGTTCTTACCTTTCTACCTAGAGTAGTGTAGAGGCCCACTGGCCAGTAGTCCTCTACAGAATAGAAAAGTATACATCTTTTGTCTTCTGAACAAAAATTGATCAAAGTAATTAATTGGAGTCTAATTAATTGCCTTTTACATTTGTTCCCTTTCTTTACATTTTGTAGTTAATTCAAATATTGATCACCTAAATACATTTTATGTGCCTGATACTATGTTAGGTCTTAGATATTCAAAAAGTAAAACTGTCTACCCCTACCCCACACCATGCCTGCCCCCCCAAGTAGTTCATATTCTATCAATGGAGGCAAACACACACATAAATAAGTATATATAAGAGAAATATTACTGCTATAGTTTTCATCTCTTATTTTGAAAACTTAATATCATTCTCTACCGGGGAATTGGTCATTTACATTTGTGTAAACTGTCTTGGAGACTAAACTTTAACAGTATTTGATTTCTTTTTTTTTTTTGCACTCAATAATACCTAGTTTTATTTTAGTTGCATTGATTTTGTTTGTACAAGACTTTAAATGTTGTTTGTTTGTTTTTTTTGTTTTTTGGGGTTTTTTTGCTTTTTGTAGCGCAATTGGGGTTAAGTGACTTGCCCAAGGTCACACGGCTAGTTGTGTGTGTGTGTGTTAAGTGTCTGAGGCAAGATATGAACTCAGGTCTTCCTGACTCCAGGGACAGTGCTCTATTCACTGTACCACCTAGCCACCCCACAAGACTTTAAATGTTTAAATAAGTAAATTTATTGATTGTGTCTTTTGTGATATCCTTGATTATAAATTCTCCCCCTAATGATAGATCTGGAAAAACATTTCCTTTTCTCCCCTTTTAAAACGAAATATGTGACCTTTTCCATTAAGCTTTCTTGTCCATTTGTTGCTTACTGAGGTAGAGGGTGTGTATGGTCTAAGCACCTTTTCTGTCAAACTAATTTATAGGTTTTCTATAGTAGTTGTTGAATGGAGGAGGATCCTTCATTAAGGAATTTGTGTTCCTGTAGTCATGTATTTGCTCTCTTCTGCTGATCAATTAATCAATAAACATTTATTAAGCTCATACCATGTGGCAGGTGCCATCCTAAGAGCTGGTGATACAAAGTAAAGTAAAAATGTGGGAGATGACATATATTTACATAAGTGCATACCATACAAGGTACATAAAGAGCAGATAAAAGATAACCTTAGGAGGAAAAGCTATAGTAGCCAGAAGACCAATAAAGGCCTTGAACTTAGTTCAAAAATCACCTTCTGCAGGAGGCCTAAATTTTGGAGGAAGTCAGAGATTCTAAGAGGCAGGGATGAGAAGGAAAAGCATTCCAAGAACAAGGTACAGTAAACACAAAGATAAGAGATGGAACATTGTCTGCGGAACAGCAAGTAGATCAGTGAGACTAGAGCCTACTTAGAAGATAATGATGAAGAATAATGCTTAAGAATACTGGGAAAGTAGGAAGATGCTAAGAGACTTAAATTCTAACCAGAGAAGTTTATAGAGTCACTGTTGTTTACTGAATGGGGTGGAACAGTGTGTGTGACGTGGCCAATTCTATGAGTCGGGGAAAATCTACTTCTTGGTAGTAATAATATTGAAGGGGGATTGGAGCAGGGAGAAGCTTGTATTAATAGTCCGGGTAAGAAATGATGAGGGCTTGAATTAGGATGGTGACAATGAATGAGGAGAAAAGAACGTATGTAAGAGATGTTGTACACACAGGGACAAAATTTGATAACTGTTTGGATATGTGGTTCTCTAACTTCTTCCATATCCATTCAGCAGACCATAGAGTAAAGGAGGAGGATAGAGTGAGGGTAATCCACGGTTAGGATTTGGTCAGATATAATCAGATAAAATCAAAGGAGTAAAAGAATTAAGAAAAGGGAATAGTTTGTAAGATTATAATTTCTTAATATCGTTTGAAATCTATAAATGTTAGACCACTGTGGTTCCTGGTTTGTTTGTTTTCATTATTTAGATTGTTATTGTATCTCCTTCACTCTTAAAAAGGACCAATGACATCAGGAGACCGATGCCTTGACTTGCAGGTGAACTGGATTTAAGTGAGGCAGGGCTGTGCAGTCATCAGCTGCACTCTCTCCTCCAGAGGCATCAGAATTCAGTGGCAAGACACAGGTCAGGTTGATTGATGATGGCCCAGGATGAGATCTTGGTTTTTTTAAGCTAAGGTCTTTCCCAGGTCTCAATTTCCAAAGGCAACACCTATTTAGTGATTTAAAGTTAGGTAAGAATTGAGGCAAAAGATGGTCTCCTTTACCTACTTAAAAAAAATCAATCTGGGAGGGAAAGAGCCTTAGGGTTTCTGTCCAGAACAGAAACAAATGCTATTTACACTCACTCTGAACCATCAAAATTTAAACAATGAACAAATGAGGCTTGGGTACCTATTAATGGCCAATCTGTGAGAGCCAGAATGATTTCAGTTTAAAGGCATAATCTAGTAGATCCATTTGAATCCCACTGGGCTTTATCAAAGCCTGGTTTTTCAGAGTTGTATTTCAAGAGCCCATAAATGAAAACTACATGGGGAAAAAAAGAGTTAATTGGAGACGATCTGTTCCTCAAATGAATTTTGTTAGGATTGTGCTTCCTTCTATAAAGTAACAAAATAGTTGAATAAGAATAACATATCTATAATTAAGTGTGATTGTGATAATGCTTGATGATGTTATATTTTAAAAATTATATTGGCATGGTTCAACAGGGAACAATAAAGTTCAATTATTTAAGTATAAGTTTATATCCATAAGGCTTAGTCTGTTATATCTATCAAGTCTTGTCTATCAAGTATGTCTTGTTAAGGTTATTTACAGATGCTTTATGTACCTTGTAGCTAATTTAATGGAATTTCCCTTTCTATAATTTACTCTTGGTCTTTGTCAGTATTGTAAAGAAATGCTAATGATTTATGTGGATTTATTTTGTATTTGACTACTTTTTGAAAGAAAATTATATTCTCTAATTCTTGAAACTCGTTCTTGTGTGTTTATTTTGAGGTTGCTATTCATTGACTCAGAGATAAGAACTTTTCTCTAGGGACTATTTTAGATGCAACCATAAATTCTGAAATGTTGTCTGGTTGCTGTCAGGGCAGCTAGGTGGTACAGTGGGCAGAGAGCCCAGACTGAAGTCAAGAAGACTCATCTTCCTGAGTTCGAATCAGATTCACACACTTAATAGTTAGGTGACCCTGGACAAGTCACTTAACCTAAATTTCCTCAGTTCATCTGTAAAATTAACTAGAGAAGAAAATGGCAAACTATGCCAGTATCTTTGCCAAGAAAACCCCAAATGGGGTCAGGAAGAGTCAGACATGACTAAAATGGCTGATCACAGGAGCTGGTTGTTGTCATTCTCTTTAAAACGGTCAATTATCATTTCTATGATTTTTGACACATTTCATTATTAAAAATGTCCTCAGTCTCCACTTAAGGCTGTCTTTTACTTATGGTTGCTAGATTAATTGCAATTTTTATTGTGTTATGCCCTGTAGAAAGTGTTCAACATTTCTGCCTTTTCATATTTATGTTTTGTTCCTTGATGTCTTGGCACTTGATCAGATTTTCTAAAAATGCAATACAATTAATGCTCAGTTATATGTATAGTCTCTAATGTTCTAAGTCAAAAGATCACACAAATCTTTCATTTTTACTGTTTTAAACTCTGTGATTTCCTTTTTTTGCTTTTTTCTTACACTTATTCGGTCCATAAAAGTCATTAAAGCTTCCTACAAGGATGGTGTTATTATTTATGTCATTTTACTGTGTGTTATTTGTCATTGAGTTAGTTCTCACTTTCAGAACTTATGACATTTGGCACATGTATATTTAATAATGATATTGTTTCACTGTCTTGTGCCTTTAAGCATAATGTAGTTTCCCTGTTTATTTTTCTTGACATGGCAATTTTTTTTATACAGACATTAATTCTTTCTCATCATATAGGAGTAATTTTACATATTGCTTGAGCATTTTAAATGATATTTTGTCCATTAGAGTTAATATGCTTCCCCAAAAAAACCCTTTACACTCTCCAAATGGCCAAAATGACATTCAATAAAAATCTAAGAATAAGAAATAGGTTATTATTTTCAATATGAATTTCCCTCTTAACATTAAAATTTACACTGACACTAATAATTTCACAACTCTGAGTCTCTCTACTGCATGTTTTTCTTTTAATCTATCCAGCCTCATTTACTCCCTACAATGTTATAAGTTCTTCCTCTTTCTCTCTGTCTCTCCCTCCCTCTTCTCTCTCTCTCTCTCTCTCTCTCTCTCTCTCTCTCTCTCTCTCTCTCTCTCACACACACACACACACACACACACACCACCCCTCACCTTTTGATAGTCACACACCCATATGGGATCACATTGAAGTACAAAAGTAATTTGGAACTCAAGTTATAGGCCTTCATCATAACCCTCTGGAATCCAATATTTTCTAGTGTGTTTTTTTAAAAAATAAACAATATTTTTCAAATGTAAGAAAGAAAAGCAAAAACATATGTTATGGAAGACGGTTATTGAGAGGAGTGGAAAGCACATTTGTTAGTCTGGGTATGCTATTCTGATAGTTCTTCCTTAATCCTCAGCAGTTCTGATTGAACAAAAAGGGCAACTACAGCCAATATTTGCATTCTGAAAAGTAAGACAACAAGAAAAATGTATTAAAGATTTCTAAGAAGCTCATTAACAAGCTTGACAACCACAACACAAATCTTATTGTCTCATGAGTCATTGAATGTTTAATAATAAGCTTCAACAATCTAATACAACAGGGCCAGACACTTAGATGGACATCACCACTCCCCAATCTTTGTCAGATGATCATGATGGCTTTTTGGATGCTAAAGATCTCCTAAGCTTTAAAGTTGACCTTCAACCTGATCTTATAATTTTGTATATTTTCATGTACACTATAAACAAGGCATCCCCCACCCCCAGAGCAAAAATAGAAAATATAGAAAGTTTCTCTTTGGCTACCTAGCCCTTTGTGTAACACTCTGGTCCTGGCTTCCTGGGAAATATTTTATGCTTTTGACTGATCATGCCCTACTTTCCCTCATCTTAAATTATTTATTCTGTGTCTTAACTTCCATTGCATTCTGCTTGGCGGTAAGCTTTTCTACTTGATTTCTTGAAAATCCAACTAAGTTTTTCATAACTGAAAAACAACTTAATGTATTATCAGCCATATAACTTTTATGTTTCAATAGAGACTTTTAATGGTAATTTAGTGATGCTGAATAAAGAACTAATAAGGGAATGCTGGGACCTGTGACAAGAATCAATGAAAAAGACGTAGGTTCCTAACCCGTATTGTGTCATGAACCCCTTTAGCAGTCTGGTGAGGTCTACCCTTTCTCAGAATAACGTTTTTAAATCCTTAAATGAGAAGAAGAATGATATCTAATGTTTATATAGTGCTTGAGGGTTTATAAATCACTTAATAAATACCTTATTTGGGGGGGCAGAGCCAAGATGGCGGAGTAGAAACAGCTCTTCCAAGCCTCTCTGCCCCCAGATTCCCCACAAACTATGTAAAAAAAGGACTGTGAAAAACTTCTGGAGCCCCAGCACCCACAAAACGACACAGAGAAGCTAACCTCCCGCTGAGGACAGACCAGCAGCCCTGCAGGAAGGACCAGCGCAGCAGTCTGGGAGCCGGCAACGCGCAGAGCACAGAGCGCAGGAGCCCAGCCGATGCCGAGCCCAGGTCCCCGTGAGCCGAGGTTTTAGCCCCAGGGCGGCAGGGCCAGCAGCCAGCTGGAGGAACCCCAGAATACCAGGAGCTGTGGCAACTCCAGAATTATCAACATAGACATGCCTAGGACAAAGTAAGAGGTTAGTGTCCTATGGACTTTGGGACCTGTATTTGGGGAATGCGTCAGCTCCCTCCCCTGGGGGCTAGAAGCAGCTGAGGAGACACGCCATTTTGTAGTTTTCATAGGCATTTCCGGCTCCCAGCCTACAAATCGTGGGGAGATCCAGCGATCAGTCTTGGGGGGTAATCGCTCTTGCTTTAACCTCCCTGGATCTGGATTGTGATCTAGGGTGGAAGTTGTGGGTGGGTTTACAGCTTGCCAGAAACGGAAGTTGCCCCCCACACGTTCGGGAGGAAAATTCCTCTAGCTGGCCTTAAAGCCATAGTGTGGCAACAAGCCCAAAAGTCAAGCAATTAAGTGGCAACATGCCAAGGCAAAGGAAACAGAAAAATGCAACCCTAGACTCCTATTTTGGGGGCATAGAGCGGGAAAAGGACTGTGAGGTCAGAAGTCCTGCTCCAAAAGCCCCAGGGGAAAACATGAGCGGGTTGCAGGCCATAGAGGACCTTAAGAAGGACTTAAAAATCAAATAAGAGAAGTGGAGGAAAAATTGGAAAGAGAAATGAGAAGGATGCAGGAAAAGTATGAAATGAGGGTCAACAGCCTGACTGAGGAAAACAACACCTTAAAAAATAGACTAGCTCAAATGGCAAAGGAGGCCCAAAAGGGCAATGAGGAGAAGAATGCCTTAAAAAGTCGAATTTGCCAGATGGAAAAAGAATCTCAAAAGTTCACTGAGGAGATTCATTCCTTCAGAGTTAGACTGGAGCAAATGGAAGCTAGTGACTTTATGAGAAATCAAGATGCTGTTAAGCAGATCCAAACAAATGAAAGATTAGAAGGCAATGTGAAATATCTCATGGGAAAAACCACTGACCTGGAAAATAGATCCAGGAGAGACAATTTAAAAATTATTGGACTACCTGAAAGCCATGATCAAAGAAAGAACCTAGAAATCACCCTTCAAGAAATTCTCAAGGAAAACTGCCCTGATGTTTTAGATCCAGAGGGCAAAATAGAGGTTGAAAGAATCCACCGATCACCTCCTGAAAAAGATCCCAAAAAGAAAACTCCCAGAAATATTATAGCCAGGTTCCAGAATCCCCAGATCAAGGAGAAAATACTACAAGCGGCCAGGAAGAAACAATTTCAATATTGTGGAAACACAATCAGAATAGCCCAGGACCTGGCAGCTTCTACACTGAGGCATCGAAGGGCATGGAACATGATATTCCAGAGGGCAAAAGAACTGGGAATGAACCCAAGGGTCACCTACCCAGCAAAACTGAGTATTTTGTTTCAGGGGAAAATATGGTCATTCAGTGGAATAGAGGACTTTCAAGCATTCTTGAGGAAAAACCAGAGTTGAATAGAAAATTTGACATCCAGACACAAGAAGTAAGAGATGCCTGAGAAGGTAATCAGGGAAAAGAAATCAAAAGGAACTTATCAAAGTTGAACTATTTACATTCCTATATGGAAAAGCAATAACTGTGACTGATGATATCTTTCTCACTATGAAAATAATGGAAGAAGGGGGTGTGGTCATATGAATACATATGTGAATGTGTGTGTATATGGTTACAGTTATATATGGATAGAGGGCATAGGTTGAATTTGTTGGGAAGGGAGAATACTCAAGGGATGAAATTATGAGGTGAGAGAGGAAAGTGGCAAGAGGAGATGGGGAGAGACATGGTAGGGTAAACTATCTCATGTAGGGGAAGTGGGTGCAAAGGAGGGGAGAATAAGGAAGGCTAAAAAGGCAAAACCACATTCACATTGAATTTGGTTCAGGGAGAAAATGACATACATACTAAATGGGATATCTCAACCTGCAGCAGGATAGGGGGAAGGGGGATGAGAGGAGGGATGATGGATGGGAGGGCATCCTTGGGGTAAGAGGAGGTTGGAAGTACCCACTATAGAAGAGGGACAGGATTATGTAGGGAATGGACCAGGTGGGGGGTGGGATGAGTGGGAGGGAAGTATAAGCAGCCTTGTACAATATATCTACTATGATAATGTTTTGCATAGCTAGACATGTACAACATATACTGAATTACTTATCTCCCAAGAAGGAATGGGTGATAAGGCAGGAAGGAAATGGATCTGAAATTCGAGGTCTTAACATTAAATGTTTCAAATATATATAAATACTATTATTAGTACTCTTTCGCTTGTAATAGGGAGATAAGATGTGCAGGCATTGGGACACAAAGATTCACCTTCCTCTAATGGAAAAGTCGATGGAGGTATGGGAGAAGGTATGGGAGAGAGCAGATTGGAGGAAGTGATATCTTGTGGGACTACTATTCTGGGAGGTTGGGTAGGGGAATAATGGGGGGAAAATGATTGTAACTCAAAATCTGGCGGAAATGAATGATGTAAAACAGAAGTTAATAAAGCATTTGTTTAAAATAAATAAATAAATAAATGCCTTATTTGACTGTCGCAACACTGAAAGGTTGGTGTGCTTTTATTATCCCCATTTTACAGATGAGGAAACTGAAGCAGACAGTGGTTAAGTAATTTGCCTGGGATCACACAACAAAGAAATGTGTGAGGCTGGGTTTTACATCAGGTCTTTCTGATGTAAAGTCTAGCACTCCATCCACTGCAACACCTAACCATTAGCAAATTATAAAGAAAACCCATTGCACTGAAATACAGTTTTCAATTTTTTTAATCAAGTGCACAGACCCCAGGCTAAAAGAACCCATTTAATAAAGTAATGAGCTTGCAAAGTGCCTAATCTATGTCATCTCTCTTGAATGATGGAATGGAAGCATTCCTAGCATTACTATCTCCTTTTTCCAGAAAATGTAAAGGAAAGACGCTCAGGGAAGTTAGGAGATGTGCCCACTACCACACAGCACAGAACTCTGGGAGGCAGGATTTGAAAGCACTCTAAGCACAGTAGTCATTCTTTACTTTACCATAGTCCCACCAGTCTTCCTGACAGACATAAACGGTGACTGTATTTCATTATATTGTATTGTATTACAGAGAGTGGCATGAAAAACTGCATACCCAGCCATTTCCTCATGTTTGAAACCATCATATGAAGCAGCTCCTTAGAAAGCATGTAAAATAGCTTCTTGGGCATCACCCTAAAACTGCCAATGTGGTGTAAAGCTCAACATTGCAAAAAGGATGATACAGAGTCCTCCCTCCCCCCCTTTTCCCCTTACTAGTATTTTATTTATTTTTCCAATTACATGTAAAGATAGTTTTCAACATTCATTTCTGTAAAATTTTGAGTTCTAAATTTTTCTTCCTTTTCCCCCTCTCCCTTCCCCAAGACGGCAAGCAATCTTATATAAATTATGCATGTGCAATCACATTAAACATATTTCCACATTAGTCATGTTGTGAAAGAAGAATCAGAAGAAAAGGGAAGAATCAAGAGAAAGAAAAAGCAAAAAAAGTGAAAATACTATGTTTTGATCTGCATTCAAACTCCAGCGTTCTTTCTCCAGAGCCCTTTTAATGAGGATCTTAAGCAGACAGTCTCAAAGTTATTTGAGAGGCACTAGGAAAAGTCCTATCCCCTCCCCCCTACTCAAATTTCTTGCTTCCACTGAATTGTCCCATGGGATATGTGCCATGTGAAGCCTGGGAAGCCTTGTTAGAACTGATGCAGACTGAAGGGAGCAAAATCAGGAAACAATATACAAAATCAAAATAACTTTGTAAAAGGGAACAACTCTAAGAGATTTAACAACTGTGGCCAATGTAATGACCAATCATGATTCCAAAAGACAGATGATGAAACATGCAACCCATCTCCTGACAGAGAGATGATGAACTTAATATGAATAACACGTGTTTGGATTTGTTTTGTTTAAATATGTGTGTTACAGGGTTGGTTTTTTGTTGTTGTTGTTGTTTTTCCCACACACACACACACAGAAGGGGGGAAAGGAGAAAAAAATAAAGAAATGGGTCTGAACTTAGTGTCTATAGTTCAAACTCCTTATCCAATGACAGGTAGGTCTTTAATGTGCCCTACTTGCCATTAATGGGTAGAAGCTACTAAAGAGAGAAATTATTCAACTTGATATAATAAAGAAATGTTCATGGGCAAAACCATTCAAAATCTGTATAGACTGTCTTAGGTATAGAGTATCAGAAAAAATGTTAAATAAAAGCTAGATCTATGAGGAGGGAGTTTTTGGATGGATTCTTAAATTAGGTAAGAGTTTGGACAAGATTTTACAAATATTTACCTATTACCTATATTTATTTTATGCTTGATGCTGTGCTAAGATCTGGATATAAATATAAAAATAGTCCCTGCCTTCAAGAAGGTTCAGATTCAACTAGGCTAAATGACTTATGATGCCCTTTTGAGATGTGAGATTCTGTGACTATGTTTCTTTGTTGGTGACAGGAGACAATGGAAGATTTATATTATAAATATATAAATATATATTTATCAGCTATTTTAATAGATACTTTGAAAAGCACAAACAAAAAGGTTTATACCAAGAATCCATTTTATTGCAGATTCAGTAAACATAGCAGCCTCTTGTCCCAAATATAGGGCCTGATGCTGCCTTAAGGATTCTATACTAAACAAAAGTGTGGAGAGAACCAGTGTGTTTCATTTTTGTATTCCCATGGTTACTCAATGCCCAAAACAATATTTCTATCCCTCTCTCTTCCTTAAAATCACTGAAGCTTGAAGAGAGACAAAAGGGCAAATGTAATAACTGTGATTCTGGTTTTGGGGTTTCTTCAGGTAGTTGGAGAATTTTATGCAAAACCTACCTTGGGAACAGAAATGGGACAGGAAGCATAGCAAGGGCACTGATCGAAGAAAATTCATAAAGAGAAGACTAGAGTCTTGCTCTATTGCCCTTGAATGGATGTGGTTCTCAGACTATGGATGTTTTTAGTCTTTCATTTTATTGTCATGTTAGCTGCTTATCAGAATTAGTCATTTTATATGTAATAAATTTGTAGTACAATTGACTTATAATTTTTCTTTTCTAACATCCACTTCCTAGACTAGTGCACTTACCTGTACTAGTGGCACAGGTAAGGTCAATATAGCCCAAAGGTAATGTTGCTCAACATCCTCTCTGAATACAGCTGCAGAATACCCTTCAGGGACAATGGGAGTTTGCTCTAAAAACAGCCTTGGTTATGAAATCATTAATATTGACAATGTCAACTAACAAAAGACAAAGTTAATTCTGCAGATGAATATTTTATGAGAAAGTCTGAACGTATGGAGTAGTGAACATTTGCTAGGTCTATCTCAAGCTGAGGCTTCTTCTGAGGTCCTAAGAATCAATTTATCACAATAAGTAATGGTTGATGTTATTATAAAATAGGATTTTATACTATATTTAGCATATTTAGAAAGAAAATTAAAGGATATACCAGATTTTCAATTGAATTATTTGTATTTAACTTCCTTTCTAGAATAAACATATAGGAATATATAATGTCAAATTGATATAAGTGATCTAACTCATTTTCTTTTAGGCTAATTCAGTGTATCAAAAAGATCCCAGTTGTATAAGCTGTCTTTTCCTAGAACTTGCCAAGCATTAGTGTCTAATGGTTCTGCTGCTTCCTTGCTAGCTGGCGAATGATATTTGACAATTATCTCTTTACCCAAATGATTTTTTTTCAATGAAATATAAACAATATGAAAAATTATTACACTAAAGTCACCAGTTGAAAGACTTGTCCAGGGGAAGCTAGGTGGCACAATGAGTAAAAGCGCCGGCCTGGAGTTGGGAGAACCCAGGATCGGTTCCGGCCTCAGATACTTAACACTCACACAAAAATAAGTAGCCATGTAACCTTGGGCAAGTTACTTAACCCCAATTGCTTTATTAAAATTTTTTTTAAAAGACTTGTCCAGTATAAAGGACTGTCCCAAAGCAAAACAGTGAAGTGACCATTTTGTCTTTGGTTCACCACCTCTCAAATGGAAGGTACCCAACCTTGATTCCTTCTTGAACTAGGACTATAATCTCTGACTGTCAATGTACAGAGCTTCTTAAAGACATCTCCAAATTCCTATCATCTCTTAACCACTAAACACATGCATACAGACATACTAAAATTTTCTCATTATGTACTTCATCACTCTGAGAACCAAAGGGGGGACCACCTTCTAATGTGATAAACAATGAGGATTGATGGATAACATATTGGTATTTTAGCAGGAGCCTTCTGAAAATAATGCCCCCATCTTTCTTGTTTATCCCAAAGATGATACTCTACTGATGGGGAATTTGGATCAAGTAGATGCGGATAGGTGGTATGATATCAAGCCTTTTAGAAAGGCAAAACAGCACCACTACTACCACCATCACCACCACATCATCTCATAGTCATATAACATTAAAAGTTTTCAAAGTGCTTTCTATACACGCCCTCTCATTTTATCCTTACACCCTGCAAAGTAGACTTAGCAGGTATTATTAGTCCCATTTTATTGATGAGGAAACTGTGACTCAGAGATGTTAAGTAAACTTGACCTAATCTTGGCTAGTAAATTGAAGAGTCAAGATTAAACAATAAGTCTTCTGATTTTTCTTTCCACTGCTCCCTCCTTGGGGAAATATTTGCATTCTAAAGAGCTAAGTTACTAAGAAAATGCATTCAAGTTGTGTAAGAAGCTTTAATAAGCTGGAGAATCACTCAGATCACATTACATAGGCAACAGCCTGCTCTGCTCATTGATAATCATACAATTTTAATCTATATTTGTGGTCAAATTATGATATAGTAATGATACCCTCCTAATAGGTAGGAATTAGACAAAGTAATAACCTTAGTTATGTCCACATGTGCTTTGGAATGCACTTCCTTAGAATGCATTACTTCAGCTTTTTACCTTAAAGAGGGCAAACTCCAGTGAGTCAGAGCCCACATCAAACAGTGATGCTCCACTATAAGAAAAGGAAAGAGGTTTGTTTGCAAACTAGTGCCGGCCTTGGAAAGAAAAGCTCCCTTATCAACTCATCTCTTTCTTCTTGGGGAACCCTCACTTGTGATCAGTTTGAGTAAATAGAGCCTTTGATGTGTTTTGGGACATCAAAGGAAACACAAAGGAAACACTTTTAAACTACTCCTGATATCCCTTCACTGAGCACCATATGTTATTATACTTTCAGTGAGTAAATAATAAATAGTGATGGTTTTGTTGCTGTTGTTTGGTTTTTTTTCCTGTGAAAAGTTTCTAGCACATCATAGTAATAGGCATGGGGTAGGGCAGGGAGAGGAATCAGGCAGGGAGAAGAGCAAAGTAGAAGATGTCATCCACCTTTCTTTATTCTGTTTATAGTATCTTTATAATCAATTGTACCTGCACTCTAAAAATTATAGATCTATGCATATATGTACATATATAACCTGTACATAAGTATGTATGCTAAAGTTAATACTAAAAGATTTTTCTGACCTTAAGCTTCAAAAAAGGGGAACAAAAACCACACACACTAGTGAGTGCTACATATTATAATACTCTCATTATAGTTAATCTTCTTAAACTCACCACGATATTCCAGTGCCATTAACAACACAGTGGTAACTTTATCTTCCAAAGGATAATAAATCCCTGCGAATCCTGGTTTCTACCTTTAGGGACTCAAGCATCTGAAACATGATACTGAGGACACTAAGCCATAAGTGTAACCTTTTGGCACAAAGATTATTTCATGTTACATATCATCTGTATAATACACCAACATAGACTGCTGGTGATTTTCTTGCCTCCTGGCCCCCGAAGACACCTATGTATCTTTATACATAGGCATATATATGTATGTATGTATATATATATATATATATAGGCATATATATAGGCATATATATATATAATGTGTATATATATCATCTATTCTTCTATAAGAATATTAGAATTATTTTCCTTTTTGCCTTTTTTTTTGGAGAGCAATTGGGGTTAAGTGACTTGCCCAAGGTGACATGGCTAGTTTTTGTGTTAAGTGTCTGAGGCTGGATTTGAACTCAGGTTCTCCTGACTCCAGGGCCGGTGCTCTATTCACTGCACCCCTAGAATTATTTTCAATGTCACACACAGCAATGTATGCTCTTCTATCCTGATTAGGGATCCAAATAGGCACTAAACCTGTGATTTTCGTTCGCATGAAGTAACTCCCTCTTATATGGGACACCTAGGTGGTGCCATAGTGCATAGAGCACTGGGCTTGGAGGAAGGAAGACTCATCTTCTTGAGTTCAAATCTGGCCTCAGACACTTACTTGCTATATAACCCTAAGCAATTGATTTAACTCTGTTTGCCTCAGTTTCCTCATCTGTAAAATGAGCTGCAGAAGAAGATAATAAAACACTGTAGCATCTTTACCAAGAAAACCCCAGATGGGGTCACAAAGAATCCATATGGTCTTAAAAAGTTTATTAAGTCAATGAGAGGTTAAGAAACTTATTCAGAATTACAGAACATTATGTGTCAGTGATAGGACTTGAATGTAGGGCTTTCTGGCTCAGAAGAAAAGCAATTGCTAATAATAATTTAAATAAATTGGTGCTTCTGTAGATATAAATGATACTTCTTCCTACCCCAAACTTTACTGAAACAGAGGATGGACGTTGATAAGCTGGAAAGCATATAGAGAAAGGGAACCAGGATAGCAAAGTGACTTGAGCTTATTCCATAAAAGAATCAGGTGAAGGAAGTAGAGAAGTTTATTTAGCCTGCTGACAAGAAGATTCAGAGGAAAAGTAATAACTGTCTTCAACTATTTTAAAGGTTGTCACACAGAAAAGGGATGAAATTAGTTTTGTTTGATCCTGGAAGATCTTAGAAGAAGGAGAAGGGTCAAGGAATAGAAGTTTGAGAGAGGCAAATTTAAGTTTGATTCAAAGAGAAAATCCTTCAAAATTAGCACTTTCTAAAGTGGAATGAGCTGCTCCAGAAGGTATCAGACCCCTCCATCACTGGAGGTCTCCAAGCAAGGTCTGCATAGTGTATTATAAAGAAAAGTTTTTTCAGGTATAGTTGGATTAAAAGGCCATGAAGGTGGCTTACAAATCTGAAATCCTATGATTCTATGAGGTGGTAGGAAGTAATCTTCACATTCTGAATTAAAAAAGATTAATGATTTCTTCAGTTTTTTTACTCTTAGCAACCATGAAAAGAAATCCTTGTTACAATGGAAATTAAAGCTTATTCTCTGCCCTAGGCAATGCCTAGGCATTTCAGTTCCTGACATTTTAGGAATTAAAATTAAAAGAATGTCCCCAATATTATGATTTGAAAGAAATTATTAATAACAAGAGAACACCCAATTTTTTCTGCACAATCACTTTAATATGAACAGAGAGACTATAGTATTGCTGACAATCTTGTCATGACAAACATCACTCCACTCTTTTTTCAAGGTATAGAATGCTAATTACTCCATCCAACACAGAGGGTCTTCTTTTTTTGTGACCTGGACCCAGGAGTGTACTGGTTAATGTTTAACAACCAGTTCTCAGAAATGTACTAATGCACTTTTAAGTTCAGTATGTATTATTAACATTTTATCTATTTTTTTCCTTAATTCTAGACAACCAGCAAAACAATAAATCAAGCACTGATTTGTTTGCTCATTTCTGAGGTATAAATGTTCACAGTGAAAATTTAACTCTCAGCTGGTGAGTTTGAGCTAACTCCAACAAACTCTTGCCTTTGGCAGCCTGGTCAAGCATATAGTTTTCTTCTTAGAATTATGTTTTTAAATGCAGAGAATGAAAACAGGATTACAAAGGAAACCAATTACATTAAAATATAGTAATAAAAAAAAATTTCTGAAAGTTTATGGACAACAAGGTGGCACAGTGGATAGAACAACAGGCCTGGAGTCAGGAAGACCTAAATTTAAATCTGGCCTCAGACTAGTTGTGTGACCCTGGGCAAGTTACTTAACTCTCTGTAAAATGAGTTGGGGAAGGAAATGGAAAACAACTCCAAAATCTTTGCCAAGAAAATCCCAAAATGAGGTCCTGGAAGAGGCAGACATGACTAAAATGACTGAACAACAACTTGTATGATGATAAGAAAGTAGCTCAATTCTTTGCTTTCGGTCTAAGCAAACTATGAGGTACTGCTGCATCTGTACATGAGTGTTACTGATTCTCCATTGTAAATCTATGTGGAGAACAGAAGAAGTGAAGAACTGAATTCAGTTCTTGGTGACAGAGAAATGTGGCTTTGGGTCTGTGATGTTCCAGAAAGGCATCCCTTTGGTGTTGGTGTTACCCCATGTTACATCTTGGGAATTCTTGTGCCTCTACAAATACATGTTATATAATCTCAATTAGGCCCTCACTGCAGCAAGCCAATCCTTTTATGTCCCCATAATTGTTTCAACATCCTACTTGCTAGAGCAACTCTGCCTATTTTGAAATTTTTCATCCCTCCTCAAGTCTCCCATGACATCCTTCTTCCCACCCTCTTAGCTAAGGACCTTGACTCATACTTCACATACACACACATGTAAAAATAGACAATTCATTGAGAGGTCTCTCCTCTCTCTTTCTCTTCATATCATATAACTCAGATATCATTCCCCATCACCTCTTTTACCCATATACATGAAGAGTACTGCTCTTCACCAAGACAAACTCATGGATATGCACCCTTGATCCCATCCTCTCTTATTTTCTCTGACACCTTTATCTTCCCCACTTTATTTTTCTCTACTCTTGTATCTCTCTGTATCACTTCCTTATGACCACCATCTTTGGGTGGGGGGGGAACCTCACTTAATCCAACAATCCCCCCATTAACTATTGTCTTTCAACTCTCCTTCTTAAACTCTCATTCTTAAACTTGTCAAGAAACCCTTCCAGACTAGATTCCTCTGGTTCCTCACTCACTTCTAAATCCACTACAATCTGGCTTCTGACCTCATTCTGCTCCACAGTTACCAGTGATATCTTAATTGCCAAATATAATGACCTTTTTTCAATCCTCATCATTCCTGACCTCTCTTCAGCCTTTGACACAATCATTCTCTTCACCTGGACACTCTCTCCTCACCATGTTTTTGTGACGTTATTCTCTCCTGGCTCCTCTCTAACAATCCGACCCTCTCCTTTTCAGACTCCTCTGCTGGTTTTCCAATCCCTATCATGTCCACAAATCTTCGGTGTCCCCCATGGATTCACCCTGGGGTCCTTCCCTCTTCTCCCTCTGTACCATCTCACTTGGTGATCTCATCAGCTCCCATGGGTTTAATAACAAATTCTATGCAGATGACTTCCAAATCTGTATATATAATCCTTCTAGCCTCTCCTGATCTCCAGTCTCACATCACCAATTGCCTTTTAGACATCTCAAATTAGATGTCCCATAGATACAACAAAATCAACATGTTCTAAACAGAACTCATCATCTTTCTCCCCAAAACCTCCCCTTTTCCCAACTATCCTATTACTCTCTAAGGCAGCACCACTTTCCCAGGCACCCAGGCTCAAAATTTCAGTGCCAGCCTCAACTCCTCATACTCCACATAGCCAACCTCTGGTTAATTCTTTCCATTTTGACCTTCATAATATCTCTCACATGGTTTCATTTCACTCATAGTTGACATCCTATTGCACACCTTCATCAAACTCACTCCTGAACTACTACAATGGCCTTCTGATTGATCTTCCTACCTCAAGCCTCTCCCACTCTAGTCCATATTCTACATAGCCACCAAGGTGCCATTTCTAAAACGCAGATTTGACCTTGTCATACCCCTACTAAATAAATTCCATTGGCTCAGTATTACATCTATGATGCAATATAAAATGTTATGTTTGATATTTAATGCCCTTTACAATATAGTCACTTCCTTCCTTTCCAGTCTTCTCTCCTATCTATAGGATCTTCTTGCTATTGTAAGCACATGACACAGTATCTCCTAACACCATGTTTCTTAATCACCTGCTCCCCACATAAAATTCTCTCCGTCTTTGTCTCTATCTCCTGGCATCCCTCAAGGCTCTACTCAAATTCAAACTTCAACAAGATGCTTAAAACAGTACTTAGCAGATATGAAACATTTAATAAATGCTTGTCAACTGACTGAATACTGAGGACCTACTAAGTTAGAATTAGTATGTATAAGTAACATACAAGTTCTGATGGCTGCAAGGACTTAGGATCATAGGATTTAGAGACAGACATGTCATTATAACTTGTTTAGTCCAAACTCATAGCACTGAGCCCCAGAGCTGTAAAATAAATTTCCCCAGGTCATACAGGTAGAAAGCACAAGAGTTGGACTTCAAATGATATCTTTCAACTACAAATCCAGGGCTCTTTCTGCTATGCCAGAATGACCAATTCAGGAATCTCACTAATAGTTCTGTCTCTGTTCATTTAAGACTGCTAGAGCTCACCCTTAAGTATTCAAGGACCACGTTCAATATTAATTGCTTAATCAAGATTGGCTTCATGAGGGGCGGCTAGGTGGCACAGTGAGTTGAGCGCTGGCCCTGGAGTCAGAAGGACCTGAGTTCGGATCTGACCTCAGACACTTAACACATACAAACAAAAAAAAAACCTAGCCGCGTGACCTTGGGCAAGTTACTTAACCCCAATCGCCCTCCAAAAACAAAAAAACAAAAACAAAAAAAAAGATTGGCTTCATGGTTCTCTCCTCTATCCTTTGCCTGCTTGGGTCATTCACATAGCATCTGGCATTTCCATCAGAATGATGGCAACCAGAGTCAACACTTTCCTTTTTTTTTTTAAAGTTTTGATAAGGAAAAAAAGAGTTAAAATCCATAACCAGAAATAAAACTTAAATTATATAAGCTATCTTTATTCTCTTTTATTCTGGGGGGAAAAGGGTTCAAGGATCTTTTAATAGCCCACTTCTAAAAAGAAACTTTCATCAAGATTAATGGACAGGCACAGAGTGGATTCCTGTTCCTAGAAGACAAAATTTCTTTTTATTTTCATAGAACTTTACTTAAAATATCCACCACTCACTTGCAAGTAGTATCATACAAAAAGCTACTGCCATCTCACTCCACCCCCTCATACCACCTGTGGCCCCAGGACTGCCATGGAAGCTACTGGGAAAAATATTTAGAAACTTTTGGAGAATCAGTAGGTTCAGAAGCCAAAGGGAGAAAAACTGGCATAAGCAGTCTTAGTTGAGGAAACAGTCAGACATAGCCTCTTAAACACAGTTGACCTAGTTATAATTATTTCTCTGACCCCAAACATAGCCTAAACTCGGTTCTTAAATACTGATTTGGTTATACTCTTTGAAATTCCATAAACTAGTGGTTGATTTGTGTTAACAAGCCTCTTTTTTAAAAACACTAATATTTCTGCTTGGATTGAATTAATATTATTTATTTTGATTCAAGTCAACATCCATTAAGGGTCTGCTATGTGCTGTTTGTTTCCTCATAATTTGTGGTTGAAACATTAGCACTGAGAAAAGGTTAATTTTGACTATGACAAGGTAGAGTAATTTTCAAAGATTCTTAGACTAGGCTCTGTGAGCTTATTTTTGTTAATGGTGATAATTGTATTTCATAATAATTAATTTCCTTTGTAATCTTATGTATTTCATTTTAAGAATTTAAAAACATTCTGGAGAAGGGGTTCATAGATTTTACCAGGCTACAAAGGGGTCCATGACACACAGAAAAGATAAGGACTCTTTTTTTACACCATGGGGTACTCTGTGGGGGGAGGCAAGGGAGACTTCTTTTTGATAGTCCCATATATCTTAACCTCTTCTCCATTAAATGTAAGGCACTCTTCAAACCTTAAAGTGCTACATAAATGTTAATAATGATAACTAGATACTTAATGGAGAGCTTTAAGGCTTGCAAAGCATTTGTAAATATTATTTTATTTGATCTTTACTACAAGCCTGGGTTGTGGTATGATTATTTGTAAATTACATATAAAGAAATTGAGTCAAACATGCCCAAAGTCCATCCAATTTAGTAAGTGTTTGTGACTGGATTTGGGGTCAGATCTTCCTGACCCTAGATCCAATGTTCTACCCACTGGGCCATTTAGTTAATGTGAGCTATAAACATTAGTTAGCTATTTAACATCTAGAAATGATAGCCATTATTATTACCAATGCTATTGTTCTGTTATGGTTATGTTCTAAGTGCTTTAAGAGTATAGAGTAAGTCTGATTTCATCTTTGCATCCCAAGCACTTAGAATATGGTTCCTTGAAAATAGTGTCTACCTCATAAATACTTATTGAATTGAAAAGTATTTCCTAAGATAGGCAAAACTCAAACATGACTCAAAAAAAGTCAGTAGTAACAAATGGGAATTTCAGTATGTCTTCAAAACACTCTTTCAGAAGCATATTTTTTAAAATATTATTTCAAAGTAACTACAAATGCTACAAAGTAATGAGGGCATATAATAGTTCATACATTACAGGTAAACACTAGGAATTCCTAAATCTACCTTTTTTGAAATTGATTTCCCTAAGTTTCAGTACAATCAAATGACAGGGCAGCAATGAACATTCTAAGAAAGATGCATTTTTCAATATGGTATTCCCCTGTAATAGCTTTCATTTAGCTCTTTCAAAATTTGAGTGGATTTTGCCAGATGAATTTATCCTAAAGCAACTAGAGTTTAAGCAAAATAAAATGTGTGAGTACACTGGATTGTACTTTTATTCTGCTAATAATTTTAAGTGGACAAGCAATCCTTTCTAAACCCAGCCCAACAGTTCTTAATGTTTCAAGGATAAAACCACAAAAGACACACCCTCACTAAAGCATGTTTGCAATCTTAATTATAGTTAATTATATAAATATTAAGTTAGAAGATGGTTTTTCTGGTGTATCAACATTTGAAAGAGACAGAAGAAAACCCTAAAAAGTAAAAAAAAAATTTACAAAAATAATACTTTACGTTGAGAGTAGCTGTTCTTTAAACAAAATGTTCTTTTTATACTAATTAGTGGGGCAGTATATAATGGTACCTATATTGTTTTTGTTTTGTATTCATGGAAATATTCATGAGCAATTTTCATTTTGAAAGGATGAAAATGCTCTATGATTCAATATTTAACTGAAGCTATATAAAGCAAGAAAGTGGTATAATTACCCTATTACTTTTATCCAGAGTCATAACTAGGGTGTAGAAAGTAGGATTTTGTCCTGGAAACCTTGTAAGGGAGCAGAAAGTTTGTTCCCTGAAAGTCTTCTGTCTGCCTCAATTTTTTTACACCACCTTAAAAGGTTCCACTCTTCTCCAAGGACCTCCACTATCATGTCTCCTACAAAATGGGGAGATTGGGAGCCAATTGTGTCACAGGACTGTGACATCGATCTCTCCTAACATAAATGTAACTAAACACTTTAGTCTTCACTCACTGCTTCCGACAAACCCCAGAATTCTTAAGTTATGGTGCTGCTTATATCAAGTCCTCCCATATATCAATGATAATTGTTATTTAAATCTTGTAGCTATCAAGAAGGTTTAAAGCCCTCTCTTACACTGTGAACAAAGAATATGGTTATTTAATATAATCTTAAAATTAAGAGTGAGAAATTCTCTCTAAATTTGTATTTAATATGTTTGGTGATGGAGAGATAATAAATTCACTTTTCTATATTTGGTATTCACCTATAAACATGAAAAATCCTATTCCTTCTCAAGTCAGAGGAATGTTTGCATATTAAACATAATAATTTCCTTAGAAAATCATTTAATAATTAACATTATGGTTCCTGGCTAGCATAGATGGACAACAGTACAAACTTTCCTGTGGTTGTGAAGCTTGAGTTTACTTTTCAATATGGTGCTCCAAAAGCATAGCACAGCTATTACAGCCATGTAAAAGAGATCAAGAGCCCAAACTCAAAATATGGCTTCGTCTTCTTTGTTTTTTAATATTCTCTCCCTGTGTTTCCTGTTTCCTAGAAGGATCTCCTTCTGGATTCTTTCCTCATCCCTTCTTCCCCGTGCCATAGCTACTTTGAGTCCATTCCTGGTTCTGAAAGTGGACCCTTTGACTTAAGGAGCCTATGGTATCCTTCTAGCCATATAACTTCCACTGTGTGCATCAATTCTATATACATAGGGAGATAAGTTGACCAAAATTCTAAGCATACCAGAGATGCTATTATATATTTATATAGATACACAGAGAGTTTTACAATGTCCTTCTTATACTGACAAAATGTGATTTTTCTCCCTCCCAGTGGTCTTTTTTTCCCATATCCATACCCTCACTTTTGTTGCTATAATTTCTCATTCTATTTTTAAAATCTGGCCTTATTTGACATTTTAGGAGATTTGGGAAATGAGTTGTCCATAGAATGTTCTCTTTATGCTAAATGGACTACCCATATGTCAATCATGGTACCTATAATGGTATCTGAAATGTGGTTGGTCCAATCATTGGACAGTTATTGGAGAAGAATGAGGAGGAGAAAGAAGAGGAGGAGGAAGAGGATGAGGAGGATGAACAAGAAGAAGAAGAAGGAGGAGGAGGAGGAGGAGGAGGAGGAGGAGATTTTTAAAAGGTAAATGATAAGTTATTGCAACAAGAGAGAGGATACTGATATGAAAAGTAAAAAAGACCACTAGGAGGGGGTATGTTGGAAGAATCATATTTTGTCAGTATAAGAATACTGTAAAAGTCTTTGTATGTATATAAACATATAATATCATCACTGGTCCATCAGGAATTTTGGTCTGCTGATATCCATGTGGATATAGAATTGATGCACACAATGAAAGTTATATGGCTAGAAGAATCCCAAGGGTTCTTAGTTCAAATGGTCTACTTTCAGAGAAAGGAATTAACTCAATGTAGCTGTGGCAAGGGGAGGAAGGGATGAGGTAGCACTATTATCATGTCCATTTTAAACGTGAACAAATTTAGGTAAACAGAGGTTAGGTGACTTGCCCAGAGTTACATGGTTAGTAAGTTTCTGAGGTCATATGTGACTCAGGGCTTTCTGAAATGTGAGCCCCATGAGCTATCCAGGTACAAGACAAGGGCCCTGTCTGGGAGGTCTTGACAGAACTTTCACAATGCCTTCCTTAGGACTCCTCTTGTTTACAGATCCTTCTCCTTCAAATCCATCTTCAACCAAGCTGACAAAATAGTCTTCCTAAACTTTAGGCCTTGCTGTATCAGTCCTCTGATCACACATCTTCAATTGTTGTTAATAGTACCAAGGATAAAGTACCAATTCTTCAATTTGGCATTTCAAGCCTTTCACAATTTGACTCCAACTCGCTTTCCCAGAAAAATACTTCATTTGCCTCCCCTCAATCATAGCCATATCTCATACTCTACATTCCACCCAAACCAACATATTTACTGTTTCCCATCTCAGTATCCCATCTCCATGCCTCTGCCTAGTTGGTTTCCCATGCCTGGAAAACACTGCACCAACCTCTCCCATTCTTTACCTCTACTTCTTAGAATCCTTAGCGTTGCTGAAGGTTCATCTCAGGTACCACTTTCTCCAAAGACTTTCCTGATCATCATAGATGTTACTGCTTTCTTTCTCCTCCAGGTATCTGGTATTTTCTCATGAATGTATACATCCTATTTCCCTTAGAATGTAAACTCCCTGAAGGCAAGGTTAATGTTTGTCTTTGTGTTTCCAGTAAGGACTAGAATTAGAATTCAAGTCCTCTTTTATTTTCAGGTGAGCAAACTAAAATCCCGAAAGGTTAAAGGATTTTCCTATTTGTGGAAACTTAAGATATGACATGGTGTCAAAATAATTCTGCCTGAATGGAATTTTCCCCCTCTCTCCACCATTTACCTATAGAAAAATCTACCTATCTATTGCATTTTTTCCTACTATCAATAGCCCCATAGATGATTCCCCCTTTAGCTATGTATCTCAGTCATGTACCCGAACACATAGCACTCTGATGAAGCTTCCTTACAGGTACTCTATGGGTGTCCAGGGATGATGGTCCTGCAATTAGAAGAGTTTGAACCTTAGGTTTAACTGCCTTTAGGCTTTAGGTTTCAGAATAAACACCATAGATGGAATTCCAGCTTATGTCCTCAGACACCAAATCTAATGTTGATTCTTTCATTCTTCCTTTTCAGAGTGAGTTTCAGGCTCACTACCATAACCCAAATAGGCAATTGGCTTTTATTTTAACAAATGTTCTTGCATGGTCACATTTTGACTGCAAGTTCAATTGTCTTTGCCTCAGCAGAATTCTCCTTTTTAAAACAAGTACTTAGCTGGAATTTTTTAAAATATCCTTCCTATAATTATGAATTCTGTATATTGCCAATGGCTATCTGACTTTTACTATTTATAGAGGAGAACTCAGCATAATGGAATGTAGTTCATTGACACAGATAGGCAACCAACTGCATACCTCCATACTGTCGTCACAAAAGAATGTTTCCCAGATTCAACATCAGAAGAAAACACATCTAAACTTTAAAATAAGAAAGCTAAGAATCTGATATTTTAAGTAATATTAGGAGACAAGAAATTTAAATTTATTTAAAGAAAAAAAGGTATGTCCTAATGTATTCACCTTCAAGAATCTCATAATCTGATCCAAAACCTCCAGGGATCAAAACCTGATTCATTGTAGAAATGTCTAAGGACACCATGGGAAAGCTGAAACATGCAAAACATGTAGTAATATGAGAAATTCTGCATGAGATGGTGGACACTTGAAAGTATTTTAAATACCTATATCTTTGAAAAATTGAGGGGAGCGGGAGCCAACAGTCAAGTATATAATTTCCTATCTACCTGTGCACAGTGACACAGAAATTCTAAAATTCAACTAAGTCCACCAGCCAGATAAATGTTAATAGTAGAATGTTAAGAGTAAGAGATGTGTTACTTTTAAAACATTTCCTGTGAAATCAGTCCCACTATACTGACCATAAGACACACACAATTTCTTTACTCTGTCACCCACAATCATTATCCAATTAGATCTGATTTAGAATGTAGTCAAGACTGACAAATATGCTTTTTCAAGCTGCCACTTATAAGTAGACAGAGAGATGGAGTGCTGACAAAACTCTTCAGTTTTTACCTGCCTCTGTGACTTATGACCACTAATCACTTAATATGAGAATTGAGAAATAATGGAGCTATGAAAGGCCGTATGATAGAGCAGGAAAGAGCGGCCTAAGGTCAAACCTTTCCTTTGATAGTTACTATCTGTGTGACCACGGACAAGTCACTTAACTTTTGAGCTTCAATTTCCTTACGGATAATAACATCTCAAGCAACTAGACATAAGTAATCTATAAATGTCTATAATATAAAAATATAGCATCAACAAGACGTAAAAGATTTAGCTACAAAACAAATCTTAAAGATCTTCTAGTCTAATTCTGTTCATTTTATAGATGAGGAAACTGTGGACCAGAGAGAGGAAATCATTTGCCAAAGGTCCCCTAGCTAGTAGAGTGTGGATGTGAATCCAAATCATAGGTTCATACATCCAGTGCTTAAGAGGCCATCTCATCACTTCATTTTACAGTTAAGGAAACTGGGGTCCAGAGAAGTAACTTGTCACAGATCACACAGGCAGATACAACTAGAGGCAGAATTTGAATTCCTGTCCTCTGATACCAGATCCAATGCTCTTTTTACCATATCCCACCCACAGGATTGTGATAAAGATCAAATGAGACAGTATATGCAAAGTACTCAAATGTTTATAAAGTGCTATATGAATAAATCATTCCATGAGATCCATTTTTACCTTATAAAGTGAATGAGGTGACTGAAAACTATCTACAAAAATTTATAAAATAGTCTCATTTAAACATGACAATCTCCTAGACTTTGAAGTAATTTTGAAATACATTCATTCTGAGGGCTTGATCAGTTCATATCAGTGCAGAAAATGGAAGTCTTATGATAGATTAATAAATTTCAAAAAAGTTGAAAAATTCTCATGGGATCTAAATTTTCTTTCAACCAGTTCAGATCGCAATTTACCCACAAGCTCCAATGTGCTGGAGACCTTCCTCTGGCTCTTTTGATAAGTTGTGAATGCCAGAACACCAAGCTGTTCATGTGTTACACCTCAACTTAACAACATGGGTTACTTCAAGTCTTTTATAACATTTTTCATGTGCAAATCATTTTGGTAATATGTTGCTGTTTATTAATATTCAACATTCACCCTATCATCAAACTGGGAGTCACCCGTAAGTTTGATTTTTTTTTTGAATCATTATATTCTATGATTTCTTGCCATGGAGCACTGTGGACAAAACACTGGTGCTAATAAGAAAGATGGGCATTCACAGTGTGAATCACTGAAAACACAGTGGGATTGTTGTGTTTGTCATTGGACATCAGGAAGGACGCAGCAGCTTGAAACAATCCATCAGTGCTATGTGTTTTGTGTGCTGTTTGAGATCTTTCAGGGTCTCAGTATGGGAGCATAGCAGAGGCAAGTTGACATTTAACCTTGAGATTGGTTAGTAGGATACAATGCATGCATTTGGCCACTCATTTTTTTTCTTTATTGCACATAGTTGCATATGTGCATGGTTGCCAACATGGATATGTGTAGTTGGCAATGCAGAAATGATAATGAGGTTACTAATAAAAATCACTTGAATGCTTGAAGTAGCAAGAGTTAAACATGCAAATGTTGAATATCAGTTGTATATATTGCAGAACAATTGGCATCTCTCCAATCCAGCTCCCAAGACATAACCAGTCTTGGCCCAGTCTTCAATGTATAGGTCAAACTGGAGAAGAGGAAGGTTCCCTACCAGTTCATAAATCACATTCATCATTATAATTGTCCCTGGAGAGGCAGAGCCAAGATGGTGGAGTAGAAACAGCACTTCCACAGCGCTCCAGCCCACATCACTTCAAAATCATGTGAAAGGGGGACTCTGAACAACTTCTGGAGCTCCAGAACCCACAGAATGACACAGAGAAGCTAACCTCCTGCTGAGGACAGCCTGGCAGCCCTGCAGGGAGAGGCCAGCGCAGTGCTCTGGGAGCTGACAGAGCAGCTCTCTGGGAGCCTAGCCCAGGCCCACGGGAGTCGTGGTTTTAGCCCCAGTACAGCCAGGCCAGCAGCCGGCTAGAGGGACCCCAGAATACCAACAGCTGTGGTGATTCCAGTGAGAGGTTAGTGCCCTATGGACTTTGGGACCAGTATTTGGGAACACATCTGCTTTTTCCCCAGGGGAGAGAAGTGGCTGAGGAGATGCGGCACAGACACCATTTTGCAGCTTCAGTTGAAGCTTCAGCTCCTGGCCTGTGAACTGTAGGGGGATCCAGCGATCAGTCTTGGGGGGTAATCGCTTTTGCTTTAACCTCCCTGGATCTGGATTGTGGTCTGGGGTGGAGGTCTCAGAGTGTGTGTCCAGCTTGCCAGAGTGTGTGGGGGCTTTAGAGAGGGCACCCAGCTAATATCTCCAGCAGTTGAGAAGACCCCAACATTAGGGATGGAAGCTCCCCTGTCTGGAGACAGAGTCCTACTGTGGCAACAAGCCCAAAAGTCAAGTAATTAAGTGGCAACATGCCTAGGCAAAGGAAACAAAATAAACAGAAAAATGAAACATTAGACTCCTATTTAGGGGGCAAAAAAGGATCAAAGCATGGAAGAGGAAGAAGACTGTGAGGTCAGAATTCCTGCATCAAAAGCCCCAAATGAAAATATGAGCAGGTTACAGGCCATAGAGGACCTTAAGAAGGATTTTAAAAACCAAATAACAGAAGTGGAGGAAAAACTGGGAAAAGATATGAGAAGGATGCAGGAAAAGTATGAAATGAGAGTCAACAGCCTGACTGAGGAAAATAACACCTTAAAAAACAGACTAACTCAAATGGCAAAGGAGGCCAAAAAGGGCAATGAGGAGAAGAATGCCTTAAAAAGCCAAATTTGACAGATGGAAGAAAGAATCTCAAAAGCTCACTGAGGAGATTCATTCCTTCAGAGTTAGACTGGAGCAAATGGAAGCTAGTGACTTTATGAGAAATCAAGATGCTGGTAAATAGATCCAAACAAATGAAAGAATAGAAGGCAATGTGAAATATCTCATGGGAAAAGCCACTGACCTGGAAAATAGAGCCAGGAGAGATAATTTAAAAATTATTGGACTACCTGAAAGCCATGATCAAAGAAAGAACCTAGAAATCATCCTTCAAGAAATTCTCAAGGAAAATTGCCCTGATGCTTTAGAACCAGAGGGCAAAATAGAGATTGAAAGAATCCACCAATCACCTCCTGAAAAAGATCCCAAAAAGAAAACTCCTAGGAATATTATATCCAGGTTCCAGAATTCCCAGATCAAGGAGAAAATACTACAAGCATCCAGGAAGAAACAATTTTAATATTGTGGAAACACAATCAGAATAGCACAGGACCTGGCAGCTTCTACACTGAGAGATTAAAGGGCATGGAATATGATATTCCAGAGGGCAAAAGAGCTGGGATTAAAACAAAGAATCACCTACCCAGCAAAACTGAGTATCTTGTTTCAGGGGAAAATGTGGTCATTCAGTGGAATAGAAAACTTTCAAGCATTCTTGAGGAAAAAACCAGAGTTGAACTATTTACATTCCTACATGGAAAAACAATAACTGTGACTGATGAAACCTTTCTCATTATGAAAATAATTGAAGAAGGGTATATGGGCATATGGATATGTGTATATATGGTTACAGGTATACATGGACAGAGGGCAGAGGTTGAATTTTGTGGGAAGGTATGATACTTAAGGGGTAAAGTTAAGAGGTGAGAGAGGAATGTGGCAAGAGGAGATGGGGAGAGACAGGGTGGGGTAAACTATCTCATGTAGAAGAGGCAAGGGGAAGTGGTTGCAGGGGAGGGGAAGAACAGGAAGGCAAAAAGGCAAAACCATATTCTCATTGAATTTGGCTCAGGGAGAGAATGACATACATACTAAATGGGATATTTTACACTGCAGGAGAGTAAGGGGAAGAGGGATGAGAGGAGGGCATTTTGGGGGGAGGGGAGGTTGGAGTTACCTACTTTCGAAGAGGGACAGGATCAAAGTAGGGAATGGACCAGGTGGGGGGTGGGATGGGTGGGAGGGAAATACAAGTAGTCTTTTACAATTTAGCTACTATGGTAATGTTTTGCATAGCTATACATGTACAACACATACTGAATTGCTTATCTTCCCAAAGGGAGTGGATGACAAGGGAGGAAGGGAATGGATCTGGGTTTTAAAAGTAAATATTTCAAATATATATAAATACTATTATTAATTCTATTTTGCATGTAATTGGGAGATAAGATGTACAGGCATTGGGTTACAGAGATTCACCTTCCCCTAATGATAAAGTCGAAGGGGGTATGGGAGAAGATATGGGACACAGCAGATTGGATGAGGGGATATCTTGTGGGACTGATATTCTGGGGTGGTGGGTAGGGGAAAACTGGGGAAAATATTGTAACTCAAAATCTGGTGGAAATGAATGATGTAAACCATAAGTTAATAAAGCATTTGTTAAAAAAAAAAAAAAGAATTGTCCCTGGATGCAGACTAAGGCATAAAGGTAACCAGGGAACTCTTGAAGTCTCAGGACTCTGTGGCTACCCTAGAAACATATCATACAAGGCATCTCATTCCTGGAATCAGCTACCACCAAAAGGAAGTCAAGGAATAATGTATTTCTGCTCTCTATTGCAAAATTCAGGAGATATTTTCTAGACCCTTTCCACGACACCAGTTCAGATTTCAGTAAATCATGGCTGGGTTAGTATTCCAATATAGGTCCCTCATGAAGAATCCTTTCCAACTTCACCAATATAGAAAGGTGATTATATTATTCCTAGGTTTCCAAGAAGTTTTGCTATCTATGGATCCTATGAATAATGGCTTAAACTGAAATGTTTTCCAGTGCATTAGAATACCTTAGAAACCTCATTCCTGGCATATCAATTAAGAAACCATCCAGATTGTCCTCTAGATTGACCTTGAAACATACTCCTACATGACTGCTAACCACTGCACTATCTCCTGCTGAGTTGTTCTCTTTGAAAAATTCTACTATATATGTTAG
This sequence comes from Gymnobelideus leadbeateri, assembly GCA_011680675.1. NCBI lineage: Eukaryota > Metazoa > Chordata > Mammalia > Diprotodontia > Petauridae > Gymnobelideus > Gymnobelideus leadbeateri. The sequence goes on from WOXC01008825.1 coordinate 465,345, forward strand.
AGGTAAGTGGTAGGCTAAACTGGACCTTATGTTTATACCACAATATGTACAGATTTTGTCATTTCCATTAAAATATCTTTTATCTAAGTAGATAGGAAGTAAAATATAATTATTACCCATTGCCCAAAGATCTAGGCATTAAATACTATCCTAATATTAATGGCACAATGACCTGTTCTACTCTGAAAATATTTTAAATGACATTATAAATTGAACAGTGAACATCAATGGAACTAAATTAACTGTTTACATATTAAATTATTGCTTTCAAGGTCTAAAGTAGCATAAAACAATTCCAAGCATTTCCTTCATACCTCCAATGCTTTGTTCATTCATTGTCTTTCATTTTCATCTTATATGATATTAGTGACATTCTATTCTTTTATTTTGCTTCATTATTTCAAAAAGACCTTTCAAGAGTTCTTTATATTCCTCATTCTTGCCTTACTTTCACGCAGTCTTAATTACATTATAGTATTCCATTACATCAATGTAACAATTTATTTAACCATTTCATTATCGCTAGACATTTAGGTGACTTTCAATTTTTTCCTCCTGCAATTTTGAAATAAAGCTACTATGAACCTCCTTTGCTAGATAACTTCTTTTTAAACTATTTGTTTCTGATTAGTTTCAGGATGTAATGCTAACAATGGAGTTGTTGGGTCAAAATGTATGATTATTTTCTAACTTGAATTCAGTATAATCAGATTGTTCTCTATAATAAATTCCACAAATTTATAATCCTACCTGTTTCTCCACATTGGTTTGCAATTTGATGGGTGTGTGATTGTGTCTAAAAGTTGTTTTAATTTGATTTTCTTTAGTTACTTCTGATGGAAAATCTTTTATTTTTAATTTGATATTTTATTTTTTCCCAATTATATGTAAAGACAATTCTTAACATTTGTTTCTTAAAATTTTGAGTTCTGAATTCTCTCCCTCTCTCTCCTTCCCCCTCATTGAGAAAACAAATAATATGATAGAAGTTATACATGTGCAGTCATGCAAAATATATTTCCATGTTAGTCATATTGTAAAAGAAAACACAGACCCCCCCCCAAAAAAAATTTAAGAAACTTTAAAAAAAGTATGCTTCAGTCTGCATTGACTCCATCACTTCTTCAGAGCTGGATAACATTTTTCATCATAAGACCTTAGGAATTTCCTTGGGTCACTGTTTCACTGAAAATAGCTAAGTTGAAAATTATATAGTATTGCTGTTTCTGTGTACACTATACTCCTGATTCTGCTCACTCTGCATCAGTTCATACAAGTCTTTCCAGGTTTTTCTGAGAGCAGCCTGCTCATCATTTCTTACAGCACAACAGTGTTCCATCACAATCATATATCACAACTTGGTCAGTCATTCCCCTATTGATGGGAATCCCTCAATTTCCTATTCTTTGCCACCACTAAAAAGTGCTGCTCTATATATTTTTGTACATATGGGTCTCCTTTATTTTTTATTGCTTCGGAACACAGATCTAGCAGTGGTATTGCTAGGTCAAAAGGTATGCATGGTTTTACAGCCCTTTGGGCATAGTTCCAAATTGCTCTACAGAATGGTTGGATCAGTTCACAACTCTACCAATAGTGGATTGGTATCTCAGTTTCCTCACATTCCCTCCAACACTTGTCATTTCCCTTTTCTGTCATATTAATCAATTTTATATGTATGGGGTGGGACCTCAGAGCTGTTTTAATTTGCATTTCTCTAATAAACAGTGATTTAGTGTATTTTTTCATATGCCTATTGGTAGATTTGATTACTTCATCTGAAAACTGCCTGATCATGTCCTTTGCCTATATAATGGAAAATCTTGGTTTCTGAGCATCATCTAAGTCAGTGTTTCCAAACCTTTGAAAGTATAAAGTCTCCATGTTTAACACTGAAAAATTTTCAAGGATCCCACATAACAGTATTTATAGCATTGGTATCTAGTGACTGATAAAAATACATGATGGTAAAAACAGTATCAGGAATTCAGTCCCACTTTTAAGTGAATCTGAATTTTGTTAATCCCATATTGTTTGTGTGTATTTGAAAAATAACTCTCTATGAGACATATTATTTATTCTGCCTCAAAGCCATAATTAGCAATACATTCATAATGCAATTCTGTTATGGGATCAAGCAGATGTACAGAGGACAATCAGTGCAGAGGACAATGTTCTCAGTCAAATAATATTGACTAGGAAACCCAAAGGAGATGCACAATGCCAGAAAGTTGGGGGGAAATAAAGAATGGAAAGGACAGACAATGGTAAGGCAGGAGAGAGGCAGAAGTGCCATGGACTTTATCTATGGGAAAGCATTGAGCTCTTCCCCCTCTTACCTCACCCTAGTTAGAGAACTGGACCATCCACAGAAAGAATATTTATTTATTCTCCTAAAGCATGTAATGATTTATAATAACTGTGGTTCTCCAATCACAAGTTACACAACGTTTGGAAAACATTGATCTAGAGTGTGCTTTCTTAAGAGGCAACCAAATGGATGTTCCATGGGCCAAGCAGGAGACATAGTCTTTCTAAACTAGATAACCTACCTAGATAATAATTTCATTCTGAACAGAGTTCAAGTTTCCTTTTCTCATTGGCTTGGAAGAGTTGTAGATAAACTATAAGTTAACAACTGCTACTACACCTATGGGCAAGTCAGTATAGATGATAAATATTGAATAATTGAAATACTGAATAATTCCATCTAAATGTTTCAGGGAAGTAAATCAAGGAAGAATTAGAATTTCTTACCAGTCTCTGAACTAATGGGGGTAGAGAACATTTGGCTAGCAAGTCTCTTCAACTTTACTCCTAGATATAAGGAGGATCTAAGAGTTGGGATAAGATCATAAATCCATAGGATTTAGAGCTGGAAAGGACCTCGGAGGACAGCAAGGGCAGCTACCTCATCCATCACCTCATTTGACCAATAGAGCCAACGCTCCCCAACCTCATTCAAGCAAATACAGAAATGAGTCCTTGAAGCAATACTCCAAAGGAAATATGCTTGATGAGTCTTGGTGACTATATGGAAGGAAAATGGTAGAATTTGTGGTAGCAAAGCAGAACCTATAAGTCAATTCTTTAATTTTATAGATAAGAAGATAGATGGATGAAATGATTCACCTAGGATCATAGAATTAATAAGTATTAATAGAGTCAGGATTCAAACCCAAATTTTCTGACTTCAAATTCACTATCCTTTTCCCTAGGCCACGATGCAAGAGTTATCAGTCCTCTTAGAGACTGGTTTACTGAAGAAAGATAAACCTCTGCCCCTTCAGGAAAGGAAACCTTAAAGACCCCCACTTTTTACTCCTACCACTAGCACCAAAAGAATATTACCTGTAGGTCACCCAACAGACAAGAATGATTGCAGCGAGAATATGGGGGATGCCTGGAGTTACCAGCTCCAGCAACACATGCTATACAACAGTGCTGGCAGAGAAATACACCAGGGAACAATAGACTACATCTGCTTGCTCTTCAGACCTTAAAGCCACCTCCTAGAGGCAAAAGAGCAGAGATCCCCAGGGGCAAGATCTTTTCTGGAAGATGCATTATGCAAGGACTTTAAGGAGCAAAAAAAAAAAAAAAAGCATTATTCCTTGTGAGACTATGATTCACTTGTCAGTTAGGGTATTACATGATAGGAGCTTTCTTAGCTTTTTTTTTTTTTTTTTTGCTTTTTGGAGGGCAGTTGGGGTTAAGTAACTTGCCCAAGGTCACACGACTAGGTTTTTGTTTGTGTGTCTTGAGTGTCTGAGGCCTGATACGAACTCAGGTCCTTCTGACTCCAGGGCCAATGCTCTACTCACTGCACCACCTAGCCGCCCCACTTTCTTAGCTTTTGAAAACAAAAGACTTTTATTTTAATGTAACTATTGTGCCTGGGGAGATGAGAACAAGTTTTTGGGTTTTTTCTAAAGTGCCTATTATGTGTAAATAGTATGTAATATAATCCTCATAATCATCCTGTGCAGCAAGTGCTATTATTATATCCATTTTAGATGAGGAAACTGGTGTAGAGATTAAGTGACTTTCCCAGGGTCACACAACTAGGAAGCATCTGAGGCTGGACTTGAATCTAAGTATTCTTGACTCCATATTCACTTAGCTGTCTGTGTTAGTAGACTGATCACTGGAGAGATTTCTCCAAGTTTACAGATGGGGTTGAAGCTAAGTAAGATGGAAAATCCCACAATATAATACCTGCCACACCACAGGCATCTTTGATACAAGGGATATATACTCCCCAATATTTGAGAGCAGAGCTTTACCAAATACAGTGTAAAACAGAGCAGTCCTGAAAAGTTGAAAAGACTATTCTGCAGATGTTGGTTGATCATGCCATCAGCAATGATGAAAGCCACACTAACACTGTATTCTCTGGAGTGAAGCTCTGAGAAGCCAATCTCCTCATTCTCCAAAAAGAAAGTACCCAGAATCTGCAAAACACCAAATCCAAGGGTCCAAAGAAATGGCACCTCTACTGGAGACAGCATGACGATATGATGGAAAGAACACTGAACTGACACTAGGAGACCCAGCACAATGTTCTGGTTTGAGCTGTGAGTGACTTTGAAAAATTCCATTTTCTAGGCCTCAGTTTCTTTACTTTGTAAAACGAGATGAATGAACTATTCACTTCTATTTCAATAGTCTATGAGCACTGTCATAGGCTCCAAATTTAGAGCTGGCAGTGGATGGGGCCGGACAGGGCCAGAAGGTCCCAAAGAATAAAGTGACTTGTGTGAGATCATTCTACTTAGAAATGTCACAGAGTCAGATTCAAAGTTGTCTTTTAACCCCCAAACCACTGACTTTTCCTCTTATAACATGGCCTCTCTATTTAATCTCTATTTTTCACTCCATATGTGGACACACTCTCTCTCTCTTCCTCTCTTACTCTCTCTATATATAACTACATATAAGTATACAAGAATTAAATATTATATAAACATAACAGTCAAGCATGTATATATGCATGCGTATCTATAAGCATGTGTATATACACACATTCCTGAATTTCACAGAGGATTAGATTGGGAAGAGACAGACCTAAGTGTTCAAGTCAGATGGCCATAGTTCCTACAGAGGTCTTTGAATCTCACCAACTCCTCCCTCTCCATAAAGATGATTCCCTAAAAAATACTCCTTTATTCTGGGAACAATCAAGAATCAGTTAATGACTTCAAATGTGTAAATTACACAAAGAAATAGGAGAGGGGCACCAAACAGCAAGAGGGAGCACTTATTTGCTGCTGTGCTAATTTTACATCTTAATCATTATATTCTGTCATACTAATGGACTTTCATCTCAAGTATACAAGGTTTACATAGCTAATTAAGAATAATTACATTGAACATCATCCCTCTCTCTACCTCTTTGGGACCCCAAAGATCAAGGAAAGGAATAAATGAAAAGCTGACAAAGCAGTTTTTAAAAAATCAAAGCTATCCAGTAGTGGTAGAAACTTTCATTGTGATGTTTTTTACACAAAGCCTATTGAAAGACAGTTTTAAGACCTAATAAGCAAGTCACATTAATAATTGTTCTAATTATGTATTTGGATTTGACAAAAATAAATAAAAATTGCACTTAAAGTATCCTCCCTTTATCTACCACCCAAAACAACATAGTAAGGCAGTATCCATTTATTCAAAGAGCTCCCTCAACATAGAGTTTTGCCCTAGGGGGACACTATAGACATGCAAATGTTCAATTTAACCCTCACATATATTTAACCCTTACATTGATAAGTAAACTGAATTTCTTTTCAACTTCAGAAATAGAGTTCCTTAGGTTTCTGCCTCAGTTTGAAACATCTTTCTCTTGAGAAATACACTATCAAACTTCTCATCTATATGCAAGTAGGCCATTTTCTCTCGTTGAATTAAAACATTCATAAGGGGGGAAGCAGAAGTGGAGATAACTATCAGATGGTCTAGAAGGTTTTAAAACTGGAGTCAATTAATAGACACAGATCTGATAGGCTAGGACTATGTGACTGTAAATGAATAACAATGGATTGTTCTATCAGTAAAAACAGAATTCCAAAGAAGGAAGGAACCTGGGAGATTTTCTGGTCCAGTCACTGGGTTGCAAAGAGGTTAAGTGGTCGGTCAAAAAGCTAGTCATCAGTACAGCTGGGAGTAAAACTCAGGCCTTTTGGTTTCTTCTTCAATGGATTTCCCCCATTACACCAGGCTGCTTTACCACCTATATAGCTTTTGGTAGTGGTCACCAGTACCAAAGTTACCAGAGGTCCTCGGCCTGCCATTTAGGGAATGTCTGTCTTCTCACCCTGGAGGTTAATTTGCTAGTCCTCTCTCTCACTTCTTTAGGAATCTCTGATGCTGCAGAAGGAACGCGGAATTTAAAAAGACGTTTTCTTTCTTAGAGGGGGAAAAAGATTTTCATTTTACACATATGGTGTCCCTGGTGTTTTAAAAGGCAAATGCTCACCGGGCACTTAAAATAGACCGTTGGCTTATTAGGGTGCATTATAAAGCCCAGATTATCCCTTCCTTTTCCTCCCTGCCCCCACTAGAAAACCCTATTTCGGCCCCAGCTCAGGGCTGTATGACCATGAATAATCCTTACTAGGCAAGTCTCTGCAGCTGTGATGCCCAGGTTAATTGTAGTGGATGTGTCTAGCTCAAGCCTGCATGCGAGTGTGTGCAATATGCCCTCTGTCTAAACTAGTGCCCGGCCTCAACCACTTGACTAGTGTTCGCCTGGGTGACTGAGACCCATTCGTTTGGAAACGCTTAAGTGGGGAGAGCAACGCCAGTAACCCGCGGAATCCATCGCCCAGCCCTGTTTAATTTAGTCCTCTCGTACTTCGCAGAGAAATTCCCTCCTAGAGCATCACATTCGTCCGGAAAAGATTGAGATCTTTTCCATTCCCAAACGTAGGCTCCGCGTGGCCCCTCTTCAAAGCCCCTCATTTCTCCCAAGTGCGGAGCATGCCCAAATCCAAGAGGCGGCTCAGGGAGGGAGTTGGGAAGGGTGTAACGCAAATCCTAACAGATTTGGCGCCTGGTGGTAGACAGGCAAACAGGTATACACGCTCTTCAGAGACAGGCCCAGAGACAGACAGAAACACACACACACACACACACACACACACACACACAAAACACACACACACACACACACAGAAACACACACACACACACACACACACACACACACACACACACACACACACACACACACACACACACACACACACACACCCTTCCTTGCTTCAGGCACGGGAGAAAGTCCCGAAGAGCTATAAATAGCAGCTCCTGAGGTTAAGGGAAAAGGAGCTTGTGGTGGAGGCTGCCCCAGCAGCCGAGCCTGTGTAGGCAGCAGCAGCAGCTGCTACCGCCTAGCTGGGCCGGTCCCCGGGATGCTGCAGAGCTAAGTTAACATTTCTAGCATTCTTGGGCAGGTGGAAAGTTGGAAGCCGTGCTAAGTTGCAGACTCTGAACTGCGTGAAGCCAGAAGGATGCGGGAATAAGCTCAACTGAGCTAGAGGAAAGAAATACCGGGACCGGAGGAATAGGGCAAGGACAATTCCCTGAAATTCACTTTGCCCCTCGAGGCCTCAGTTTCCTGATGTTTTTTTTTTTAAAAGAAAGGTTTTGCACTAAATGACCTCTAAGGTTCCTTCCAAGTCTAAAACTCAGATCCTGCGATCCCTGAACCGGATTTTCATAGTTTTACTAGCTCTCCAATCCCTCTAGACGCCTTCGGGAGCCCACTCCTCCCTCCAGCTCTCATGACCTCACTAACCCGTTCTTCGTGTATATTTCCTATCTGGGAGGTTAGCTAAACTCGCCAGTCCTTGCTCTTCTGACCTCTCAGGGCAAAGTAGGCTCAGTGGGCTTTGTGGGCGTCTTGGCTAAACTCCGATGGCCCCTGACTCGGTCCCTGTCTCTCTCGCTGCCAGAGCCAGGTACCCAGCCTCCCCAAGCCTTTGAGTGGCCTGCGGTCTCTCTAAAAACGCCTTCGACGCAGACGCGCAGCAGCCGGACCGAGATCCAGCTGCAAAGGGTAGGCGCACACAGGTATACACATCCTAAAGCTGCCGCGCGGGCAGACACGCGACCGCTCTAGAGCTGGTGGGAAGCCTCTAGGAACACACCTACACACTTACACACATAGTCACTCTTCTTTACCTCCTCCCCTGGATGTCTATACACACGCGCGCACGAGTCCCTCGTCCTGAGTCTACACACACACACACACACACACACACACACACACACACACACACACACACACACCACCCTGTTCCCTGTCCCCTAAGCAGGCACCCTTCTCTCTACCCTATAGTAGGACCCACGGAGTCTCTTCCCTCCCAATGATTGGAGAGATAAGGGAGAGGGAAGAAGTGGGAAAGAAAGGTGGAAAGCAGGGTCGGGGGAACTTGGGGAGCCGCGGACTCACCGTCCTCCAGAGTCTGTGTCTTTTGGCAGTCACTGAAGTGGCAGTGACGATGAGGTGTGAGACGGACACCACTATCCCAAAGATGATGGCTAGCAGGCTCCGCACAGGCAGCAGGGAATAGGAGACGAAGGTGACCAGCATGAGTTGCCACATTCCCTGCTCTGGGGAGGTGGGAGGCTCGATGCCATAGGCCCCCAGCGAAAAAGGGCAGCAGAGGAAGGCGAAGGTGAAACTGAACAGCAGTATGAGTTTGACGATTTGCTGGAGCTGGGTGACCTGTAGGTACTTGACATTGGTAACGATGAAGAGGGAGAGGAAGATGATGCAATGCACGGGGTGCGAGCCCTTGGAGATGGTCAGGTTGGGGCCAGACATAAGCTCCCCCAGGGCCAGGGTACCCGTCAGGACGATGAGCACGGCCAGCGCCTTGAGCGTTGAGGTCTGCTCCAGTTTCAGGTTGTAATTCCGGAAAAGGGACTCGAGCTCCTTGCAGTCGAACTCGTCCTCGCACGCGATGGCCTCCAGAAGCAATGGGGAGCCCCCCGGGGGGGCGCAGCCGCAGGGTGGACACTTCCTCCTCTTCGTTTTGACTTTCCGAAACGGTGCTTCCTCCATGTCAGTGCCATGCATAAACCCCAGGGAAGAGATGCTCCGAGGGCCCCTCCTCCCCCGCTCCTCTCCAGCTCATAGAGGGGCTCCGAAGGGGCCTCCGAGCTAGGAGCCGCTGCCAAAACCGCCGCCGCCGCCGCCGCCTCTCCAAAAGCCAAGCACCAGGGCTACAGAGTCACCCCTTGTCTCCCAGGGACTCAAAGGATAATAGGCTCCCGGTGATCCCCAACACCATCCAAAGAGCCGGAATCGAGCAAAGCCAGACGGAAAAAAAGTCATGCAGAGGCGAGAGATGGGGTAGCTTAGGCGGAGCTAGCCTAGCCTGCCCCCTATCCTCTCCTCTCCTATCCTATCCTATCCTTGCGGAGGAAGAGGAGCGCGTCCGGGAACATTCCGGGCAGCGGGCTGCGCGCTAACGGTGGCAAGGCTAAAGTCTGAGCGTCAGGGAGGCAAAAAGGGCGAGGACTGAGAAATGGACAGCGGGAGGATCGAGGACGAGGAAGAAGAAGCAGGGAGAGAAAGAGGAGGAGGAAGAGGACAGAGGAAAGGAACCAGGGAGAGGGAAGCAGGGAGACAGGGTGATCCCCTTCCTTCCTACGTTCAAGAGCATTTCTCTGGGGCGCCGACTGGCCTGCGCCTGCGCACTGGCTGCTTGAGAACCCAGACACGTCTCCCCAATCCGAGCAGATTGAAAAGAAGAAAACACAGATCTGACTACAGGACCACGCTGGAGTCCGTTTTAGGCTCCCATCTCCATCCCCTCCTCCTTCTCCTCCTCTTCCTCCTCCCTCACCTATTCTAGGTTACACATATTGGGCTGCCCCTCCCCACCCATTCACTCCCTCCCCTCCACTTCCCCCCACCCCACATTCTCCAGCTGCCTCGTTTTCCACTTAGCACCAACGGAGCAGCTCTGCGCCTACAGTAAATAGTCTTGTGCGTCTCAACCAATAAAGGGGAGGAAGCCAGCCAAATCTCCCTTGCATGGTGCGGGTCTCAACAGCCATCCAGTCAGAGCAGGACAGTGCAAAAAGTCCCCCTTGCCCCCATCCCAGTCAAACCAGCCTCATTTACTCAGGAGGAGTCTTCAAGGAATTTCATTTCCCTGGACTGAAAGGGGAGGCGGAAATCAAATCAGTGGTGCAGGTGGTGGGGAGTAAAAGGGGACTGGAGGGGCTATGAAATGAAGATGGTTCTAATTCACTCAGAGTATTGAATCTAGGAGGAGTGAGGGAAATGCAGAAAGAATGAGAAGCAGAGAAAAGAAAAGACAGAACACAATAAATCAGACTTTTCGGAGGTGAGGAAGACAAGACCTCTCCAAACAGGAACGTTAGAGAGGAGAGTAGAGGTTATTGTGATACCTTCTCTCAGAAAAACAACAAAGATTAAAGTCGTGGGTCCGAAGAATATCCAAAGGAAAGAACAAATGCATAAAGACCCTTGACTGTGATAACTTACTGGGGCGGGGTGGGGGGTGGTGGTGAGGAAGAAGCCAGACCAGTTGCCGTGCCTGAAGTGTCCCTCCATTGGCCCTACGACGAGTGAGAGGAAAAAAAGGAAGGAGATGCTTCATTTACTTATAGAAAATATTAAAATGAATTCCACACACTTTCCCTCCACACATCTCCTAGCTTCTTAGACCTCATTACATGTCTCAACTATCAAATCAGAAAGATGATTATTTGCATAGGGGAACAAATCATCCCCTTAAGATATCATGTCCCCTAAAAGAAAAGCCAACATAAATTATGACCTAACAGTGAATTATTTTATGGCCAGGTTGGTGACTATGTTTTAAGAACTTGAGGTAGATTACAATTATTCTTTCTGAGAGAGGAGACTACCTAAATCTCATTTAGGTCTGGCCATATCTACGTTATTCTTTCATGTTCTAATTTGATGTATATCCATCCCTAAATGCTAACTATATGAGGAAGAATACTATCCTCATAACTATATGAGGAAGAATACTTCCTCATCATTTCATCTTATGACTGCATTCTCTTATTAAGTCAGAAAATGTATTACTCTACCCTAATTACTTTCATAAAAGCAAAGCTGAAACATCTAAGCTTATATTTAAAACACAGAGATGAAAAGGGTCTATACAATTAATGTGCCAAAAAAAACTACAAAAAGCTATATATTTTATTCCAATTTAATTCAAGAAATGTTTATTGAGCGCTTATCATGTGCAAGGCAGTAAGTGAGAAGCTAGGGATACAAAGACTATATATAGTAAATGTATGTATATATGTATGTATATGTATATATAAAATATCTGCTCTCAAAAAACTTATACTTATTCCCTCCTACCACCCCACATTCCCGCCCTCCACTCCACAGGTCTTATAAGTTAAGGTTAATCACTTCAGTGGGATTTTGCTATGCATAAATTATGCTTTTAATTAAACCAAATATTTACTGAGTTTGTTCAAGGCCCTGGTCCTAGAGACGGAAAAATAAAAATGTAATAGTTCCTGCCCTTTAGGAGTTTGCCACATCTGAAATTTGGTAAATCTGGCTTTTTGTAGGTTCAAGGCAAAAGCCAGAAGAAGTTGCCAATTCATTTTGTATTACTTGGTTCTTTTCCTTTAAAGTACAAAGCCTTTAGAATACAATTACATACAACAATTAAGATTTTACAATTGTTGGATTCTCTGTCCAGGGGAATACACACCCAGTGCCTGCAGTCAGTAAATGTTGAATAACAACAACCCTTAAGAGTAAAAAACAAACATGCTATACGTGATCACAACAAGTGTGTTCTGCTTTGCTGGGGAAACCATCTGTTCTTGCTATCAAAGATTAAACAAATATAAAAGCACTAATATCATTGTTAATTGCATTATGGCATGCATTGCCGGCAACAACAATTAAATTTGGCTCACTTCTTGTAACTATAACATACATGTTCCTTTTGCTTAAAAAAATCAATAAGCAGTATAATCTGGGCACAGAAATTTAGAAGAGTTAGGAAACCATAATCCCTTATCAACTTGAATAAACAAGGCTGTGTGCTTCCTTTAATAAATTAAAGTAATAACAGTATAACCCATAAACACATCTTATCCATAGAGATTTGTTTCAGTTATTAAATCTTTTGAAGTGAACTAAATGTATCAATCTAGTTATTCTGGACATGTATCTAGATAACCACTGAAAATTAATCTGATATGGAAAAGGAAGGCCATTATAGTGAAAACTTTTGTTGATTTTCTGTTGCCTGGAGAACACACAGTAGGTGCTTAACTTAGTTTTGTTGAATAGAATTCAATGAGCTTTTTGCTGTGAATAAACTGTGGAACTGTCTTTTTGACAGGTGCACTGTTAGCTCAATTTTCTGTATTATCTTATGAAAAAATTTTCTTTTGGTACTGGATAAGAATAAATTTAATGAAGATTTGTTCATACAATTACTCACCAGCAGCCATTGTGGCCTACTGGGGAGAGTCAGGAGACTTGGGTCAGAAACCCCAATCAGACATTGATAACATGTTATCAGGGGCAAGTCACTTAATCTCTCTGGGACTCAGTTTCCTCTTGTGTATAAATAAGGTTGTTGGACTCATCAGATGACTTCTAAAACTGCTTTCAGTTTTAAATGTATGATCCCTTTATTTCTTAAAAAAAACAATCAGGACAATAATAATAGCACCATCTTCTCCACAGGACTGCTGTGAAGAAAGTGCTTCACAGAAGGTGCTATAGAAATGTGAGTTCTTATAACAGGAGAAGCAGAATGGACCTGTAGCCTTCTGCAATTCTGTGGTTCACAGAAATCTAAAGTTATAGGTCCTGTAGAGTTCACTTAAGTCAACTGAGGCCAGGTGATATGTTTTTTTTTCACCTTAAAGAAAGAACTTGACCATTTTTTGGATAATTTTATGGGTGCTATGTTTTATTTTTGTATTTTTGACAGGCAGAGAGTACTGAAACATTTGTAATTTTTGTTATTTTTTGAAAAATGTGTTACTAGGCTGTTGTGATTGGTGTTTATTTCTTTGAGGAAAGGAGAGGTATAACCACACATTGCAGGATGTACAAATAGGGCATTAAATGATTTGCCCAATTTTATGTGGATCATTAAATGGTAAAGCCAGGAATCCAGGGCTACTAATTCCTTATCCAGCATTCTAGACACTGACATAGAGGTAATCATGGGAGCCACCCTGTTCTGCTGCAATTGAAATGCGCCAGGACCTGAGCTCTGGCCCTTCCCAGGGAGTTGTACACTCTCGTTAAAGAGTATTAGTGACCAATAGCTCATGGTTGGTCACTATCTATCTCCATGAGGGGGGCCCATGTTGAAGATAATTGGCAAATAAGTAAGAAAATAGCCATCCCCAAAGCAGAGCACAAAAGGCATGGAAATGCTCTGACTCATCTGAATGGATCAGCTCTCTTTTGGGGATACATGTAGGTCAACTCTAAGTTGGATCTTTAACAAGAGGGATAAGTGCTATCTCTTCTTTGCTTCTATACCACCCTCTACCCTACCCCACTCTAGCCCCACTGTAGCGGTCATAGTGGCATATGTATGCATGTGGCGATGGCATATAATGTATGCTTGCCTGAGTATGGACAAGATGTACCCTCTTGTGTTTTGTTTCTCTTTCCCTGAACACAGGTCACTAAACAACAATCCAGAGGGATGGATGTTTCCAGTCTCTTTGGTAGTCCAAGAGATTTTGAATTCATAAGTTAGTTTCCCTTAGGGAGATAGGGCAACTACATGTTTCTTCCAGGAGAAGATCACTTCCAGGAGATTGCTACAGCTAAAGGAACCATAAAAGTCTAAGCTGTTTCTTGATGGTCAAAAGATTGGGACTTTATGAATTGCTCAGAGAGTACAGATCCAATTTGAAAGTGAAATATCTGTTTAGCAATTCCACAAGTCTTCCATCTCCCAGGAGTCAATCTCCCAAGAGAGTATGATAGAGGCAATAGATTCTTGATTCATGGGTAAGTATTTGTTAAAAGCAAATTTGTCAGACTTTTAAGGAAATACACAGATATTCCATGCCTGATATACTACCTTGTATAGTAAGTATCTTTTTATAAGGTACACTCAATCCTCTACAAGGAACACCATAGATAATAGCCATACCTAGGCTTCAATGTATAGAGGCTTTTCAGAGTTCTAAAGAGGCATGGTGACATTTTGAGGCAGGAAATGTGAGAAAAATCTGATTCCCTCCCTTAAAGGTTCAGAGCTAGAGTTCGTGGAAGAGGGGGCCCTATAGTTAATATATTCAACCACACTGTTTTCTTCATAACAAAAAAACTGAGCTGAATTCTTCAAGTAAAGAACAATAAAGTTCTTAAATGGTCAGATTCACTGAATGAGAAAAATTCAGAATCATAGATTTAGAGTTCATTTATTCTAACCATATCATTTATCTCTGAAACTAAGGGACTTTCACACAGGTAGTAAGTGATTCCTCTGATTCTAAAGCCAAATTCCAAAGTTCTTTCCATTAGACCATACTGTCTCTTTAGGAGATGACTGAGAATGATATAAGCAAGAGGAGGCTAAGTGAAGATTAGCAAAGAATAGAATCAGCAGAACCAAAGCCAGGATGGAGTTTGCCTTACGGTTTTAAATGTAGACGGTGCTTAAAAGGACTTTCAGCAGTGTGAGACCAACTGGCACCTGCTTAGCAAGAAGACTTAGTTTAAATAGGAAACTACTAGAGAGTGGGCTGTTAGTGTGATCTCTTTCTTTGCCCTCTTCCTACCCTGGAAGCATCTCTGAAGCCAGCCTCACACCAACATCCTGACTTCTGTCTCTGGACCAGGTACTTCCTCTCCTAGGGAAAATTAACTGAGGAAGCTTTTTGTGGTTTGCCTCAGGTTCATTTTGGGATAAATTTTCTAGCCCCATGAATTCCTAATTTAACACTGAATCTGTATTATAAATACATTCCGAACTCTGTGTGTATATACATATATATTCCAAATTATATATATATATATATTTAAACTTTATAAACTATAATAATAATAATAATAACAATCCTTATATAGCACTTTAAGGTTTGTGAAACATCTTACATAGTCTTTTGATCCAATGAGATAACCTGCTATCATTATACCCATTTTATAGAAGAGAAAACTGAGGCCCAAACTGATTAAGTGACTTTCCCAGGGCCACACAACTCAGCAAAATTTCTAAATAGTTCTTTTTAATACTTAGGTAAGTATAAAGAGAATACTATAGGGATGAAGGTGATTGAGAAGTACCAAAAATACAGAAATATTTGATTTCTCAGAGGTTCTTTTTTGGATACAACATTCATATATTGTTTCAATGGTAGAAAATAAAAGTACGTAGATACTTTACCACTAATCCAACAATATATCCAACAGTTATTATTTTTAAATTTAAAAATTCTCTGGGATAGTTGGTATGGGTAGAAGGAAAAGAACTTCTACATGAACTTTCTATATAAGTTAGCACAATGATAGTGAATGTGTGTATATATATATACACACACACATATACACATACATACATATATATACACAGATATATGTATGTGTCTACAGTATCTTTGTTGAAGTTTTTTTTTTAAATCCATGTTCTTTTCATCTCCAGGGCTTTAATTGCAATATCTTCCCTGGCTACGAATTCATATGACTATTTTCCATCTACAAATTTCCTTTATATGAAATGTATTTTGAGTACCTTTGATTAATATATGAGAAGGAAACAAACACCCTTTCATAAATTATATTCCATATGTATAAAGGCACATTATTGCCTGAAAGGTGAAACATATGCACCAGTTCTCTGAATATCTTTTTTCAATTCATAGTTGAAAGAAACACTAAAATTCAATTAAAGGTTAGTGAAAACAAAGATGTAATTTGTTGTCCCCATTAAAGTTCATGGATCCCCTGAAATCTATTCCAAATATCCCATAGAAGTCTGTGGACCCCAGATTAAAAACCTGTGGTGTAGAAAATATAAAATTCTACTACTTTTACTGTTTGTTGACTATAAAAGATATATTTCATTTGTTTTAACAAAATAGCATCTTAAATTCTCTTCCCAAATAAGGTATGTTAAAATCACACAAGATTCTTCAAAGAGGTGATTACAGCAGTGATTTTGATGACTTATTGAGTATTAATGTCGCAAGTCATAAAAAGAGGGAGACATTTACTTCCCAAAGGTGTTTCTAGCCAGCTAGCACAATTGTTGTTTAGTCATTTTTCAGTTGTGTCCAACTCTTTGTGACCCCATTTGGGGTTTTCTTGGCAAAAACACTGGAACAGTTTGCCATTTCCTTCTTCAGGTCATTTTATATATGAGGAAACTGATAGCAAACAGGGTTAAGTAGTTACCCAGGGTCACCCAGCTATTAAGAGTCTGAAGCTGGAACTGAACTCAGGTCTTCCCACTGTGTTACCTAGCTGCCCTACCTGACATAATAACTTGCATTATTTACTCATCTGATGTTCTCAAAATTTGATTCATTCTATTCTGACATTCATGTGTAGGTATATATCAGACCTTACAAAGAGAAAGTACTTGATGTATTTTCTATCATTCTAATGACAGGTTTTTATTTTTTGTTTATCAAGAATGGTACCCCCCACACACATACACACACACAACTTGAATATAAGAACTGGTAAATTTTCTACTTCTGGGGAGGTGGGAGGGAGGACCCGTACTCTATCAGAATGATAAAAGATACAGCCTCAAACTACTCATTGATGAACCAAGAAACTGTCTTATATATCCAACTTAACCCCCTCCTCCACAAAGGGAAGCATTCTCTCACAGCAACAGCTTTTACTAATAGTATATAAGCATGGTGATATTGTTGGAAGTGAAAATCGGGACAAGGGATATTCCCTTTGCAAAACCTCATTAAAAAGTGTACTTTCTCTTCTTTTACTGAAATCAGGGCCATCCCAAGAAATCTGGGACATATGGTCACAGCATGTGATACAATATAATTTCTGAAGTCTGATCCTAGTTTTTCTATTTTTTCGCCCATTTCACCCAGGTAGAAATTGCAGCAGCCACTCCTAAGCCCAATCCCACTAATAACCAATGTGAAAATTTTGACCTGCTCTGTTTCTAACCTGGACCAGTTCACCACTGGCTAAAGAGCCAGCCTGGTTGCCCCTCCCTCCTGGGGCCTTGCCATATTGGTGGTAGGTTTTTAGAAATTTA
Organism: Gymnobelideus leadbeateri; assembly: GCA_011680675.1. NCBI lineage: Eukaryota > Metazoa > Chordata > Mammalia > Diprotodontia > Petauridae > Gymnobelideus > Gymnobelideus leadbeateri. The sequence goes on from WOXC01008825.1 coordinate 482,603, forward strand.
TTTGTTTTTAATGTATGAAATAAGCATTTCCATAACATCCCATCTGCTTAGCTTATTGAAGCTCAAGTAATCCATCAGCCTCCATCTCCCATGTAGCAGGTTACAAACATATGCCACCATGCCCAATTCTAGTTCTCAAAAGTGCTTCTGTGCAACAACAAGCAAATATTAAGCACCTATTATGTGGAAGAGACTGGGTTTGGTGCTCAGGATACAAAGATGAAAAATAATTCAGTTCTTGCCCTCAATTACATTCTACTGATGGGAGCAAGGTTGTTGTTTGCCCTTCCTTTTTAAAAACGACTAATTACATTATAGGGTAAGGTCTTGACTTGCTTATGAATCAGATTTAAGGGAGGCATTGTTGCACAAAGTCATCAGCCTTACTTTCTCTTCCTGATTCATTGAAGTCCAGAAGCAGGACAAAAATCAGCTCAACCTGCAACAGCCCAGGATGCAGTGGCTAACTTTGGCATCCTTCATGTCTCACCAAACTCTCAGCATCCACATGGCCTGCTTCAGCTGCCTTCATGGCCTTTGAAACAAATCATTCTCATCCACTCATTCTGCTGGGGGAGAGGGAGAGCTCTTCACGTAGTTGGGGTAGACATCCCCTTCACTCACCAATAAGTTTGAGACTTAATTTAGCCTGTCTGCCAAGACAGTTTTACTAGGCGGTGGTGCTGCCCATGCTACAGCTTCTTGGAGCCACAAGGGAGAGGTAGGAGACCAGCTAAACACCAAAAGTGGATACAGCAAGCAAGCCCCCACACCCGAGGTGATTGTTTGGGGGATACTATATGCAGTACTCCATAAAGGGGTGGCCCAGAAAAAATGGTCTGGGAATATTTAAGGAGGGGATGGTGCCATTTCCCTGCCCCACTCTCTTTCTCTCTAGCTCCTCTCTCCCCACCCTGAAATACAGACATGTGCCAAATGAAGGTACAGTCTGGGCAGAAACATACCAAATGATCAGCTGCTAAAGGAGAGTTTGCAAAAGGGAAGACAGTTTTGGCACTGCCATTTCCAACCTGGTAAAAATGTACATGGAGGCTTCCTATAAAATGCTTTGAAAATTGCCAAGCCTTGTCTACTTTCCTGCAGCAACATTTCTCTCATTTCACACCACTAAAATGCCAGTTAATCTAATTTAGACTCTCCTTACCTCCCAACTAGAATGAATGATTGAATAGATGAATGAATGATTGGATGGGTGAATGAATAAATGAATGAAAAAAAGTGCTTACTCACATACTGTGTCATATATTGGAAATACAAATTCCAAAGCAAAGAGTGTTTCTATCCTCAAGAAATTTATATTCTAATTGGAAGAAAGGGAGTGGTAGTCATGAGGGAGACTTTTGTCCAGAAAGTTACATAGATAAGCTCTTTCCAAGAGTAATGGAAGAGTTGATTTGATCAGAGTCCTAGAACTGAAGAGGAGGGAGGGGACAAATAAGATGGCTAATTTTGGTCTACCTGAGATAGTAGGCCAAGTAAAGAAGTCTCCAATCCCAAACCTTAGGACCCCAGGGTAGAAGTTCAAGGAATGAAAGCTAAAATCTTAGACCATAGTCTTTGGTCTGGTTGTCAAGGCAGCTGGTAAAGTTGTGTCGCTCCTCTCTCCAATCCATTCTTTGCACAGGTGTCAAATTACTTTGTCCATAGGACTCACCCTGTCACTCAAAAGCTTTCAATACCTCCCAGCTGTCTCTGAGAAAAAAAAAAATCTCCAATCTGGTACATTAATCTTCTTTTAACTTAACTGTGTCAAGCCAGAACTACCTAAGCCAGTCCCCTCATAGTTTAAGATCCTTTGAGACTGTAATCAAATGAGAAGTTCATAGTACACTGGAACAGACAACAAAAGGAGCTCTAGTTAGCCATTGCAGAGGAAGTATATTCAACAAGGATAATCAGTAAAGATACTGTGTTCATTCTGCTGAACACACCTCCACTGCCTCTGAGTTGGTCATGGTGCATCAGTGATCAAGCATCAAGAAGGAAAAGCTGACTTTTTGTACTCAGGGGACCAGGAAGCTACATTAAGAGCCATTAGTCCCTTGAGCCAAGTAAGTCTTGAAGATCTGTTATAGGAAAAGAACTACATATCAGGGGATTCTGGTTGACATTCATTCCTTCTACCCCACTACCTTTCTAGTCATATATCACTTCATTACCTTTCAAGCTCTGTAAATTTCAACCAATCAAACTACTATTTGTTTCCCAAATTCAACATTCTAATTCCCTTCTCTGTACATTTGTACAGAGTGTCTCTCATACCCAGAATGCACTGTATCTTCATTTTTGTCTCCAGAATCCTTCTCATCCTTCAAGACTCACCCTTAGGTGTTTTCTCCTCCATGAAGCCTTCTTTGATCCCCACAGTTTCTAATTCTCTCTTCCTTTTAAATCACCTTGTATTTCCTTACCTGAGTATATTTTGTATACCCCAGTAGAATGTCTTTGGAGGCAAGGATTATTTCACAGTCTATGTATGTCTTTAATATTTTTAATTAAATGCAATTGAATTCTACTACTTACCTGATGTATTATGAGGAAAGAGCTTAGAAATAATGTGTTAAAATAATGTGTTATTTTTATACCTACTGCTTATATAACCACATGGTATAGTGGAATGGGTGCTGAACTTGAAATCAGGAGAAACCTAGGTTAGAAATCCCATCTCTTATATTTACTAGCTCTGTGACCCTGACCAAGTCACTTGAACACTTTGAGTTTCAATTTCCATATATGTCAAACAAGTTGTGAATCTCAGTCAACAAATATCTAAGTGCTGTGTGCCAAGCACTGTGCTAAGTGCTGGGCATACAGAGAAAGACAAAAAGTCTCTGTTCTCAAGGAGCTCACAGTGGAATGAGAGGAAAAAAGCATGAAAACCATTATGTACAATTAAGCTACCTACAGGATAAACTGGAGATAATAGCGGAGGGAAGACACCAGCAATAAGAAGTGTCAGGAAAGGCTTCCTGTAGAAAGTGGGATTTTTAACCAGGACATGAAAGAAGTCAGGGCTCAAATGAGACAATGTAGGTCAAGTGCTTTGCAAATCTTGAAATGCTTTACAAATACCAGCTGGTGTTTGTAGCAGCAGCAGCACTGGTGATTATAGTAGTAGTAATAATAGTAGTAGAAGCAGCAGTACTAGCAGGAGTGAAGCTGTGGTAGTGGTGTTGGTGGTGGTAGTAGTAGTAGTAGTAGTAGTAGTAGTAGTAGTAGTAGTAGTAGTAGTAGTAATAGCAGTAGCAGCAGCAACAGTAGTAGTATCAATAGTGGTAGTAGTAGTGAAGAAGTAGTAGCAGCAGCAGAAGCAGTATTTCTTCAAGGCACATGGGAAATTCATACTAATAAGCCTGTACCTACCAATAGTTTCTCTAAGAAACACCATTTGTGCCTTTTCTATCTTACTTTTCATTTAGAAGCACAAATTATATGAAAAGTTTAGATTCCTTTTGAATTTTAATGGCCCTTTAAAGTGCTCTTGACTATATATAACATATTTAATAAGATTTTTTTTCTAGTAATTCCTGAAACTGTTAATAACTAATTAGGTCAAGTTAACCGCACATATGCTATCACTTCTATTTTCAGCAACAGTCCTCCAGATGGAGCTAGCCTGGCCTTTCAGGCAAAGACAGTAAAAGCTCACTTTAAATTATGCCTAGGATTCCCTTAGTCATACTCTTCTTACCTTGTACTAAGGCATAGTTCCAGTGGATTCCAAGGTGAGGCTCTTTATTTAATCTTTTCCTGTTGTCTTGCCCCCTAAATGATTTGCCTAAGTCCCCGTAATGCTATTTAGCTTATGCCCCACTGTTACTATAAATAAATGAATTAGACCTTCAGCTTAGGGAGACAAATTAATTCTTTCCTCCTCTTTCTTTTTGTTTGGCCTTTTTTTTTTCCCTGCCATGAATGATGTGTCAGAGAAAGTATGCGCAATAGTATAACACTAAATATCATAAATTATGGCCCAAAATAGGAAACTTTAAAAAATTTTAAATAGAATAATTTCCAAAATTGAATAATAGTATAGACTATCTCAAAAATCTTAGTGCAGCTACAATGAAGTTTTTGTGATACTCTCTATTAAAAGGTGGTATGGAATAGTGGATGGAAAGTCAGGAAGACCTGAGTTCAAGTTCTATCTGTAACTTATACTAGCTATGTGGTCTTAGACAAGTCCCAAAGACTCATCTAGTAAATCTCACCCTCACAACAACTCACCTCTCTTCCCTGTTTCTGTTGAGAGTACCATCATTTTTCCAGTTACCAAGGCTGTCAACTACTGAGTCATCCTTAATTCTTTCCCTTACCACTCCTCATATTGAATCGGTGACCAAATGGTATTGATTTTACCATCATATCTCTCAAATCTGCCTCCTCTCCACAAAGGTCTCTAGTCTGCTTTAGACACAGGTAAGCTCTCATCTGAACTACTGTAATAGTCTCTTAATTAGTATATCTGCCTCCAGTTTCTCCCTCTCCAATTAGTGCCCCACAATCTGCCTTATTGATATTTATCAAGTACAAGTCTGACCATCCTGCTCCCCCCTTCCTTTGGAAGCACCTACTCCCTCCATATAAACTATATTCTCCTTTGGCATTTAAGGTCTACTTTCCTACACTTATTACCTATCATTCCCCTTCATGTTCATTATAGCCAAAATGACCTATGTGTTCTTCTTTCTGTCTGACATTCCACATATCCTATCTCTGGGCTTTTACATGAGCTGTTCTCTATGCCTGGAATACCCTTCCTCCTTAATTCTGCCTCTTAGAATCTATAACTTCTTCCACACTCAGCTGAAACACTTCAACCCATACAACATCATGATTCTCACATTTGCTTAATATGTGTGTGTATATTTGTATCTATTTATGTGTACATATCTTTCTATTAATAAAATATAAGTTCCTTGAAGGCAGGGATTTCTTTCTTTTTTTCTTCTTTTACTCTGTGTGTGTGTGTGTGTGTGTGTGTGTGTGTGTGTGTGTGTGTGTAAGAGGGAGGGGTGGGAATCCTCAGCACCTAACACAATGCCAGGTACAAATTAGGTACTTAATAAATTTTTGTTAATTGATTGGTTGGTCAGCTGAGATCTGCTTTGGTGCATGGAGTTCCCAAACTGTACTTGAAGAAGTCATAGAGCCTTTGTCTATATTTATACTGGTTATTACTAAGCTTAGTATGGCTGAGATGAAGTGAAGAATGTCTGACAGCAGGTTTCCTATTCCCTAGAAGTAATGTAACTATGATGGGATAAACAGGACAATTGCCCTAGGCATAGCCTAGAAGAGAGGACAGAATTCAAAGTAGACTGAGGGGAGCCTTCAGCAATTGTTTTATCTCTGCAGTGGAGGTTCTGACTTATAATTCTAATCCTTTTAATTTCCTTTGTGAAAATACTAACATTCCAGAGAGATTATGAGTAGGAGAAAAAACTCCTTGAAACTTCATAGATTTATAAATCAGAAAGGAATGTCCATTATGTACCAAAATATTGCTTACAGTGCTTTTGGTGACAGCAAAAACCTGGAAATAAAAGGGGTACTCATGGACTGAAGAATGTATGAGTAAAACATGGTATTCAAAAGACAGAACATTGTAATGCTGTAAAACACAGTGGTTATGAAGAATTCAGAGAAACATGAGAAGAACTATGTAAACTGATGCAGAATGGCTGCAACAATGTAAATGATAACTGTAAGAAGTGACTTGTGTCTGATTAATAATAATGTCCAATCTCCATCTGGAGAATTGAGGATGAAACACACTTCAATTCTTATAGCAGGGAACTAGACAGGATAGGAGCTACAACTGTACACACTATCAAACCCAGCCATTTTTGCTGCTGTTTTTGTTTAAATGTTACTCTGTGTTATGAGGGATGGTTCAATTGTGGGGTTGGGATTAAAGAGAAATAACCATGGTGTAAAAGCAAAAAGAATCAATGAAATATTTTAAAGCATTATCAATTAATTGTAAAGCATTAATTAAGAGCTTGTTAGGTACCAAGTAGGAATGTGCTAAACCCTTGAAACAAAAATACAAGAAAGCTTGACAGTTCTTGCCCTTAAAAAGCTTACATTCTTTAGGGGAAAGAAAATAATAAAAGGGAGCCTTTAAAAATGTGTACTTTGGGGCACAGGGTTAAGAAACATGGCTTGCAGATGGTGGCTGCCAAATGACAAAAAAACCTGGCCCTAGGGAAGATAAGGTGAAAGCTGACCTATCCAAGCTCTGGCCTCAGGAGTAGAATCCAAGGAACTAGGCACAGGGGAATAAGGGTATATGGTTTAAATGCAATTTAAAAAATTTGGATCTCACCCTCATTGTTCAAACTTGTTAAATTAGCAATGGGAAAGTTTAAAAAAAGATTCAAGGATTCTTTAAATCCATATAAAAATATTGAATACTTTTATTTGCAAACCCAGTCAACAAAAGAAATGTTATAAATGCTCACTGGTGAAATGTTATAAATACCCAGTGGCAAACTTAAAGCAATAATACATTCACAAGGACTCCTGGGAAGAGTAACTGAATGATGAATCTGATCAACAGGACACATGAGGTATTTGAGAAATTGTACATTTTAAGTGAGCAAAGACACATATGGCAAAAAATAAAAATAAAAGAATGACCAAGTGATGGATTAAACACACATGCAACATAATTTAAAAAAATAAGGGGTATATGTCTGACTTGATAGCTGAATGTTGAGATTAAAAGATTGATGGACCTGAAAGAGACGTTATCAAATCTAACCTCATTTTACAGTCAGTAAAAATGAAGTACTAAGATGTGACTCCACCAAGGTTGTATATGTGATAATTGGAAGAGCTGAGACTTGGATCTAACTAGATCTTCTGCTTTTTCCACTATACCATGCTGCTCTTATATAGGCATATAGATATATTGCAGTGACTCATAAACAATTATTAATCATCTACTATGTGCCAGATACTATGCTAGGAGCCAGAGATATAAGGACAAAATTGAAACATTCTCTGCTCTCAAGGAATTTTGCAGAGATGAGAGAATGAAAGCAAGAAAGGGGCAGAGACAAAAAAAAGAGACAAAGAGAAAAACAGAGAGACAGAACAGAAACAGTCAGAAAAGCAGTTACAGCCAAGGAGACAAGGAGAGAGACAGACAGATACACATGGAGAGGAAGAGAGAGAGATGCACAGAGAAAAAGATAGAAACATAGACAGAGAGATAGAAATAAAGTCAGAATGGCAGGGACAGAGACAGAGACAATCAGACACAGAAAGCCAGATAACCAGAGACAGAGGGACTAAGACCACAGAAGGACAGACAGTCACAAAGATATACACACAGAGAGATGGAAACAAAAGCAGTGACAAGTACAGAAAGACAGAGGCAGATAAATCCATACATAGATTGAGAGATAAATATATAAACAGCTAAATACATAGATTCATAGATACATAGACAGGTCAACAGAAAGGTAAAGGATAATTAGAGAGAGACAGACTCATTAGTATGATCTTCAAATCTAAAGTCTATATGTGCAGAGATAGGGAGATATAAATAGATATAGATATTAATATGGATTCTTTAATCTTTATTACCCTAGATTCGTCTGTAATAGTAATCTCTTAATACTACAGATGAGAGCGGGATAATGTAGATTATAAAATGGATTTGGAGGATCAGGAATATGTGGTTTCTTCTAATAATGTTTCTGAAATGAATAACTTTACTCATGGCTAGGTTCACACCCTTTTTAAGTGGCTGTGTTTACATGGTGCTAGAACATCCAGATGGAAATTGAAAAGTACATGCTTCTGGTGAATTAGTGAAACATACATACACCCTTCTCAGTTTCACTCTAAAAAACAAGTTTTCCATTCATTTTATCTACCATAATATTTCAAGGTCAATTGAAAAAATACTTCAATGGTACTTTAAGTGTCTGTTTTGCTTTTAACTAGAAAGATGCAATTTCCCACAAGACAATGGTTGTGTGTCTTCTATACAAATGTGATCGATGCTCCTTTCCTCCCCTCCCCTCCCTCCTCTAATGAATTTACCAGGGTAACTGAGTTTCTCAGGACTGCCAAAACATCCTGCAAGGCTCCTGTGCCTCCTTCAGCCTGTGTGTATTTGGGTTGGGGTCCTGCAGGAGCAAGAATGGGAATGCCCTCATTTCAACAAAAGAGGATAGAGGGCTCACACCTGGAAGCCCACAAATCCTCAGGAACCACATGATGATTAAAGAACAAGGTCAATGTGTGTTTTCAACCTTATGGACTGATGTCCACCTATTAATACTTTCAAACTAATAGTTTACCAGCCTTATGGACCAGAAGAAAAAAGGATCCCACTTTTTTCTAAGTAGATGTTTTAACAAAATTTGGGAATTGAGAATGCCTCAATCTGATATATCTCCTTTTTCATAGGAGCATAGCTTTAGAGGTCTAAAGGATCATAGAAAACATCTAATGTACCTACCTCATTTCCTAGGTAAGGAAAGTGAGGCCAGGAGAGGTTTAAGGACTTAGCCAATGTCACACAGAGTAAATCACAGAATCAGAATTAGATTTAGGTCTTTAACTCTAAATTCAGCAAGCTTTCCAAGATATCAGGCTGCATCTTCAAATCCCCCTTTCTATCCCCCATCTGCCCAAACCCATTCTTTAAAAACATATATACACCATATGCACAGTATAAAACCAAGCCCCCTCTTAGTAATGTAATAGTTATTACCGACACCATTTAAAAGTAATGGTTTGTTGCTATGTAAACACCCTCTAGCAATAAAAAAGCAGTGTATCATAGGACTGCTTTAGAAAGTATTATGTAATTTTAAAATGACTGTCTTCAGGTAAAATAATATTACATTTATGTAGCATTCAATGTCTTTCACATACATTATTTCATTTGATCCTAAGAACCACATGAAGCAGACACTTAATTCCAGAGATTACATTTTGGAAGGTTAAATCAGCTATTGGAATAAAGTGCATTACATCAAGAAATCAGAGAAATGAATTCAAATCCTGACTGCCTCTTACTAGATTTGAATTTGAATTAAGAAAAAAAATCCATTCCGCCATTGTTTTTCATTTTACTAAATTTCCTAAGTTATTCGCATTTAAGGTTTATGTTTATTAGGTTTCTGTTTTCCTACATTTATTCATTTTCTATTGATTTCCCTTTCTTTAAGTCAGCACTTTGTCCCTGCAATTAGTTTTGCTTATACTTCTTAGATGCTAGCTATTCCCACAGGCTCTCTCCCATTCCCATTTATCTGTCCTATCACAAACTCCTTGAATTTACTGAAATTGTTTATTCCTCTTTATTTTCCTTCTTCCTCCTCTTTCTTACTTTCTTCCCACCTTCCTTCTTCCTTTCTTCTCTCCCTCTTTTCTTTCTTTCCTTCCTCCCTCCCTTTCTTCCTTACTTTCCTTATTTTTTCTTTCATCTCAGCCACTTTTGACCTTTTTTCCCCACCCAGTTAAACATGATTCAAAACTACTATTTCCCCCACCTCTCATTTTTATTATTTTAGCCTCTTTGCTCAAGTTTTCCTCTGCTTTGTATACTTCATTTTTCTTTTCTTGTCTATTCTGGATTTTACTCACAAATTGATGAGCTATAAGCCCTAGGAGTTGTTTCTTTGTTCTTTTTGTTTCTCTCAGGACAGAACTTATGGAGTATGAAAGCTGAACTCCTTCCCCTATATTCTTCCTCTGTTACTAAATAAAGAGATCTTATCCCCCTGCCCCTTCTCTATTTTTCTGCTCTCTTCCCTGCACCCCTTAGAAATATTCATTCAAAAGGAACTAATGTTGAATGGATGTAGTTTTGTTTAGTGGGAATCATTCTATTCTATTCTAATAATATTCTAATCATTCTATTCTAGGCTGGTTCCTATCCCCTCCCTTTAATGGGCATCATTCGCCATTCCTAAAACCAGGTTAACCTATGTCTCTACCACTACTCTAGGTGCTGGTTTTTCTTTGAGACTCATACATCTCCTCTCCTAGAGTGGGATTCAATTCTGGGAGATATAGCACTTTCTCAGAAGAGGCTGTCTCCTAATGGACAAATTATCCTCAGATGAAATCCATTATCAGAGTCTTGCCTTTTTTCATAGACATATGCCTCCTCCCCCATGAGAATGTTCATTAGTGGCACCCTTTCCTTTTGTTTTCCAGATTGCTCTTCCCCATTCCATTTCTGTCCCTTCATTCTAGAAGTCCCACTACTGTTAACTATATAGAGTTGGTAAAGGTGAATTTTCATCTCCCTGTGTTTTTTACCTTCATTCTCCCTATTCAAATGACTTCCCACTGACTTTTCTCTTTCACAAAAGACATTGATTCACTGAGGGGGGTAATGGGTCCATAGAATGTTTTTTTAAAATTAATTTTTTGATATATTTTGTCCTTATACTGCCTTCATTTTCTAATCTATTCCTCCCATCTTCTCACTAGGAGAGCCACCCATTATAGTAAAGAATAAAAAAGAAAATTGAAAAAGTTGTTTAGAAAAACTAATCAACACATCATTCAAATTCAAAAGTATATGAAGCATTTCATATCCATAGTCTCTAACTCTTTGTAAAGAAGGGAGGGAGGGACGACAATCTCAAACCTGTTTTGTGAGACTAAGTTTGGTCATTAGAGTTACACAGCATTCAGTTTTTATTTTGTTGTTCTTTCCACCTACACTGTTTATAGACATTGTGCATGGTATTTTCATGGTTCAGCTTACTTCACAGAAATGTCTTCACATATGTATTATTCATGTTCATAATTTCTTTCCAAATAGCAATATTCTACCAAATACCAATTATTCTACCAATAATTCCACAATTATTTTAGACATTTCAGTTATCTACTCTGTTTACAATTATTAGCTAATACAAAAAGTGATGATGTGAATATTTTGGTAAATATTGGAACTTTCTTTACATTCTTAACCTTCTTGGGGCATAAACTTACTAGTGGCTCCAAGCCTAGGAAAACTCCTAGGCCATGGAGTAGAAATTCTGTTCCTCTTCTTCTTTTTCCTTTCTGGATTTTTAAAATTCCTTTTAAATCTTTAGCCTTTTAGGCTATTTTCAGCATTTGATAATCCCTCTTGTAGTTTCTCTTTGCACTTTACTTTCATTTAAAAAAATAAAGACATAGTCTATAAACATAAGACAATTGATTTCATTACTTCATCTTTTCTTGTTAATTGTACTCTTGATAACTGTATTTTTGTTTCTGTTGCTTGCAGTGTTTGTAATTCAGATAAACTTTTTATTTTTCTTCTCCTCCTTCTTCTGTCTCTATATCTCTCTGTCATTCTGTCTCATTTTCTCTCTCTCCTTACTCACCAGAAAAGGTTCATATTTATTGAAATTCCATCTTATTTAGATTCAGATTTATAGATTGTCCCTTGGTTTTTCAAATTGGCTATGATTTCATATTTAAAGGTATTTCTTTTGACTGCCTACAAAAAATCTTAGTGAAATTGTGAGGCTTAACCATTAATAAGCCTTAGTGTTTTTAAGTGTTGATTTTTTTCTCCTAGTAGTCCTCTGTGAGCTCAATCAATCAGTGATTATTCAGAAGTTCTGTATCACATTCTTGAATTATTTTCTTCATTATGGTATTCATATTTTTTGTTATGGTCTTCAGTGAGAGTCTATGATCCTTAAGCTATCTCTGCACATCTCCTCTTCAAGATCAGTCCTTTGGCTTGTGTAGAATTCACAAGTTCACTTAATTATGTTGCCTTTTGCTTTTCTTCTATGGAGTTTTCTTCTACTTCTGCATTTCTCTGTCATAAGCTTGTTCTTTTGTCTTCCAAAGCCTTTACTTTTATGGAGTCACCATCATGCCTTCTAAGTTCTTTATTCTGTTGTTTACTTTCTGATCTAATTTCATTACTAATATTTTCCTTCAACATAAAAAAATTCTTGAGTTTTTGCAATTGTTTCATAATCTTTGAGGAGATCACATAATTTTATTTTAGTTCATTTTCTTACATGATACAATAATTGTTTATTATGCTTTAGTCTTTCTTTGAAATGCTCCCTATTTTCCCTTCTATCTTTATGAGTTTCTCTTCCTTATTTTATCAGTTAGAATTTTACTTCGGTATTTTCCCTTCATATCTTGGTCTTTTAGATTTTCTCTTACATTTCTCTGTTTTCTCTCCTTGCTCTTTGGCCTTCCTACTTCCATGGATGCATATGTAACTGGAACTTGCTTTGCATATGCCTAACATAGAAGCACTTGTCTCTGGGAGAAGACATCCTGCATTCCCCTGTCACATGGATGGAAGTATCCTCTTTTGGTTGGCTGCATAGCTGGAACAGTATGCATCTTTAAAACCACCAAACTACAACAGTCTCTATACCTGTTTCTCTCTCTCCTCCTTCTCTCTCCTCCTCTTCCTCCTTATTCTTCTTCATCTTTTTCTCCAGTGTAATAATGGACAACTTTCTTCATTTTATATCTATATATAGCATCCCACCCACTACCCAGAGTAGTGGTAGAGATGTAGAAGTACTATAGCCAAGCTCTCCCAACATTCCCCTCCAAACAACTTTAAAATAACACCCCAAGTCCAATTCTGGAGTGGTAGAACCAACAAAAGGTCAAAATGAGACATTCTTTCAGCCCCAAGACAACTTAGATCAGAAGGAAAAATCTGTGCATGGGGTGGAGTTTGGCCTGGAGCCCACATGGATACAATATCAATAATGGGACTTGGTAGTGGTGAAGAAGTAGTGAAAGCTTTGCGACATCTCAAGCCAGAAATAGCCAGTAAAAGAATAGGGCAACTAATCAGAAAAAGATCACAGGGGACTCCTGTGCTAGCACTGGGTACATGGCCAGATGTCATTTAGCAATTCCATTGCTCATAGCCACTTCTGGGTCACAGTTCTAGGAATAGAGGAGAACTTTTATTCATGAAGGAGCAGGGGCTCTAGAGAGCAATGTCACTTTAGGTTGCAAGGGATCAAGGACACTGATGAGTAGTATCACTTCCCATCCCAAGGGAAAAGGACCTCTGAGGAGCAGTATTGCTTTAAGTGGCACAGAATCATGGGTCCTTCCTGGGTAAGGACCAGAGCCCAGACCAAGAGAGCAGTAAACATAACCCTACAGAAATCATACTACCTTGAAAGCACCAAAAATCCCCCAAACCCCAGAAATATTTCTGAAAACAGTTGTGGAAAAAATCCTGGAAAGCTTTGGATAGTGACTCCCCCTGCCACCCACCAAAAAAAAAAAAAAAAGCCAGAGATAGAGCTCAACTTTGCCATAAACTTCAAAGTCAAGAAATAGCCTGGATAAGCAACAACTACAAAACCTGACCATAAAAAGCTACTATGGCAACAGGGAAGATCAAGACACAAACTCAGAAGATGATGGTGTTTTTTTTTTTAAACTAAAAGCAAAGCCTCAAAGCAAAATGTGGATCAAACACAAGAAAAACAACAATTCCTGGAAGAGTTAAGAAAGTGATTTACAAAATGAGAGTAGTAGGGGGAAAACCAATAAGGAAATAAAAATACAGGAAGAAAGTTATGAAAAGGCAAATAACAACTTGGTAAAAGAGACACAAAAGAAGTTAAAGAAAATAACACCTTTAAAAAAACACAATTGATTAAATGGAAAAAGAGGTACAAAAATTCACTGATGAAAATAACTCCTTAAAAAACAGAATGGGTCAAATAGAAAAAAGGTACAAAAGCTCACTAAAGAAAATAATTCCTTAAAAATTAGAATTTGCCAAGTGAAAGCTAATGACACCACGAGACAGAAACAATGAAACAAAGTTAAAAGAATTAAAAATGAAGAAGAAAATGTGGAGTATCTTATTGGAAAAGCAACTGATCTAGAAAATAGATTGAGGAAAGATAATTTAGGAATTACTGGACTACCCCATACTCATGATCAAAAAAGAAGACAGACATTATATTTCAAGAAATTATCAATTACCAGTATCCAGCAGAAGGGAAAATAGAAATTGAAAAACTCCACCAATCAACTTCTGAAAGATTCCAAAATAAATATTCCCAGCAATATAACAGCCAAATTCCAGAGCTCTCAAGTCAAAGAAAAATACATCAAGTAATCTAGAAGAAATCATCCAAAGATCGTGGAGCCACAATAAGGATCATACAAGATTTAGCAGCTACTACATTAAAGGAGAAGAGGGCTTAGACTATAGCATTTCAGAAAGCAAGGGAGCTAGGATTACAATTAAGAATAACTTGCCCAGCAAAACTGAATATAATCCTTTGGGGGGGGGGGATGGATATTTAATGAATTTAATGATTTAATGACTTATCAACATTCCTGATGAAAAAAAAAACAGAGCTAAATAGAAAATTTTACATTAAAATACAAGACTCAGGAGAATCATAAAAAGGTAAAAATGAAAGAAAAATAATAATGAATTCAACAAGGTTAAATAATTTGCCTTTCTATATGGGAAAATGATACATATAACTCCTAAGAACTTTATGACTCTACATAGACAGGGGGGCAGAAGTGAAGTGATTATAGTGGGGATGATCTAAAAAAGTGGATGGGTAAGAAAGAGAAATGCACTGGGAGAAGGGATAGAGAGGAAGTATGGGGAAATTTATCTCACATGACAGAAGCGTACAAGGAAGAGCTTTTATAGCAGAATAACAAATGGTGGGAGGGTGGGCAATATTTGTACCTCACGCTCATCTAAATTGGTTCAAAGAGGGAAAAATATCTGAACATAGACACAACTGGGTATAGAGAAATCTATCTTATTTAACAGGAAAGTTGGAGAATAATGGAATAAAAGAAACGGGGGTGATAAAAGGGAAGATGGGCAAAGGAAGGCTGTGGTAAGAAGCAAAACAGTCTACAGAGGAGAGAAGAGGAGAGGGAGAGAGGAAGGATAAAGAGAAGAAAATAGGATGGAGGAAAATGCACAATTAATAATTATGATTGTGAATGTGAATGGGATGAATTTACCCATAAAACAGACATGGGTAGCAGAATGGATTAGAAACCAAAATCCAATAATTTGTAGCTTATAAGAAATACACTTGAAACAAAGACAGAGGGTCTTAAAATAAGAGGCTAGACCAGAATCTAGTATGCTTCAGCTGAAATAAGAACAGCAGAGGTGGCAAGCACGATCTCAGACAAATCAAAAGTAAAAATGGACCTTATTAAGAGAGAGAAGCATGGAAACTATATCTTGCTAAAAATCACCATAAAAATGAAATAATATGGGGGCAGCTAAGTCAAGCAGTGAATATAGACCACCAGTCCTGGAGTCAGGAGGACCTGAGACCAAATCCAGCCTCAGACACTTAACATTTACTAGCAGTATGACCTTGGGCAAGTCACTTAAACCCAATTGCCCTCCAAAAAGGAAAAAAAAGATAATATTAAGAGTAAACATGTATGCACCAAACAACATAGCATTAAAGTTAGATTAATTACAAGAGAAAATAGGCACTAAAACTATACTAAAAGATGACCTCAACTTTCCCTTCTTAAAGCTAGATAAATTTAACCATAAAATAAATAAGGAAGAAGTTAAGGAGAATTATAGAAAAGTTAGATGTGATAAACCTCTAGAGAAAATTGGATGGGAATAGAAAGGAGCATGCCTTTCTCAGCTGTACATGGTACCTTCATAAAAACTGATAAGGTAACAGGGTGAAAAACTTCACAAAAATGCAGAAAAACAGAGATATTAAATGCATCTTTTCCAGGCCATAATGCAACAAAAATTACATTCAATAAAGAGCAATGGAAGAAGATTAAAAATTAATTAGAAATTAAATTATCTAATCCTAAAGAATGAGTGAGTCAAAGAACAAATCATAGACATAATCAATAATTTAATTAAAGAGAATGACAATAATGGGAGCCCCAGCCAGTGGCCAGCACATTTACCCCACTGCAGGGACAATTTGCAGACTCCTCCCCTCAGGATGGAGGGTCAGTTGGACCTGGGTAAGAGAAAGCACAGGGCTGAGGCAGCAATAGCAGCCTGTCCTGGTGCTATCAGTCCACAGCCTGGATGTTCAAAAATCACCTACCAGAACTTCCAGGAGCCAAGATGATGGAGTAAACCCTATCTAATCTCCCTCCTTGATCCTAAAACCCAGAGATTATTGCCCCAGTGTAAAATCCTGAAATAGTGAAACCAGCAGCAGGCTTCAGAGTACTAGAGGAAGGGTGTGATTGAGGCTGTGCTGAGCCTGAAGTGAAGTTTGGAAGGTGTCCCAACAAACCCCATCTCAGCTGACTAGCAGGAGATCCTGAAGCCCAGGGGGGTGGAACCAGCAGGGGCTGACAACAAAAGCCCAGGTGTGCCTAAGCACAATAAAGGAAACCTGCAGACACCAGCACAGCAGGCTGCAAGCTGCTGAGCCTACCTGAGCTGTAGCCCAGGGGCAGAGAGCCACAAACCTGAAGTGACCAGACCACCCCACCCCCACACCTTACTCTGTGAGCCTCAGGGTAACTCAGGGCAAACACTGAGAGTCCTGGCCTTGGCCTCAGTCTAGATACCCAGAGGCTACAGCATACAAAGTCAAGAACCAGGCCCCTACCTCCCAGATTGAGAAGTGTGGGCCAGATCCCTCTGTACCCTAGAAGCAGAAATCCACTTTAAAAGCCAGAAAATAGGCAATCACAATGGGCCAGAAGCAACTTGCAAAGGCAAAACCAAAGATGATTGAATCCTATTATTGTGAATGAGGAAAATCACTTTCAGGAGACAGCATTGGCTCTATATCCATACCTGAGACCACAGAAGGAAATATGAACTAGTCTCAAGCCCAAAAAAGCAATCTTGGAAGAGCTTAAGAAAGATTTTTAAAAGCCAAATTAGAGAGGGAGAAGATAAACTGACCAATTATTTAAAAATTACATTGGCCAGAATGGAAAAAAAAATCTCACTGAAGAAAACAAATTCTTAGAAAGTAAAATTTGTGAACCTTGGGACAGGAAGTTCAAAATTTAACTGGAAAAATACCTCCCCCAAAATTAAATCTTAACATATGGAAGAGGAGCTTCGAAAACTAACTGTGAGGGCCAGAGTCAAGATGCCAGAGTAGAAATAGGACTTCAGTGTGGCTCTGGCTCCGACCTTCCCCAATCCATGTAAAAGGTGACTCTGAACAAACTTTGGAGCTACAGAACCCACAAAATGACAAAGAGAAGCTAACCTCCTGGTGAGGACAGCCCGGCAGCCCGGCAGGGAGAGTTGAGCACAGTGCTCTGAGAGCCAACTCCAGCCCTGCCTGAGCCAGAGATTTTAGTCTCAGGGGGGCCTGACCAGCAGCCAGCTGGAGGGACTACAGAACACCAACAGCTGTGGCCATATCCAGAATTATCAACACATAGATGCCAAGGACAAAGTGAGAGGTCAGTGCAGTATGGACCCACTAGTTGGGACATCAAATTGGTCTCTTCCCCCCAAGGGCAAGAATGTACTGAGACGATTCAGTGCAGCCACAGCCATGTGGCAGCTTCAGCTCCTGGCCAGCAGACTCTAGGGGGACTGGGCGACCAGTCTGGGGGGCTAATTGCTTTTGCTTTAACCTCCCTGGATCTGGACTGCTGTCTGGGGTGGAAGTCTTGGGGTGTGTGTCCAGCTTGTCAGAGTGTGTGGGGGCTTCAGGGAGGGCACCCAACTAATAACTCTGGCAGTTGAGAAGACAACAAAGTTTGGGACAGAAGCTCCCCTGTCTGGTGGCAGATTCCTACTGTGGCAACAAGCCCAAAAGTCAAGTAATTAAATGGCAACATGCCTAGGCAAAGGAAAGAAAATAAACAGAAAAATGCAACATTAGACTCCTATTTTGGGGGCAAAGATGATCAAAACATGGAACAGGAGGAGGACTGTGAGGTCAGAACTCCTATACCAAAAGCCCCAAATGAAATTACGAGTGGGTTAGAGGCCATAGAGGAGCTTAAGAAGGATTTTAAAAACATAATAAGAGAAGTGGAGGAAAAATTGGGAAGAGAAATGAGAAGGATACAGGAAAAGTATGAAATGAGAGTTATCAGCCTGACTAAGGAAAATAACATCTTAAAAAATAGACTAGGGGCGGCTAGGTGGCGCAGTGAGTAGAGCACCGGCCCTGGAGTCAGAAGGACCTGAGTTCGGATCCAGCCTAAGACACTGAACCCACACAAACAAAAACCTAGCCGTGTGACCTTGGGCAAGATACTTAACCCCAATTGCCCTAAAAGGGGCGGCTAGGTGGCGCAGTGAGGAAGAGCGCTGGCCTCAGAGTTGGGATGACCCAAGATCAAATCCGGCCTCAGAAAATGAGCACCCACACATAAATAATGACTAGCCGTGTAACCTTGAGCAAGTTACTTAACCCCAATTGCTTAAAAAAAAAAATAGACTAACTCAAGTGGCAAAAGAGGCTCAAAAAGGCAATGAGGAGAAGAATGCCTTAAAAAGCCAACTTTGCCACATGGAAAAAGAATCTCAAAAGCTTACTGAGGTGAGGCAAAGGCAAGATGGCAGAGTAGAAACAGCATGTCCAAGGCTCTCTTCCCCCAGATCTCCTCCAAACTATGTAAAAGGGCACTCTGAACAACTTCTGGAGCCCCAGCGCCCACAGAACAACACAGAGAAGCTAACCTCCCACTGAGGACAGCCCAGCAGCCCTGCAGGAAAGACAAGTGCAGCACTCTGGGAGCCAGCAGGCAGTGTGTAGTGGGCCCAGGTCCGCTTGAGCCGTGGTTTTAGCCCCAGGGTGGCCAGGCCAGCAGCCAGCTGGAGGGAGCCCAGAACACCAGCAGCTGTGGCGATTCCAGAATTGTCAACACAGACATGCCTAGGAGAAAGTGAGAGGTTAGTGCCCTATGGACTTTGGAACCAGTATTTGGGGAATGCATCGGCTTCCTCACCTAGGGGCTGGAAGCCGCTGAGGAGACATGCCATTTTGCAGTTTTCAGTGGCGGCTCCAGCTCCTGGCCTGCAAACTGTAGGGAGATCCAGCTATCAGTCTTAGGGGGGAATCACTCTTTCTTTAACTCCCCTGGATCTGGATTGTGGTCTGGGGTGGAGGCTGTGGGGTGGGTACCCAGCTTGCCAGAAACGGAAGTTGTGAAGACCCCACACATTCGGGACGGAAGCTCCGCTGTCTGGTGGCAGAGTCCTACTGTGGCAACAAGCCCAAAAGTCAAGTAATTAAGTGGCAATATGCCAAGGAAAAGGAAACAAAATAAACAGAAAAATGAAACTTTAGACTCCTATTTTGGGGGCAAAGAGGATCAAAGCATGGAACAGGAAGAGGACTGTGAGGTCAGAAATCCTGCTCCAAAAGCCCCAAAGGAAAATATGAGTGGGTTATAGGCCATAGAGGACCTTAAAAAGGGCTTTAAAAATCAAATAAGAGAAGTGGAGGAAAAATTGGGAAGAGAAATGAGAAAGATGCAGGAAAAGGGTCAACAGCCTGACTGAGGAAAACAACACATTAAAAAATAGACTAACTCAAATGGCAAAGGAGGGCAAAAAGGGCAATGAGGAGAAGAATGCCTTAAAAAGCCGAATTTCCCAGATGGAAAAAAATCTCAAAAGCTCACTGAGGAGATTCATTCCTTCAGAATTAGACTGGAGCAAATGGAAACTAATGACTTTATGAGAAATCAAGATGCTGTTAAACAGATCCAGACAAATGAAAGAACAGAAGGCAATGTGAAATATCTCATGGGAAAAACCACTGACCCAGAAAACAGATCCAGGAGACATAATTTAAAAATTATTGGACTACCTGAAAGCCATGAACAAAGAAAGAACCTAGAAATCACCCTTCAAGAAATTCTCAAGGAAAATTGCCCTGATGTTTTAGACCCAGAGGACAAAATAGAGTTTGAAAGAATCTACCAGTCACCTCCTGAAAAAGATCCCCAAAAGGAAACTCCTAGGAATATTATAGCCAGGTTCCATAATCCCCAGATCAAGGAGAAAATGCTACAAGCAGCCAGGAAGAAACAATTTCAATATTGTGGAAACACAATCAGAATAGCACAGGACCTGGCAGCTTCTACACTGAGGGACTGAAGGGCATGGAATATGATATTCCAGAGGGCAAAAGAGCTGGGACTGAACCCAAGGGTCACCTACCCAGCAAAACTGAGTATTTTGTTTCAGGGGAAAATATGGTCATTCAGTGGAATAGAGAACTTTCAAGCATTCTTGAGGAAAAAACCAGAGTTGAATAGAAAATTTGAAATCTACACACAAGAAGCAAGAGATGCCTGAGAAGGTAATCAGGGAAAAGAAATCAAAAGGAACTTATCAAAGTTAACCTATTTATATTCCTACATGGAAAAACAATAACAGTGACTTATGAAACCTTTCTCAGTATGAAAATAATGGAAGAAGGGTGTATGGTCATTTGAATACATATGTGAATGTGTGTATATATGTTTACATGGATAGAGGGCATAGGTTGAATTTGTTGGGAAGGGATGATACTTAAGGGGTGAAATTATGAGGAGAGAGAGGAAAGTGGCAAGAGGAGACAGGGAGAGACAGGGTAGGGTAAACTATGTCATGTAGAAGAAGCAAGGGGAAGTGGCTGCAGGGGAGGGGAAGAATAGGAAGGCAAAAAGGCAAAACCACATTCTCATTGAATTTGGTTCAGGGAGAGAATGACATACATACTAAATGGGATATCTCACCCTGCAGCAGAATAAGGGGAAGGGGGATGAGAGGAGGGATGATGGATGGGAGGGCATTCTTGGGGGGAGGGGAGGTTGGAAGTACCCACTATAGAAGAGGGACAGGATCAAGTAGGGAATGGACCAGGTGGGGGTGGGATGGGTGGGAGGGAATTATAAGCAGCCTTGTACAATATATCTACTATGGTAATGTTTTGCATAGCTAGACATGTACAACATATACTGAATTACTTATCTTCCCAGAGGGAATGGGTGGCAAGGGAGGAAGGAAATGGATCTGAAATTCGAGGTCTTAAAATTAAATGTTCCAAATATTACATATACATACATACATATATATATATATATATATATATATATATGATAAAAAATAAATTAAAAGCTTACTGAGGAGATTCATTCCTTCAAAATTAGAGTAGAGCAAATGGAAACTAGTGACTTTACGAGAAATCAAGATACTTTTAAACAGATCCAAGCAATTGAAAGAATACAAGGCTATGTGAGATATCTTATGGGAAAAACCATTGACCTGGAAAATGGATCCGGGAGAGATAATTTTAAAATTATTGGACTACCTGGAAGCCATGATCAAAGAAAGAACCAGAAATCATCCTTCAATAAATTATCAAAGAAAATTGCCCTTATGTTTTAGACCCAGAGCTTGAAATAGATATTGAAAGAATCTACAGATCACCTCCTGAAAACGATCCCAAAAAGAAAACTCCTAGGAATATTATAGCCAGGTTCCAGAATTCCCAGATCAAGGAGAAAATACTACAAGCATCCAGGAAGAAACAAATTCAATATTGTGGAAACACAATCAGAATAGCAGAGGATCTGGCAGCTTCTACACTGAGGGACTGAAGGGCATGGAATATGATATTCTGCAGGGCAAAGGACCTGGGATTAGTACCAAGAATCACCTACCCAGCAAAACTGAGTATCTTGTTTCAGGGGAAAATATGTTCATACAGTGGAATAGAGGACTTTCAAGCATTCTTAAGGAAAAAGCCAGAGTTGAATAGAAAAATTTAAATTTAGACAGAAGAAGCAAGAGATACTCAAAGTTGAACTATTTATATTCCTACATGGAAAAACAATAACTGTGACTGATGAAACCTTTCTCAGTATGAAAATAATGGAAGAACGGTATATGGTCGGTCACATGAATACATATGTGAATGTGTATATATAAATTTACAGGTACACATGGATAGAGGGCACAGGTAGAATTTGGTGGGAAAGGATGATACTTAAGGGGTGAAGTTTAGAGGTGAGAAAGGAATGTGGCAAGAAGAGATGGGGAGAGATGGGGGCAGGGGTAAACTATGTCATGTAGAAGAGGCAAGGGGAAGTAGTTGCAGGGGAGTGGAAGAACAGGAATACAAAAAGGCAAAATCATATTCTTATTCAATTTGGCTCGGGGAGAGAATGACATACATACTAAATGGGATATCTCACCCTGCAGAAAAGTAGGGGGGAGAGGAATGAGAGGGGGGAGGATGGAGGTGAGGGCATGCCTAGGGGAGGGGAGGTTGGAGGCACCCACTTTTGAAGAGGAACAGGATCAAAGTAGGGAATGGACCGGGAGGGGCGTGGGATGGGTTGGAGGAAAATATAGTCAGTCTTTTACAATATATCTACTATGGTAATGTTTTGCATAGCTATACATTTACAACATATACTATATTGCTTATCTTCCCAAAGGGAATGGGTGACAAGGGAGGAAGGGAATGGATCTGAAATTTGATGTCTTAAAATTAAATGTTTAAAAATACATAAATACTACTATTAATACTAGTTTACATATAATTGGGAAATAAGATATACAGGCATTGGGGCACAGAGATTCACCTTGCCCTAATGGAAAAGTAGAAGGAGGTATGGGAAAAGATATGGGAAAGAGCAGACTGGATGAGGGGATATCCTGTGGGACTGCTATTCTGGGGTGGTGGGTAGGCGAAAAATGGAGAAAAAATTGTAACTCAAAATCTGGCCAAAATGAATGATGTTAACCAGAAGTCAATAAAACATTTGGAAAAAAAAATCTATTGTGCCCTACAGGCAGTAGTAGCAAAAAGGCAGGGAGGGAGTGGGTGGTTAGAATGCAGGGAAGAAGTAGTAAGGGGGAAGGGCAGGTTAAGGTAGAGGGGTGCATAAGAAGGGAATACTGAGGGAGGCAGTGCTCAAAAGGGAATGACAGAGCTGAGTCCAGATGGCAGAGTAGAAACAAGACTTCCACGGAGCTCCCACTTCCACCTCCTCCAATTCATGTAAAAATGACTCTAAACAAACTTTGGAGCTTCTGAACCCACAAAATGACAGAAAGAAGCTAACCTCCCACTGAAGACAGTCCAGCAGGCTGGCAGGTAAGGGGCAGCTCATTTCTTTGGGAGCTGAGCCCAGCCTCATGTGAGCTGGAGGTTTTAGCCTCAGGCTGGCCTGACCAGCCACTGGCTGGAGGGACTTCATATCAGTAGCAGCTGTGGTGGTTTCTAGAATTATGAACCCATAGATGCCAAAGACTAAGTGAGAGGTCAGTGTAGACTTTACTGGAACAGGAAGTTTGGAAGTGCAGTCTGGCCTTTACCCATGGACAGAGAAGTAACTGAAGTGCCACGGCTGTGCAGGCACCACCACCTGACTGCTTCAGAGCTCCTGGCCTACAGATTGTAGCAGGACCAAGTGACCCTTGAGGGCTAATTGGGCTAATTGTGCTTGCTTTAACCTGCTTGGACCTGGATCACTGTCTAGGGTGGAGGTCCTGAGGCATATGACCAGTTTGCCAGAGCATGTGGAGGCTTCAGAGAGGGTACCCAACTAATAGTCCCAGCAGCTGCAAAAACCCCAGAAATTTGGGACAAAGCTTCCCTGTCTGGTGGCAGAGTTCTACTGTGGCAAAAAGTTCAAAAGTCAAGTAACTGAGTGGAAACACGAGCAAGTTAAGGAAGCAAAGCAAGCACAGCAATTTGACTTCAGACTCCTATTTTGGGGACAAAAAGGATCAAAGCATGGAACAGGAGGAAGATAACAAAGTCAGAACTCCTGCACCAAAAGCTTCCAAGAAAAATACAAGCTGGTTACCGATGATAGAGGAGCTTAAGAAGGATTTTAAGAACCAAGTAAGAGAAGTGGAGGAAAAATCGGGAAGAGAAATGAGAAGGATGCAAGAAAATTATGAAATGAGAGTCAACAACCTACTGAAGAAAATAACACCTTAAAAATAGGGTAACTCAAATTGCAAAAGAGGCTCCAAAAGGCAATGAGGAGAAGAATGCCTTAATAAGCCGAATTTACAAGATGGAAAAAGAATCTCAAAAGCTCACTGAAGAGAATCATTCCTTCAAAATTAGATTGGAGCAAAGGAAGCCAAAGACTTTATGAGAAATCAAGATACTATTAAATAGATCTAAACAAATGAAAAAATAGAAGGCAATATGAAATATCTCATTGGGAAAACACTGACCTGGAAAATAGATCCAGGAGAGATAATTTAAAAATTATTGGACTACCTGAAAGCCATGATTAAAAAAAAAAGAACCTGGAAATCATCCTTCAAGTAATTTCCCTGATGTTTTAGAACTGGAGAGCAAAATAGAAGTTAAAAGAATCCACCGATCAAGTCCTGAAAAAGATCCCCCAAAGAAACTCCTAGGAATATCATAGTCAGTTTCCAGAGTTCCCAGATGAAGAAGAAAATATTACAAGCAGCCAGGAAGAAACAATTTGAATACTGTGGAAACACAATCAGGATAACATAGGATATGGCAGCTTCTACACTGAGAAATCAAAGGGCTTGGGGTGTGATATTCTGGAGGTCAAAGCAACTGGGATTAAAACCAAGAATCACCTACCCTGCAAAACTAAGTATCATGTTTCAGAGGAAAATATGATAATTCAATGGAATAGAGGACTTTCAAGCATTTTTTAAGCAATTGGGGTTAAGTAACTTGCTCAAGGTTACACGGCTAGTCATTATTTATGCATAGGTGCTCATTTTCTGAGGCTGGTTTCGATCTTGGGTCATCCCAACTCCAAGGCCAGTGCTCTTACTCACCGCACCACCTAGCTGCCCCCACTTTCAAGCATTCTTGATGAAAAAAACCAGAGTTGAATAGAAAAATTGGCATTCAGATTCAAGAAGCAAGAGAAGCATGAGAAGGTAAACAGGGAAAAGAAATCATAAGGAACTTATAAAAGTTGAACTATTTATATTCCTACATAGAAAAATGATAATTATAACTTGTGAAACTTTTCTCAGCATGAAATTAGTTGAAGGGAATAGAAATGTGTGTATATGTATATGTATATGTGTGTGTATATGTATATGTACATATACATATATGTCTATATAGGAGGGTATATGGGTATATGAATACATATGTGAGTATGTGTATATATGTGTACAGGTACACATAGACCAAGGGCATAGGACAAATTTTATAGGAAGGGATGATACTTAAAAGGTGAGAGAGAAATATAATGAGAGGAGATGGAGGAAACAGAATGAGGTAAATTATCTCATATAGAAGAGGCAAGGGAAAACTGTTACAATGGAGGGGAAGAACAGGAAGGCAAAAGGGAATGACTTGGGGGCGGCTAGGTGGCACAGTGAGTAGAGTGTCAGCCCTGGAGTCAGAAGGACCTGAGTTCAGATCCAACCTCAGACACTTAACACACACACAAACAAAAACCTAGCCATGTAACCTTGGGCAAGTTACTTAACCCCAATTGCCCTCCAAAAAGGCAAAAAAAAAAAAAAAGGGAATGACTCAACCTTATTCTCATTGAATTTGGCTTAGAGAGGGAAAGTCATACACATTAAATAGGGTATCTCACCCTGCAGGATAGTAGGGGGGAAGGGGATGAGAGGGGGAATGATGGAAGGGAAGGCAGGCTGGGGGGGGGGGGTAGGAAAGTTGGATACACCCACTTTTGAAAAGGGACAGGGTCAAAGAAAAGAATAGAAAAAGTGGGGGTGGGATAGGACAGAGCGAAATATAGCCAGTCTTTTACAATATATCCACTATGGAAATGTTTTGCATAGCTACACATGTACAACCTATAATGAATTACTTGTCTTCCCAGTAAGGGTGGGTTATGAAAGAGGAAGGGAAAGAATCTGGAATTCAAAGTTTTAAAATCAAATGTTTAAAATTTTATTATTATTATTATTACTATTACTATTATTATTATTATCTTATATGTAACTGGGAAAGAAGATATATAGTTACTGGGCCATAGAGATCTACCATGTCCTACTGGAAAGTTGGAGGGGGGATAGGGGAAGATATGGGAGAGAGCATATTGGGGGAGGGGATATTCAGTAGGACTGCTGTTTTGGGGTGGTGGGTAGGGGAAAAATGAAGAGAAAATTTGTAACTCAAAATATCGTGGAAATGAGTGATGTAAACTAAAAAATTAAAAAGAGAGAAAAATAAAAAAATTAACAAAGAGAATGATAAGACAACATAACAAAATTTGTGGGATGAAGTCAAAGCAATACTTTGGGGCAACTTTATATCTCTAAATTCATACATCAGTAAAAGATGGGAAGGGAAGACAAATTAATTGAGCATACAACAAAAAAAATAAATAAATTTAAAATTCCCAGTTGAACAGCAAAATGGAAATCCTGAAAATCAGAGGAGAGATTAATGACACTGGAAATTAAAAACAAAAAAAAAAAATTAAACTAATAAATACAAGTAAGAGCTGGTTTTATAAGGAAAAAACAAAAACTAAAAACCACTGGTTGTTTTAATTAAAAAAATAATATTATGAAAGATGAAAAGGATTCATACCCACCAGTGAAGATGAAATTACAGCAGTTAATAGGAGTTATTTTATCCAATTATATGTCAGAGAAACTGACCATCTAAATAAAATGAATGCACATTTACACAAACATAAACTGCCCAGATTAACAGAAAAGAAAGTAGAATACTTAAGTACCCCTATTTTAGAAAAAAAGAAGTTGATAAGTCATCAATGAACTCCCTAAGGGAAAAAAATCCCCAAGTAAAATAAGATATAATGATACTTAAGTAAGATATCAAAACAAGGGTAAAACAAGGAATAAGAGGGTAGGTAAGGGGAAAATATAAGGTAACAGAGTTAGGCAAAAGGAGAGGCTAAGAAGTAAAATAGTGAGCAAAAATAAGGAGAGAAATTCACAAATATTAATTAGAACTTCATCAAATGTATAAGAAAATGTCATTCCCCAATTGGTAAGTGGTCAAAGGATATGAACAGGCAGTTTTCCAATGAAAAAATTAAAACAATTTATAGTCATAAAAATGCTCTAAATCATTATTGATTAGAGAAATCCAGATTGAAACAACCTTGAGATATCATTTGACACCTACCAGATTGGCTAAAATGATAGAAGGGGAAAGTGTTGGAGAGGATGTGGAAAAACTGGGATACTAATTCATTATTGTGAAATTGTAAAATGATCTAACCATTTTGGCGAGCAATCTGGAATTATGCCCAAAGTGTTATTAAACTACTGATGCCCTTTGACACAGCAATACCACTACTAGGTCTATTTTCAAAGATGATTAGGGGAAAAAAAGGAAAGAACCTACATGTTCTAAAATGTTTATAGCAACTCTCTTTGTGGTGGCAAAGGATTGTATGGATGCCTGTCAGTTGGGGAATATCTGAACAAGTTGTGGTACACGACTGTGATGCAATAGTACTATATTATGAGAAATAATAAGCTCAATGATAAGTTGAAATAATGAAGAGCAAAATGAGCAGAAATGAGAGAACACTGTATACAGGAACAGCAATATTGTTTTGAGAATGACTTAGAGTAAGTAAATAAGTGATTTTATCTATTATAAATACCCAAATTAACCATAAAGGGCATATGAAGAAAGATGCTCTCTGCATCCAGAGAAAGAACTGATAAATTGAAGTATGCAAAGAATATTTTACATGTGAGTGTGTGTGAGTGTGTGTGTGTGAGTGTGTGTGTGTGTACCTATGTGTGTCTAGGAGCAGCCATCTCTGGAGGAGGAGAAGGAGAAAAACAAGAAAAAAAAATTGACATGATAATTTTGTTGTATATTTGAAAAGAAAAACAAGTTGTGCATAGCAGATTTGCAGTTTTATGTATAACTACCCTTTTTATTGTATTATGTTATGAAAATATTTATTTTATTCCATAAATTGAAAATAAAATTAAAAAAAGAAAAAGTTCCCATGACAAGATGAATTCACAAGTGAATTCTAACAAACATTTAAGGAACAATTACTTCCAATACTTATATACACTATTTTTTGGGGAAAAAAATATATGAAGGAGTCTTACTTTATTCCTTTCATGACACATATAGGGTTTTTAATATGCAAATGAGAGAGCAAAAACAAAGCCAACTATAGGCCAATTTCCTTAATGATTATCGATGTAAAAAATTTAAATAAAATGCTTATAAGATAACAGCAATATATCACAAAGATCATGCACTATGACCAGGTGGGATTTATACCAGGAATGCTATGCTAGTTCAATATTAGGAAAACTATCAGCATAATTGACCATATCAATAACAAAAACAACAAAAATTATGTGATTATAACAATAGACGCAGAAAAAGTCTTTGACAAAATACAGCACCCATTACTATTAAAAAAAAAGACTTTAGAAAGGCATAGGAATCAATGGAACCTTTCTTCAAATGATAAGTAGAATCAATCTAAAAGCAAGACCAAGGATTATCCATAATGGGGATAAACTTGAAGCCTTTCCAATAAGATCTGCAAAGATGTCCATTATCACCACTATTATTTAATATAATACTAGAAATGCTAGCTATGTCAATAAATAGGAAAAAAAGAAATGGAAGGGATTAGAATAGGCAATGAGGAAACAAAACTCACTTTTTGTAGGTAATATGATAGCATATTTAGAGAACCCCAAAGAATCAACTAAAAATTAGTTGAAACATTGAGCAACTTCAGCAAATTTGCAGGATAAAAAACTGACCCACATACTTCTTCAACATTTCTACATACTACCAACAAACCCCAAGAGGAAAAGAGAGAAATCCATTTAAAACAACTACAGACAATATAAAACACTCAGTAATCTATCTGCCCAGGCAAACCCAGAGATTATATGAACATAATTACAAAATACATTGCATACAAAGACTGATCTAAACCGTTGGAGAAATATTTTGGCCCGTGAGTAGTAGGCTAAGCCAATATAATAAAAATGACAATTCTACCTAAGTTAATTTACTTATTCAGTGCTATACCAATCAAACTTTCCAAAGAACTATTTTATACATCTAGAAAAAATAATAATAAATTCATCTGGAAGAACAAAAGATCCAGAGTATCAAGGGAATCATTTTTTTTTAATGTGAAAGAAGGCAGCTTAACAGTATCATATTTTAAACAATATTTCAAAGCATTAATCTCGAAAACAATCTGAAACAAAGAATCTGAAAACAAACAAAAAAATCATGAAAGCTAACAACGAAGAAATATAATGGTGGATCAGTGGAATAGATTAGGTACACAATACATGGTTGTGAATGACCATAATAATCTAGTGTTTGAAAATCCCAAAGATCCAAGCTTTGGGGGTATTTACCAATCAACAAAAACTTCTGAGAAAACTGGAAAAGGAGTGAGAAATTAGACATAGACCAACATCTCAGATGGTATACCAAAATATGGTAAAAATGGTTTAATTATTTCTTTTTTTTCCCTTGGAGACCCACTTGTTTTTTTTTAGCTTATTTAAAAACAACACAACCGTGGCCCCAAAGTGTGCTAAGTTAAAGCCTTCAGCCATGGCTGGGGATGGAGAGGGGACTATGGGGTAGAGCAGCAAAGGAATGAAACTGAATGGATTGCCTTCCCTCTCTGCAGTCTCTGTTCCCCATCACCTCTGGGGAGGGCAGACTTAAGACCAAGTCTTTTTGGGCAGCTTGAGGGACCAGGGGAAGGGGACAGAGACCTCCCTCTGGCTGGTTGGGCATGGGAGCAGAGGCCTACAATAGCCGCAGTCTGAGTAAGTGAATGGCTGCTGAACAGAGGAGGAGAGGGGGAGGGAGGGCCAAGGAGAACATCATTCACTGTGGAACAAGGGGTGTGGGAAGCACCCTACAGGACAAGAGCTAGGAATGCTCAGGTAGGAGCCTTCCCTGGAGCCACCACTATTCCCACCTGTAATGGAAATGTTATTTGAATCTGAAGATTCCTTTGTACTGGCAAAGGTAACAGGTACTTAGCACTTAGTAATTAATCAAGCCTCTGTTAAAGAAACAGAAGGTATGAACCCCTGTTGCTGATGTAACAGTAAGAGGTTGGCTGAAACAGAAAGGAGCTAATGCCATGTGTGTATATAAGGAGAAGCCCCTGCTGGTCAGGCAGATCTTCTTAGAGAAAGCTTTGTGGAGGCAGAAGTTGCTGCCACTGGGGAGGCTGAAGAGGAAAGGACCTGGAGGGAATGATTTTGATTTTGGGAACCTGGGTGAAGTGATTTTGATTCTGGGAACCAGCTGGAGCTTCTGCTGAGGAGCTGCTGAGTCCGAGGGCCAGTCAGAGCTTCTAGGACCTACTGAGGAAACATGACTGTGATGTTGGTACTTTGCATGAACCTGTTTGTGGCTTTGTTAAGCCTTGACTTCCCAGGCACAGAAACTGTGAAGGATTTCAGGTGGACTGGACGCTGTGAGCTTCAGCATGGAACAGGAAGTGTTCTGAGAGCTGGACAAGGACCTGGGAGCTGTCTGCCTTTGAACCCAGGTGACAGTTTGGTGAATCCAGGTAAGACCTGGGACAATGGAAGGGGATCCAGGGAATCTAAGAGACCACCCTGAATCAAGCTGAAAGAAGCCTTTACTTGGATACTGTGTACAGACTGAGAAATTGTAATTTACTAGTGACCTAGGGGTAGAGGGCTTGTATTTTCCAATGACTGAATAGTGATTGATGACTGAATAAGTTACTGATTTGTAACTTGGTGTGTCCCATGAGTGGAGAACTTTGACTATTGTACTTTGTGTCCCTGAAGGAGGCAAACCTCCTTAAGGATGATTGAATGATTGAGTTACTAAATGATTATTCTTTGTTCAAAACTTTGTGACCACTGTGGTGAAAACTATGAGGCCATCTTAGTAATAAGTCATTGTGAATGCTGTATTTTGATTATCTGTGATAAGTTGTAATATTGTGAATGCTGTACCTTGATTTACTGTGAACGTTTTGCTCTGATTTGTCATTGAATAAATAGAGTATTCAATATGCTATGTAATCAGAACCTTAAAAGCTGTTCAGAGTAGCATTCTTCTGAAAAGCTGCTAGTGCTTGGCTTTACACCACCTCAGAGCTAGGGCCTCAGAACAGCCCATGTTTGGAGAAATGGAGCAGGACCTGAGGCAGGTGCAAATCCTGGGCAACCAGACCAGTGGGCTCACAGGGGCCTGCCTGAGGAGTGAGTTGCTCCTGGGAGAAGAAGAGGCTTGAATTTTCTCTAGGACCCTGGAGAGAGCAGTCCTGGCTCAAGGGGAAGGGAGGAGGGTTAAGGAGGGGAGAGACCAGCCTCCTGTGGGGTGAACTCCAGCTTTCTGCTCCCCTTCCAGGAGGGCAAGGGTTTGGGAACATGTAATGCAAATCCATGGGGGCCACTTACAGAGGGAGGTGGCAACTGAGGGGGACCCAAAAGGGACTCCTCCACCCCCTCCTCAGCCACCACCACTGTCCTCAGTACAACTGCTTCTCATAAGAATGGAGGCCATGGATGCCACCTTCAATCTGAGCTGACATTGCTTCTCAAACTTAAGCTCTCTAGAATACGTC
Organism: Gymnobelideus leadbeateri; assembly: GCA_011680675.1. Lineage (NCBI taxonomy): Eukaryota > Metazoa > Chordata > Mammalia > Diprotodontia > Petauridae > Gymnobelideus > Gymnobelideus leadbeateri. The sequence goes on from WOXC01008825.1 coordinate 514,142, forward strand.
ATGGATCAAAGGACAGAGAGACTCTGGGCACCAATATCCTGGCAGCCATGCTGGATGCCAACAATGAGGTAGGGCACAAACTTCTGGATAGAGCCTTTGTCTTGAATGGAACCCCAGACACCCTGTGCAACCTTCACCTTGTCCCCCTCGCTGAAGTATCTCTTCTGGCTGCCACTGCTCTTTTCCATAGCATCCAGGGAGCCCATGCCCCAATACTTCTTGAACCACACCCCATAATACTCACCAGGGGCTTCTGTGGCAGCTGCCAGCAGGGAGCCCATCATCACTGTGGAGGCTCTAAGGGCCAGGGCCTTGACCACATGCCCCACCATATGAATCCCACCATCAGCAATGATGGGGACTCCAAAGTGATGGGAATATTGTGCCACCTTGTACACAGCAGTGTCCTGAGGCCAGCACATGACATCACTTCCTGGATGATGCAGAGGGAACCACAGCTTGTGCCCACTTGAAGCCCATCCATACCCGAACTGATCAGGTTGGGGGTACTTCTGCTTGATGCAGTGCACCATAGCAATCTGATATACCTAATTCCCTTGAGATGAGTCTAGCACTACAACATCAGTACCTTCTGTGTAAGCAATTCCAGGCAGTATTTGTCATCCTCCAGGGTGTCCACAGTGGTTCCGCAGAACAGTTGCTTGTGGACATCTTTGGAAGCCAGGGGGATAATACAGTTTTTCTTCAGGTCTGTCTGGGCAACGATGGCTACCAATTTGTCACTGTCATTAACAATGGGCAACTTTCCTTTCGTGCTTCCCTGCAGGATCTCTGTGGCTTCTTTCAATGTCACACCTGTGGATGCCACCACCAAATTGTTCAGACTTGTCATCACCTCATTGAGATAGGTTGCATGGTTCTTCCCGGCAAGAAAGTCTATGGCATGGGAAGTCACAATGCCCACCAGCTTGCTGCCCATGGTGCCTATCTCAGTTATGGGGATGCCTGAGAAACCATGCCACATCTTGGCCTCTAGCACATCACCCACTGTGTGTGAGTGGCTCAACACCACTGGATCTGTGATAAAGCCCTGTTCAAATTTCTTGAACTTGCGTACCTCATTGGCCTGGAACTCAGGAGTACAGTTATGGTAGATGAAACCAATGCCAACCATTAGAGCCATTGCAATGGCCATATCAGCTTTAGTTACAGTATCCATAGGGGATGAGATGAGATCAATGGTGTCTTCAGAGTGATTTTCCAAGTTGGAGCTGAAGTCAAATCCACCTCATCAGTCTATGAATCCTGGCACTATCAGGAAATCATTGTAGGTGAGGCCATTCTCAATAGCAAAGAGTTGCTACACCAGGAGCCTGTCCTACAGCAGGTAGCAGTGCCTCCACTGATCAGGTAGTCCACCATGCTGTCAGGCTCAAAGCCGGCCTGCAGCAGGCAGGCACTGTACCACTGGGCTGCTGTCTCATGTCCTGGGTGCGGCCCCTGGGCTCCCAGCTCTGGAACAGCTTCAGAACAGCTGCTCTGGCTCCACCTCCCTGCATCGACCCTGGCCTGGCCCATGCCCGGTGGTGGCAGCTGCAGCAGTGGCACCTCCATATGGCTGGACTAATTATTTCAATATAAAAGGTGTTATCCTAAGCAAATTAGGGGAGCATGGAAAAATTTACTTGTTGGATCTATGAATAAAGGAAGAGTTGATGACCAAAGATAGAAAGGAAAACAGTGTAATGACAAGCAAAGAAGTACTTAGCACCCTGTTCCAGCTACTTAAGTATTTAGCACCTTGTGATTTGAAGGTGGGAGAAACTTGCTGATATAACAGGAAAGGTGGGACAGGAAGAAGAACCACCATATAGAAGGAGAAGCCCAAGCTGGGACAGAGTAGAACCGGTAGGAAACATGACTGTGGCATAGGAACTTTGTCTGTGTTAATGTTACTTTGTCAGATCTGTCTGCTGATAGAGGATACTGTTGTTGTTACAGAAGCCCTGGGACCTTGCTGTTGGTTCAGAAGCCCTGAAAGAGAACTTTCTTATTGTCTGTTTACAGAACTCCTGAAGGAAGGTTTTATTGATATTTTCAGAGGTCCTGGGACTTTACTGATGATTTGTATTCATTTCTCAGATGGAGACCCTATCTTCTGGTCTGTGTTGATTGCACAAGCAGAAAATGAATGGTGCCAGCAATGTGTATGAATATTGTCGTAACTCTACTAAGTTTAATGTGTGTAGATATTGTTGTGAGTTTGTTAAGTTTTCTTTTCCCAGAAACAGAGATTTCAAAGGTCTTGAGCTGGACTGGTCACTGTGAGGTTCAAGCCGGAGCAGGAATTGGAACAAGAGCTGGGAGCTGCTAATCTGTGAATCCAGGTGATGTTTGGGTAGAATCAGGCAGGAGCTGGACCCATGGAAGAGGAACCATGGGAGCGAGCCGTCCAGTCAAGATGAAAAGACCTCTCCTTGGGTACTTAGTGGTAACTGAGGAGATCATGATTTACTGTGGCCTAGGAGGGGAGAACTTTGTACTTTGTACTTTGTACCCTTTAAGGATGATTGAGTTAAGGATGATTGGAAACTAATCTCCAATAAATAAGAAGACTTTTTGACTGAGATATTATGACAATGTGACCTAGGGGTGGAGAACTTTGACCTTTGCACTATGTCCCTTAAAGAGGCTTGCTCCTCAAGGATGATTGAGTTAAGGACTTACTGAATGATATCTTTTGTTTAAAACTACTGGTCACTTTAGTGATAAGTTGTTATGTTATAACATTGTGAATGCTGTACTTTGGTTTCTGTGAATGTTTTGCTTTAGTTTACTGCTAAATAAATAGAGAGTTCACTATACTACCTGATCTGAACCTTAGAGCTATTCATAGCAGCAGTCCTCTGGAAAGCTGCTCATGCTTGGCTTTATAGACAGGAAGTAAAATGGATGATTCTGATTACATTAAATTAAAAAGGTTTTGTACAAACCAAACTAATGTAGCCAAAGTTAGATGGAAAGCAAGAAACCAGGAGAGGAAATTTCACAGCAAGTTTCTCTAATAAAGCTCTTATTTTTCAAATACTTAGGGAACTGAGCCAAATTCCTCGACTGATAAATAATCAAAGGGTATAGGCAGGCAGTTTTCAGAAGAACAAATCAAAACTTTCAATAGTCACATAAAAATGGTCTAAATCACTACTTATAAGAGAAATGTAAATTAAAACACTCTGAGATACCACCTCATGCCTATCAAGTTGACTAATGTGACAGAAATGGAAAATGACAAATGATGGAGGGGATGTGGAAAAATAGGGACATTAATGTACTGTTGTTGTTATGAACTGGTCAGACTGTTGTGGAGAACAATTTGGAACTATGGCAAAAAGCTATAAAACTGTACATAAACTTTGGCCCAGAAATAACACCATTAGTTCCATATCCCAAAGTGATCAAAGAAAAGGGAAAATGACCTATTTTTGTACAAAAAATATTTATGGAAACTCTTTTTGTGATGGTGAAGAATTGGAAATTGAGGGGATGCCCATCAATTCAGGAATGGATGAACAAATTTTGGCATATAATTGTGATGGAATACTATTGTGCTATAAAAAATGATGAACAGAATCCTTTTAGAAAAATCTGGGAAGACTTATATGAAATGAAGGAAAGTGAAGTGAGCAGTCAGGAGATGACTGTATGCAGTAGCAGCAATACTGTCTGATAATTAATTGTAAATGACTTAGCTACTCTGATTAAGACAATGATCAAAGATAATTCCAAAGGTTTCATGATAAAAATGCTGTCCACTTCCAGAAGGAAAACTAATGAATTCTGAGTGCAGATTGAAGCATACTTTTTTCATTTTCTTAATTTTTTTTCAGGTTTTTTAGGTGTTTTGAAAATTACAATGTGGCTAATATGGAAATATGTTTTGTATGACTCACACCTGTAATCAATATCATATTAATTGCCTTCTCACAAGGTGGGGGAAAAGAGAAAGGGAGAGAACTTGGAATTTAAAAATTTTTTTTAAATCCCTAATTTAAAAAAAAATGTAATTGGGGGGGCGGAGCCAAGATGGTGGAGTAGAAACAGCTCCTCCAAGCCACTCTGCCCCCAGACTCCCCCCAAACTATGTAAAAGGGGACTCTGAACAACTTCTGGAGCCCCAGCACCCACAGAACGACACAGAGAAGCTAACCTCCCGCTGAGGACAGACCAGCAACCCTGCAGGAAGGACCAGCACAGAGGTCTGGGACCTGGCAGTGCGCAGAGCGCAGGAGCCAAGCCCAGCCCAGGTCCGCCTGAGCCGAGGTTTTAGCCCCAGGGCGGCAGGGCCAGCAGCCAGCTGGAGGAACCCCAGAACACCAGGAGCTGTGGAGATTACAGAATTATCAACATAGACATGCCTAGGACAAAGTAAGAGGTTAGTGTCCTATGGACTTTGGGACCTGTATTTGGGGAATGCGTCACCTCCCTCCCTTGGGGGCTAGAAGCCACTGAGGAGACACGCCATTTTGTAGTTTTCAGAGGCAGCTCCAGCTCCCAGGCTACAAATCATGGGGAGATCCAGCGATCAGTCTTGGGGGGTAATCGCTCTTGCTTTAACCTCCCTGGATCTGGATTGTGATCTAGGGTGGAAGTCGTGGGAGGGTTTACAGCATGCCAGGAACGGAAGTTGCCCCCCACACGTTCAGGACAAAAATTCCTCTATCTGGCCTTAAAGCCATAGTGTGGCAACAAGCCCAAAAGTCAAGCAATTAAGTGGCAACATGCCAAGGCAAAGGAAACAGAAAAATGCAACCCTAGACTCCTATTTTGGGGGCATAGAGCGGGAAAAGGACTGTGAGGTCAGAAGTCCTGCTCCAAAAGCCCCAGGGGAAAACATGAGCGGGTTGCAGGCCATAGAGGACCTTAAGAAGGACTTTAAAAATCAAATAAGAGAAGGGGAGGAAAAATTGGAAAGAGAAATGAGAAGGATGCAGGAAAATATGAAATGAGGGTCAACAGCCTGACTGAGGAAAACAACACCTTAAAAAATAGACTAGCTCAAATGGCAAAGGAGGCCCAAAAGGGCAATGAGGAGAAGAATGCCTTAAAAAGTCGAATTTGCCAGATGGAAAAAGAATCTCAAAAGTTCACTGAGGAGATTCATTCCTTCAGAGTTAGACTGGAGCAAATGGAAGCTAGTGACTTTATGAGAAATCAAGATGCTGTTAAGCAGATCCAAACAAATGAAAGATTAGAAGGCAATGTGAAATATCTCATGGGAAAAACCACTGACCTGGAAAATAGATCCAGGAGAGACAATTTAAAAATTATTGGACTACCTGAAAGCCATGATCAAGGAAAGAACCTAGAAATCACCCTTCAAGAAATTCTCAAGGAAAACTGCCCTGATGTTTTAGATCCAGAGGGCAAAATAGAGGTTGAAAGAATCCACCGATCACCTCCTGAAAAAGATCCCAAAAAGAAAACTCCCAGGAATATTATAGCCAGGATCCAGAATCACCAGATCAAGCAGAAAATACTACAAGCGGCCAGGAAGAAACAATTTCAATATTGTGGAAACACAATCAGAATAGCCCAGGACCTGGCAGCTTCTACACTGAGGGATCGAAGGGCATGGAATATGATATTCCAGAGGGCAAAAGAACTGGGAATGAACCCAAGGGTCACCTACCCAGCAAAACTGAGTATTTTGTTTCAGGGGAAAATATGGTCATTCAGTGGAATAGAGGACTTTCAAGCATTCTTGAGGAAAAAACCAGAATTGAATAGAAAATTTGACATCCAGACACAAGAAGGAAGAGATGCCTGAGAAGGTAATCGGGGAAGAGAGATCAAGGGGAACTTATCAAAGTTGAACTATTTACATTCCTATATGGAAAAGCAATAACTGTGACTGATGATATCTTTCTCACTATGAAAATAATGGAAGAAGGGTGTGTGGTCATTTGAATACATATGTGAATGTGTGTGTATATGGTTACAGTTATATATGGATAGAGGGCATAGGTTGAATTTGTTGGGAAGGGAGAATACTCAAGGGATGAAATTATGAGGTGAGAGAGGAAAGTGGCAAGAGGAGATGGGGAGAGACAGGGTAGGGTAAACTATCCCATGTAGAAGAAGCAAGGGGAAGTGGTTGCAAAGGAGGGGGAGAATAAGGAAGGCTAAAAAGGCAAAACCACATTCACATTGAATGTGGCTCAGGGAGAAAATGACATACATACTAAATGGGATATCTCAACCTGCAGCAGGATAGGAGGAAGGGGGATGAGATGAGGGATGATGGATGGGAGGGCATCCTTGGGGTGAGGGGAGGTTGGAAGTACCCACTATAGAAGAGGGACAGGATCATGTAGGGAATGGACCAGGTAGAGGGTGGGATGAGTGGGAGGGAATTATAAGCAGCCTTGTACAATATATCTACTATGATAATGTTTTGCATAGCTAGACAGGTACAACATATACTGAATTACTTATCTCCCCAGAGGGAATGGGTGACAAGGGAGGAAGGAAATGGATCTGAAATTCGAGGTCTTAACATTAAATGTTTCAAATATATATAAATACTATTATTAATACTCTTTGCTTGTAATTGGGAGATAAGATGTGCAGGCATTGGGACACAAAGATTCACCTTCCTCTAATGGAAAAGTCGATGGGGGTAAGGGAGAAGGTATGGGAGAGAGCAGATTGGAGGAAGCGATATCTTGTGGGACTACTATTCTGGGAGGTTGGGTAGGGGAATAATGGAGGGAAAATGATTGTAACTCAAAATCTGGCGGAAATGAATGATGTAAAACAGAAGTTAATAAAGCATTTGTTTAAAAAAATAATAATAATAATAATAAATAAATAATAAAAAAAATAAAAGAGAGAAAAAGAAAAAAAATTTTAAAAAATGTAATTGGGAAATATTTAACAAGATAAAATACATTAAAAACAAACAAACACTAGAATTGCTGGAGCCAGAGAAGCTGGATTTTAACCCTGCCTAGGACATTTATTAACAAGGGATCAAGTCACTTAACCTTTCTGAACCTTGGTTTCTTCATCTGTAAATTGGGAATTATAATGTACTTCATATCCCAAAGAGTTTTTTTATGAGGAGCAAATTAGATGCTGTATGGAAAGTACCAGGAAGCTATTTTTATTCACAGCTTAAATGTGTGAAAGAGACCCCAAAGTGTTTTGCTAAAATTTCTCAGAAAGGTAAGCTAGCTAAATGTAGGAGCTTGCAAAAAAGCATCTAGAGATGTAAACTACCATATTGTCTGGTCCTGTCATCTTGTAGCTGGTGCACAGAGGCTAAGTAAGGCTCAGAATCTGAAATGGAATCATAGAATTCCAAAGTTAATAAGGGACCTCAGCAGTCATAGAATCCAAACCATACTCTCAAAAAAAAAAAAAATCCTCATTACAACACACCAATCAATTCAAGTTTTTGCTTGAAGGACAGCAGCTAACTCCTGATAAATGTGAATACTGAGTCTCATGGAAAGTGGTAGTATATATTTGAATTTACACTATTCAGAGTTGTAACATATGTAAAATATGGTCTTTGGTTCTTTTGCTGAAGTTCAGTTGTTTCAGTCATGTCTGACTCTTCCTGACCCCATTTGGGGTTTTCTTGGCAAAAATACTGGAGTGGTTTGCTAGTTCCTTCTCCAGTTCATTTTACAGATGCAGAAACTGAGGCAAACAGGACTAAATGACTCACCCAGGGTCACACAGCTAGTAAATATCTGAGGCCAGATTAGAAATCAGGTTTTCCTGACTTCTGGCCCAGCACTCTATCCGATATGCCCCCCAAAAGGTTCATTGATTTGCCCAGAGCCATACAGCTAGTAAATGTCTAAGACCACACTTGAACTCAGGTCTTGACTCTAGGCCCAGTGTTTTACTCACTGAGCCCCATAGCAGCCTCTGCCTTTAGTTCTAGCTTAATGGAAAAAGGAAATGCAAACTTAAATAATGCAACCAGTTTGCAGGATTTGTTGTTCAACCACTCCAGACCCAGCTGTACAGAGGAACAGCCTACTATTTGCTAAGGCAGTCCATTATACTTTTGAATAACTCTAATTAATATTTTTGTTTGTTGTTTGTTTGATTTTATTTCTGTTTGGGGGGGAGGGTGGACATCAAGACTCAATTTGTCCTGCCCTCCACCTCAAGGTCTTCTGACTTTTAATCCAATGCTCTTTCCTTTTCTCACTTGTGACTTGACCATTCTGCTAATTATAGCATGAAAGCACCTGTGTTCCTCACATGCCATGTCAGACTAAGCAGGGCCAGCTGCATCTCTAAATAGAATATACGATCCACAGTATTGATGGAAGTTAATGCCAGGAGTTGGTCCAATCCTAAGCACAAATGTCAGTATTAAGGAAAAAAATGATCTCTCTTGCGAATGTCTGTGGGAGAAAAAACAAAACAAAACAAACAAAAAAAAAACTGTTCACAGTCCAATGCCTCTAAAGCGCTAAAAACAAAAAACAAAACCCACTGAAGATATCAGCTGTGCACATCACAAACATCTTAATGTGTTATAGGAGTGTTAGACTGCATTGCATGGTTGGTAAACAGAGCCATGCAGACACAAAGCTCTACTAAGTTGAGAGTAGGGTGTTAGGGCCCATCCATATTACCTGTTCACACAAGCATCTAACCTTAAAGACTGGGAAGTGAGGGTGTTGTATTCAGGAAAGGACTCCAGGGGAAGTCTTCCATTCCTTCCAGCTCTAACAATCTTTAGGTTAATAATCTTCATACGTAGAGAGAGAGGCCCTGTTGCCTCCAGGTCCAATTCCAACAGGAAACAGGAAAAAAAATATTAACATTTCTCAGGGAGGAAGAAGCTAACCTGTTCGATTTCTAAGGGGCAACTAGGTAATGCAGTGGATAAAAAGCTGGGCCTGGAATCAGGAAGACCTGAGTTCACATCCAGCCTCAGATACTTTCTAGTTGTGTGACCCTGGGCAAGTCACTTTAACCCTTGTTTACCTCAGTTTCCTCATCTGTAAAATGGGGATAATAATAGGATCTAACTCCAAAAGTTGTTTTGAAGATAATATATAAGATAATAAATTACTTAGCGCAGTGCCTGGTCCATAGTGCTATATAAATGTTAGTTGTTTTATTATTGTTATTATTATTTCTAGACAGACTTGCTGTTGATCCTGTTATAATCCTGGTACTCTGATTTTCTAATAAGTGGATTCTTCCTTTATTCCCTAATACATGAATTCCCTAGGCTACACCCTGGGTTCTTACTGACTGGGTCAGAGTCAGTTATTATACTGACTAGTTCTTGCATGATACTCTAGCTTCTTCCCTTCCATTCCTCTCTCTCCGGGGCTGTAGTCCCAGTCACTTCCCCATACTTCCCAAGACTGAATCCTTAATACATGTGGCAAGACTTTTCTTTGGCTGACTGACTGACTGAGCCTCAGCAGATTGCCTCTCCTACCTTGGATATCCTACCAGATATCCTGTTTCCTGGAATCAGTCCATTTCTGTCTTTTGCTTAGATATTCAGGTTCAACCTGTCCATTCCTCTCCATAACCTCCAGATTGTGGACCTACCTTCAGCTGTATATAGGTGGTATACTTATTCTAGAATAGCTGACCCATCATATGATTCCCAGGTGTATCTTACTCCCTGGACTTCACTGGACTCTCTGTGTCTATTTATAGACCCATTCCTAACTTTAAGTCCAGTTCAGCCTGCTGCTTTTTCAGGATCACATTTTGAGGATATGAGGGGCATAATATAACCCAGACATTGTAGGGCTCATTAGGGTCCCCAAATTACTCATGACCTCAACCAAATGTGCCTATTTCCCCAATCCAGACCAACTGACAATTCACTTTGCAAGCTACCTTATAAAGGGAAATATGTGTAGAGGAAGGAATTTTAAAAAAGATGGGGGGGGGGCGAAATATTTAATCCCCACCTTCTCCATTTTACCTTTTCTGTATCTCTATACTATCCCCAGTGGATTCTTCATGTGTACCTTGGGCTGTTTCATATAGTACATAATCTGGGCCCTGTAGCTTGCTATGGATATGACCAGCGTTGTCCCCAAAGCTCCATGAATACTTCCTTGCACAAGCGTTTATTCCTTCACAGTCATCTGGGTCTTGTAAATGTCTTCCTGTAACATCCTCATAGACTTACTACCAGACCATGATACCCTTCAGGAATATGCCATTCCTTAGCCCAGAAACAGTATTCAGATTCAGGAATCATCAGCTGATATAGTAGGAAATTTGGTCATAATATTTTCTCATTGAAGCAATCAACAGTTCTGGGGATACATGAAAGTGTGAGCTAATCAAAATACTGAGAGGAAACAACTCAGTTGGGTGGAATAGATGAAAAGGAAAATTGGTATCAAAGGCATTATGGGTCAAGATCAAACAGGAACCATAAGGAAAGGTCCCTGGTAAGAACTCAGGTTCTCACTGGTGAGAGCCTGAAGACTAGATCCACCGTGATATTCACTAGCTTGTGACCATGATCTTGACCTCCCTCAACCCCAACTTCCCCATTGCAGCCCAATTTGCAAAATTACAAATTTTGCCAACTGTAAAATTGATCCCATTTGTTAAATACCAATGACAATTTATGTACTATATACCACACAGGGTTGTTGTGAGAAAAATATTTTGTTAACCTTAAAGCAAAAAACAAATGTGTTACTACCAGCTTGTCTGTTTATCCATTCTAATAAAACAGAAGCTAACAGGTAATATCACATTATTTTTGATCTGTTTGGAATCAGGTGGGGAAATGAACTTCTCCCTTCTTGACTCAAGGTTCCTTTATAACATTCTCAATAAATGGTCCTTCAGCCTTCCACTAAAGATGTCTACTATCGGGGAACCCATTGGCTACTGAGTCACCCCATCTACTCTGGAAAGGCTCTAATCATTAGAATGCTTTCTCTATATTGTCTACATCTGTATGCCTACAATTTCTATACAATGTTCATACTTTTTTCCTTTGGGGCTAAGCTTAGACAACTTATGCTTCCTCCCCATTCTGATCTATTTCTACTCTTCTCCAGACAAAACAACCTTCAGTTGATCTTTACATGTCATAATCTCAAAGCCCTTCACTGTTCATCCTCTTTTGGGTGCAGTTTATCAACAGTTCTAAAAATGAGTTACTGCAAATTGAACAAAATACAATAAGTGTGATCTTAAAGTATAAAGTATAGTATAGATAAAGCATAGTGAGAATATCATCTCCCTTGTTCCATGTAATATGCCTCTCTTAAGGAGCACAGAGTAGCATTAACTTTCTTGGCTGCCATAATGACTCACCTTCTTGTTGATGTTATTTGAGTTTGTGATCCACCAAACCATCTTAGATTTTTTTCACAAAAACTCTCTAACTATACCTCCCTTATTGTGTAAAAGTGATTTTTTAATGCCTAAAAAATTCTAGAGTGTGTTTTGGCCAGCACAAAATTTCATTGTTAAGCCTGGAGCTTGGGGCCATGGTTTTTGAACCCCTATCTAGGTCAGAGTCCATGAGGATGTCCACAGTTCTGAAGTCTGAAAGGAACATCGGAACTGGTTTTCCCCAAAAGTAGTCTACCTTAGAGTCAGCCATAATAAACATGAAAACTAATCCCAATCCAGACAACCAATAAGTTGGTCAGAAAAATAACCTCTATTGAATTACCTCATGAACCTTATCTTTGAACCAAGGTAAGAAATTCCCTTGCATTCAAATGAAGAACAGCTTAACTGTCACCCATATCTGTTGCTTTTGGGTGAAATAGCCATGTGATTACCACTTGCAACCTTAATAGATCTGAATTGAACATAGAATTTCTGCTCCCACTCTTGGACTCTAAGTGAAATGAAGTTAGATAATTCACTGTCCATAATATACTCTGTTTAGGTGAAAGAAGTCATTGAAGGGGAAAGCTCATTCAGAAGCTTGCCTTAGAAAGTACTTCACTGACCAGGGAGACTAGGCTCAGGATGCTATCTATTCTTCATCCAGTTGTTAATTTTGGTATCAATATGATGTCACAACCAGCAGAGAAAACAGGACAACTCCTTGAACTTAGCATAGGGACATTGGTTAATGGGGAAAGTATAGTCAAGTCCTATTGAAGAGTAAGAAGAAAACTGAGGGTAGGAAGCATTTCTGCATTATAAGGAGAATAGTAATGAGACATTGGGGACAGATAAACAGAAATGCTAAGGAAAAGATTCTAGTAAGACTTATGCTGCCTAGAGGGAAGTGAAAAGGGAAGAAAGAAAAGAACAAGCATTTATTAAGGACCGGCTATGTGCTAAATACTTTACAAATATTATCTTACTTGCTAATAGAGAAATATAGATCAAGTAAGTTAGTGTATCATAAATACTTTGCAAATTTAGTTACTAAGGAGATAGGAAAAGCAGTAAACTGTGACAGTATTAGACCCAGAGTGTCTATAGAGTCAACAAGGAGCAGTGGAGAAAACTGAGCTTAAAATGCAAAAGTCCTACCTTCAAATCCTATTTCTGACACATCCATAAGCTATGTGTGCTTGGGCAAACCATTTAGTGATCCAAGGGTGTAATACTACTTGACAGGGTAGTCATGAGACTCAGATGAGGTCACATATGTTGGGCATTTTACAAACTTTCAACCTTTTTATATAAGGTGTCCTAAAAGTTTTAGTGTAGTTTTAAGCTTTAATACATTTAAAAACCTAAAAAAAATTAAACCTTGAGTATGAGGCCATAGTCTCTATTTTTAGGCTTTACTTTTTTTTTAATGTTTCATAGCTTAAAACTTCACTAAATTTTTTTTGGGACATCCTGTAAAAGTCAATAATTATTATTTCAGCATTTGGGTTGCTCCTTCTGGAAAAATCAAGTTCACTGTTCAAAAGCCTATGACAGATAGGATTTGAACAGAGATGCTTTAGGTAAAAATATGAAGAAATTCTAGGGATAAATCATTTCCAGCTAGTGACCCTAGGAAAGAAAATTCCCATTGTTCTTTTGAGTAAACAATAACATTTAAATATAAATATAGGTCTGGCTCAGTCTTCTATCTAGTGACAGATAGCTGTGAGATCTAAGACACAAACACCCAGTATCCAAGAAACAGAACACCATGGACACTACTCTAATCCTGTTTTGACTCAACCAGAGCTAGCAAGGAGGATTTTTGGTAACCAGAACCATAAAATTACATCTAAGCCACAGGACTACTCCTTGAATTTAGAATAGGGACATTAGTTAATGGGGAAAGTATGAAAGTACCTTCTCCTATAAAGGCACTCCAATTTCCTCTATCTCAAACCTTTGGGTAATATAATGGTATGCCTAATGTTTATATATAATTTTAATCCTTAATCCAATCATTTAAGAATTACTTCTAAGTATAGTTATCCCAAGTCTCTGGGGCCAGTAAGGTCCTATTCAATCAATAAATCAATCAGCTAGCATTTATTAAGTCCCTAGTACATGCCAGATGCTTTGCTAGGCAGGAAATATATACTGCACAGGGGAAATAATATATAGTTGAAGGTCCATAATTCATTCTCTATCAATAAATTGAGACTACTAGACTCAACAAACTCTAAGATATCTTAAAATTCTGACATTCTGTAATTTAGCATTGGTCAATGATGTTGTCCTATTCTGAAGTTAGTATTTCAGGTTCCAGATAGTTCAATTCAACAGGCATTGAATAAGTACCTACTATGTAATGAGGATACTGTGTTAGTTACCTGGGGAGATTGCAAGATAAGCCATATGTAATTCATGCCTTTATTGAGCTTGCCTTATCTTCTCTATCTCCCGAGTCCCTGAATTGTACTCCAGATCCTCTGTAATGTGGCTTTCCGTCTACTAGCCCAGTCCCTCTTAGGTATTCTGACTTCCCAGTGACTGAACTTCTAATCCTTTGGGAAATTAGGTACTCACTCATTTTAAGATTGTACAGAGGCTGATCTGTCGAATCACTTTCCTGGATCTCTGCCAATGGTCTCCACTGCTGAAGTTAGAATTAGACTGCCTGGATTTTGAATTCAGCTTGGCACTTTTGCTCTTGATAAATACATCCTGCCCCACAGAGTCATGTTCTAGCCTATGTACCTCCCTTCAGACTCACATCTCCATTTGCACATCACTCAAAAAAATGAACTCCATGTTTTAACACTGGGCTCTCACTCAATCTTGTTGGTCTGCTTGGACCCACATACCCAGCCCTTTCCATTATGAACTATTTCCTGCTACCTAAATCCCATTTATTAAAACCAGGGGAAAAATAATTGGGAATTCAAAGGAAATCTTAAAACTATAATGCTTTCAGAATTAAAGGGGTCATTGCAGAAAAGCCCCCAATAAAGTGCTTCTCTGTCATTTCAGCATAGTTTGGACTTGAATCTGAATTCTCAGAGGCTACCAGGGCACCTATCAGGGCTACCTTTGACTACAGTCTTAGTAATGGACTAGATGCTTGCTGGTTGGCTCAGAATCAGTTCAGCTAAAATCAGAGAGGCCACAGGATAATGAATTTTTCAGCTGTAGAAACTCTTGCAAACCAACTATGAAGGCTCAGAAGGGCTGGACATCTACATCAGTGAAAGATCAGTTCCCACAAAGTAATCATAGATCCTTAAAGTTTTGTTCTATTGTAGGAGAAAAAAATGACCAGTGTAGCAGGTCAGGTAATAACCTCAAGTCAAGAAGGCTAAATAGAAATTGAAGATCATCTTGCAAAATGAGGTTATCTTTGGATAAATTCAGAAGAGGAATCTAGAGAAGCTAAAGTGATTTAACCTCATTCAAACCATGAAATGGAAAAAAAAAGACCCTAAATGAATTCTAAGCTGTTTTTGTATTAGTTCAGTACCTGCAACATGCTAATCACCTAGTGAATACTTTATCTTTCTATAATAATAGCTAATATAGAATACTTTAAGATTTGGTCTTCACAACAACCCTATGAGTTAGGTACCATTATTATCCCATATCATCATCATCATCATCATCATCATCATCATCATCATCATCTCCAGTCTACATATGAGGTTGAGAATGGTTAAGAAATTCCCCTAGGATTACAGCTAGTAAGCATCTAAGACAGGATATGAACCCAGATCTTCTTGGTTCCAGGTTCAGCACTCTACCCACTGTTCCATCTTAGCTACTTGTCTATCTCTATTTACATTTATTTATCTTTCTATCTCATCTATAACTATCTATTTCTGTCAATCTGTATTTTTTCATTCCTTCACATCTTTCTGTCTATATAGGTCATTTTTCATACACTTTGATCTTTTGATCATTATACAAAACAACTTCAACACATCTGACATGTAAGGGTTAAAAAGGAATGAATGGTTTCTATTCATTAGTTTTAAAGGAATTTGAAAATGAAAGTATAGGACTGTTGATCAAAATTCATGACCTCTCTTATATATAGTTCCCATGCTATAGGTCTGCAGGATTGATACTGTGAATTTATTCACAAAAAAAAAAAGGTACTGGAAGGGATCCTGGGAAAGAATACTCATGAATCTTGCCAGGTAACACAGTATGAACATATGCATGCACATGAAAGGAAGAATAGAGGACAGAGGGAAAACCTTAGAGTCAGAAAGACTTGTTTTTCTATCATTGTCATAGATTTAGAACAAGAAAAAACCTTAGGAGTCATCTCTTTAACCCACACCCCATTTTATAGATGAGGAAATTGAGGCCAGAGAGAGGCAATGACTTGCTAAAGATCATACAATTAGTAAATGTCTAAACCCCATCAAGTGTTCTTTTCACTGTACCACACTACCACTTTTACATACATGTGTGTCACTACAGACAGATCACTTAAACTCTTAGTATCCCAAGGCAATGATTAAATACTAGAAAACCTGAAGATATTTGCAACCCCCTATAAGTTCCCCACATGTACAATAAATGTTTATTGCAAACTTTCTTTGGTGTAAAGAATTTTTTTCAGAATTATTTATACCTGAGCATCCATGTAATTAACTTACAAATAAGGCTTGCTCCTTTCACTAATCTGTAAGCTTCTTGAAGGCAGAGACTATCCCATTCATCTTTGTAATCCTTTATGCCTGGCACCATGCCTTACACATAGTGGGTATTCATTAAGCACTTTCTAAGTTGCATTAAATTATAAAGGTATATTACCTGACTTGCTACAACTTGATGAAAACTTAAAATATTTGAGTCAGGGTCCTGGAAGAGCAGAGAAAATTCTAATCACTGCATCGTCCCTGGAGTAGACAGGAAGCATAACATGATTAAGTGATTAGCCTACCTATTGATACTCCCTGGCATAGAAACAGCATCTCTGATCAATTCGTCTTTTCTCCCAAATCATCATACCTTATCACTTAGCTATTGCTGTTGGGGACTGGTTTCACTCTACTTATCAGAAATGCGCTCCAAAATATTGCTTGAATTAATTCTGGGAAAAAAACAAACAAACTTGTTTCATGTATATTATTTTCTTGTTTATAATCACTTACTAAAAATCAAGGGACTTTGTAATTGAAGTTTACATTATCTACAAATAAAACAAGGCATTTTCATTTTCAAGAGAGAAAAATATCAGGTTCCTTGTATACAGAGAAAACAAATAGATATTTAATACTTATCAGCTGATCACCATTAGAAACCAGAGAGTAACAGCACACAAAGTGGTCCTTTTAGTTTCTTTTCTTCAATTACATCCTCAAGAGCTTGCAATATATTTCCCAAGAAGTCACCTTTCACAAACCATAATGATTTCCTTGGCATAAGGTAGCATTGATGAAGCAAAACAGTACTGACCCCAAATCCGTGCAGATTTGTTCAGCTACTTTGTTCTAATCACTTAGACCTCAATTTCTTCAGTTGTACAAAAAGAGATTTTTTTTTTTGGTTACCTAACTTACAGGACTTTGTGAAGATCCATGAATTTATTTTTAAATAGCTCCTTGGAAGAAAGGCACTATGTCAACGCCAAGTGTTCATATTTCATCTTTGCTAAATTTCATTTCGAGTGTCCTTGCCAGCTCTTGGAAACACCATTTAAAAATGGTTTCATTAAAGCACGCTGCCACTTCAAAGGGTGTAAGTATAGGACAATGCTTAATTTGGCAAGGCGTCGGATTCCTAAATCTGCATCTCTAGTCCTGACTTTTCATCTGAGAGCTGCATCTCCCTCTGCCTGCATATCTCCCCCTTACATCACTTGAAATTCATCCTAGCCAACTTCAAGACCATTAGGGACTGCTAGGTAGCGTAGAGGATAGAGCAGTGGGCCTGGAATCAGGAAGACCGGAGTTCAAATCTAGCTTCAGACTCTTACTAATTCTGTGACCCTGGACAAGTCACTTCATCTCTGTTTGCCTCAGTTTCCTCATCTGTAAAATGTAGATAACAATACCACTTCCCTCATAGGCTTGCTGTGAGGACCAAATGAGATAACACTTGTTTAGTATTTTAAGTAAGCACTGTATAAATGCTGACTGTTACCATTATTCTCCAATCTTCTAAAGCTTACTTCTTTCTCTGAATCAATTGTCAGTGACTTTAATTTAGTATTCCACATTTACCACCTTAATGCTATCTTTGACTTTTACCTCTCCCTATTCTCTCTGCTATGTGTAATGGAAATGCATATTTAAAGATCTTCCCTGCCCCTAGGCCCTTTGATTGGCTTAAGAGACTTTGATTGGCTTTAAGAGACTCTGAAAACCTTCCTTGATTTGAAAATATACTCTGCCTCCTAATAGGCTGAATGTGGTCACATGGAGCCTATGGTAGGAGGCTTGGTTTTCAGGAATGACCACACCTTGATGCTGTGTGATTGGGCAGTGGGTCAAGAGGGTGGTTACATTCTCTGAGCCAGGAGAAGACTACATAATCCCTGATTTGAGGCTTTGCTTTGGAGCTCACTTTGAGAAGTGTTGTGTGATTTGACCAGATGAGACTCTGAAAGGCCCCGCCCCCCCCACCCCGCCCCTTTGAAAACCCAGATGTTGCTGCTTCCCTCTCTGGTAACTGTGATTTGGTATTGATGTAATGGTTGGACAGTTTGGAAGCCTGTCTGCTTGATCTGTTTGTTTCTCTGTTTTGAAACTACTGTCTGTATACTCTAAAGTTTGGGGTGCTGACCTTTTTCCCCTGAACTAGGTAAATGATATGTTTGTTTGATTAAAGTAAGCTTGTTAACTGATTTTGAGTTGCTTTCCTTTACAAAAGCAGATCTAAGAACCTGTGTTGGCAGCTACCCTGGGGATGTTGGAGTGCTCGCTGCTACACTGTCACCCATTAATGCTAATTCCTTCTCTGTTAACATCATTTATATCCATCATAATCTCTCTATTACTAAGGTCATCCTGTTAATCCTGGTCCTCATTTCAAACCACCTCAATTATTAGGAATGTCTCTTAACAGCATCTGGCCACCTCCACTCTTGCCCTTTACCCCCAATCCAAATTTGTCTTTATGTTTGTAATGTTGAATGGGATTTGAAGATCTTCCATGCCCTTGATTGGCAAGTAAACAGGTACTTAGCACTTAGTTTCAAGTTAATTATTTCAAGCCTCTGTTAAAGAAACAGAAGGTATGAACCCCTATCACTGATGTAACAGGAAGGGGTGGAACAGAGAGGAGCTAATACCATATATAAGGAAGAACACAAGCTAGACAATCAGAACTTCTCAGGAACTTCTTGAAGAACTTCTTGGAGCAAGCTGCAGGGAGGGGAGAAAGTGATTTTGATTTTGAGAACAGAGCTTCTGCTGAGAGTTTTCTTCTGGGAACTTCTGCTGAAAGCTTCTGAGAACCAGGATGAGGAGCTGCCATGAGTGAGCGAGGAAGATCCCTGCTTGAGGGAAGCTGTTCTGTTGTGAAGGCTTGGGGATGTGGGTGTTCACTGCATTAACTATGTGTACCAACTTCGTGGTACTTTAAGCATTAATATTTCATTTTTTTCTCTCCTCATATTAAAAAAGGGTTCATATTTAGTTAAGTGCATACCAGATGCCTCTTTACTTTGGAAAGGGCTACCTGAGTGGGGAGGCACCTAAGAGATGATAGCTAATGGAAGGATTTAGCTTACTTCTGTTTGGGATCATGCCAGAATGAATTTAGCCAGCAGAAATAGCAGGTCAGGCTTCTACTCCCATAAAGGAAAAAAAAAGAGGAATTACCTGGAGCTTTCAGGAAAACCTATCATTCATTCAGGAGGTTTGTGGGTATTTTCATTCTCCTTTTTATATTGCTGGTGACTTTCTTTGTTCTTTTTGCCAAAAATCAACCACATACATAACTTTTGTTTTCTTCTTCACTTTGATAGGGGGTCCAATGAAGTCTATTTTCATGGATTTGAGAGCTAGAAAATATAAGAAGAAAGAGCTGAAGAATAATTGAGGAGGAGCTTAGACTCAGTGAAACTCAATTCCTCAAAAATTGCCCAAAACTGTGCATGTCTGTGTAAGTTGAGTGAATTAAGTGAACAATACATAACTAGACTAAACATCTAAAGTTATGTAGCAACATACTATGGGAACACAAAAAGGTCAAGTCAAGTATTCATTAAGTACCTACTCTGTACTTACTATGTATTCATTAAATACCTACTACCAGTCACTGTTATAAGCTGAGAACACAAATAGAAGTGAAAAGAAAGATATTCCTGCCTTCAGAGATTTTACATTGTAATGAGGGAAGACAAGCATACAAGGGAATTGAAAAGCTTAGGGGAAAGGAATGGTGGGTGGAGGGGGGGAGAGAAGAGGAAGTCCACAGAGTCAGAAGTGGAAATCAGAGAGGAATGAAGACTGAATATGGCTGGCCAGAGTCTTCCCATGTCCCTGACTTCAAAAATTGTATATTCTAGTGAAAATAAGAAGTTATAAATGAAGAGTCAACTGCCAATAGAATCATATCACAATTTTGTCAAAAACACAACTAACCATGACAACAATAAAACACTATATTAATCAATAAGTTAAAGTATCTAAAACATATCAAGCATCATTATAGGCCCTGGGGACACAAAAAGATATGTTACTGTGTTAATGAAAACATAGTAAATTCTGGAATTGTTTAAAGGAAATAAAAATAATGTCCATTTGTGGGGTAGTTAAGGATAATATTCATGGAGCAGATGGGACTTTAACTTGGCTTTGTAAAATGATCGTGAATTAAATAAGTGGGGAATAGAATATAAATTAGAACATAAATTCTTTGAGAGTAGTAGCCCTCTTGTTTCTTTGCATTTATACCCCCCAGCACTTAATAAATGCTCTTTCCTGAACAAATATGAATAAAAGCACAGAGGTAGGAATGGTCAAAACAAATAGAATTGTCTGACTGAAGAAGAGGATTTATGAAGAACTGTTATGGTTGTTATCCTTCATAATCCAGGGAGACTAAAATGATATCACTATGTCAGGGTCAGTATATAGTACAGTGTATCTTTATAATCTTTTCTACCATGAAAGTAGAAATATAAGATGTGAAAATTTAGAGACATCTCCCCTCCCAAATGGTCATACAGACTATTTGTGCCCACCCTGAAGTAGAACCTTCTGAGTTCATATAGGTCTGATCAGTCACAGTAATATATCTGTGTCAAATAGTGGCATTCTCTAGTGCAGAGTAGGGAGGAGGGAGGAAGACAGTTTAGAAATTAAAATGTAACAAAAATAAATTAAATTAAAAATTTTAATTTATACCCTAAACCTGCCAGAGCTTTAGTTCTGATAGTATAGCCTCAGAGAATCCAAGGTCATCTCCATACCATGATATGGCACTAGAAGAATTTTAGTGTATTAGAAAGTGAACTCCTTGAGAGCAAGGACTGGCTTTTGGCAGTCATGTCACACGATTGACTCCTATTAATGTTGTTTTCTTAAATTTGGCATTTTAAATCTCTGGCTTTACATTCATAAATGGAGAGTCAAAGAAGTTAATTTAAAGAAATAGATAACTTAAAGGAATAAGCAAATAATTTTTTGTTAATAAAATCAGAACAATTCATTTTTGCTCAATGATACAAATGTTTGGAGCTGATGTGATATTTTAAGATTCCATAATCAGCTTGCCAGTCAGTCAACAAGCATTTATTAAGGACCTTCTAGGCTCTTAATTGTAGATACTCTTAAGGATTGCGGATACTATCATTCTAGGCATTGTGTTAAGAAAGGTATGGTTTGTGAAGAAAGATCAAACAACCACTTTGGACTGCAAAGCTAATTAAAACATATTTTCAAAGTCAATTACAAATTTGCATTTACTTTTGACTAATCAACAAAAGAAATTAACAATCCAATTTAGATAAAAAAAACTATTCTGATTATATTTAAATAATTATGGAATAACTAACATTCATTAAAATGACAAAACTTAAAAACATTTTTGCCCTCACAATAATTTCATGTGAGTCAATGGGGGTTAAAATTGAGACAATTTAACCACTCTGACTCAAATCTGCATACACAAAATTTTATATAAATCAGAGAGCTAATAATATCTTATTTATTCAATTAGAAGAAAAAAATCTAAATAAGAATGGTGGTTTTCTTAAAAACTGAGAAGAATTTTAGAAGAGTCTATTGTTGTCCAGTTGCATCCAACTCTTCATGACCCCTTTTGGGGTTTTCTTGGCAAAGATGCTGGAATGGTTTGCCATTTCTTTCTCCAGCTAATTTTACAGATGAAGAAACAAAGGTAAATAGGGTTAAGTGACCTTCCCATAGCAGGTTGTGTTGTGTGGTTGTTGTGTTATGTGGTTTGTCCTCTGTTCTCAAAAGGAGATGATGACAGGACTTGCAACTGACTTTGATTTGAGTGAAAGAGGGCTGTGCAAAGTCACCAGCCTTATTTTCTCCTCCACAGCCATCAGTAAATGTTCAAGGCCAGATCTGAGCTCACAGAGATAAGTCTTCCTGACTTCAGGTCCACCACTCTTTGCACTATGGTGCTACATAGCTGCCCCTTAAAAGAGTGTGCTCCTTATATCAGCAAAGGAAGTCTCTTTAGAAACATTCACATGAACAGAGGCAGAGTGAAAAAAAGAGGGAATGGAAAAAAGAAAGTGACAATAATGATGACAAAAAAAGGTACATAAAGGCTTACTAAGAGATAACAAAGCTTAGGTCAGATGATGATGATGATAACTAACATTTATTTAGTACTTACTACATACCAGGCACTATGCTAAGCACTTTTCAAATATTATTTTATTTGATGCTTAAAACATCCATGGGAGGTAGGTACTATTATTATTCTCATTTTACAGATGAGAGAACTGAGGCAAAACAAGGTTAAGCGACTTGCCCAGAGTCACACAGCTAGCAAGTTTCTGAGGCTGTATTTGAACTCAGGTGTTCCTGACTCCATGTCCAGTGCTCTATCCACTGTGTCACCTAGCTGCCCCATTGAATAATATTGGTGCCAGGCTAACAAAGTAGAAATATACATTCTGCCTTTCTGTTATCAACTATGAAAATGGCATGAAGCATCCATCAGTCACAATCATACTGTTGGGTGGTTCTGCTGAAGAGTTTTCAGAAAAATGCATTTTGGGGGGAGGGGGAACATGAGTGGAGGTCTTTGGACATTAGTCTGCTGGATAAACTGATCAGGGCTTGAATATGACTTATGAGTTGTAGGAAATGGCTATACAAGGTACACCTCTAGAGTAAAGCAAAGCCTTTTATAGGCATTAACAGGCACAGATCTACATCATTAGCTCTGTCTGAATTGAACATAGTCTACTGGAGAGTAGCCTGTACAATCAGGCATTACCCAGAACCTTACTGATAATGATCCGGACTTCACTGATTTTTTTAAAAAAAGGATTATATCCAAATAAATGAGACTCATCCCACTTGCTGAATGGCTCAAAGTTCTAGAAAGTCTAGAAGGGATTAGAAGAGGCAAAAGAAAAGTTGAAAAATTTGATAGAATTTTGAAGATTGTTATGGAAACAATAATTGCTTTGGCCTTTATTAATGCTTCCTTGAGTTTCCTCTGGTAGGAATTTCTTAGAAATATTCCTTTGTTCTAACATGTCTTTCTGACCATAAAGAATTGCATCTTTTTTATATACACAAGTTAGATAGTAGCAAAAATTTATAGAGTGCTTGGATTCCTTTATACAGGACAAGAAGAACTTACTAGGGAAGAGTGGGGCAGGGGAATGAGAGAAAAAGGAACACAGATGTGGTAACTGTAATTATATTGTCCTCAATTTTGGTCTTGGAATTTTAGAATGACCTTGTGGAGTTTTTCTGGATCTAATTTATTGCAATTCTGTTTTGATGCCAAGTAGAGATTGACTCCCAAATTCTTAATTCATACAATACTTCTTCAACCATCCAAGTGGTTGATAGATTTGTGGCTAATCCAATTAAAGGACTACTCTTTCTCAAGAAGGCACAACAATGAGGACTTCAGAAAATTATAACAATCACCTTTATGGAGTTGCTTCTTCAATGCATCCCTTTGTTGCCATGCTTCTTTCTAACTGGGACAGATTCAATATTTGGTTCTCCTTAGAACTATTATAAAAGCTGCTATATGTCTCTCATGAACATCCCAGTGAAGTCTTGGTATTCTCCCCTTGTTGAGTTGCTGATTCAACACATCTATAATAATTTAAAGCACTAATTTGGACTTTAATTTAATGGACCCACTTATCAGGTGCCTGATCAAATGTATAATCCCAAGAACAAAAAATAATAATAGCTAATATTTACATAGCACTTGGGGGCAACTAAGGGGCACAATGGATAGAATGCCTGACCAGAGTCAGGAAGATTTGTCTTCTTGAGTTCAAATCCAGCCTCAGGTACTTACTAGAGATGTGACCCTAGGCAAGTCTCTTAACCCTGTTTGCTTCAGTTTCCTCATCTGTAAAATGAGCTAGAGGAGGAAATGGCAAAACGCTCCAGTATCTTTGCCAAGAAAACCCCACACAGAGTAATGAAGAGTCAGACAAGACTGAAAACAAGTGAACAACTACAAAACATAGCACTTACTATGTGCCAGGTACTGTCCTAAGCACCTTATAATTATTATCTTATGCGGCCCTCAGAAAAACCCTGGGAGGTAGGTGCTATTATTATTCCCATTTTACAGATGAGGAAACTAAGGCAAACAGAAGTTAAGTGACTTGCCCAGGATCACATAGTTAATAAGTGTTGGAAGCTATATTTGAAGTCGTCTCCCTGATTCTAGGCTCAGCACTCTATACTCTGTGCCACTTAGATCACTAGTAAATATTAAGAAGTAACTCTCTTTTCAAGGGTTCTGTCTTTCAAAGTAAGTTTATAACTTACAAAGTCTATAACCATTTTGTGAAATATCAAAATAGTTACATATGTAATTAACTCATATTTCTACATCAATATTAGCTAATTACTTTGCATCTTTAATTGACCACCTAAGTGTGAGATGCTCCATGCTTTGTACATCAAACTCTAGATACATCTCTTGAAGTATGATTCAGGTAGAGATTAGACTAGATGGGATAAATTCATCCCAAGTATGAGATTTTATGCTTTTGTGAATCTACCTCTAAATTTCATTCATGTGAATCAACCTCTAAATTTTATTCAAATATTTTATGTCAAATAATCAATCAACCAATAAGCACACAGAAACATCTGTTAAGGGAACACTAATAACAAAAATAATAGCATCACAAAATGTGCCAATGTGGACTAGATTACAGAATTTATAATAAGCCAAAACTACTAAATTAACAAATAGGATCCTGCAGTCACTTAGTTCTCAGAGTCAATAGTTTAAGAACTCCAAAACAGGTCCAGGGATTATCTAATCTGTATTCAAGATTCTAGAAAACAAAACCCAAAGCTCATCACAGTTCACATTTCAGTCCATGGTACAGGCAGGTTCTTCTGGATAGTAAAATCACTAGGGATAACAATCTATTAGCCCAGTTCAAAGTTAGCACTTATATCTATAAGTTTTTAAATATTTCATTACCTTCTTTGGCACATACAGGCTGTATGACCCTGGGAAAATCATTTAATCTCTTAGTGCTCTAGGCAATTCTCTAAGACTATAAATCACAGAGTTTGCCAGCCTTCCTTGGCAGAGCCAGTTTTCTATGCCAATGAAATCATAGGTGTGGTCCCAGACTATTCTACATTCCAGAGACTCCCAGTTCTTGTAATCTACATTATTTCCAAGAGGTGAATTCTATGCTGTATTCTGCGCTTTTCCTGGTACCCTTGAAAATAACATTGCCTAGTCTATCTTTATCTCTGGTTGGGATCCCTTTGTGGGTACTTGACCTTAAACTCTGTTAGCTGGAACAAAATACTAGTTATTGTTTTCCAATTAAGGGAAGGAAAGTAGACAACAATTACATTAATATAAGACATTGGTAAAGAGCTTCAAACTGTATTAAATATATATATATATATATATATCACACTAGGTATTCAGATAATTTAGATATGCTCAACTCATACATAAACACATACCTCCATAAGTGCACATACATGTATACATGTATATATAAATACATGTGTGTTGTATATGCACACACATTGTGTTCATCCATTTGTATACATATGCACCTATTGGTATATTCATGTTTTATGTATTTAAAATTACTATATCAATATTTCTAAGATAAAAAGAGACAACATCAAAAGGAGATCAAGAGAAGAGATAGTCCTCAATGCCACTCCCGACTCCCACATAGTCTGAGTGTGTTTCTGAATTATTCAATGTCTGGATCCCCAATTTAATAATCCATAGAAGATGTATCCAGAAACCACCAGAGTCGGGGTAGAGAACAAAACACAAATTTGGGGCAATACAATATATAATTGATATAAATTAGAATTTTCCTTCCTATTTTAATTTTCATGAAGTCTATAAATGAAAAAATCTTGACTCTAATCTCTTTCCTAGTTATCCTTTAACCTGAAAGCAGAATTATGATTCTTCACACTGTCATGCATGCATATTCAGAAATTCACAAAAATCTAAGCAACTTTTGATGAAGAATCCTCTGCTAAAGTTTGTCTCCACCCCACCCCACTACATTAGCCAGATAAGATAAAACAAATGAGAAGCTATTTTAAAATTAGAAGCTTTATAGATGCCTTTTGTGCCTAATCTAAAGACCTTCACAGTCTACAATTCCATTTTAGACTTTCTGGAACATTTCTTTCATGAATGTTTTTAACTTGCCCCACTCCTCACACATGGTCAGAAACCTTACAACACACATCCCCAACTGGCCAAAGCCTTTTGCCCTTGGCAGTTTGCTTAAGAAAGCAATAGCAAATTCTAAACCCAAATTAACTCTAAAACACCAGTCAACACCCTTTTAAATGGCAGACTAATGCATGCATGTATCAGGACACAAACTCTACAAAATGAATTTAGTAATGTTTCAAAAACTCAGATTCCAAAGATATCATAGGTTTCGAGGACATTTAACTTTAGCCATTGCCCACTGCTATTCCACCTCACCCCCACACCAAAATTCTGTGGCAGTTTGATTTTGCTGTGATCCCAGTGTATTCTCTTCCCCTCACCCCCTTTTCCTGATGACTAGATGTCCAAGAGAGGAATTGTTTCCTTTCTGCTTCCTTTGCTTCTGCACCTGCTCTGTCCTTTCCTTAGGATTGGGGGTGGGGGGACTGGGAGAGGGAGGAGCTTGCCTTATTCACCTTCAGTTTAGAATACCCTGCTTCCACAGCAGAACGCTTCTTAGTGGAGGAGAGACTGTTTCTTCCCAATTAATACTGGACTCCAAAAAGATCAAAAGAAATCAGACTAAAGCTCAACCTCTATTTTGTTTGATATCTTCCAAAAGGAATAGGTTATCCCTTCTACTACTCCACACCCTCCAGATTCCATTTGTGTCCTACATCTGCCACCCATAATCTTAGTGGGAGAGTTTAATTCTTGGTGCTGCCAAAGGCATAAACTCACTGAATGAGCTTATCAGTACTTGGGTTGCAATGAAAAAGTGACCACAAAAGAAACAGATATGGAGTAAAGAGATTTATCTTTAGCATAAACCTGAACAGGTGTCAACCAATAGCTTCATCAGCAGAGTACAATTCACTGTAGCACCTGGCAAGGCAGCCCCACCAGTCATGCATCATCCCAGACTTCTGATTACTCTGAGCCTAAGGGGAGAAAACAAATGAACAAAAGGGATTGTTCTCTAAAAGGATGTACAATTACCCTTGACTTTGTCTCAAAGGAGGAGTTTTTATACCCCTTAGGACTGAGGAGAAAAATACTAACAAAACAGGCTTTCTTCTCTGGTGGTGGTTCTCATAGGGTGTGGAAGCACAACTGAGTTGATGACCTTGGCCCTAAGACTTTGTCATTGTTTCCAGATGAAACCTTCCTTAGTAGAACTTCAGCAGATCAACTGTAGGGAGGGGGTAAAGAGGAAGCATGAGTCTAGCAGAGGCAGGAAAAATCTTCCCTAGCTTTGATTAGAAAGCTAAGAGCTAATGAGAAATTCCTGGGATATAGAAACTTCATCAGAAAGGCAGTATTTAAGATACATAATATGTATCCACCAGGCAGAAAATAAATAGAGTCAGTAAAGGGTATGGGCTTTTTGAGATGACTAATAGACCAATAATAAAACCACTTTCTAGTACATATGGAAAAATGCTATTCCAAAAGATATTATATCATTTATTAAAAGAAGTTTATCTTTTATTTGGATTTTTAAGTTTTCTTGATGTCTGTACATCACAGTCATTCTGAATGAATAGCCTAGAACCCCATCCTGAACCCTACCTAACAACAAATAAAAACAATGAAATAGAATTAACCAACATGGGAGCCATATCTGAGAGAGTCTGCAACATTTGACAAATATAGTTCCTCTTCCCTGTTAACAATGGACCAAATAAAGGGAAGTGTTTCCTCATTTCTAATAAGGTTGTGCTGAAAGGAGCAAGACAAGAGACCCTGAGAGTAAAATTTGGAAGTGGATTTTATCTTACATGGGACTGTCTGGGGTCAGGCCCAAATCAAACAGTGAGCCTGCAGGGACAATGTGTCTGCTTTTAAAGGGATGCCATGTGGCCAATGATTAGGTATTATGCAAGCAGAAACTTGCAGAGGCCAAGAACAGTGATTGATCAGTACACACCTCGAAATTCCCACTGGCACCAAGTCTCCCTGACCGGAAGACTGCCCACCTCTGTGGAGGTGGGCTGACTGGGTAAAGGCAGGCATCCATTGGGGGAGGGTGGAACTGACCTAGCAGTCTGCTCACTTCCCTGAGGGAGGAGGACAGAAAACCAGGTACAACAGCATCAAGGTTGGTTACCACAGTTACTTAGAGTTCTGACTTGTTTTTAGTGTTCTTTTTACATTCATTACTGTACTTGTCATGTATATTGTTATCCTGTTTTCACTTTTTTATTTATTCATCATCAGTTCATGCATATCTTCCCAAGTTTCTCTGAATTCTACATATTTGTTACTTTTGGCATAATAGTATATACCATTGCCCCCAGTTCTTTTGCTACAAGTTCTTCAGCCATTTCTCAACCAAAGGACTACCATTTTCTTTGCAGTTTATTTTTATTTTTTTCAGACACTTAGAAAGAATAAAAATTCTGTGGGGTAAGTATTCCAGAATCCCCATTGAGTTTCATCTTCAATACTTATAGAAATGGAAATCAAAATTTCTCATAGAAGAAATGTTATGAAAAACTCACAGTTGACTCAATGTTTATGAATGAATGATAAATTATCAAGGCAAAAATAAGAGTCTTGTGATACTGGCAGCTAGTTGGTTCAGGAGATAGAATACTGGCCCCAGAGTCAGGAAAACCTCAGTTCAAATTTGGTCTCAGACACTAGCCATGTGACCCTGGGCAAGTAACTTAACTTCTGCACCAGTTTCCTGAATTGTAAAATGGGAATAATAGCACCTGCATCATAGGTTTATTGTGAGTTTCAAATTAGATAATATTTGTAAAGAGCTTAACACAGTGAGTGGAATATAGTAGGTATTTAATAAATACTTGTTCCCTTCTATTATCCCTCATATCCTCCCTCCTTAAAGAGTAAAAGATTCCTTTTGTTTGCTGTATAGCTTTATAAGACACATTCAATTGTACTGCAGTGGTAATAAATCTGACAAAGCAGGGCCCTTGATTCCTGATAGAGACACTGTAGTAACTATGCTAAGGCTGCAAATCTTGTCTATGGTTTGGTGGTTGTGGAATCTGCAGTAATTTACTAATCTATCTTGTGGGACATGCTTTGTGCACTTCTGTTCCCCAATCTAACCCCTCTCCACATACCACTCCAAGGGACCACACTGATTTAGAGTCCTCTTGAGCTGGGCAGTACACAGGCTGCACTACAGTAGCCATCATCACACTAATGGAACAGACTGCTAAGCAAATAGTTCTCCAGTTTACAAAGCAGAAACTTGCCATTCCTGAGCCCTATTCCTTAATTGGAGTAGAAACCTGTTGTTATCTGTGGGATCTTGTTTAGTGCTTTATTGAGCATAATAAGGCCCCATTGATTTAAAAAAAAAAAGAAAGAAGAGGCCAAAGGATATGATAGGACTCATCATAGCCCTTAGCTCCCTCTAGCTAAACTGGGGTTCTTTCTCCTAGCAGTACGTGTGTATTGGGGGAAGGGAATAGAAGACTGTTGATTCCTAATCTACAGCCATTAATAATGGAGATGATGGAAGCTTACCTTATGTGAAATTTTGTTGCTGAAAAGCATATGATTTCATCTGATCTTGCCTCTAGGCTTAATCCATAACTACAATTGGCAAAATGACCTTTGAGGGTACAATTCAGCTTTTTAATGGCTAATGGTAAGTGGGCTAGTATCCTTGAAGAGAAATAGCTCCAGTGAGATCCTAAGGATCTTTAATGAGACTAGAGTAAAACTGTGAAGGCCTTTCAATCACCTTATGCGGTAGTTTGCGAAGTCATAGAAAACATCATAGAATTATAGAGAAAGAGGAAGCCTTCAAGATGATCTAGTCCAAGAGTGGGGAACCTGCAGTTCAAGACCACATGTTGCCCTCTAAGTCCTCAAGTGCAGTCCTTTGGCTGAATCCAAACTTCACAAAGCAAACCCCTTTAATAAAAGGATTTGTTTTGTAAAACTTGGACTTAGTCAAAAGGCTGCACCCAAGGACCTTCTTAGAAGGTCACATGTGGTCTTGAGGTCACAGGTTCCTCCCTCTGACCCTTTCATTTGAAAAATGAGGACATTGAATTTCAGAAATGTTAAGAGGCTTGTTCAAGGTCACACAAGTTTGTTATTGACAAAGCTAAGCCAGAATCATGAAATATAAAAACTAGAATTCATTTTCCTTCTCCTTACATATGAAAAAGTAATGTAGAATACTTAGCAATTTGCCATTAGTTTGGCAGCTAAGAGTTCTGACCCTGAGAAAGGGAATATTTGAAGTTAAGGGTTTTAGTTATTCAATTCATCAATTCACAAATAATAAGCAAGATAAAAAAAGAGGTTCTAACAAAAGGGGTACATTTGACACCATAAGTATGACTGAGCCCTACGGGGATGAGATTTAGGAATAAAAGATGGCTCTTGTGAGAAGCAGCTAGATAACATAGTGGGTGGAGCACTAGACTGGAGTCAGGAAGACCCAAATTCAAATTTGGCATGAGGTACTTATTAGCTATGTGTCCCTGGGCAAGTAACAACTTTTTTGCCTCAGTTTATTCAACTGTAAATTGGGAGGAAAATAATACCTCCCTCCCTCCTCTGGTTGTTGTAAGGATTAAGTGAGATAATAATTCTAAAACACTTAGCATACTTCCTGACATATAGTGGGTGATGGGGTGCTTGGGATATATATATTTGTAACATCAGTCTATGTCTGTAATATCAGTCTGTAACATCAGTTTGTAAATGGGGTGCTTGGGATCTATGTCTGTAAAATCAATTTGTAAAACCAGTCTGTAAAATTACACTTCCCTGTCCCCAGTCTCAAAGCATTAACACTGCCCCTTCCCCCTGCCAGCACTCTGCCCAGCAACAATTCACGAACTGTTTATCTCTGCTTGAAACAATAACAAGCTACCTATGAATCCTTCACTAAACCATCTATAAACATTTTAGCTTAGGCAAATGTTATCTCCCCTAGTAGAGTGGCCAGCTGTGCCCATGAATCCTTCAATGGACTATCTATAGGTTAACTCCTTAGCTAATTATACCCATACTGAGTCTCTGTTAGCCTTGGTTCCCAACATCCATCTTGTCAAACATGACACTGATGGGTGGCAGACTGGGCACTTCACAGTTGGCCTTAACCACTAGCTGACTTAGTGACGTTTCAGGCCTAAAACCACACCTCCAGGTAGCGCCCCCACCTTGGGCTATTTCCCAGTGAATTATGGGCAATATACCTGTGCAGTTGATATTAAAAGTGCATGTTCCTTTAAGCACTGGCCACTCCTAAACTCCCCTCTAATCCCACCCTTACCTAGTTAGCACAATTGACACCTGATTTACTACTATGACTCCTTAAAAACTATGCCTATGTCTTCTTTAAGTTTGCAGGTTCCATAAGAACCCTTGCCTGCACTGCTGTAGAGCATAACAATAAACTTTTACAATCTCGGCTTCAAAGTTTGCTTGAGCCTGGTGAATTCTTTCCAGGTTGAATTGCAGGGTTTCTGGTCACTGATAGTGATCAGAGTCCTGGTAGAACCTATTGCCCTTCCCCCAACAGTGGGCACTTAATAAGTGCTTGTTTCTTTTCTTCCTTCTTCTAGATGGGTATGTACTATTCAAAAGAAAGAAGGCAAGCTCTGGTAATCATCAGGAAAAAAATCTGGTACTGGTAAAAAAAAAAAAAATAGAGTGGTGGATCAACGGAATAGGTAAGGTATACAAATACAAAGCAGTAAATGACCATAGTAACCTAGTGTTCAATAAATCCAAAGATCCAAGCTTTGGGGACAAGAATTCATTATTTGACAAAAATTGCTGGGAAAACTGGAAATCAGTTTGGCAGAAACTAGGAATCGACCAACATCTCATATCATATACCAAGATAAGGTCAAAATGAATAAACATAAAGGGTGAGATTGCATAAGCAAATTAGGGAAGCATGGGAAAATATACCTGTCAGATCTATGGATAAAGGGACTAAACAAAAGGCACAGAGGATCACAAAAAGTACAATGGTTAATTATGATTGCATGAAATTAGAAAGATTTTGCACAAAGAAAATCAATGCAGCCAAAAATGAGAAGAAAAACAAAGAACTAAAAAAAAAATTTTACAGTAAGTTTCCCTGATAAAGGCCTCATTTTTTAATTATATAAGGACCTGAGTCAAATTTATAAGAACATAAATTATTCTTCAACTGATAAATGATCAAAGAATATGAACACACATTTTTAGAAAAAAAAATCAAAGCTATCTATAGTGACCTGAAAAAATACTCTAAATCACTATTTATTAGAGAAATGTGAATTAAAACAACTCTGACATACCACCTCATACCTATCAGATTGACTAATATGACAGAAAAGGAAAATGGCAAATGCTGGAGGGGATTTAGGAAAATAAGGACACTAATGCATTGTTGGTGGAGTTGCAAACTAATGGAGAACATTCTGGAGAACAATTTAGAATTAAGCCCAAAGAGCTATAAAACTGTGCATATCCTTTGACTCAGAAATATCACTACCAGGTCTGTATCCCAAAGAGATTGAAGAAAAAGGAAAAGGAGTTATATGTACAAAAATATTTATAATAGCTCTTTTTGTAGTGGCAAAGAATTGGAAACTGAGGGGACGCCCATCAATTGAGAATGACTGAACAAGCTGTGGTGGATGATTGTGATGGAAGATTAGTTTGCTATAAGAAATGATTGGAGGGGTGATAGTTTCAGAAAAAAACTTGGATTTATATGAAGTGAGCAGAACCAGAGAACATTCCACATAGTAACAGCAACTTTGTAATGATGATCAACTACAAATAATACAATAAATACAATTACCCAAGACAATTCAAAAGAACTAATGATGAAAAATGCTTTCTACCTTTAAAGAGAGAACTGATTAACTTTGAGTGCAAATTGAAGCACATTTTCCACTTTGTTTTTCTTGCTTTTTTGCCACGTGGTTAATATGAAAATATGTTTTGCGTGACTTCATATATGTAATTGATATTATATTGCTTGTTCACTCAATGAGTTGGGAGAGGCTGGAGGAAGGGAGAGAATTTGGAACTCAAAATTTGAAAAAAAAAAGTTAAAAATATATATATATATTTTTTTTTAATAAGTAGGGCAAGGACCAGCTAAGTAGTGCAGAGAATAGAGCACCCGCCCTAGAATCAGGAGGACCTGAGTTCAAATTTGGTCTCAGAAATGTAACACTTACTAGCTGTGTGACATTGGGCAAGTCACTTAACTCCAATTGCCCTGCCTTTCCTCCTCCAAAAGAAAAAAAGCAAGCAAGAAATAGGGTAAGCAAAAGAGTTGGAGTAGGACTATGTATTAATAAGGAAAACATTTGATAAAATCCAGGAATCAAAGGGGGTTGGGGTGGGAATGAGGAATAAGCAGAAAAGATTTTATCACTAATGTATATTATAGACTATTGTCCAGAATGAGGAAGTAGATGCAGAATTTTAGAAATAAATCACATTTGAAACAGAAGCTTGATATAGTAGTAATGGGGGACTTCAATTATTCAGACATCTTCTGGAGCTTTTTCTCTGAACAAAATAGAGCAGCTAATAATTTCTTCACTTCACTTTATAATAATTTCATCCTTCAAAAGGTAAAAGAACCAAGAAGGGAAAATTCTATTCATCTGAACTACTTTCACCTAGTGTACTAATGCATAGACATCTAAAGCCATGATTTTTGTCCCTGACCTATTTCACTATTATTTTTACCTTAAAGTTACAGTAAGTACAAACATAGAAAAGCGATTGCTTCTGGAAGAGCATCAGGGATAGGAGTAAGATATTTTGTTTTGCAAAACAATAACAAGACAATGAATTAAGGAGATGAAAGGTCTACTTCACAATGTTGCTCAGAGTTGACCAGTCTTCTTATGTATCTTTTTATTTTTATTTTTTTTATTGTTATGTATCTTTTTAATAACCCTTTTGTTTGTTAGTGAATGAAGTTTATAGGCTCTTTTATTATATTTATGATTTCTTATATTTAGATTAAAATACTAATATTAATAGCTTATCACTTGAGGTGACTTAGAAAATTATCCATTCCATGGTATAGATTTGGAAATTTAAGTGGCTGCTGGAATAGGATGGCCCATTCAATTTGCTTTGGAATGAGCATTGTACATGGGCATGGCTGTGCTACTTATAAACCATATAGTCCATTAAAAAAAATTCAGAATAACACATTGCTGCTGCATGTGAGCAATAGAAAAGATAGCATCTTTCTTAAGCAGCCAGCTGTGCTTTATTTATGTTCCATTACTACTGTACTGGTAATGTAGGATATATTTATACACATACATGCATATAGAAGATGTGTATCCCAACTAAAATCCCACCTTCTATAGAAAGCCTTCTCTAAACCCTCTTAATTTCAGGGCTTTCTCTCTTTTGATTATTTCTCATTTACCCTGTATATAACTTGCTTTGTATATATTGGTTTATATGTCATCTTCCTCATTAGATTGTAAGTTTCTTGAGGACAGCGACTGCCTTGTGTCTTTTTTTGTATCCCCAGAACTAAGCATCATGCCTGGCACATAACAGGTGTTTAATAAATGCGTATCAATTGATTGAGCCATAGATGTGCTTGTATATTTGTTTAGCCATATGTATATTTATATGTGTAAATATACACATGCATATTCATTCACATGTAATGAGAGATTTAGAAAGGAGGGGAGAGAGAAGCAGAAGCTGTGTTTTGGTATAGTAGTTGTTAGGGTGTTCATTTTCTCTTTTTTCTTTCTGGATTAATCAGAATGAGGGAGGGGAAAGGTAGAAATAAGCATTTTTCTAGTTTAGAGCACAGTATTGGGCACTCTGCTAAAAATGTTACAAGTATCTTCTCATTTGAGATTCACAACTCCCCTGGGAAGTAGATGCTATTATTTCCCATTTTATAGTTGGTGAAACAGGCAAGCAGAGGTTAAGTGACTTGCCCAGTCACATAATTGAGAAATATTCTCTCTACATAATTTCACTCTGAAATAATTTTCCTTTTAGGCTAGAACACATAGTCAAATCAAGTCAACATGCATCTATTACTGTGTGCCAAACACTGTAGTAAGTGCTGGGAATACAAAGACAAGAAAAAAGAAAGAAAATGCCTGCCTTTAAGGAGCTTGCATTCTAAGGTGAGAAGATAGCATATGCACATATAAAGATAACATATAACTGAAAAGCAGAGGAACAGTTAGAGAAGTTACCTTTACAGGGCTGGAGAAATCTGGAGAAGAGTGAAGAAGTAAGTATGGCTGACCTGGGCACTTCCTCAAAATGGATGTTCCATTTTGGATTTAAATGGATCATGACCAATTCAGCAATCAAGAAGGGGTACAGAAGTGGAGGGATCTTCCAGGGTGAAAAGGATGCTGGGACATGGTAAAGAAGCCCAGAGAGTGGAGATCAGAGCAGAAGAGGAATGAGGGAAAGTCTATGAGCAGGATCAGAAGCTACCCAAACCAAGATCCTTCCTTCAGAATCTATTTTATCTGTTTTGGCTTTTAGTAACCTCAGTAATTTAAAGATTTAAAGAATTGCACAGATAAGGCACAGATGAACATACTACTAGGTAATCCTTACAAATATCTTTGTGTCTAAAGACAAAATAATTCTCTTAGTCCATTTTTAGTCCAATTTGGGGGGGATTATCTCCATACTCCCTATCTGAAAATGTAATATTTATATTGTATAGATATGTCACTTATAGAATATAAACATCTCTGGAAACTTCAATTATTCAGATATCTTCTGGAGCTTTTTCTCAGAATAAAATAGAGCAGTTAATAATTTTTCACTTCACTTGAATTTAGTAAGTGATGAATAAATGCTTGTTGAATTCATTATCTCTTTCAGATCAAGTAATTAGAAAACATTAAGCAATCCAAATATGCTTCCAAAAGGGGTTCTGGGCTAACTACATAGTGGTGCTTAACAGACCATAAGGAAGGGGAATGTTCTGGTTATTGAAAGGTAATGGAAATAACTATTGGTTATAGAGTTCAAGAACTTCACTATAACCTTACAAAGTAATGTAGCTATTATAGGCTTTATCACTCCATTTTGCAGATGAGAAAACCAAAGCTAAGAGAAGTTAAGTGATGCAAAGGGCTCAATCCTAGTGCCCTGATAGAGTTAATGAAGTTCCCCAAGATAACTAATTTACAATGGGAGAGTAGTATGGACACGGTGAGTATGTGACCCATTTAGTTGTACCATGGTAAGATGCAAGTGACTCTGGTTCACACACTTATTTGGGCATGGACTTTGCCACAGGGCTGGAAAAATTCTATTACTTTTGACAATATTAAATGTCCTTAACATGTCATTCCTTAGTGTTTCTATTTCTCATTTTAATTGAAATCAATGAAAATTACTATTTTTCATCAGCCGAGGGCAAATAAAAACTACAGAGCTTTACAGCAATCTGCTAATACACATGGAACACTGGTATGCTCAGTGGTTAGAGTCTCCAGGGTCTCAAGTTTGTGACTGTAATTTAGTAAACAGCAGGTGGGATCAAACCCACTCGAGGCTTATCTTGTTGAAATGAATATGATGAAGTTGGAGTGAGTGCACAAGAGGGTAACTGCATGATACAGAGATTGGAGACCATTCAATACAACAGCTGAAGCTTGGAAATGGGGATGGCCAGCCTGGAGAAGGGAAGATGGAATGGGAGGACATGAAAATTCTCATCAAATATATAGATTTGGAGCTGGAAGAAACCATAAAAGGCATTTTATTCAATGCTCTCCTTATTACAGAAGAGAAAACTGAAACCTTGGGAGGTTTAGTAACCCACCCGAGGTCACAGCCAGGAAGTGTCCAAGGCTGACTCAAGATCTTTCCTCCATCCAGATCCAGCCCTCTAGCCTCTACGCCACGTGGCCTCTCAAACAAAGGGCTTATGTGGAAGAGGGAAGTTGTCCTCAAAGTTTGCTTCGCCCCTGGAGGGCAGAACCAGATGCAATAGGTCTAAATTATTAGGAAGTGGATCCTGGCTCAATGTAAAGAAAAAAATCCCAGCAATTGAAGCTCTTCAAAATAGAATGAACTACCTGGGAAAGGAGTCAGTTTTTCCCCTTTGCTGACTGTTTTCAAACAGGGTCTGTAAAACCACTTGTGAGAGCTAATAACTGACTTTTATATAGCGCTAGAAGATTTGCAAAACATTTTTTGTTTGATCCTTACTACAATTCTCTAAAGTGATGTAGGTTTTAGAGGCATTATCATCTTCTTTTTGCAAATGAGGAAACAAAACGTTTAGAATAGTGAAGTGACAGGTAGTGAGAACAAAGGCCCCTCCTGACTACCAGTATAACACTTTCCACTAGACCATGATGTTCAGGTACTGGTTGGACTATGAGACTGCTGAGGACCCTTCAGATTCTAAGATTCTATGAGTCTATGATACTATGTATCACAAACATCAAGTTTGGGTGCATGATGATGCTGAAACAATCTGAAAATGGAAAAGTTGGTTGCCTTCCTTGTATAAAGGGCAGCACAATGTGAACAGAATATTAAGGTCAGAAGCAGAGGCTCTAGACTCAAATTCCAGCTCTGCCACTTTTAGCTTGTACCTTCTTGGAAAAGTCATTTGCCTCTCTTTCTTTTTACCTCATCTGCAAACTGTGGGGGCTGGATCTTACTATGATCCTTACCCCCTAAATCCCCTCTATATAATCACAATAACCCTAAGAGGTAGTGAAAGAATTTTAGAAAGAATAGGAAACTGAGTCTTGAATTAGTTAAGTGAGTAGCCCAGGGGCTCCAAGTATAATTTTTTTGGACTCTATGCCCTATATTCTTTTAATGACCTTTTAGTAACCAGAAGGTATGCCTTACCTATGCTCTGTCAGGTACCCAAAAGTAATCATCCCAAAACTTCCTTTTGGAAGCACAAAGTATTTCTCACATGGGTTTATTTTATAACTAATACATATTATATCCAATAATGACACACTAATCCATGTGTTTAGTGATTTCAGTTTGGTGAATGCTACTTTAGGAATAAGATCATAGCAGGACAATGACCCAAGACAATTACAAAGGACCTAAGATAAAAAATGCTCTCCAGAGAGAGAAGTGATGAACTCTGAATGCAGTTTGGAGCATAGTTTTTATTTTTTTAAATTAATTTATTAGTTTAGTTTTAGTTAACAAGATTCAATTCCATAGTTCCTTTAATTTCAAATTTCCTTTACCTCCCTTCCCCCGCCCCCTACTACAGCATATAGTCCAGTATAGGATCTGCAAATACATTCATATTAGACATAGTCCAATTACAAAGGCGTATTGTACTAGGTGGGATGAAAAATGGTAAAGAAGAAATAAAATCAAACAATGAAAAGAAAAAGATCAATTAGTTTGCTTCCATCAGGATTCAGGCTCAGTTCTTTCTAGTTATATTTGGGTCTTCCTCCCACTTCTATGATCTCTTTGGGATATAACCCTAGAAGTGGTATTGCTGGGTCAAAGGGTATGAAATTATTTATAGCCCGTTGGGCATAATTCCAGATTGCTCTCCAGAATGGTTGGATAAGTTCACAACTCCACCAGCAATGCATTAGTGTTCCAATTTGCCCATATCCTCTCCAGCATTTGTCATTTTCTTGTTTTGTCATCTTAGCCAACCTGACTGGAGAGATGTGGTACCTCAGAGTTGTTTTGATTTGCATTTCTCTAATCAATAGTGATTTAGAGCATTTCTTCATATGCTTATAGATATCTTTAATTTCTTTCTCTGAAAACTGTCTGTTCATACCCTTTGACCATTTATCAATTGGGGAATGACTTGTATTCTTATAGATTTGACTCAATTCTCTGTATATTTTAGAAATGAGTCCTTTGTCAGAGACATAGGTTGTAAAAATTCTTTCCCAATTTCCCACCTCCCTCTTGATCTTGTTTCCTACCTCCCTCTTAATCTTGGTTACATTGGCTTTGTTTGTACAGAAGCTTTTCAATTTAATGTAGTCAAAATTATCCATTTTGCATTTTATAATGCTCTCTAATTCTTGTTTGGTCCTAAAGTCTTCCCCTCTCCACAAATCTGACAGGTAAACTATTCCTTGCTTTCCCAGATTGAAGAATAGTTTTTTAAACTTTGTTTTTCTTTTTTTTTTTTTTTGTCTCTGTTTTGCAACATGGCTAATATGGAAATATGTTTTGCATGGCTTCACATGCCTAATCAATATAAAATTGTGCCATCTCAAAAGGGAGGGAGGGAATGAATTTAGAACTCAAATTTTTAACAAATGAATGTCAAAAAATTTATATAAATTTTGAAAATATTTAATGAATTTTTTAAAAAGTAGTAAAATCATAGTCTTAGAACTGAAACAGAGCTTGGCATTCATCCAGATCAGGGATGCGAAACCTGTGGACTCAAGGTCACATGTGACTCTCTAGGTCCTCAAGTTCATACCTTTGATGGAGTCAAACTTCACAGAACAAAGGTTTCCCACCTCTGCTCTTAGACGAACTCTCTCCTTCATTTTGCGTGAGAGGAAACTAAAACCCAAAGGGAAAAGATTTGCCAAAGGTCACACAGGTAGTATGTAGCAGAGTCAGAATTAAAGTCCAGGCCCTCTGGTCCTTAAGTCTACGTTTTCTATTGTACAACACTGTCTCTCATAATTAGTAATGGCATTCCTGAAGAACATATTTCTCTTAAAGCCATTTTCCCAAGAAATAATGTATAATATTGAACCATGATAATCAGGAGTTTGGTTCAATAAAACACATTGGATCCATAAACTATATAAGATAATGCAAATTAAAATAACTCTGAAGTTATTCTTCATATCCATTAGATTTACAAAGAAAAAGAAATGAAGAAAAAGAAAGAAAGAAAAAGAAAGAAGGAAAAGAAAGAAAAAGGAAGGAAGGAAGGAAGGAAAGAAGGAAGGGAGGAAGGAAGGAAGGAAGGAAGGAAGGAAGGAAGGAAGGAAGGAAGGAAGGAAGGAAGGAAGGAAGGAAGGAGGGAGGGAGGAAGGTAGGAAGGAAGGAAACTGTGAATTGATCCATTCATTCTGGAAAACAATTTGGAAGTCTGCCCCCAAATGTTGCTGGACAATTCATATCATTTACCCAGTGTATACCATTACTATACCTGTACCACAAAGAGATCAAAGCAATGGGAAAAGGACCCATCTGTGCAAAAAGAGCTATACCAGCGGCTCTTTTTGTAGAGACAAAGAACTAGAAACTAAAGAGATGGGGTGCCCATCAAAGGGGAAATGCTGAACAAATTATTGTATATGCATGTAATAGAATATTATACTGTAAGAAATGATACAAAAATGTTTGCAGAGAAATGTAGGAAGACTTGTATGAATTGGTGCTAAGTGAGCAGAAACAAGAGAATAATTTATACAATAACAGCAATGTTGTGAAGAGAGACACCTTTGAAAGACTTAACTCTGATCAAATCATTGACCAACCATGATTCCAGAGGACTAATAATGACATGTATTGCCCACCTCTAACAAAGAGGTGATAGATTCAGGGTACAGAATGGACCACACATTTTTAGACATGGACAATATCGGAATTTGTTTTGTTCATCTATAAATATTTGTTACAGGGGTTTTTTTCTTTTCTTTTTCTAGGGGGAATGGAGTGGAAAGGAGAGGAAATAGATTTTTGTTGATTGGGGGAAAAATGAATAAATTTCTAAAACAAAGAAGTACAAAAAATATGTCCCAACTCTTCTATATTCAGTACATCAGAAAACACATTCCTGAATAAAGTACATTAAACTGATAAAGTGAAAATAGGCTAAGGCACCTCATCAAGAAATAATGACTCATCCTGCTTTGAGTACAGGTTGCCCTGGGTGACTTCTAAGGCCTCTGCCAACTTATAGAAACCGGGAAGCTATGATTTGTTGCTGTTAACTACTGATAGTATTTCCTCAATATGTTGTTATTATTAGATTATAGTGGAACCAAGGGGATTCCTTTCACTAGAAGTCTTTGAGGAAAGGCTAGATGGCTATTTTTGAGGCCTGTTATAGGAGGAAATCTTGTTTAGGCTAGATGGCCTTTGAGCTTCCTCCTAACCTTGATACTGATGCTATTTTCACCACATTTGTCCATTTATAGAGAAATGGCATTGCATAGTAGATAGATATCTGGCCTCAGAAACCTCTGATATATTCTGGCTGTGTGACCCTAGGAAAATCACTTCATCTCTCAGTGCTCTCTAGTCAACCCGAAAACAATTGGAAGAAATGGTGCCATCCTATTTTAGTAGGACTTTCTTCACCAGGGAGTCTCTATACCAGTGAAATCACAAGTGTTCACCATATTTGGTCATTTGTCTTGATTCCTTTGGCCATTTACATCCTAAGACATCGTGCTATATAACACAAAGTGTATTGCTGTGTAGAGTCAAGACCATCTTGGGTTAAAATCTTGTTTAACATTTACATCCATTCTGTGTAACCTGTTTTGAAAACTTGAATTTGTTCTAACAAGACTGATAAGTTAGGGAAGATTTTCAGTATAACTGGTAAACAAGTTTGCTCCTGTGTAATTTCATCCTCAAGAAACATAAGAGAACTCAGAAGACCATACCACTTCAAAATAAATCACAAGTGGCAAACCTCCCACTGCCCACTTCTACAAGTGTCTGGTCTCTTTCAAGGTAAGGTCCCATATTTATCATATATCTTTTTGTTCAATAGGATCTGTGAGCAAAGGACTAGTCCACACCATCCACACTCATGTTCCCTTCTGTCATGGCCTCAGTCATGCTCTGAAAGGTGCCTCCTGCCCAGCTTGCTTGTGTAGCCCAAGGCACAGGCTGAACAGCAGCCTAGGCCTCAAATTGTAGTTTATTGTAATTCTTAACCATTTAACATGTAAAAACATGTGTTCCAATTATTATTAGTTTCCTGTCTTTTGTGTGTGTCACTAAGAAAGTTTTTAAACATTGAGCTTCCAAATCCATTTCCCCCAAAACTCTTATTTTTATTGGCAATTTGGGAAACACAAGCATCAGGTTATAGCAGAACTGCCTGTATTCTCTAAACATAATTAAATCACTTAACCTTTCTGAGCTTCAGTTTCCTCATTTGCAAAATGGAAATTTTTAGAAATGGAAGGTAAAATACATGTAGTAAGTTTACTGGACTTGGAGTCAAGAGAGACCTAGATTCAAATGCCATCTGACATTTGTCAACTATGAGAATTCACAACCTCCCTAAATTTCAATTTCCCTGTCTACAAAATAGGGATAATAATGCATAAATTACCTACGAGACAATGATGCTGGATCAATTGAGATAATTTATGCAACACGATATATGTATTACTCATTAGTCAGCCTGGTCTCTTCTTGCCAACTAATAAATTGCTCTATATATCCTTGGGCTGTCAATAATGGAGAGTGAATGCATTTCTCTGACTATCCATTCCCCATAAATTCTTCTACAGGATAACACCCTCTGTGATGAGTATCCAATTTGTTGTAGTGATGAAAGAACTTTGAAACCCACTGGCTACTCAAATTCTCTGTTCGCGAACTAAGTCGTGAAGCCAGATGTCTGAGTGACAACACTCAGTCCCACTGGAATTCAATAATTATCATTTTCAACCTGCAGTCAATAACAATGATAACGGAAATTTATATTGTACTTCTCAGAGAACAAACTTCTTTTCTCACAATGTGTCTGCCAGGTAGATGTAAGAATATGATCAATTTGGATTTTTAATAAGAAATGCACTAAATTACAACTACTCGTAATGGGATGAATAGAAAATTAAGGCCAAAGGGACACTAGGTGGCGCAGTGAATAGAGCACCAGCCCTGGAGTCAGGAGGACCTGAGGTCAAATTGAGGAGACACTTAACTCTTACTAGCTGTGTGCCCTTGGACAAGTCACTTAACCCCAATTGCCCTGTCTTCCCCCATCCAAAAAGAAAAAATGAAAACTAAGACCAAGTCTTATAAGCATAATATTGGAAATGCCAATGCTCCAAATGTGTGAAAAATGGTGAAGAAGGCTAAGGGTGACAAAAAAAATGGTTGCTTGGTTATTTTTAGTTGTATTAGAGAAAAGAATAGGATCAAACAAGGGATAGCACTAGAACAAAGGTGGACGATATGATGATAAAAGTTAATATAAGGCAAAGCTGCCCAACTCTTGTTTTGACTATAATTCCTTGGCCAAAGAAAATGAGCTTAGGACTAGAATGGGTGGGAAATGAAAAGCTACTCATGAATTGA
This sequence comes from Gymnobelideus leadbeateri, assembly GCA_011680675.1. Lineage (NCBI taxonomy): Eukaryota > Metazoa > Chordata > Mammalia > Diprotodontia > Petauridae > Gymnobelideus > Gymnobelideus leadbeateri. The sequence continues at coordinate 557,588 of WOXC01008825.1, forward strand.
TGTCCTAGATGAAAAACAATATAAAAATACAATTCAATTCCAACAAAACCTGTGTGAAGCACCTGCTACAGCTCAGGGTACTGTGCTAGACGTTGGGGATACAAAATCAAAAAGAAAATGTTCCCTGCCCTCTACTTTACATTCTATTGGAGAGAGCATGGATACAATAAGTAAATACATAACATATGGGGGCCATCACCATTCATCCTGATCTATTTCTTGCCACTGGACCCAGATGGATCTGGAGGAGAGAGTGAGGCTGGTGACCTTGCACAGTCTTGCCTAATTTAAATCCAATTCTCCTCAAAGTCACGGCATCATCTTCCTGACGCCATGGTCCTCTTCGAGAATGAAGGACAAACAACAACAACCCAAAGATTTACACAGAGCAATATTAAGTAATTTCAGGAGGAAGAAAGAACTAATTCATGAATAGATTAGAAAAGGTTTAGTGTCAAAGATGACAAATGAATGATACTTTGAAGAACAGAAGAGGCAAAAGTAAGATGGGGAGGAGGCAGCATCTCCAAAGATACAGGGATGGCAGATGGAATGTTGTCAACAGGAACCATCAGTGGGCCTGTCTGCTTGCACTGAAGAGTGCAGGAAGGGACATGATATGAAACAAGACTAAAAAGGTAGGTAGGTGGCAGATTGTGAGTGTTTTTAATGCTAGGATGGGGATTTTGCATTTTATCATGAGTTCAAATATGGCAGACACTTACTAGCTATGTGACCCTTGAAAGTTATTTAACCACTGTCTCCCTCAATTTTCTCCATTATAAAATGGGGATAAAAAAATAAAATGGGGATAATACTAGCACCTACCTCTCATGGCTGTTAGAGGATCAAGTGAGATGTTTGTAAAAAAGTTTCAACACAGGGCTTAGCACATAGTAGGTGCTATATCAATGCTTATTCCCTTTCCTTCTCTTCTTTACTATGTGTCATTTACTATGTTAATTGTAGGAATTACAAAGACAATAGTGAAACAGACCTAGCCCTGGAAAAACCTAAAATTTAGTTGAAGGAGACAGTAAATGTGTGTGTGTGTGTGTGTGTGTGTGTGTGTGTGTGTGGAGAGAGAGAGAGGGAGGGGGAGGAAGAGAGGGGAAGAGAGAGAGAGAGAGAGAGAGAGAGAGAGAGAGAGACAGAGACAGAGACAGAGACAGAGAGAGACAGAGAGAGACAGAGACAGAGAGAGAGAGAGACAGAGACAGAGAGAGAGAAGAGAGCCTGAGTTCAAATATGGAGCCTTGGACACGCACTAGCTGTTTTACCCTGAGCAAGTCACTTAACCCTATTTGCCTCAGTTTCCTTATATGTAAAATGAGTTGGAGAGGGAAATGGCAAACCACTATCTTGCCAAGAAAATCCCAAAATAAGGTCACTAAAAGTCAGACATGACTCATAAAAAAAAAACTATACCTACATACACATGCAAAATATATAAGATATTTTTGGGATGAGGTACCAGCATTTGGGGGGATCCAGAAAGGATGTTTTTGTCTTGAATGAATTTTTTTTAGGATGATTCAAAATTTAGGACAAAATAGTGGCATAAGGACAAAAAAGTGATATCTAAATAAAACACTTTACAAAATGTACATATCATAAAACATATATAAGCTGGGTAAAGAGATTCTATAAAAATGATAATGACAAAAGAATTTGAATAGAAAATAGATTTGAATTGCAAATTAAGTACATCCTAGGAAGTGCTGAAAGTGAATCATTTTATTTATATAATCATATAATCTTGTATAAAAGTATCATGTCTGGATATCTTTTTTCTCCTTTATCCTAATAGTTTCATACAAAAATTTGACTTTTGTAAATCTTTTAAAGGTTTTATGGACATATTTTGTTTTTACATTAAAAAGAATTCCATATTACTCCCCTACTCTGTGAGAAGTATGTTGCAAAAGTAAAACTAGTAATAGGTTTTTTTTTCATCTGAAAGTACATGCAATATTCTGCACCTGTAATCCACATAAAACAGTTACCGGAACATGGAGTCCAAAAAAGCTAAAAAGCTTCTTAGTCAGTTAGCACTAGCCTTAGAAGCAGAAAGATGGGTAATGCCAATTAAAAAATTATAAACTTATTTGTAACATCCTATGGAAAAAGATAACAGAAAAAAGGTAATAGACAATCTACAGAGCTCATTAATTAGTATATGTACCTTAGGTATACATATCTTAGACATAAAAAAAACTTGGTACAAATTGGTACAGAACTAAATAAGATAAGTAAGAGGAGAAAAAAAGGTTGGATAACTTTAGGAAAATGAAAGGCTCCTTTAATGACCCCAAAATAGAAAAAAAAAAAACAGAAAAGCAGTAAAATGTTTTAAAAAGATTAAAAAATTTCTAGAGGGGTGGCTAGGTGGCACAGTGAATAGAGCACTGGCCCTAGAGTCAGGAGGACCTGAGTTCAAATCTGTCCTCAGACACTTAACACTTACTATCAGTGTGACCTTGGGCAAGTCACTTAACCCTAATTGCCCTGCCTTCCCCCTTCCAAAAAAAGCAAAAATAAATAACTAGAAATTTCTAGAAAGCTTGGTAAGACATCCAACAATCAATTAATCAATAAACATTTTTAAGTACCTACTATGGGCTAGGCACTGTGCTATACTTGATAAAATAAAGTCATTCTGAAATTATTTGTGGAAAGAAATAGCAGGAAAACAAATTGAAGAAAAATGGAAGAGATCTGCCCAGATTTTTATCATAGAAATTATTTCATCCTGAGGAAGAGTAGATCTAGAACATTTGAAGTCTAACATCACAGTCCTAGATATGTTTATACAGGATTTAGAATGGCATTAAAGAGGGGGAAAAGGTGGGAGAAACAGTCCAATGACATCAAGTTTGCAATATAAGTGTGAGAATGTTAATGGATAAAAGGAGACCAAAGACATGGGGGGAGGAGGCAGGAATCTGACCTTAGTAGTACTGAAAAGAACCAAACAAGAGAATAGCAACAGGTACTAACTTCTATGCCTTTATTCCCATTTGTAAAACATTTTTATGATAATCATGTACAAATGTGTTAAAAGCATTAGTAATTAATGCATTAGAAAGGAACAAGAAAGTGTTCCTAAATGTTATTAAATACTTTTATCCTCACATGATTTACTAAAATACTTAAAAAATAGTGTGATTTACAGTATTTAAAGAAAACACTTGTTTTTCATAAAAAATTCACAGAAAAGCAAAATATGCCTTAAAATCTGTCTTTCACCAAGCTGACTCCCATATATACATCTCAATTTTTCAGGATCTCTTTAGTGATATAAAAGGTAACCTTGTTTGATTATCCTCTGATAAGAAGAGTGATTAAAAAAAAAGTCAATCTATGCCCACTAAAAATGTTCATTGTCAAGGATTAGATTTACCACAGATTTCAAGATGAAGAAAACTTTATGGATGGTGAGGCCTTCCAGATGTTCTAATTTTGTCAATGGCATTTTGCAGGTTGGATCAGTTTCTGGAACACCACAATATCTCCTGGAGATCTGAGAACACTAAAAAAAAAAATGTATGACCTAACTATCCACATGAGACAAGTGCGTGAAGAATGGCTATCGACTCAATTATGTGATCTTGAGGCTTGATCTTGATGTGTGGCCCTTTAGGTCCTTAAGTGCGACCCTTTGACTGAATTCAAACTTCACAGAACAGATCCTTTTATTAAGGGGACTTAGATAGGATTGAGGAGTAAGAGAGCTACCTGTGGTATAATGGGAAGAGAACTGGACAGAGACTCCAACCCCTGCTTCCGAATCCTAGCTTCTATGTGTTATAGCACCATGTGCTTTGCCAACTTATTTTTGTGTGCTGAGCCCTATTTCCCTATATGTAAAATAAGAGTGAAATTTTGTTGTTGTTGTTAATCATTTCAGTCATGCCCAACTCTTCATGACCCCATTTGGGGTTTCTTGGCAAAGATACTGAAGAAGTTTGCCATTTCCTTCTCCAGGTCATTTTACAGATGAGGAAACTGAGGAAAGCAGGATTAAGTGATTTACCCATGGTCACACAGCTAGTAAGTATCTGAGGCTGGTTGTGAACTCAGGTCTTCCTGATTCCAGGACGAGTGTTCTTTTCCATTGTGCCCCTTATCTGCCCTGAGTAAAAATACCTACACTCTTCACTTCATTTATTGAGAGGAGTGTTTTATAAACCTTAAAGCATTATAAAAATGAGAATTAAATTCTTTCATGAGTTATTCCATTTCTGGACAGATATGATTGCTAAAATTCTTCATATCAAATAAAAAAGCTACCTCTCTGAAAGTTCCACTTTATTATTCCTTTCTGTTTCCACTAGAAAATCTCAGGCCACAAAGAATAATTCATCTTCAATATGACAGCTTCTGAAATATTTGTAGGCAACCATTATAACCTTCCTAAGTGTTTCTTCTACAGGTTAAACATGCTCATATATATAATTCACTGAACATTGATTAAATGTCTACCACATGCTGCATGTTTTGCCAGACACAGAGGAGAGAAAAAACTAAAATGAAATAGACCTTGTCCTTAAGGAGCTTCAATTCTAATGACATATGGCACAGTTCACAGAACCCTGGAATACCTTGAGGAAAAGGTGAAATGATATATGGGAGACATCTGGTAAAGCAGGACAATTTGGCAAGTCTCTATAGAAGCAGTGATTAACAATTTGGTCAAAACCAATTTTTACACATGGAAATGGAGAATCTCTCAAATGCTCCCCTCCCCTGGCAGTAGGTATAGAGTATTATTAGCACATACTCAAGCCAAATGCTGATTTTTACTCTTTAAAAAAAGATTACAATTTCATAGAATTTTATAAGGAAGAGTTAATTCAATAACATTAGTGAGCAAGTATTTTCAGAGGCAAGTATGTTCATTTCTCCCTCCCTAGTTCAATGAATCTACTTTTCTTTTCACCCCCCAAAAGGATAGCTCTATAAAAAGAAATGAATAGGATTGTGACTGGAGGATAAAACATACTATACCTTTTCATTTTATATTTTATTGATAATTAAGTCCCATTAAGTATAGAATCTGTGAGAACTGTTTGTGCCTACTCCTTCAATTAATCTCTCCTCCAACATCTGTTATAATATTTTGCCAATAAGCAATTGTGGTCCAAATTTAGTTCTGTTTTTTGCAGCACTTTTTTTGGTAACAATTAACTATGTATTTTTCAAAACTTTCTCAAGTTGCATTTGCTATTAACTGAGCTCCACTTTTACCACCTGTGGCTCATGTTACACTCTGTACTTTCATGTGTAGTTGCATGTCAACTTGGAGATCAAAGTTTCAAATCCTATGTGACAATGGGGTACTATAGGTTTCAATTATCTTATGTCAGTACAATTGTTCTCTAACAGTCAATTTGACTGAAACAGAGTATATGGGGGTAGCAATAAATAATCAACCTGAAATGATAGCTTGTAGTCAGCTTATAACAGGATATAAATAATAAGCAGAGGAGTTGGGGTTTGTCTCTAAGGCAATATAGATTGAGAAGTAAGAGTCAAGAAAGTAAAGTCAAGGAATATAATTAAAGTGGAGAGTTACTGCTGTTTGGGTGTGTTTGGAGATAGGAAAAAAGGAGTCAGTGATTAGGTGAGATAGAAAAGCAGGGAGAGAGGATGATCAAAGAGGCAAGATCCTGGAGGAAATGAGAAAAGATTGGTTCAAGTGCACAAATGAATAACTTCATGTTGGCAAGGAGAGAGTCATTCAAGACTGGAAAAAGGCAGTGAAGTGGCATGGAGAGTGATTGATGTTAGAGTCATATGAAGTATAGACTAGGTGTCAAGAGGGAGCTCTAGACAGAAGGTCTCATTTTTTTTTCAATGAAATATGATTTGAGAGACTGTCGAGTGGAAGTAATGTGAAATAAGGCAAATGTCAGGAGGTTTGGGTCTTCTCCATAACTTTTCCACTAATATTACAAAGCATGTTTTGCCACATTGAATGAGGGTGCAAAAGACCTAAATCTGAGTCCTAGTCATGGATTGATCATTTGATCTAACCTTGACCTAGGCATAAGACTCTTTAGTACCCAAGCTTCTGCTTGAAGGCCTCCAGTAATGGGGAACTTACTCCTTACCAAAGCAACCCATTCCCTAGATAGCACCTATGGTTACTGTCAAATAGACCTCAGGTCCATTATATCCTCAGCATACTGTGGTCTACAGGCAAGGGATGAGGTAGGGGAGTGAAGAAGAAAGACCCTCATAAAAAGTATGTGGCAAGGGCTGAGTCTGAGCCCACATTTATGAAAGTTTCTTAATCTTCCTTCTGGTTTTCTACTGTGAGTCTTTAAAGGAGGTGGAGGCATCTGTGGTCCAAACTCATTCAATCAAACACCCTTTTTCTGGACCATTCCCTGAGCTGAGGAACCATTCAACATCAGGAGGGAAGTAGTTATAGCAATTTGATACAAAAGCTTTGCTGCTGTGCTTCCTCATTTCCATTTCTTTCTTTTTCCTTCTTTCCCATATCTGATCTATTTCTCCCAAAAGATCACCCTCCTTCCCAATTCTCCTCTTCTCCCTCTTCCTTCTCTTCTTCTTGTTCTCTTTTCTTCTTATTCTTTTTTTTCTTTTTTCTTTTCTCCCCTCTCTTCACCCATCTTCACTCTTTTATTTTCCTGACCTCTTCTCTCTTTATCCTTCTTCACCAGTTTTCTCTTGTCCTCTCCTCCCCACTCATCATTCTCAGGCTGTCCTCTCACTTGGACTTTTATAATACCCAATCATTTCTTCTATCTCCTTGCTTCCAGTCTTTCATCTCAAATTATCTTCCAAAAGCATATATTTAATTATCCTTATAGTCCCCTCCTAAATAATCTTCAGTGACTTCCTATTGCCCATGGAATAACATGGAATAAACTCTTCAGTCTGGTTTTTATGGGGCTTAACAATTTGGCTCCAGTATCATTTTCCAGGTTTAATTCGCCCTATATCTCTTAAACTCCATTCTCCAGTTAAACTGTAGTGACTGCTACTTCTTGAACTAGGTAATTCATCCCCAGCTTTGGTGCCTTGACTAAGCTGTTCCTTGTAGCTGGCATACTCTTCCCCTTGACCTCTTAGAATATGTAGGTTCCATCAATGATTATCTCAAATGCTACTGCCAATCAAAGTGCTTTCTCATTTCCCTTGTTGTCAATATACTCCCCATCCTCAAATTATCATGTATTTACTTAACAGTAAACATGTAGTATCCTGTTGGTAGAATATGAGTTCCTTTAAAACAGTCATTATTTTTCATTTTTGTCTTCATATCCTGAACATTTACCAGGTGCTTAATAAATGTCCCTTGTTCATGGTGAGCTAAAAAAATTAACAATGGACTTATGAAAATGGAGAAATAGTGTATGATGGAGGAAGTCTTCTTAGAATAATTTCAGGGATCAGAGAAGGTACAAAAAGAGGGGAAACAACATGGGCTCACACCAGATCCTCATCAATGGATAAATAAATACGTGATTCAACAGAAGATATCACTACTTTGTGAAGCAAGAGCATGTTGTCAAAGAGAAAACAACTCATGGGACTGAGAAACTTCCTGTTGCCAAGGTTTTGAGGGTGACCTGCACAAACTTTTTTTTTGCATGAAATAATATCCTTTATTTTTCTTTGTTTTTGTTTTTTTTTTAATTAATTTATTAGTTTAGTTTCAGTTAACAAGATTCAATTCCATAGTTCCTTGATTTTCAGATTTCCTTTACTTCCCTCTCCCCTCCCCACACGACAGCATATAGTCCAGTATATGATCTGCAAATGCATTCATATTAGACATTATTCCAATTACAAAGGCGTATTGTGCTAGGTGCGATGAAAGATGGTAAGGAAGAAATAAAACCAAACAATGAAAAGAACAAGATCATTTAGTTTGCTTCCATCAGGATTCAGGCTCAGTTCTTTCTAGTTATATCTCTGGATGGCGCATTTCTCACCCTGAACAAACTTTTGATGAACTATTTTAAAGGAAACACAGGTTAAAGGTGACTGGACTAGCACACAAGAATAAGTGGTGGGCAAAAAGATGGCAGGTACAAGAGGAGAGAAGGAACATATTGAAAACTGGAGTTAGTCACTGGCAATGCTGATTATAAGATTTTGTAGAAATTCTACTGGAAAAGCTGGTGAGAAGAGCAGAGTGCTTGTGGGATACACAAAGAGAGGCAGAGAGCCACTAGGATCCAGCCCACAGAGAGCTGTTTGGAAAACTTTAGAGAGCTCATACAATATCCCAGAGGGTGGTGGCATGGAGGGACAAGCTTTGATCAGGGAAAAAAAAAAAAAAAACTTTGATTTTTTTTTCTCTGCAACCATGTAGATAGAGATGCTAGTTAAGGTGCTAAAATAAGTGAGGACAGGAGAGACCCACATGACCACTATCTATCCTCCCCTCTGCCATTTGAACAATTGATGGGGAAAAAGTTAAAATGAAAAGGAGAGTGAAACAAGGCCATCCAAAGAGTCCCTTACTCTACATGGAGGCTGTGACCACTTTGGGAAAATGTAGGTAAAATTTAGAAGAAATGGAGGGCAGATGTGAAAAAGAAATGTGTAGTAAGGCTAAATCCAGGCACTACAAGACAATCCTATACCTTTTCCTCCTTAGAAGGCTGCTTACATAGTAAAATCACCCATCCTGGAATAGGACAGACAAAAAATGCGAAGTAATCAGGAATAGAACTGAACTTCAAGCCTAGTTCCAGTCAATTAGCCCAGCTTTTTAATCACCTAATTACAGTAAGATTTTGAAGACTATGGCTTAAGTGTGCAAACAGCATTTTTTTAGTAGCTATAACCAACTTACCTCAGTGACCCCCATTTCCCACTGTGGAAATTAAAGACCTCAGGCAAATAACTGGAAAGGACTGTGTAGCCACAAAATATATTAAAACTATTTCCTGCCTGGTGGTCTCTGATATTCACTTATTTGTTGACACAAATTAATAGAGTGAAGGGTTTCCTATTGGTTAGAAAGGGGTATTATTCCATAATATTTTAAAAAGTAAGAGACTGGAACTTCACTAAAGTCCTACTGTGGTATGGAAGCCACTTTAGTTCCAGACCCTATCTCTGTGTTTTGGAAGATGGGGCAGGTCCTATTGAGATGGAAAGGCTTCCTATATAGATCTCATGGCATTTTATGTCTACTCTTTAACAACCTACTTACTAAGTAAGTTTAGTGAGATATGTTGGCCTTATCAATTCTCAAACATCATTTGGGGGAGCAGTGTTATATGCATGTTAACAAAATTATAATTCCTTGAAATATTGAAGGTAACAAGGATCCAAATAAATACTGATCATATATGAGTACATGGCCACACATATGTATATGTGCATATATGCACACATGTGTATGTACACATATGTATATATGTGGGTAGGTAGATAGATAATCTTTCTTTTTTTAACGTTTCCAAAATATTTAATGTATGCTTTATAAATAGGCCAGAAACTGCTTGCAAAAAGCAACAGCAACAAATCTTACCCCCTTTCTGCAATGCTTTATGTGCACTTTGGTTGGAATTCTATTTTTCAAAGAAATCATAAAAGCTTATTGTATATCTACCACCCTCACTCCCCAACCTCCTCCCCCCACCCCATTTCACTGATTTGTCCAAGATAATTTTGGGAAAGGAACAGTAAACATTACATATAAAGTCTTTATCTTTTTTCCTCTCTTTTTTAATTTCTAGTTCACATCATTCATTTCCACAATATTTTGAGTTACAAATTTTGCCCCCATTTTTCCCCTATCCACCACCCCAAAACAGCAATCCCACTGAATATCCCTGTCCCCAATCTGCTCTTTCCCATAACTTCCCCCATTCCCCCCTCTGACTTTCCAGTAGGTCATGGTGGATCTCTATGCCCCAGTGCCTATTTATCTTATTTCCCAGTTACATGTAAAATAATAATAATAATTATATATATATATATATATATATATATATAAAACATTTGATTTTAAAACTTTGAATTCCTCCCTTGTCACCCATCCTTACTGGGAAGAGAAGCAATTCTTTATAGGTTGTACATGTGTAGCTATGCAAAACATTTCCATAGTGGATATATTGTGAAAGCCTGACTATATTTCCTTTCATCCCATACCACCCCCCAATTGCTCTATTCTCTACTTTGACCCTGTCACTTTTGAAAAGTGGGTGCTTCCAACTTCCCTCCCCCCAGCCTGCCCTCTCTTCCATCATCCCCTCTCTCATCTCATTCCCCCCTACTCTCCTGTAGGGTGAGATATCTTATTTAGTGTGTATGTGATTCCCTCCCTAAGCCAAATTCAGTGAGAATAAGGTTGACTCATTCCCTTTTGCCTTCCTGTTCTTCCCCTCCATTTTAACAGTTTTCCCTTGCCTCTTCTATATGAGATAATTTACCCCATTCTGTCTCTCCCCATCTCCTCTCGTTATATTCCTCTTTCACCTCTTAATTTCACCTTTTAAATATCATCCCTTCCTATTAAATGTATGTGTGTGTATATATATATCTATATATCTATATCTATATCTATATATATATGCATTTCTATTCCTTTCAACTATTCTCATATTGAGAAAAGTTTCCTCAGTTAAAATTATCATTTTTCCATGTAGGAATGTAAATATTTCAACTTTGATAAGTTCCTTATGATTTCTTTTTCCTGTTTACCTTCTCATGCTTCTCTTGCTTCTTGTGTCTGAATGTCAAATTTTCTATTCAGCTCTCATTTTTTCCATCAAGAATGCTTGAAAATCCTCTATTCCATTGAAAGACCATATTTTTCCCTGAAACACAGTACTCAGTTTTGCTAGATAGGTGATTTTTGGTTTTAATCCCAGTTCCTTTGCCCTCTGGAATATCATATTACAAGCCCTTCAATCCCTCAATGTAGAAGTTGACAGATCCTGTGTTATCCCGATTGTGTTTCCACAGTATTCAAATTGTTTCTTCCTGGTTGCTTGTAATATTTTCTCCTTGATCTAGGAACTCTGGAAACTGGCTATAATATTCCTAGGAGTTTTCTTTTGGGGATCTTTTTCAGGAGATGATTGGTGAATTCTTTCAACCTCTGTTTTGCCCTCTGGCAAAATTGCCCTCTAAAACATCAGGGCAATTTTCCTTGAGAATTTCTTGAAGGATGATTTCTAGGTTCTTTTTTTGATCATGGCTTTCAGGTAATCCAATAATTTTAAAATTATCTCTCCTGGATCTATTTTCCAGGTCAGTGGTTTTTCCAGTGAGATACCTCACATTGCCTTCTATTTGTTTGGATCTGTTTAATAGTGTCTTGATTTCTCATAAAGTTACTAGCTTCCATTTGCTCCAATCTAATTCTGAAGAAATGATTCTCTTCAATGAGCTTTTGTCTTCTGCCATCTGGCAAATTTGACTTTTTAAGGCGTTCTTCTCCTCATTGGCTTTTTTGAGCCTCTTTTGCCACTTGAATTAGTCTATTTTTTAAGGTGTTATTTTCTTCAGTCAGGTTGCTGCCTCTCATTTCATAATTTTCTTGCATCATTCTCATTTCTCTTCCCAATTTTTCCTCCACTTCTCTTATTTGGTTTTCAAAATCTTTTTAAAGCTCCTCTATGGCCTGTAACCAACTCATATTTTTCTTAGAATCTTTCGGTGCAGGAGTTCTGACTTTTCTGTCTTCCTCCTGTTCCATGTTTTGATCTTTTTTTGTCCCCAAAATAGGAGTCTAATGTCTGATTACTCTGCTTGCTTTGCTTCCTTTGCTTGCTCATGTTGCCACTCAATTATTTGACTTTTGAGCTTTTTGCCACAGTAGAACTCTGCTACCAGAAAAGGGAGCTTTGTCCCAATCACTAGGCTTTTTGCAGCTGCTGGACCTATTAGTTGGGTGCCCTCTCTGATGTCTCCATCCACTCTGGAAAACTGGTCACATACCCCAGGACCTCTACCCTAGACTGCAATTCAGATCTAAGTAGGTTAAAGCAAGAACTATTACCCCTCAGACTTGATGCTTGGTCCCCCTATAATCTGTAGGCCAGGAGCTCTGAAGCAGCCCTGTGGTGGTGGCTGCACAGCTGCCTTGCCTCAGCCACTTCTCCCTCCAGGGAGTAAAGGCCAGACCACACTCCCAAACTTCCAGTTCCCAGAGTCCACACTGCACTGACCTCTCACTTTGTCCTTAACATCTATGTGTTGATAATTCTGGAAACCTCCACAGCTACTGGTGATCTGAAGTCTCTCCAACTGGTGGATGGTTGTGGATCCCCTAAGGCTAAAATCTCTGGCTCATTCAGGGCTGGGCTTAGCTCCCAGAGCACTGTGCTGGCCCCTTCCTGTTGGCCTGCCGGACTGTCTTCAGCGGGAAGTTAGCTTCTCTCTGTTGTTGTCACAAAATGTTGTGGGTTCTGTAGCTCCAAAGTTTGTTTAGAGTCATTTTTCACATGAAAGGGGGAAGGTGGGAGCAGGAGCCCCAGGGAAGTCTTGTTTCTACTCCATCATCTTGACTCTCAGATAGATAATCTTTCAACTTGTATGGCAAACAATTGTAGAGAAAAAGTAATTTCTTCCATATTACCTTCTCTGATATTGTCAGTCTGATTGTCAGACTCTGAGAACCTGAAAACTCCCTTCCTAGAGCCTGGGGATACTTACTAGCTGCCGTTACTCATGGATGTAGGTCATTGTGGTTTCTTGGGAGCTGTTTTTTTTTTTTCAGCTTTGGGTCTGAGAAGCTGGGCTGTATTGGTTTATTCCCTGAAGAATGGAGACTTTTCTGACTAGGGCTCAGTCTGAATCTTTAGAATCTGAAGATAAGGGATAGCCTCCATGGAGCTAATTATTAACACTCTCCTCCTTTCAAAGTAACCATGTATGTGCAAAGGAATCCAGTGGTACAGTGCACAGTAATGGAAATGGGAGCCAGGAATCTGGATTCAAGACCTGCCTTAGACTCCTGCTAGGTGTGTGACTCTAGGTAAGTCACATAACCTGTCTTAGCCTCAGTTTTCTCATCTGTAATTTGAGGTTATTGTAAAGATTAAAGGAGATAACATATGTAAAGTGCTTGGTGAACCTTAAAGTGCTATGTAAATGATGGCTGTTATTGCTCTGTGGTAATTTACCTGTGTACAAATTGTACCCTTCCATTAGAATATAAGCTCCTTGAGGGTCTGGAACTATTTTAATTTTGTCCTTGTATTCCCCAGGGCCTAGTATAGTACCTGGCCTCACAGTAGATGCTTAATAAACACTACTTGAATTGAAAAGTTGTCTCCAACAAATCTGGGCTCTAGACTAGGGCAAATCTGACATTGGCTGATAGAGAAGGTGAGATTCTATGACTGTTATTCTTGGGCCTTTGTCTGGACTCTCTGTAATGGGAATGGGAATTTGAAGATCTTCTTTATCATGATCATGGGCACTATAAATATAGCATTTGCGCTACACTATCCCACTCCTCAAGAAATTCATCCACTCTTCTTTGGAATTCCTATCCTGAAATTCAACCCCATTTATTGGTGACAGAGTATAAAATATCCCTATTTGTCTACCATATGTACTAGCTAGCCCTAGCACCAGACCATGTTTCACCTTAATACCCTATTCAGCTATCTAACCTTCTATCCAAGCCATTTTATTATCTTCCTGCTGTGTGAATACCCTCTGGCTCTTTCTCTGCTCCTTGAGGATAGGAACCATCTTTTTTAAATCTATCCTCAGCATTTAGGACAGAACATCCCACATCTCATGTGTTTAATAAATGCTTTTTTAAAAATCAGTCCTTATATATGACAACTGGAGAAGAATTAAAAGTCACCCCTCATCCTTTTTTATTCCTTCTGGTCTTCACTCTTTACTCACATATGTCTCCATAGGCATCATGATACAATGGAAAGCACACTGACTCTTGAGTCAAAGGATCTGAATTCAAAGCCTAAATCTGATGCTTTCTATCTGTAATCTTTTTTTTCTTTTTTTTTTGCTTTTTGGAGGGCAATTGGGGTTAAGTGATTTGCCCAAGGTCATATGGCTAGTTTTGTGTTATGTGTCTGAGGCCACATTTAAACTCAGGTCCTCCTGACTCCACACCCGGTGCTCTATGCACTGTGTCACCTAGCTGCCCCCATTTTTTACATTTTTTTATTGCTATTTGTAATCTCGAGCTAGTTACTTAATTTTCTTGGGTTTCAACTACTTTATCTATAAAAGGAGGGTGTTGGAACCAATAATCTTTGAGGCTGTTTCTCAGTCTAGATTTATGATTGGTAACTATTGTAGAAATGGATCTTTAAATATTAATTATTCAAAAAACAAATGGATGTTTTTTGGTTAGGATCCCAGCAGCTTTTCATGAGCTATAAATAATTAGCCAATCAATGCCATTTATTTAAAGAGCTATGTGCCTATTTCAATGAAATGCTTTCCAGGAAATCATCAAATTAATAAGGACAAAATTACTAAAACTGTAAAAGTTATGTGATATTGTAGCCAACTTGGATTTGAAACTAAGAGTTAATCTTAGTAGTTTAGCAATGACTTTCATCAACAGCTCAACTGAGATTCATAATTTAGAGAATTGCCTGGGGAATTAAGAGACTGACTCATAGCTAGTTTGTGTCAGAGGCAGGACCTGAATCCAAGTTTTTCCTCCTCAAAGACTAGCCCTCAGTCCACAAAACTAAGCTGCCCCTTTTTCCAGAAGTTCACCAGAAGTGAACATTTGCTTTAGTACTAAGCTTCTTCCAAGATAAGATATGGTTGAAATTCCTTTTTTTTCTTTTTGGAGGGGGTAAGTCAGGGCAAGTGGGGTTAAATGACTTGCCCAAGATCACACAACTAGTAAGTGTTAAGCATCTGAGGCCGCATTTGAACTCAGGTCCTCCTGACTCCAGGGTCAGTGCTGTGTTTACTGTGCCACTTAGCCACCCCTGACTGAAATTCTTTATGAAATGGAAGTATACTGGCAGAAGCAATATTAGATCCTAAATCTGACCATTTTCCAGACTGACTTCCCCCAAAACCTTTTCAATCGTCCCCCAGTACCTTGGCAACCCTAATCCAGGAAGAAATTGGAATCTTTTCGATTAGAGCCCATACTTTATTAATTATAATCAGTCAGTCACCAAGCATTTATTAAGTGTACTTGGTATTGGGAATATAAAGATAGGCAGAAAACATTATCCACTCTCAAATAGAGTTAATTCTAATGGGGAAGACAACATGCAAATAACAAGGTACATATAAGACATTGATAAAGGAATTAAAAGGTAATTTGAAAGGCATAAGAAACTATTGAGAGGGGGCAGCAAGGTGGCACAGTGAATAGAGCACCAGCCCTAGAGACAGGAGGACCGAATTCAAATCCAGCCTCAGACACTTACCACTTACTAGCTCTGTGACCTTGGGCAAGTTACTTAACCCCAACTGCCCTGCCTTTACCCCTACAAAAGGCAAAAAATCTCTCAAAACAAAAAACAAAACCAAGAAACTATGTATACAAGAAAGGCATCCTGAAAAAGGTGGGATAAGCTGAGTCTTGAGGGAAGTCAAGGAAATGAAAAAGTAGAAGTGACAAGGCAGCATTCTGAGCATTGGACCAGGTCAATGAAAAGGCAGGGAGATAGGTGATAGCATACCCTGTTAAAAAAATTACAAGTATTGGACTCAGAAATTTAATAACTGTGTGACTCTGGGCAAGTCATTTAACCCTTTGCTTCAGTCCTTCATCTGTTAAAAAAAATAAGCTGGAGAAGGAAATGGCAAATCCCCTATAGTATCTTTGCCAAGAAAACCCTGAATGAGGTCACAAAGAGTCAGACAAGACTGAATGGCTAAACAAACAATAGCAAAAGGTCAATAAAGCTAGACTGTAGAGTGTGGAGAGGGGAGGGAGGTTAAAAAGGCTCGAAAGGTAGTTAGAGGTGAAGCTATGAAGAGCTTACATGCCACACAGAGGGCTGAATATCTCATCCTAGAAGTGACCAATAAATATTTATTATTTACTATGTGCCAGGCACAGTGCAAAATTCTAGAGATGCAAAGATTAAAAGTAAAACAGTATTTCCTGAAAGGAGTTTCCAATGACAATCACTTATGCAAGTCATTCAGTGGCCAGCAACAGAACTATGAGAAATGGGTGTATAAATAGAATGGATGCCATTGGTTTCACCCCATCCTTGAAGTCTCACAGATAGATTATTTCTTAAGCAGGTGATAATCTACATGACAAGAACTTGAAGAGAAATACTATATCCAACAGGCTAACTTTTGTCAACATTTAGAAAATATTTTTAAACATCAAAAGTGTGCAGAGCTCTGTTCTAGACACTGGGAGAAGAAAGATGATTTACATAAGATAATCCTTGTCCTCATAGTAAAGAAATAAGGCACCAACTCATATAATTATAATTACATTACAAAGTAAATGCAGCAGAGAAATGAAAGTTGTATGAAAGGTTTGAGGATTAGGGTCATTACCACCAGGAGGAAGAGGGAACTAGTTATAAAGGAAGGGGCCTGTGAATTGGGATTTAAAAGGTCAAAATTAGATTGAAATTGATCAAGGGTTTAGTTCGGTGCAAATTAATAGACATTTATTAAGATCCTACTATATACAAAAGGGGCAACTAGGTGGCACTGTGAATAGAGTGCCAGGTCTGGAGTCAGGAAGACCTGAGTTCAAATGTAGTCTCAGACATTTACTAGCTGTGTAATCTAGGTAAGTCATTTAACCCTGTTTGTCTCAGTTTCATTATCTGTAAAATGAGCTGGAGAAGGAAATGGCAAACCACTCCAGCATCTTTGCTAAGAACCCCAGATAGGGTCACAGAGTCAGACATGACTGAAAAATGACTGAATGCTTATAGAAATCCAGATTTGTAGAAAGCTTATGCTTGGTGCTGGAGATGCAAAGAGAAAAATAAACCTGTTCCTACCTTCCAGGGCTTTATTATGAACCAGAAACATAACATACACAAATATAGACAAAGTACTTTCTGAGTAGTAGGGGAATGCTAACAACTGACTTGCCCAGGGTTTCACAGTCAGTTAAGTATCAGAAGCCATAATCACAAACTAGGTCTTTCTGAATCCAAATCTAGCACATGGTCCAATACAACATTCTTATCTCTTTATAACTTCACTCATTGGTAGTATATTTTTAACTGAATCTCTAGGGTAATAGGATAAGGAAAAAATACCCATCTGAAGACAGAATATAGTTATTTCTTCACTAAATAGGATAGAATACTAATTTCTTCTTATTCTTTACCTACTTTTAAAGGCCGTGTCTTGTTAACATTACACTTTCAGGGATACTGAATATACCTAAGAAAAACCTAGAAATAAATCAATTTCAGATGTTTTTAGGGGAAACATGGGTGAAGGCATGAATTAAAGAATTATTAGAAAAGGGTCCAGAAGATTGAATTCCATTTGTAGAGCTCTGGAGCTATGAATTACATACATAACTGTTAGAATCTATTATATTGGATGTTTCAAAAATCAAAACCAAAGCTATTTCAGGCAACAGAGTTTTAACTATATTTTTCTGATGATTCCTTTTGATAATTCAACTCTATCTCAGCACATGGAAGTGCATTCTAATTTGTTCTGTTTTGATCTTCATGAACAATTTTAAATTTTATATTATTTCTACCTTTTTATTCTTAATCCTTTCCTTTTTGTTGAAAGTCATACAATTCTGACCTGGTGCAGAATATAGCACCAGGTATAGCTTCTGCTGTTATTTATTTAACTAGTCATATCTGACTCTTTGTGACCCCATTTGGGGTTTTCTTGGCAAAGATCCTGGAGTGGTTTGCCATTCCCTTCTCTAGATCATTTTATAGATGAGGAAACTGAAACAAACAGAGTTAAGTGACCCAGGGTCACACAGCTAATAGGTGTCTAAGGTCAAATTTCAACTCAGATCTTCCTGACTCCAAGATGGTTATTCTATCCAATGTGCCCCCCTACCTGCCCTAGGTATAGCTTAGATGGCTCCATATTGAAAATGACCAAAAAACCTCAAGAAAACATGGGGGTTGGGTTTAAGATATTATAAAGTATGTCAGAGAAATTCAAATATGAAAATAAATTATTGGAAAAACCAAGAAAGCATCTAACAAAGTAAGCGTAAACTTATGAAGGAAAATATGGTACACTAGATCATGGATCTTTAACCCAAAGTTTGTGAACTTGTTTAAAAATTTAACTGTACTTCAGTATAATTGGTTTCATTTTGCAATATTATGTATTTGATTTTATATACTTAAAAGCATTATTCTGAGAAGGGGTGCACAAGTTTCATTTGACTGCCCAAGGAGTTCATGACATGAAAAAAGAATAAGAATCCCTGCACTTGATTAAGAAGACATTACAAATGCAGTTTCAAATTTACAAGAAATAGAAGGTCTGGGGCAAGACATTTGTCATGTGGAATGTTTTACATAATAAACCACTGATTACAGTTAATATGAAATTTTCAAATAGAAAAAAAATTATGTACATGGGGGAAAAGTTATATATTATTCTCTTCTGGGATTTAAGCAAACCAAACTATTCACTGTCCCCCAAATGTGCACTGAAGTTTCCAAATTTCATGCCTTTGTTCTTGCCATAATCTGTACCTAGGATGGTCTTGCTTTTATTATTGCTCTGATCTTCATCCTTTCCTTAAAGACCAACTCAGATGCCACCTGCTCAATACAGACTTTATTGATCTGTCTCATTGGTAATAAATGGCTTTCTTCCTCAGGGTACTGACAGTATTAAAACATATATCATGAAACATTGTTTATCAGATCTATCTGTATTTGAAATATAACCTACATGAGGGCAGCAACTAGGTCTTATCTAAATGTTGTATCTTCCCTAGGATCTATGCTCTGCATATTCTCCAGGTACTTACTTCACTTTCTTGAAGTGAATGAAAGAAAATAGTTTAGCAAAAGCTGTTCTCTGTATAGTTCATAGAATTAATTTATTTCAGGCAATTGGCAAATTAGGGGATGAATAGCAAAAAAAAAAAAAAAGCACCTTTATAATACCACTAAAAATGGGAGAGCCTTCACTAGAAATTCTTGTACCTGGATCAATTTTTGCTTGTATGTTGTTTTTTCTTGGCTATATGGGGGGGTGGGGGGAGGTCATATTGACAGAAGACAGCTTGTTTGCAGTTGAAGCCATACTGCAAGATGGGGAAAACTGTAAAACATAAGTAATTAAAGGAAGTGACTCTGAAGTCAGAGGACTGCAATTTAATTCTCAGCCCTGTAACTTAAGTGGATGACCTTAGGTAAGGCACTTAACCTTCCTAGGCTATTTCCAAATCTGCCCACTGGGTGGGAGAAGGGATAAAGTAGATCATCTCAGTGCCCCTTTCTAGTTCTCAATCTATGATCCTATAATCCTATTGGCAGGAATAGGAGAAAAAGAAGAAAAACTAATGATGCCATTAGCCACAAATCTGCCTGAAGATAGTTACCACGATTAGGTGATATGATACATAGAGACCTGGACCTGGAGTCAGGAAGAGTTGGGTTCAAATTTGACCTCAGAAACTTTCTAGCTGTGTAATCTTGGGCAAGTCATTTGACCTCTGTGAACCTCAGTTTCCTCATCTGTAAAATGGGGCTAATAGTTGCATCCACCACCCAGAGTTGTTGTAAAGATAAATTAGAAAATATTCGTAAATGCTCTATGAACCTTGAAGTCCTGTGTAAATGCTAGGTATTCTCATCGTTAAATGCTTATGTTCTTTTCTCACTATCTTCCTTATCCTTTAATGTATTGGTAGCCATTTGGAATGTGGCAAGCCGAACTAAACACAATAATCTAGATGTGGTCTGCCTAGGGCAGTGTGTATACACACACATACAC
Organism: Gymnobelideus leadbeateri; assembly: GCA_011680675.1. Classification (NCBI taxonomy): domain Eukaryota; kingdom Metazoa; phylum Chordata; class Mammalia; order Diprotodontia; family Petauridae; genus Gymnobelideus; species Gymnobelideus leadbeateri. The sequence continues at coordinate 577,475 of WOXC01008825.1, forward strand.
ACACAGCTGACTACATCTTAATATAAATAAATGATAATGTGCCTCCCATGTAGAAATACTCTAATTGTGTTACCTGCATTTGATGGATTGCTTCTGAAATAACATATGGTAAAAGGTAAGTAATGATTCATTGTTAGTTATACTAGAGTTACCAGCCCACTCCCTTCCTTCTTAGTGCCACTGAATAATCAAGGGAATTATCAGTAAAGAAATAAAACACTTCTTTATAAAATAAAGAGGTCTGAATAGTATGAAATATAATCAGAGGAAGGAAAGCAGTATGGTATCATGGAAAGAAAACAAATTTAGGAGTCAGGAATCAGGTTTTTTTTACCCTGGTTTTAAGCACTTAGCCTTTCTAGACCTCAGGCTTATTCATTCAATGAGCTTTCATTAAAAGCCCCACTAGTTGGAGTAAAGCTCCCATCCATAAAACGCCTCCAAATAAATTTAGAAAATGTACCAGACTGAAACCTGATGGGAAAATCCAGAAAAAGTCACAGTGACAGGTCAACATAGAGAGACAAAGATATCTGAGGACATGGCTTGTACCTAGCACTCCAGTGCTCAAGGACAGGCTATGCACTAAGCCATGAAGAAATCCCATACCCACACTATGGCATGGTGATGAGGACAGGTGCCAACTAGTAGCTATATCAATCACTGTGCAGTTCTGATAAAGAAAAAATGGAGCTCTGGGGCAGCTAGGTGGTGCAGTGAGTAGAGCGTTGGCCCTGGAGTCAGAAGGACCTGAGTTCAGATCCGGCCTCAGACACTTAATGCACACACAAACAAAAACCTAGCCGTGTGACCTTGGGCAAGTTACTTAACCCCAATTGCCCTCCAAAAAGAAAAAAAATGGAGCTCCACAATCCAGCCAACTGGTTTATTTGCTGTTCTCTGGATTCAGTATCACATCTCCATTGAAGGGTGGCATTCTGGGTAGGGAGTCTCTGAGCCATGCACTAGACTGTGGCTGTAACTTTCATACCACGATTTTGTATTTTCTAGGTACACGGGTACATTGCTAATTATGTATGTTTCTTAAAAAAAAGAAAGAAGAAAGAAAGAGAAAGAAAGAGACAGGTCAGTTTCATATACTCATTCTCTTTATTTTGAAATGTTTGAATATCTTCATCATTCACAATAAAATACATATATATATGTATATATATAATGCCTCCCACTATATATGTGTACATCTGTATGTATGAATACACTTTCCCTTCAATATCCTTAAAAGGAAAACACTAAGAAATATTTAAATTTCTGTACCACACTAAAGTCATCAGGATAGGGGACATGAGAGTAATGTTATAGATCTAGTACTTCACAGAATTTCAGGAGGACATAAGGCATTATAGAACATAAAAATATAGTCAACTTTGGTAACAATAACCTATTTTTCTCTATAGGGCTAATAAATCTACAGTGATCTACAGGATATAACACAAGACCTAAGCCAGGTTTCTAGGGAATGCATATTATTCTAATAAGAATTGTTATAAGTTCTATGAATCTCAGTTTCCTTATCCACAAAATGGGTATAATAATGCATGTACTACCTACCTCCCAGTACATTCAATTCCAGCTCATATACATTTATAAAGTATCCACTATCTTTAGGCACCAGAGATACAAAGGTGACTCTCAACAAAGCCACTACTTTAAAGGTGAATAGAACTTTTCATAAATCTCAAAGGACCACATAAATGAGAGCTACTGTTACAGTGATTGGGGTGTAATTGAAATGAGAATTTGGGGGAGGTCTGGGCCTCATTTTCTGACAACTATGCTATATCACAACATGTTTCTTGATGAGTCTACTGGAGGCATAACCCTGAGCTGAATGGACTAGACTGGATTCTGCGGGGGGACACATTCTTCTTTCTTAAGTTTATGTTTTTAATTTAGTTTGGTTATTATAATTATTTTTAATTTGGCAGCCTTAATGTAAATGGTATGATCAAAGACTACTGATGATGATGGTAGAGGAAATATTTCAGTCCAGTCTTTTAAGGATGACTACTTGGGTAAAAGGAAAACATCAGAAGGATTTCCACACATGTCAGAAAGACAAGTGGTAGATCAGAAATGAATGAATCTCTGTTCAGAATTGGGGAAGCCATCTGGAACAAGCCAAGAGAGTTGCCTTCTTTGATCTTAGTTGTTTTGGGCAGCTAGTACAAAAGATGTGGTTAGGGAAAACAGCGTGATGTGTTGTCAATGCGGGCTTTCCTCATGTAATCAAAGAACACGGTTTCTGAGAGAAAAAGAAAAGTCATACTGGGTCTTAATGGAACCTTTCAGTCTGATTGAAGAAATCTTACAAGCAGAGTCATAACTAGGTTGGGGAGATCAAGGTCTCTCCCTTTGACACTAACATTTTAGTTGGTGCTTAATAAGAGCTTTTTGATTGACTGTTGAGAACACTTGGCACTCCTCCAATATAGGAAAGAAACAACTGAATTTAGCACTTAGCTCACAGAGAATTATTAGTTAAAACTGGAAACCATCAGATGCCTTGCTCTGCACCCCATGGCCACACCCCAGGTGAGCTGTTCTACCCATCTCCCTTATCTTCCCCCTCAGTGGCAGCATGGCCAGTAGTCTCATAGACTCCTAGGGTATCTACCCATGGGACCTAATATCCTTGGGTCTTTGTCCTCATTATGGGATACTGTCTTATGATTGGTCTGTCCCATGTCCCCCTACCACAAAATTAATTGCTTCATGGGTGCCAAAATTGGTAGTTGGAGTTTTTCTTGAAACAGGTGGCAATTCTTGTAAGTTGGAGAATAAAACTGAGTGGGCAGAGAATTTTATATAACTAATACGCAAAGAGATGGAGAAAGGAGGAAGAAAGAAGAGGCAGATTAGCAAAATGTAAACTTGCAAAGGTGCTTGCTTAAAAGCTAGAATCAGGAAGCTGAATGTGTTGTGAAGAGCTATTGAATGCCAATGGAGAGTTTTAATGAGCAGTCTTAAGGTGTTACTGTTCAGCTGTGAAGATTTTTGGAGCAAGTACCAAGAAGAGGAATAAACAGGCATCAGGGTGCCCCCCAACCAGACCCTTGAGTTGAGGTTTCATTTCTCATACTCACTAGTTGTGTGACTGGGGTAAATCACATAACCACTCTGGCCTCTAGTTTCATCATCCATAAAACAGTAACAATAATACCTGTAGTCTTGACCCCAAAGGGCTGTTGTGAAGCTAAAATAAAATGTTTATAAAGAGATTTTTAGACTATAAAACATGACATAAATGTCAGTTGAATGATGTTATTTTAAAAAAAAAATTTAAGCAGTCAGAGCAGATACCCCCAAAGATGTTTCCTGATTGATAGATTTATTGATTATTACATGACTGACAGTTTGCTAAGTGCAGGGGATTCAAATACAAGCAAGAATGATAATTTCTGCTCTCAAGAAACTTACATTCTAATGGGGGAAGAAAAGTCATAAAGAAGAGCTGAGAAGGAGGAGAAGGAACTATGGCATGGAGTGGTTAGGGCCTGAGACCCATCAACATAAGGAGAAAGCTGACCTGCGTAGGTTGAGGGAGCCCAAGTTACTGGGGTGGGGGGAGTAGATGTACATGATGGTTCTAGAAGAGGTGGCATGACACAGCAAGGAGCTGTGTAAATACAGGCACCAGGAGCGCCTACATCTTCCTTCATCCCCAGTTCTTGATTTCCATAGAATTCCTAGTTACTGCCTCAGATCAAAAGATTGCCTAGAATTAAAGTGGGCTGCATCATGAGGTAGTGAGACCCACCCCTCTGGCCTTCAAAAGGGGCTCTATTACATTTATTTCCCAATAATAAGACTTTAGAAAAGAATTTATAATTTAAACAGAATTGGGTTATATGACCTCTAAGGTCCTTTCCAACTGTGACAAAGACCCTAAGATTCTTTAACTCTAGCCTCACACCTCTTCAACTTTGCCCTGTTTCCTGGCTCTATGGGGACCAGCCTACTTGATATGTCATTATTGCTTAATGCCTCAGGACACAGATTGGCCATTTTTAGATTATACAACTCTCAGATTATAGCAATGATCAGCTTTTCAAGATGTAACAAAAGCTAGAAAAACAGAGGTTTACTACTATGCAGTAAAATTAGATGGTTTTCTGTTACCTCAACCCTATTTATACTTTTGACTTCTGTAATGCTGGTCATGATGGTCACTAGACTTAAATTGTCTTCCCCCTCCCTCTTTGTTGAAATTTTCTTAAGCCCAAATCAAATGTAGACTCCTCCATGAAGTCTTATCTAATGCCTTTGGTCATTAATGACATTTCCCCCCTTGGATTCATAATGTTTTGTTTTTATCTCTCTAGTGTATTTATTATTTAGTAACATAATTATATATAAAGTTATATGTAATTATATATGCTTTTGTGTATGTGTGTTTGTATGTATTCATTCCTAATAGCCTCCTATATTTCACCATAGCATAAAGATGACCCTTGGTTCTTAAAGAATATTGAAGGGGAGTATAAGCTCTGTATGTTTCTTTCTCAAATGGAAATTCTTTGAGTACCATTCCAGCAACAGAGAGGAAGTGTGACCCAGTGACTAGAAAACTGACCTTAGGGGCGGCTAGGTGGCAGTGAGTAAGAGCACCGGCCTCAGAGCTGGGGTGACCCAAGATCAGATCTGGCCTCAGAAAATGAGCACCCACACATAAATAATGACTGGCCGTGTAACCTTGAGCAAGTTACTTAACCCCAATTGCTTTAATTAAAAAAAAAAAACTGACCTTGAAGCCAGGCAGACCTGGGTTAAAGTCCTGCCTCTGACACCTACTAGCTATGAGATCCTGGGCAAACTGGCTAACTTCTCAGCACCCTGGGAAATTCTTTAAGACTATAAATTTCAGAGAAGACATTGAACTGCACTGGCAGAGAAAGTTTTCTCACATAAGAGTTCTTTATACCAATGAAATCACAGGTCCATTTCCTATCTAGTGACAGACTGTATCTGCTGAACTATGTATAAAGATGCTCACCACCAGTAGTCTGTCCACTAGGTGGTCAACTGTTCAGTTTTGGTGCCCCATAAAACACACAGACACATAAAATAATGAGAGGGCCTGTGTGAGCCCACATAGCTCTCACAGCAATGGGAGCAAAAAGACAAAAAAGTAGAGAGTATATATTAAGAATCACAACATTTTTAGGCTGCTTGTGAACATTAATTTAATTTTTATTACTCTAAAACTCAATTTGTTTTCCCCCAAAACCAATGAGATGATATATTACTAGAGGAACTAAACCACATCCTTACTGACATTCTCACCATAAAGGAAACCAGAAGACATAAAGAATTTGTAGCTAATGGGAAGAGTATCTCCTAGGTCCTTCATGGAGAGGTGAATATAAAGAGCTTAGTGAATATAATTCATCAGGTACTCTGAAAGCATAAGAACAATAATTTTATGGAATACTTGGCATTCTTGTCTTATACAATATAAAAATGGCCAAACAGACCACAATGAAGATAACAGCAGTTCTTGTACCAACATCTGTTGAAGAGGATGAAGTAGAGCCATTCTTTGAAAAACGTGACAAGATAATCCAAAATAAGTCAACCTACACACAGAAATTTGGAGATTTGGATGCAAAGGTGGGCACAAAGAAGGATTTAAAAACTGTATTAGGAAATATGATTCACTAAACTATCAAGGGCCGTATGAAAAACAGCTCTAAATTACTAATAAATAGAGAAATGTAAATGTGGAGGTTTTACTTGATATATATCAGGCTTGCAAAGACGACAAAAAAGAAAAATGACAAATGCTGTAGGAAAACAGGCACACTAACACACTTAGTGGAGATGTAAATTGGCCTAGTCATTGTGGAAATCAATTTGTAATGCTACCAAAGAAAGAGGGAAAGGATCATTAGGCCCAAAAATATTTATAGCAATTCTTTTGGTAATAGCCAAAAGTTGGAAAGGAAGGGGCTGTCCTCATATTGGGGAATGGACAACAAATTATGAGACATGAATGTAATTTAATATTATTGTGCCATGAGAAGGAAACTGGGAAGAAATCTACAAATTGATGCAAAATGAAGTGAGCATAACCAGGAAAACAATCTACACAATGATAACAATTTTGTAGAGAAAAACATCTTGACAGACTCTAAAACTCTGGTGAATGCAATAATAAATCACAAGTCCAGGGGCTTGAAGATGAAACATGCCATGAGAGATGATAAACTTAAAACATAAAGAGAAACGTATCATGGGGTATGGCCAATGTGGGGATTTGCTTATTATGAGAATTTTGTTTTTTGTGTTTTTTTTAATATTTTGGTTACTGTTCAAGGTGGGGGCTTGGATACTGGGTAGGACAGATTATAAACTATGAATCATACTTAACTGTCCTCCCCCAATTAAATACATGACTAGGCCCCCAAGAGATTTTTAATGCCTTCCCTTCTAAATGAAATAAAAGTGATGGTCACACATGAAAATATCTAATAAGATAGGAGAAGAAAACCTCAGTCCAACTTAGATGAGCACCATCCTATAAGTAAGTGACAGCCTGGTCTGTGGTCTATTGTCTCCTACCCTTATAGAGCAAAATATAATTCACACAAAGTTTGAGACTGGTTTGGCCAGGCTACACAAGTCTAAGATAGGGTACAGGTGGCCTAAATATCTGGATCTATGACGATCAGGTTCCAGATGATATGCTCTGTCCTATCTTCATTGCTAACATGAACATAAAAGTTCTTAACTTTTTTTTGCCTATCATGGATCTCTTTGGCAGTCTGGTGAAACATATCGACCCCTTCTCATTATGATGCATTTAAATGTATAAAGTAAAACCAATTATATTGAAATAGTTATCAAAATATTAAAATAAAAACAAGTTCAGAGACCCAGTGTTAAGAACACTTTCTTTATAATTCTAGTACCTATCACCTGCTCAATGCTTTGAATTCTCATGCTTGCCACTGATAATGTCTATCATGAATATATTCTTTTCAAAAAGAGAATGAAAGGTGCTGGATGTAGGAGAGTATTGACCATCAATCAACCAATAAACATTTATTAAGGACCTACTATGTACCAGACATTGTAAGTAAGTACAAAAGTTGAAATTGCATATAAAAAAATCTAAGAATATAAGAGCTGGAAGGGACCCCAGTAGCCATCCATTCCAACATAATCCTATATAAAAATACTCTATAACATCTGTCAAGTGGTCATTCAGCCTTATCTTGAAGACTACCAGTGAGAAGGAAGGTACAATAATAAATCCGGAAGCAGTCTATTCCACTTTTGAATCATTCTAGTTAGGAAGTTGATCTTTACATGAAGCCTAAATTTGTTTCTTTGCAATTTCTACTCATCACTCCTAGTTCTGCTCTCTGGGGCCAGATAGAATCAATCTATTCCCCTTTTCATATGACAGTTCTTTAAACACTTGAAGAGAACTATTCAGTATTTCCTAAGTCTTTTCTTCCCCCAGGTGAAATATCTCAAGTTCCTCTAACCTATCCTCACAGGGCATGAACTGAAGGTCCTTTACCAATTTATTTTCCTATGTCTTTGATATTTTCCACCTTTTTCATGGCTTTCCTATGTCTTAATAGACAGGAAACGAGTGGTTACTGGTGTAGAAATAATTTCAAAATCAGCTTTCTATGTGTAGATAGATCTCATCACTTGGTTAGAACAAAAGTTAAAATTATCACTGAATTAGAATAGATAAGGAAGAGAAGGTACTATGTAGTGTTACAATAGTAACAACATAAGTTAAATAAACTTTTGATTTAAAAAATGGGAAACAGATTAATATAAAGACATTGACTTGAATTATCAACAATTTCAAAAAAAGATTTCATCAATACAATGCTTCCACAGGGAAAAGTCAAAAGAGCCTAAACGCTACCTGCACTGGCTAATATTTTAGCTCTTTGCCAAGCCTCTGGGCATTAAAACAAGCAATACTTGTAAAGCACTCTCTTTTGACCTCTGCTTCTCATAACCCTTATCTTCTTTCAAGACTTAGGTCAGGTGCAACCGTCTCCAAAACACCTTCTCTGATTCTCCTCTACCCCCAGTTATTAGTGTAGATCTCTACCAGTGAAATAGCACTCAAGTAATGCTATCAGAAATTTCATTAAAAAGTCATAATGACTGGAACCGAGAAGGCAACTGATATTCTGACCAGGTTATGGGAAGACATCCAAAAGCTGAAATGTGTCCAAATATGGTGAATAGTCTGGTAAGAAGACTGGAGACCATGACATATGAAGATTTGCTGAAGGAATGGGGTATTTTTCATCCAGAGAAGAGAAAAATTAAGACATAATTGTTGTCTTCAAATATTTGAAGGATTCTTGTGTGAAATTTAGTAATAATAATAATAATAGTAACTAACATTTATGCTGTGCTCTAGAATTTGAAAGGTACTTTATGATAGACTTATCTCTGCTTAGCAATGCAAGGATCTAAGACAATTCCAAATGACTCATGCACATTCAGAAAAAGAACGATGGAGTCTGAATGCAGATCAAAGCATACTATATGTTTTCTCTCTTTTTTTGTTTCTTCTTTCTAGTGGTTTCTCCCTTTGGTTCTAATTCTTCTTTACAACATGACTAATGTGAAAATATGTTTAAAATGAATGTATATATAGAATCTGTATCAGATTGTATACTGTCTTGGGGTGGGGGTAGTGGAGGAATGGGGAGAAAATTTGGAACTCTAAATCTTGTGGATGTGAATGTGAATGGTAAAAACATGAAATAAACAAACAAATGAATGAATAAAAGTACTCTACATCTTAAAGCAAAAACAAAACAATCCCTGCAGTGAAAGAGTTTTATTTTTCTAATTTATAGATAAACCACATAAACCAGGTAAACAAATAACTACAATATAAGGTAATTTGAGGAGAGAGAGAATACTAACTACTGGGGGAAGGGGTGGAAAAAAGTAAGGTTTCACAGAAGAGGTGGCACCTGAGTCAATCCTTTACACAAGTACAGATTCTGAAAGTTGAAGATGAGAAGGTAGTGAATTCCAGACTAGAGTGAATGCATAGGAGTGGGAGATGGAGTGCTGCATTTGGGGAAGAGCTAGGACAGGGGTGGGAAACCTGCATCCTCGAGGCCACATGTGGCCTTCTAGGTCCTTGGGTTCAACTTTTTGACTGAGTCCAAGTTTTACAGATCAAATTGTTTTAATAAGGGGATCTGATCTGTGAATTTTGGACTCAGTCAAAGGGTACCTCTTGAGGACCTCAAGGGCCACATGCAGCCTTTAGGGTACAGGTTCTCTGCTTCTGCGCTAGGAGTTCAATTGGAATGGACCATGGAGTGTGAGGTCAAATGAAGTTGAGAAGATATCATATTACCATCAAGTGGATGGGAAAGGGACTAGATTTATTCTCTTTAGTCCTTGGAAGAGAATTAGGATTAATGGGTTGACTTACATGGAGGCAGATTTTTATTGAATATGAAGAAAACTTTCAACATGATGAGAATATTCCCCAGAACAGAATGGAGGTCCCACATTGCCCACTCATGGGAAGCCTTCAAGCATAGTCTCTGTGGTCTCTTGTTGTCAATTCTGGGTCAGTCACAGGTTAGGTTGGATGGCTTCTGAGGTCCCTTATAAGTCTTAGTTTTTGAGATTCTTTGAACATGACTAACTAATGACTATGCACCTCTCAATTAAAGATCTCCAACAATGAGAGAATGTCACTATGCCCAGAAAATATTCTCATAGGAATACTTCAGTGATTTTGATGGTGTTAGCAGCTTCGGATGAGGGGCAGAGAAGGAAGAGGAGGAGGGTAGCAGGTGTGACACAGAGACAGATTCTTATAAAATACTAGGGATTTAGGGTTACTGAGGCTGTGCTCCAGTGAAATGAAATTTATAAGGTGCCAGTAGCACTTAAACTCCTATAAACAACTAAATTTGACACCCACTTAGCAAGAATAATTTGTTAAAATGAGAAACTAATGGATGGTTTGCTTTCTTTTTCATTGAGGCCCACCCTTTCCCATTCTAACCATACTTACCCTGGCAATGGCCTCCCCAACAATGACCTAGTACTATTCCTGAGTCTCTGTCTCCTCTTTGGCTCCAGTGTGGGATAATTACCCTGGTTTTTATCTTGGAAAAGCAAATATATTGCCTAGGATTCCCAAATAGCTAGTCACAGCTCTTCCCGGGCCCTGGCATCCACAGAAGTCTCTCTCCCAGTCAATCACTGTTGATAAGACCCTCCTTTCATGCTTATGCCTAGATTTTGGGGAAATGATAGACAGTGAGGGGGAAAGTACCCTGCCCTCCCCTCTCAAGGTGTTACAGATGCTCTTCTGTGAATATGCAGAAATGTTGCCCTTTTGATTTAATGTGAATGTTGTCTTGTCATAGTCCTCAGAGAATTTGCTTAGAAAAATGTGCTGGTTTAGATTCACATCTCATTATCACATTCCTGATTGCTAGTTTTCTCCTGATATTAAATTCTTGTTCCTTGGTCCCAGTACCCTAATTAGAAACCATTTTCCCCATATATCACACATCTTGGGGAGGCTTTGTGTTTGTTTGTTGTTTGTTTTTTTTACCTAGAGCATACTAACAACATCTTCCCTTGTTTGTTATATAGCAAGTAAAAATGCTTGGAAGAATTGCAGAAGAATAAGTGATGCATCTGGAGGCATACAATCTGAGTCTGAATCCTGGCTTTGCTATTTACTACTTGGATAGTCATTTCCTTCTGGGTCTCAGTTTTTTTCTCTGTAAAATGGGAATTAGACTTAATGAACTTTATTATTTTAATCTACAACCCTATGAAATATTACTGATTTCATTAATGAACTATTTCATTTTATTTCCTTGGGTTCCATTTTTACAGTCTTTGACCTTCAATTTCTCCTCCATTAGAAAGAAGGGGCCATGGGGCAGCTAGGTAGTGCAGTGAATAGAGCACTGGCCCTGGACTCAGGAGGACCTGGGTTCAGATCAGCCCTCAGACACTTAACACACAAAAAAACTAGCCATGTGGCCTTGGGCAAGTCACTTAACCCCAATTGCCCTCCAAAAAAGCAAAAAAGAAAAAAGAAAGAAAAAAGGGGCCAAAAGAGCAGAAATCTAGAGTGCATGCATCACAAAAGTGCCGAGGGAAGAAAATCTTCCATTGATTGCTCCTGATATAGAGGAAGCTGAGTCATCTCACCATCATGTAAAGCAATGGACAATTTTCTCACGTAGATGATACCCTGACTTCTGATTTCAGAGAATTAGACCCAACACAAACTGACTTTGAAAAGATATTCACATTTCATAAGAGGAATACTTTACAGATCTTAACCCCTTTTAATGTAAATAGCAAAATGCTCTATGCCTCAGGCTTTACACTCTTATAACTTTTAGCAAGTAAGACATGTCTTTGAATTACATAATGAATCAATTGAAGGCATATATAAGATAGAAAACCAAGCTAATACAGTTGGGAAGGAGTTCGGTATCTGTTGAGCCACTGGATGAAACCAGGTAACAAAACGTATTGGAATTGGTAAAAAGAATTATATTCTGCTCTGTACAACAGCCCTGATCTCTGAGCACAACAAAAACTACACAGGCCTTAGCGAAACTTTGTGAGGACTCCAGGAAGGGAGAAAAGTACTTCCATCTAAACAAGACTTTTTAGGTAACTCTTGGGTTCATGTGTTCTTTAGGTAGGCCTGCTTTCCCCTGAATTCTGTATGAACTTGTAGGAGAATGTGTACCAGACTTTAGGGGGATGTTTTCATGCCAACTGTTCTTACTATATCACTTGCTCAAAGATCTCCTGCTTTTTTTTTTGGCTTTTTGGAGGGCAATTGGGGTTAAGTGACTTGCCCAAGGTCACACAGCTAGTAAGTGTCAAGTGTCTGAGGCTGGATTTGAACTCAGGTCCTCCTGACTCCAAGGCCGATGCTCTATTCACTGCACCACCTAGCCGCCCCTAAAGTATTCTTTAGAATTTTGAAATCTTAGAATTGGATGGGACTTGAGAGTTCAACAAGTTAATCCCCCATTAAATGAATTAATCTTCTCTATAATATCTTTGATAATTAGTCATGTAGATTTTCTTTCAACATCCCCTATTACAGAACTCATCATCACACAAAACAGTCCACTGCATTTCTGGTCAATTTTAATTGTTAGGGAGCTTTTCCACATATTGATCCCAAATCCACCTCCCTATAGATTCTACCCCATTACTCTAGTTCTTCCCTTTGGAACCAAGCAAAATTTTAGGCTTTCTTCTATATGTCAACCTACTAGACAGTTAAAGATAGATAGATTCCTTTCTACAGTAGAGCATGGATAGAGAACTGGCCTCAAATAGTGGAAGATCTGGGTTCAGGCTCTACCCCTGACAAAAAACACTCTTTGTGACCATGGGCAAGTTATTTAATTTTATAATACTTCAAGGCAATTCTTTAGGATTACACATTGTAGAATAAGTGATGATTTGCATTGGTAAAGGGAGTTTCATCACAAGAAATACCATAAACCAATGAAATTACAAAGTTTTAACTAAGAAAGAACAAAAAAGATTCCTCCTAAATCTTTTCCTAATTCATGCACATGGTAACCAGTCCACTTCATTTCCCCATAACAACAAACACATGGCCCTCCTGTTCTCAGTCTCCATATGTAGTAAGTCCTAAGGAGCTGTAAGTAGCAGAAATAACAAGGAATGTGGACATGCTGTGGCTGCCTGCCTTCAGTGGTGCCAAATTAAAAGATAAACAGATCCCTGATTCACATCACCTTAGGAAACCACAAATTAACATTATCTATGTTGTATTATTATTTTGAATTGTTAAACATTTCCCAATTTCATTTTAATCTGTTTCTTAGATCTTGGGGCTGTTTGGGACCCCATAGGCAATGTTTGACACTTCCACATTTAGCAACAACATGTAGGTAGCACAGGGGGCTTGGGTTTGGGAGTCAGAAGAGATCCAGAGTCAAATTAGAACTCTATATTTGCTAGTTGTGTAACCATGGACAAACTATTTAACTTTAACCTTTGGCTTCCTCACCTAGAAAATGGGGGAAAGATAATAACACTGGTACCTACACTACAAGATGTTTATGATGATCAAATGAGATAATGTATATAAGGTAATTCACAAAAATCTAAGAATTACATTATATATAATATACATATATACAAATATATGTATACATATATATACATACATACATATATACACACATACACACACAGTATCCTATCTAGGTTACCTCCTCAAATTATACTCATATTCAAATTATACTCATACTCAAGGCAATTCTGTGACAGTTCATGACAATTCATGACAAATTATGTCCTCAGAGGGAGGAATAAAACCTCAGATTTTATGTAGGTGATTATTCTTACTATTATAAGTTTATAATGTATTATATTATTTAATAATATATGATATTGTTATATTATATCATATTATGTTGTGTTATATTATACTATACTATATATATTTAATATGTTATATATTCATTATAACTACTATTATAGTTCATGAGCCCCCACTGGTGTGCTCATAATTAACAGTTTGCTGGTAGATTCAATGAGCTCTTAGCAAAGGCATTTACTTAAAAGAAAAACCAAAACAAAACAAAATAGTGGTTACCAATTCCCTCCCTAAACCTAAGGTGCATCTTCCACGCATACCTGTAATGTCTATGGGAAGAGTAGACTCGAGATTAGAGTACAAAAACAGTGAAGTATATGTGTAGGGAACATATGTGACCAAGGCAAGTCACAATTCTGGAACTATAGACCCTTCATATACTTTGTCCTTTTATAGAATTCTGAAGAGAATTGTTATTTCTGTGGTTGATGGGCTCTCAGGTGTAGTGTCTCTAGTGGGCAGGTTGCTTAAGTAAACTCTGCAGGCTTGTTTTAATCTCTACAAACTCTACTTTCTAATTCAATAGCAAACCACACCTAGAAAAAGTACTGCTCTCTTTTAGAAGGAGTCAAGACCCTAGGAATGGAAAAAGAGTACTGTCCCTCTATGATCTCAATTTTGAGGTTTGCTAGTTCCCAGCTATAAAGTCAGAAAGCACAAGTTTACCTTCTGCTTACAATCACTCTTCTTTGTTTCAAATGGACACCATTGGTGAGAGACCACAACATAACTTACAATAACTATTAAATGAATTTCCCAATTTGTTTTATCTCTGCAGACTAGATAATACTTAGGCAATAACCATTCACCCAATAATCATTGAACAACTCTGGGTTTCAGTGTTTCTTGTTTAAAAAAAGATTATGTTTCTCCTATTGGTCTGCACAGATGAATATTTGGGGAAAATGCAGTTATGTCTTAGAGGCAAGTTCATTGTTTCTGCTGATGTGTTCATATGTAAATTACTTGCACAAAGATTCACATCTTTTATAAGGCACGAAGGAGACTACTGCAAATTGTATTGTTTATAAGATAAAAAATAGAAGATACATTCAAATACGAAGAGATCTCACTTTTATATCTCATTCCTAATTGCCCCTTACATTCCATAAATCTTCGAAAGTCTGAAAGGGACACATCGTTAAATAAATGTCAGTTATTAAATTACATCTCTTTCTCTTGATGCTTAAATTCAGATGCTTTGTGGCTTTGCTGACTGCTCATAACTTGGCAATTGGTGTCCTAATAAAACAAAGTAATTGTAGCTTTTAGGATAATAGAAATAAAGAGATGGAAGAGACCTTTGAAATCACTTAGTCTAGCAGATAAGAAATCTGAGGCTAGAATAAATTAAGAAATTTGTCCCACATCACACAGTTAGGTTAGTATGAGAGAAAGGATTAGAACTCAGATCTCCCAACTATATCAGTATGTTTTTCCTTATGCTTTGCATTCAAAATGAAATATTTTATTAAATTTGAAGCAGGTTTTGCTAGGTTTTGTTTTCAAAGTGAGCATAGTTTAAAATTCTGTTAACACATAGATGTTTCTCACCATAATAAGTGGTGCTTTATTTTTGATTCATGATCTCTGGCAACATTCATCTTGTCTAATGTGGGCTATTTAAGTCATCCTTCATTTAAAAAAGCTTTTACAACCATTTCAATGATTAGCGTTGAATGGCTTACAAATTGTATTGTTCTAAACATAAAAAGAAGCTGTTTAACTTCATCCTTCCATAGTAATTATCGTCTTTTTAGATTGGAATCCAATCAACCCCAAAAGTTCACTTTCTGAGAAGAAATGGGCAAAGAGAAATGGGAGAAGAATTGCAATGTGGTTTGTAGAGTTCTCACATAGAATTTTCTAGTACCTCTTGACTCCAGTGAACTATCCAAAGAAATATTGACAAGGCTGGCCAAATATGTAAGCAGAGCAGATGGATACCTATCTAACAATACTTAAAAAGAACAGTAAGTGCATGTCTTCCCCACCATAGCTCTTTTAAGAAACTGACAACCCCCCCCCCCCACACACACACATTCTTACCTTGGGTCTGAGAAGCTGTAGCATGCATAGCAGCCATACCTTGGTTTAAAAAAAAAGAAAGAAAGAAAAATCCCAGTAGACCAACTAAAGCAAGTTGAGGGGAACTGACAGGCTTCAATCCCATTGATCAGTTAGAGGGATGTCTACCTTAAGCATCTGAAGACTTCCCCCAGCAGAATGGACAGGTAAGAACAATTTGTTCCAATGGCCATGAAAGCAGCTGAAGCAGGTATTGTGGGGTACTTAGAGCCAGCTTAGACATCAAAGATGCCAAGGTCATCCATTGTATCTCAGGCCATCACCAATCATCCTAACTTTTGTCTTGCCCTGGGACTTCAATGACTCTGGCAGAGAGAGTGAGGCTGACCAGCTTTGTGCAACTGTGCCTCACTCAAATCCAGTTCATGTGCAAGTTAGCACATCACTCTGTGATGTCATTGATCCTCTTCAAAAACAAAGTCCCCTCTCCCCCGCCACACACACATCGTACCATGACTTGTTGCTTGTTGTTTGCCCTTAATTCTTGAAGAGGACCATGACATCAGGAAGATGATGACATGCCTTGCAAATGAATTGAAGTGAGGGAGGTCTGTGCAGGGTCACCAGCCTCCTCACATTTCCTCCAGAGTCATCTGGGTCCAGTGGCAAGAAATAGATTAAGATGACTGGAGATGGCCCCACCTCTTGTCATTAACAATTATGCTTTTGTTTTAGACACCAGAATGGACAAGGATAAATTATTACCAGAAGAGTGACAATATAATTGATTATAACAAATTTTAGAAGCTCATGTACAAGTTCCAGCCCCATCATTTATTAGTTGTATGACCTTAGATAATTCAGACTCCCTGAAATTTAGTTTCCTCATTTGCCAAATGAGAGCCTTACACTAGACTAAAATCACAGGATCTCAGCATCAGAAGGGTACACAGGGACCATTAGTCTGGTCCTAAATCTGGATCTTTTCTTCAACATATGTGTTCCATTATAATACAACTCTATTTGACAACTCCCATGGGGGAGAGCCTACTAATTCCAAAGCCAATATAATCTATTTTGGGATAGCTCTAATTGTTTAGAAAGCTTCTCTTCCCCCCTCCCCCTTCCAATAAGCACAAATTTGTCTTTTTGTAACCTCTGCCCATTTCTTCTAGTTCTGGCCCCTGGGCCCAAGCAGAACAAGTTGGAGATTTTTTTTTTCTACATGTCATTCCTTCAACCCCTTGAAGACAGATTTCATGTCCCTTCCTGAGTCTTCTTGTCTCCAGGCTAAAGAAACTTAATTTCTTCCAGTGATACTCATAAGAGGTTAGCTCAAGGCCCTTCACCATCCTGGTTGTCCTCTTCTGGAATCTCTCCAGGTTAGCAGCATCTTTCCTATAATGTACATTCCACAATTGAACATAATACTCCAGATGTCATCAGGATAGAATAAAATACAGCAGGGGCTATCACTTCCCCCTTCCTAGAAGCTATTCCTCTCTTAATGCAGTCCAAGACTGCATTAACTTTTTTTTTTTTGGCATCCATATAACACTGATGGCAGACAAACTGATGATCTCAAAATCCCGTCTACCTCTAGCATTCAATGATCCTAGTAGAGTATATATTATGACATGCCTTGCAAGTGAATTGGATTTAAGTGAGGGAGTATATATATGTGTGTGTGTGTGTGTGTGTGTCTGTGTGTGTGTGTATAGTACAACTATAATTAATCTGTAGTTTACTACTGGTAAGTACGTAATATTCTGCCCATACTTTGGCAATATTCCTAAGTGTTTTTCAATGGATATATATACATACACACACACACACACACACACACACACGTATATATATATAGTGGATTTATATATGTAATATAGCATATGGAGTATATTATATATGTAATATAGTATATATATACAGTACAACTATAATTAATCTGTAGTTTACTACTGGTAAGTTCGTAGTATTCTGCCCATACTTTGGCAATATTCCTAAGTGTTTTTCAATGGATTTACCTAATCCCCTTCCTTAGACTGCCTATATATTAAGTTTCCTTCTCCCTCCTTTCCTCTCATTTTGTGCATCAGAGGACTAAAGGCAGAAGGATATGACCTGGAGTACTCTTCTTCTTTAGTTATCTCCTCTCTAAATTGCTTCAGTCTGTGGGCAACTGCTGAGTTGCTAATTGGGGACACATAATGGATTTTGTCACTTTGCAAATCACTTTATTGTTATTACTTTTAGGGCATTGTTTGAAAATTATCTCAATAGAGCATTATAATTTTAAAAGCCCAAGATTGTGTCAGGATGAAAATACCACCCCCATGAAGATTTTTTGCCTCTTTTATACTTTAGTAGAGGGTCTTTATGAGGTAGAGGAGAAAATTCATTCTTTGACAAAATTCTGCACTCTTAGCTAGGCTGGTCCTCTGAAGACAGACACAGTCTATCACTAGAACCAGACTAGAAGCCTTTCCTGCCAAAACTCAAGCTCCATTAACAATCTTCAGAAACCTGAGGGGTCACTCATTGGGTTCTAATCCCACCTCCTTCACTTAGAACTAGAGTGACTTTGAGAAAGTTACTTTCTTTCTCTGTTTTCCAATTTCTTTCACTGTAAAATGAGGGGGTTAGACTAAATGATCTCCAAGGTCACATCTAGTTTTAGATTTTGGGAAACTATGACCAACAAAGTCCCTGGCAATTAGTTAAGTCTTTAATAAATGCTTTTTGATGGATTAATTTATCGACCTCTATGTCAGAATGAGAGAGGAGAGGTGAAAGAGAAGTTGTTTCTATTAATTGAATCATATAAATGTATAGTTTCTCAACATAAATCTTAGCTGCTCTGTCTTTGATTTGTTCCCAGGCACCACCTTTAGCTCCTGAGCACCCTGAAGAACAGGACTGTATAAGCATAATCAGTCATTCTGGACAAGTTCACATGGCCCTTTCTTTTCCTTCAGTCAGCTCTGTCACTCTAAAAAAATCCACTCTGGCCCTCTTTATCCCAATTTTTCAAATTGCAAGGGGGTGGAGCAGAGCCAAGAATCCAGACCAGCGTAAGGTTTGGACACAGATTAGCTCAAGTACCTCTGCCAAGAATAGCCATAAAGAAACGTGAATGGCTTCAAATTGGGACCATGAGGTTGGTTGTTTTGTGTGCTTGGTGGTCTATTTAATTCATTGAGTCAGATGAGATGTTTAACTTTGATTCAGTAAAATGTTTGCCCTGAATCTGTATTTCACTTCTGTGAGATTGTACAGCCCCATCCTAGACCTCTCTAGACAAAGACTAATGGAGCTGCAGTTTCATTATGTAACAATGCCAGGTCAGCCTCTCTTGACTTGCATTTTCTTCCACAAGTTGAATAATACCAGAGTCCTTTGAGGAGATGGTGAGATAGACATTAATGAGCAAAATTCCAGTATTTATTCTTATTGAAGACAAATTTCATTAACTCTTAATATCCTTTAAAAGATGGAGAGAAAATAAAGGACAATTCTCCTAAGGTTTTCCATCAGCAGGTTTTAATTTGCAAAACTAAAATCATTCTGTATGTTCCATATTAAGGCGAATTTCAACCAGTTTTAGCCTGTGTCCTCATCAATTCATCAGTCAAATATCTCTGGGCATCTATTTTACATGAGGTGCTATACTGCTAGTTTCTTTCTCCACACTCCAGTAATAATAACAATAATAACCAATTACATTTTGTGTAGCATGTTTCTCTCCTAAAGCCTTCCTCTATTGTCTAATAGAGGTATGGGAGTGTCCTTGAGTTCTTAAAAGCTAGATCAACAGAACCTAAGTTCTAGCATGCAAATAGGAAAGACTTTAAGTCTAAACCTGCATATATGTGTTTGTCATTTAAGGGTCAACCTAGTTAAATGATCAGAAGCTTATCATCTAAAGGTAAATCTCCAGGTGGTAAATGATTTTGACTATGAATAGTTGCAGAATCACCTGCTAAGCAGAGGTTGTGAATTTGGGATCCATATTCTACCAGGTGGTCCATGGATAGATTTCAGGGGATCTGTGAACTTCGACAGAAAAAAAATACATTTTTATTTTCACTTACTTATAAATGAAATTTAGTATTTTCTTCAATTTTTTTTATATTTAAAAACATCCTGAGAAAGGTTGCATAGGCTTTGCCAGATTTCCAAAGAGATCCATAACATGAAGTAATTTAATAACTCTTTGACTGGGAAGTATCTGACATCTCATGACATTACCTCATTTGATTCTGACAAAAGCCTCTCTGGCATTTCCATGTTAAAAGTTAAGAAAACCAGAGTAAGTAGGTGGCACAGTGAATAGAGTACCAGCCCTGGAGTCAGAAGGACCTGAGTTCAAATCTGGCCTCAGACACTTATCCCAAAAAACTAGCTGTGTAACCTTGGGCGAGTCATAACCCCAATTGCCCTCCAAGAAGCAAAAAAAAAAAAAAAAAAAATCTTAAGAAAACCAATGCTCAAAGATAATAAAGATCTTGCCCAAGATCACACAGCTATTAAATGGTCATGCTGGAAATTTACATCAAACTTTTTAATTCCAACCCAGTATACTTTTTTTTGTTTTCTGTGCCAGTATAGCTGGGTCTTTCCGAAAGAACCTTTTCTAATGGAAAAAAAAAATTATCAAATTACTTCAATGATCTGTGATATTTTACTAATAGGGGTTTCCACTCTAAAAATGTGGGCTGTGACTATATGAACAAACAAGATCTTTGAGAATTGATATGGTTAATAATTTATCAACACATAAATCTGATATTGATTCAGTAGTGAGTTATATCATGTTTGGGGCTTTCTGGATTTTATCCCTTCTTTTATTAGATATTTCTTTTTTTTTTTTTTGCTTTGTTTTTGTAGGGCAATTGGGGTTAAGTAACTTGCCCAAGGTCACATGGCTAGGTTTTTGTTTGTGTGTGCATTAAGTGTCTGAGGCCCGATCCAAACTCAGGTCCTTCTGACTCCAGGGCTGGCACTCTACTCACTGTGCCACCTAGCCGCCCCTTATTAGATATTTCTTAAGAACCCTCTCTGTGTTGAGCTCAAGGCACGGCAGAGCAAAATGTAACATTTAGCCAAATCAAGCTCATGTTTCTCTTCTCTCTTTTCAAGGTTCTCTTTCATTCTCAGGGTCATTCACCATCATAGCTGTCTAATATCCTTCTGTTTGTTCCTCCTGCTAAATCCCTAGTCTATGTATAGTCAGGTGTCATGAGCAAAAAAGTGGCTTTTCATATTCATTAAGAGAGAAAATCATGATGATAACTTAAGTTTAAATAGCACTTTTTGTGCTACATCAAATTTGAGCTTCATAACAACCCATTAAATTAGATAATCTAAGGGCTATTATTATCCCCATTTTACAGATGAGGAGAATGAGACTAAAAAAAAAGGTTAAGTGACTTTTCTAATAGAATATAAACTCCTTGAGGCTGGAGATAATTTCTTTTTTTTCTTTTTCTTTTTTTTTTTTTTGTATCCCCAGGACCTAGCAAGTCCCTGGTACAATGCTTAATAAATGTGGATTCACTGATTTGCCCAAAGTCAGATGGGCTAAGTCATTGTAAATGGAAGAATAAGAACTCACAGAATCACAGAAATTTAGGGGTGTAAGGAATCTCAAAGGTCATCAAATCCACCAAATATCTAAATAGGAATCAACTCTGATACTCGCAATGAGTAGTTATCTAGCCTTTGATGGAAGACCTCCAATGAGGAAGAAGCTGCTGTGTTGTAAAGTACACTTTGGGAAAACTCTACTAGGAAGTTTTCTTCCTAGTTTCCTCCTTCATCCCCTTTGCTGGTTATCATGCCCCTTAACCATGGGTCTTCCTTAGGGTTCTTCCCTAGGCCCTCTTCTCTTCTCTCCCTACAGACTCTTTCTTTGTTGGTAACTATATCAGCTCACATTGGTTAAATGGCCTTTTCTATGCAGATAGTTCCCAGATATATGTGTCAAGCCTGAGTCTCCCCCCTGAGCTTCAGTCCTACTGGGGATAGATCAAAAGATTTATCCCAGAGACATCTCAAACTCAAGATGGATAAAAATGAACTCATCTTTCCACTAAAAGCTCCCCTCTTCCAAATATTCCTTTCTATCAAAGGTACCACTCACATTCCAGTGGCCCAGGTTCATATTTATCCTCTACTTCTCTTTACCCTCATCCCACATAGATAGTTGCCAAATCTTTCCAAAAGCACACTTCTCAAATATTCTCTGCTTATGCAGCAACTATCTTGGTTCAAGCCTTTGTCACCTCTCCATTATATGATTGCAAACTTCTGCTTGCCTCAGTTTCTCTCCTTGCTCCCAGCAGAGGAGAGACTCTACTCATTCCTCCACATTGCTACAAAAGGAATTTTCTCTAAAGATAGACCTGACAATGTCTCTCCTTTCCTCACTAAACTCTGATGGCTTCCTATAGTCTCTAGGATAAAACCTAAACTCCTGTTAAGTTTTTAAAGCCCTTCCCAGCCTGGTCCCAGGCTATCTTTTCATCTTCACTGGACAATATGACCCCTTCCTTATTCTCCAGCTCAGCCAAAGTGGCCTTCTCTCCACTGGTCATTTATCTGATCCCAGCTCCTCTCCCTCATATCTTAGTACTAACCATTCTCCCTATGTGGAAATGTATTTTCTCCTCATCTGTGGGGTTATAGACTTCCTCTTTGCCTTCAAACCTCAGGTAAAGACCCACCTTCTACATGATGCCTTTCCTGATCACTACCCCCTTCACAAGAGCCACTGTCCTCCCTCCAAAACTCCCTTTATTGAACTATTTTGTATTTATTCCTTTTATGTTTGTTCTGCCTACATTTATTTATGTACTTCTTGTCTCTCCAGTTGTATCTTTCTTTGTTCTTGTATCCCCTACCCCCAGCATAGTCCGTGGCACAGAGCAGCATCTAATAAACGGTGTTGATTTATTCAAAAATTGATTTATATCAAGCTTATGTCTCCCTCTCTGCAACTATCACTCACTGTTCCTTATTCTGCCCCCTGAAGCCAAGTAGAAAAATATCAGCTCTGCCCTCATACATCAGCTTTCCAAATACTTGAAGACAGCTATCATGTCTCCCCTAAGTCTACTCTTTTCTAGCCTATTTATTCCTTAGCTCTTCCAAGCAGTTCTCAGATGGCATAGTTTCTATTTTGTTCATCGTCCTAATTATTCTCTTCTAAATCCACCCTAGCTTGCCAAAGTCCATCCTCAAATGTGAGACAGAACTGACTTAATACTCTAGATGTGACGTGGTCAGGGCATATGAGTACAGGAATGGCAACTCCTTAGTTCTAAAGAATATTTCTCAACCCAGTCTAAACTGGCATGTGTCAAATGCGTGTCTTCCACCAGCCCTACAGCCACTTCTTGTTCCACTATACCACACTGATATCTACAATATATTGAAAGTAATTTTATGGATGTGCTGTAAAGAAAGAACCCATTTATTTACCAAATCCCCAGGCCTAGAAGTGTTGTCCTGCTGTGTGTGAGAATTGGACTCCACTACTTGGGTTTATTAACATTGTCAAAAAGACAAACCAAAAGACCCAGTCTGATTTCCATGTGCTTCTGAGAGCTTCCACAGTTTTGCATGAAGAGTCAATCTTACTGTCAGTTTTTTTCTAAAAAATTAAAAGGAGGAAAGAGAGACACCATTTGATGAGACAGTAAGAAAAGTGAGAATGATGAAGGCAAGCTTTGTTTTTGCCCAGTTTTACTGACTCGGCAGAAATTGCCAAATATCAGCACTTGGGAACTAAAAGCAGGTCTGCACCTGGCTCTTCAGCAAATACCGTCTGTGCCTTCATGATTTGTTTTGATGGATTTGCTTCAGTAGCAATGGAAGGCCCCACTGTAAAAGCTCTGCTGGGTTAGATGGTGTCAGGAATTGGTAGTAAGGCAGTGAGCTGCCCTTTACTGGGATTACAAGGCATGGCCCTACCACTAACCAGCTATATAACCTTGGATATATCATTGTGACAATGGAAAAGAGTCCAGGATTTGGAGTCAGCCAGCCTGGGTTTGATTCCTGGCTCTGTTGTTTATTACTGAGAAACCTTGGACAAGTCAGTCAACCTCTGCATGAGAGCGGCTTAGGAAACAGAGCAACTAATGTTTTGTAAGGAGAAATTAGGACCCGCTGGTGTGAGACTGGCTAATTTCTCACTTAGGTTACAGGTAGGGAAGCTGATCAATTAGGGAACTTGAAATTTCTAGTCTGGAAGACTCTGGGGCATAGAATATTTCAGATACTGATGGGTTCCAGGGATGTTGCAGAACAGGGAGCAGGGAGAGGGAACATAGCTAGAGTACAGATAACCTTTTGAATGGAGGAAGAGTAGGTTCCCCTCAACCACAGTGTTTTCTAGAATATTCCATACTGTAAGGCATTCTCATCTCAGTGTCTTAATGAATGCAAAAAGGACCATTTTTTCACAGGAATTGATTTTGTTTGAGACCTTAGCAGGATCATATATTTTAATCTTCCATCTGGGAGATATCTGAATCATGTTAATTCAAAATTAGATGGCATTGTTGGGGAGAGGGCTGTGAAAAGTGAATGAAAGGAAATGACAGGCCCACAACTGAAAACAAAGAAGGTACTAGAATGAATGCTACACCCTTGAAAACTAGGTATTGCTTCCTGCATTTTATAGTGGACAGAAGTTACCATCTCCTGATGCTGGAGGCACAGGGCTATTATGATATCAGTGTCTCAAAGGATTTGGAAGAGCAAGGAAAAATAAGCCATATGGTACCTGTGGGACATTGGTTTCAAGCAAAGTTTAATTTACTGATTAAATGTCAGTATATCAGAAATCTACCATAATACCTAGAATCAACTCAGATTTCCTGAAAAGCCAGGTAGTTAGGAGAAAAAGAGAAATATCTTTGGTTGCAATGAGATTTGGACTCAATATCATCATTCTCTTTGGAAAGACATCCCCACTCCCAGAACTAAAAGCAATTAGATATCAAAGGCTAATATTCCATATCTAGGATGAAAAAATATTTAGATCTGGTCTCTCAGTCCAATGGATGAATGAGATTCATGTGTAGTCTTTCTTCTTCTGGGAATTTTAATTCACTCTGAGGGACCTGCTTTGGTTTAGCTAGAATGTTGACATATACTTAAAAAATTATGTGTACCTTCCAGGGTTTTCTTAGATAATATGAGGCCTGAAATGAAGAAAGAAGGTTAGTGGCTTTGGTTTAAGAGAGAAGTATGGGTAGAGAGTTAGGATTCATGAAAATGTAGTAACAGAGGTGAGTTAAATAAAGTTTCTAAATGCAACCAAGAATTAGATTTAACAGTATGTCCAAAGTGTCTGCATTTCTCAAAAGTATTTTTTATTTGATTGTTGAGATCTTAAAAGAAAATTAAGTGGTCTGCTATATCATTAGCAGGTTACATTTAAATATCTCTTCCCTTTCTAAAAGCTTTGTGTTGGTTATGTAACATTTTACAAATGTTTACTTATTTATAATTTCCCTCATCTACAAAATGGGATAAACCATAACTTCCCTTACCTATCTCAGAGTACTAAGTGGAGAAATAAATAGGGGTTGACAAGTTGATTGTCCCGGGAAGTGATGAAAACAACCTCTTGCTCCATGTTCTCTAGTATAAGCTATCCCCCAAAGCATCAAAAAGTTCCCTCTCAGTAAGACACAATTGGGCTTATTGCTTCACTCATTGGAATCCTTCTACCTAAAAGTATTAGTTCAGAAATTGGAGAAAGAGTGTTGGTGACTTTGGCTTAAGGTTGACTTCTCAAAGTGCTTATGAAGCTTTAGGCTTCATAAAAGTATAGTAACAGAGGTGAGTTAAATAAGATTTAGAAACTATCTGGAGTAATCCCTCCAATTCTCCCAAGAATTAGATTTATTTGTCTATCCAGTCTAAGTGTCTGCATTCATTAAAAGTATTCAACTGTAAAGATCGGAATGAACTGATGCAGAGTGAAGAAAGCAGAGCCAAGAAAATAATTGCCACAACAACAATGTAAATGGAAAGAACAACCACTGAACAAGAGAAACCAAATGCTGCAAAATTATGAAGTTCAGGGGGCAGTGAAGTGGCGCAGTGAATAAAGCACTGGCCCTGGAGTCAGGAGAACCTGGGTTCGGATCTGGCCTCAGACACTTAACACACAAAAATAGCCATGTGACCTTGGGCAAGTCATTTAACCCCAACTGCCCTCCAAAAAGCAAAAAAAAAAAAATTATGAAGATCAGTCCTCACCCCAAAGAAGAGGCCTGAGAGGACATCATATCAATGACTCTGCAGAGGCTGGAGCCCACAGAAATACTTCAGAGATTGCTAATTTCATTTTTCTATGTATTGACTGATTTTGCTGATTTAAAAAATTCTTTGTTATGTGAGATGCCCCTCTGGAGGAGGGAAGGAGAGGTATATGGAGGGAAATTTAGACTATGTCAAAAATAAAAGATATCAATACAAACATTTTTAATCAGAGCATTCTTTGGTTAAAACACGCATGTATAAGAAAAAAAGGAATAAGCTCTTAGTCTGCCTTAACAAAAGCATGGTATCCAGGCACAGGAAGGGGATCATCCCATTGTGTTCTGTCCCAGTCATGCCATATTTGACTACTTATGTTTGGTTCTAGGTCCTACAATGAAGGAAGAATATTGACAAACCAAAAGGTATCTAGAGCATGTAGGTAAGGATGTCAAGGAGGATTCTGAGCCATGTCATGAAAGGATATGATGAAGGAACTAGGGATATTCTGCCTGAAGAAGCAGCAACTCAGGGATATGCTGGCAAAGTTTAACAACCAGCTCTTTGGGACACATATGCACATGCAAATAAACATGTCATAAAATGTGTGTATTATACATATACAAATATTATTTCCATTGCTTTTTCAAGTCTAGACAATCAACAAAACAATAAATCAATCCCTGATTGATATCCTTCACCAGTTTCTAAGGAATAATTACTCACATTGAAAATTTAACAATCAGCTCTTACAAGTCAGTGCAAGCTTGCTCCAGCATACCTCTGAATATAATTATCTTCAAACATTTGAAGTATTGTCATATGGATAACGTATTAGATTTGTTTTAACTTCCCCTAGATAGTGGACTTAGGGGGAAGTCGATTTTGGCTAGACATAAGGTAAAATTTCCTAACAATTAAAGTGAAATGTACTGCCTTATAGAATTAAGTGGTGATTCAGTTGATCCATTTTACAGATAAAGAAACTGAGATCCACAGAAGTCAAGTAACTCATCTAGACTCCATAAGTAGTATCATGAATAGAGTCTGAACCAAGGTCCAAATCCATTGTTCTTTTTCAACATGGTAGAAAGCTCTTCCTTTTTGGGCATCTGTAAGCAGTACCTGGACAATAATAGCCAATATAAAGCCCATGGAATTGAAGATGAAAGATAATCCCCTCAAGGGTTGTCTACTTCAAATCCTCTCATTTTCTAGATGAAGAAAGCAAGACCTAGACAGGCGAAATGACTTGTCATACTTGATCATATATTCATGTGGTTCTTTAAAGGCTTCTATGTATATGATACCATGGGATGGTCACTTGTTGGGGATGGTTTGGAGGGATTCCTGGTTTTGAAATAGACTAAAACTAAGGTCAATGTGCAAACCTTTACTTCAGACCAAACATCTGTGTACTCGGACAGGCCAGAACTATACAAAAAGTACTATATAAGTCAATCACCTTTCCGGGGAAAATACATTTAGAGTTCCAACTTGTGATACCAGAAGCAAAAATCTACAGCAGAATTTCCATAACTCCCAGCCTGACTATGAAGTGGTGGTGGTGGTGGTTTTGGAGAGAGCAGGTAGAATTTGAAGCAGCTACATAATGGAGTGGATAGAGAGTCAAGCCTGGACTCAGGAAGACTCATCTTCAAATCTGGTCTCAGACACTTACTAGCTGTGTGACCTTGGGCAAGTCACTTAACCCTGTCTGCCTCAATTTTCTCATCCCTCCAACTTTCCATTTCATTTTTCTGAGAGGAATACTGTTAGAAGATTTTTTCCCCTTTAGTCAGACTTCTAGGTACATGAGGTTTCTGACTTTCTACAGTTTTGTACTAAAAATACTTGTAAGAAATGGGGGCGGCTAGGTGGCGCAGTGAGTAAGAGCGCCAGCCTTGGAGTTGGGATGACCCGAGATCGAATCCGGCCTCAGAAAATGAGCACCCACACATAAATAATGACTAGAACCCCAATTGCTTATAAAAAAATTAAAAAAAAAAGAAATGGAGGAAAAAGCCTCTGAAATTTAAGTGAAAAGATAAATGACAGAACCTATTCTTCATCAACAAAGTGTAGGTGAATAGAGTACTGGGCCTGGATTCAGGAAGATCTGAGTTCAAAGTCAGCCTTAGACACTTCCTGGATGTGTGACCCTGGGCAATTTGCTTAACCTCAATTTGTTTTAGTTTTCTCATCTGTAAAGAGAGGATAACACCTATTTCTTAAGGTTGTTGTGAAGATCCAATGAGATAATATTTGTAAAGTGCTTGGCATAATATTTGGCACATAGGAGGTGGTATAAAATGCTAGTTTTAGTTACGTGTGTGTGTGTCTTTGTGTGTGTGTGTGTGTGTGTATACATGCATGCATGTACCTATATACACAGTTTCTTAATGCATGCATATAACAGGCATGCACATGTAATATATGCATGTATGTATGTATATGTATGCACACACACTCACACACACACATACTTTGAGGGAGAAGTAAAACCACAGCTGAGAATCCCATTAAATCAGAAGCTAGAAGCAAAGAGGAACTCTAAAACCTTATGACTGTTGTAATCCCACCGGCAACAGTAAGTATTCGCTGTGCGATCAATGGGACAGCTTTGAGCTTTAGGCATAAGAGAGTGAGTCTCAAGGGGCAAAGCCTGGAAGAGACTATATGCCACATGTATACCTCTGACTGAGACTACAGCACTGAACAGGCTATATACCCTGTAAGATTAGTGGGGAAAAGCCCATTGACAGGGGCATGATGATATGTGCTGAAGCCATCTGTGGCTTTGCAGTCTCAGAGATCTGAATTGCCCTCTCCACATTTGCATCCTGGTCACACATGTTCACTATGTGCTGTCTTGCCACAAATGTTCTCTTTTCCCACTGATGAGGCATGTTGCCATGGGAGTTACTGAGGGTTTAAGGGCAAGATCTTTTATTGTTAAATTTCTTACTCTATTCCTTTGCTTTGAGCTAATTGTGTCCTCTCCTGAATAAAAAGAGTAAACACATTGGTAGGAGCCCAGGTGCTATGGTTTCAAGTGGGTGTGAACCCACAGAACACTTTTATTCTAGAATAGCCTAGTCTGGGGGACCCACCGTGAGAGCTGGTAAGTGTTATCTAGTGTTTTAGGGCAAGATCCTAGGGGACATTAGATGTATTTTATCTGGATCTGAGATTTTACCAACATGAAGAATTCCTGCTTATGGAAACTCCACTAACAGCATATTGGGCCCTCCTCTATCATTTATAATCTTAAAAAGTTGCTTGGTAATCTGATAATTTAAGCCACTTGTACATGGTCATACAACTAGTAAATATTTGCACTGAGATTTAAACATTTATCTTTTAACTGTATATCTACTATACTTTCTATTATTCAGTGCTGCCAAATCTGGAAGAAAACTCTATAGTTTCTTCCATAAATCTTCTCCCCAGGCTAAAAATTCCCATTTCTTCAACAAACCCTTGTATGTCATGTCCTCTAGTCCCTTAACTATCCTAGTCACGTTTCTCTGGGTGTGCTTCAGCTTGTCAATATCAATTTCTTTCTACAAAGAAAAAAAAAACAGGCTCTATTTATCTAGAAACCTATTAGGGAAGATAAAATCAGACACTCATATATTTAAATAAATTGGCATGTATTTAGTCCTCATCATAAAAACAGTAACAATTTTAATTATGCTCATATTTTAGACTGTACCATAAACAAAGAAAAATATCTGAAAGAACATGACTTTTTAATTTTTCCAAATGAGGCTCATACAGATCAAATCAGTGCTGTCGAACCCTATACCACCACCATTTACAACTTCTTATCCTTTATGTAAAGGATAAAATGTCTCTGTGGGTTGTTAAATATCAGGATGATTTCTTCTCTTGCTAAGCAACTGGTGCGATTCTGATTAGCAATGGTTGTAAAAAAAACAAAACAAAACCTAAGGCTGTTTGATAATTTACATTATATTAATATCAATGTCTATATGTTGATACTTCTGCCCTAGGATGGGTAGCCTGAATAGTATGTATTCATCCAATATTCTGGGAGTAATACTGAGATAGAATGGTTAATGATGTCCCCATTAATTTTTTCCCCTCTTTTTTAAAAATCACTTCATTTGGGTAATAATTACTAGCCTCTCAAGAGACACAAAGGATTTTTCTAGCTCATAAAAACTAACTCCAATCTTATCTTTAAGTCATTCAATCTCAACCAGGAGATGATCTTTGGCCTGAGTTTCCTAGGTAATTGTGTGGTCTATATTGTGTACTCAGCCTAAGACTTATCTTTGGAGATAAGCATTGGGTCATATTATTCAAGACTTTTAGAGCTCAGTGGGATTTTAGGTGAGGAAACTGAGATCCAAAGAGAAGAAATGGTTGTCTCTAGGTAGTGTGATCTTGTATGTAAGGGTGATGTCTACCAGTTCCAGGATGTCACAACATTCAGGTTATGATCCAAAATTGTCCTCAGAAGAAACTCCAAAATATGGGTCCCCATCAAAGGTATTCTGGTTAGTCTCACTTGATAAAATGCATCCACAGTAAGCTCAGCGATGATCAAAATGAGAACTTCTAAAGTTAATGATAAACAAGTGATATTAACAAAGGTAGTATGGAAATCCACAGCTATCTTATTGGATCTGAAATATTAAATTTGCATTTGAAAGAAAGGCACTCAGGAGAAAAGATTAGAAAAGAGAGTCCTCTGTCCAAAGGGAGAGAATGGTTTCATAATGTATTTCATTTGTTTGTTTGCCATTTGCCTCATGAACGTGAAATCAAGTGAGATTTACTAGATAGACAAAGAGAAAGATTGATTGATGATAGACAGAAATAGATAAATTATTGATAGGTGATAGAATATTTTTAAGTGTTTGCCATTTGCCAGACTTTGTGCTAAGCATTTGAAATACAAATAAAGGCAAACAAGCTAGTTCTCACTCAAGGAAATTAATTTTTTTTTTTTTGCTTTTTGGAGGGCAATTGGGGTTAAGTAACTTGCCCAAGGTCACACGGCTAGGTTTTTGTTTGTGTGTGCATTAAGTGTCTGAGGTCGGATCCGAACTCAGGTCCTTCTGACTCCAGGGCCGACACTCTACTCACTGCGCCACCTAGCCACCCCAGAACTTAAATTTTAATGGAAGAATGAAATATGTAAAGGTGGGCTGGAAAGGGTAGGAGGTGGCATACATACAGAAGTGACATGGAGACCTGGTGTCAGTCAAGATATGGTACAACTCATCTATCAGAGACTGGCATCCCAGGGACTATGTCCAGGTTTCCAGGATGATGGTATGGAGAAGGCAGGCAATTTCTGCTGACATTTCCTCTTCTTCAGGGACTTTTTATTGGTTCACGAGCCAGATTTGAATCCCGTTGCTCAATTTTCAGGACCCTCCCTAATTTGGCATCATCCTACCTTAGCTCATTTTCCCTCCCTACACACATGTATGCTACAGCCAATCTAGAAGACCCCACTCAAAACAAAGACAAAATACACAGGGCATTTGCCCTGCCTCCCCTCCCCACCCCCGCCAATTGTTCCTTCTGACTGGAATGTCCTCCTATAGCTTCTTTACCTCCTGGAATTCTACCTCTTGTCTGAAGGTCAGCTCTAGGGCCACCTACCTTCTCTACAATATCTTTCCTGGTTCCCCTATACAGACACAACCTCTGACTTTCACAGGGCACTTGTTTCACATCTCTCTATTGCCTGTATCATCTAATAATCGCATTATGTTTCCCTTGTATCCAACTCTGATGGTAACCTCTTATGAAGGTTACCTGAAAGCAGAAACCATACCTCATCTAAAAGTTGTATCTCTCCTAGCACCTAGTAAAGAGTTTTGAACAATGTGGGTAATACATGTGGATATAGAGAGGGGGAAGAAGAGAAAGAGAAGAAAGAATAGAGAAAAAGAAGGATAAGAAAAGGAAGAAGAAAATAAAGAAGGGAGGAAGGAGTTTCTGAAATATTGATAAGGAATAGGTTGGTGTCTAAAGAAGGAAAAAAAATCCTTTGAAAGAGGTTTTGGGAGAGAGGTTATAGATGTATGTACAAAGGAGAGAGGAACTAGCTTGATTTGGCATTTCAGGTTAAGCAGAAGATAGATTATCCATTTAAAAACAAATTGAAAATGGCCTAAAATAAAAGAATATGTACTATAATTTTCTAAACATGGGAGTTTGATGAATTAATAAGTGAATTAACTTAATATTTATTTAAAAAAACAATTTAAAAAACTTTGCTAGGCACTGTGGATATAAAAATAAACAACAATCTAAAGGAACCTATAACCTAGGAGAGAAAATTGGATATTTGTACAGGTAATTATAATAAAAAAGGATACTATGATCAGCATATGATCATAGTATGATAGATAAATAAGGTGATATGAAGGATAATGATAGAGAGCAAATATTTCTGGCTGATGGGAAGAAGGCAGACTTCTTAGAGGAGACAGAATTTGATCTGGGCTTTGAAGGATGGGTAGGATATCAGGTTGTGTGGTTTTGTGGTTTTTCCTTTGTTCTTGAAGAGGACCATGACATCAGGGTGATGATGACACGGTTTGCAAGTGACCTGGATTTGAGGGACGGAAGGTTGTGCAAAGTCACCAACCTCACTTTCTCCTCCAGAGCCATCTGGGTTCAGTGGCCCTATATTCATCAAGATGACTGGAGATAACCCAGAATGCAATGGGAGACCCTGGCCCTTTAAGCTAAGGTCTTTTCAAGGTTCTTATTTTGAGTGAGGCAACACCCATTCAGTGAATAGGCCTATTTAAGAAATGAATGAAGGGAGGGCCCCTTTAATAAAAAATAATAATAATAATAAAACTGGGAGAGGAAGGCCCTCAGGGCTGCTTGTCAAAAGAAAAACATTTACATTGACTCTGAGCCAGGAAGGACCAAAATATAACCATTTCTTGGGCAGGGACCAATTGTGGAATCCAGGAGATCCAGAGTGAATTGGATTTTGTGAAAATATAATATCAATAAGCTAAAAGGAGTAGGAAATAGATGAAAGTGAGCATTCCAGCCTCAGCTTAAGTAAAGATGCTAAGGCAGGAAGCAGTGGTGATCAGAGGAAAGTGGATAGCCCAATTTGTCCAGCACATACTATATATAATGTAGAGCAGCATGACCTATCTGGAAGGTTAGGTTAAAATTAGATTATGAAGAACCTTGAAGAGCCCCTTGTGCCTTTGTTAGTAGTTAATAGGGAACCATTGAAGGACCTTTCTTAAATTGAGAAGCATCATAATCCTGTATATAAAAACCATACAGCTGGAAGTTTTATTTTAATCACACTAGAATTAGGAACTGATTTTCACTTCAGAGAAGATTTGACCCTGTGGACATCATCAGAACAGTTCCCTAGTTCCTAGAAAAGACTAACATGTAAAAGTGAGAGCAAGCAGGGGCACTGCAAGAAGCTTCTGAGTAGGCTGTTGTCAGTCTTTAAATCCTCATGTAAATCTGGATGGAGGCAATCAAAACAAGTATTGAGACATCACTGAGTGAGTAAATCAATAGGCTTGTCTCCAATTGTTTAAAGTAAAGTGCAGCTTTCAATTAGGAGAAATGTGGCTGATCTTGTTGGTTTACATCTTCCCTTAACCACTTTTGGACATTCTAGGGCTCTGTTCCATCCTTAATAGTGTGGCCATTTGAGTGATGAGTGATGAGGTGCAATGGTGCCAGTGTGTATCAGTCGGAACTGTATCATGATAGCTGATTGTTAACTCATGGTGAAAATTTATACCCCAGAAATTGACAAATGCTGCACATTAGGACTCAATTAGTGTTTTATTGATTGACTAGACTTAAGAAAGTGATAGAGAGATGAATTGAATGAATTAACAACTGTATTCAGTATTTAATAACACTATATCTAAGGTACTATGACTATGAAGAAAATGAGGATAATGCTCATCAAAAGTGTATCATGTGACATTTTTTTTTTAAAAAAAAGAGTTGATCCTTAAACATTTACCAGCAACTCCTAGTGCCAACTGATATAAAGTTCCCTTCATATAAAATGTCTTAAGCTCAAATGAGGTGGAGGATACAGTTTTGGAAACAGTCTCTAACAACATGTGTATTGAAAATAATCATTAAAGAGATTGGATTGCTGTAATAAAAGTTTGAGATGGTACTTGAAACACAGGAAAACATATTTAGAAGGGAACTATCAGAAACATAGGATCACAGATGATAATTTTAGAGCTAAGAGGAACCTTAGAGATTATCAAGCTTAAGCCCCACATCCCACTTCCACCATTTCACATTTTTAAGGGCAGCTAGATAGCAAAGTAGATGTGGATAGAGTGAGGACTTGGAGTCAGAAAGATCTGGGTTTGAATCCTCACATCAAAAACAAATTGTGTGACCCTGGACACATCACTTAACATTTCTGAGCCTCAGCTTTCTCATCTAAAAATGGGGATAATAATGGTGTCTACTTCATAAGGTTGTTCATAAGGATTAAATGAGATCACACAAGTAAAGTACTTTGAAAAATTTTAATTTGAGTTAAATTTATTTTTTTAATTTCATTTAATTTTTTTAAATTTAATTTTAATTTATACGGCAGTATAAATGGTTAGATGACATGTTTGTGGCCACATAGTTTATAAGTATTTGATATGGAATTAGAACCTTGTTGTGCTGATTGGAAATCAACATTTTTTTTCCTTTATGCCAAAGGAGTTTGTCTCCAAGAATAGTTCAGGAAAATAAATATGAATCTTTGGTGGCCTCCCACAGAAAATTAAGTTCCCCTGTAAGATTATGCCTAGTAACAAAAACACCAGCAAATGACATTTGTCTAGTGCTTTAAAATTGGCAAAACGCTTCACATATATTAGCACATTTGAGATAACGCTAAGCAAAGGAACTATATTCCCTTCTAATATTTGCAAATCCAAGTCAATTGCAGAATACCAGATATAGATTTGAGCTGATGCTTTTTTAGAAACCCAGATGTGCTTATTGAGTAAGTTAACTGAGTAAAGTATCATTTATTTCCCTACTATATATGACCAGTA
Source organism: Gymnobelideus leadbeateri (assembly GCA_011680675.1). Classification (NCBI taxonomy): domain Eukaryota; kingdom Metazoa; phylum Chordata; class Mammalia; order Diprotodontia; family Petauridae; genus Gymnobelideus; species Gymnobelideus leadbeateri. Next base: position 612,299 of record WOXC01008825.1, read on the forward strand.
GATTCACACTGCTGTTTCAAAAGTGTGTGTTTGGGATAGGGTAGGGGCTTAAGGGGAACAGGAAGTAGAGACAATATAGACCTTGCTTAAATTGCCAAGATTAACTAGGAATTTAATCAACTACAAAATTCACTTGGATGGACCTTTGATGGACTTTTGATGCTCTGACTCAGATATCTGTTCTCTAGCAAAATGAATTGATGTTAGGCATGTGGAGCTATGATTTTCAGCCTAATATGAGAAAATGTTTCCTAAAAATTAGAGCTGGCAAAGTAGAATGTACTACTTAAGTACCCTATTAACAGAGGCCTATAAGAAGAGTATGGATGACCATGTGCTAGAGATATTGTAGGCATCAAGCTCCAGATAGCTGCTGGGGCACAGGAAACAGTTTTCTGAACTCCAAGTTCACAGTTGAAAAAAATGTAAATGATGCTTGGCAAGCAATTACCCATTAATATCAAACAGTCCCACTCATCCTCTTCTCCTGCACCTTCAATGAGAAATTCAGATTTATCTTTGAAGCTCCTAATCTCTATCTCTAACTCCCTATGGGACACCTACACCTGGTTAGATCACTAGAACCTCAAAATCAACATGTTTAAACCTATTTTCTTTTCCATGATACCTATTTCTCTGTCTGATTCTTCTGTTTGTGTTGGTAATAGTACCATTCACTAGATCTACCATATTCTTTATCTTGGGAATATCTTGGGCTCATCTTTTTCCCCTGACCTCATACTCATTCATTTACTAGATCTTGTCAGTTCTACCATTGAAACTGATCTGAAATCTATCTCCTTGTCTATATTTTGACTGGCTATTATTAACCACACTCACAGAGTACCTCCCCCCTCCAAGATGGACTATTGCAATAGCTTCCTTGTATGATTTTCCACATTCCCTCTCTGCCCCACCCCACAGTCAGGTTTTATATAGTTTCCAAAAAAATATTCACATGATAATTTTGTCAAATATTTGAAAGGAATACTTCATTGTGCATGGTAGATATGCAATTTCATGTGCAATTATTTTTAAAATTTTATTGTACTGTTATGGAAATGCTTGTAATTATGTAAATATATAGTTTTTAAAAAGAATAGATGTGGGGCAGCTAGGTGGCGCAGTGAGTAGAGCGCTGGCTCTGGAGTCAGAAGGACCTCAGACACTTAACACACACAAACAAAAATCTAGCCGTGTGACTTTGGGCAAGTTACTTAACCCCAATAGCCCTCCAAAAAGCAAAAAAAAAAAAAAAAAGAATAGATGTGACAATGTCACAACTCTACTAAAACATTTTCTGTGCTTCCCTGTTGCCTATTAAACTAAAACTTCCCCGGTGGACATTTAAAGTCCCATAGAGCCTGGTATCAGTCTACAACCTTTCCAGCCTTACCCGATATTATTCTCTTGCATATACTTTATGCTTCAAAGTGAGCAACTTCAGTTCTCAAATATAGGCTGTGCCTACATATCTTTGTACTTTAGCTCAAGCTATGCTCTGTGTCTTGGATGTCTTCCTTCTATCATCTACCTGTAGATTTCCTATCCATAGGAAGACAGTACGGTACAGTGGAAAGAGTACCATGCCGTGGGCTGCTCAGTGTCCAGCACTTAGCATGATTCGGAGACGTGAATAAGAAACAACCAGGCCACGTGGGTAGCTCAAGGAAGAACCATGAACCCCATTTATTGATACTCAGGGAAAGGTTTTTATAGAGCAAAGAGACAAAGGACAGGAAGGAAGAGAAATCATTATCTTAGTCTGTTGTATCCTGGAAGTAGCATGGTAATAAGGCCTATTGTTTCCTAGGTGCCATAGAGTCTTGGGCAGTTATCTCTTATCTCAGTCAGTTACATCTGAAAGGATGCTCTCAAGAGCTGGCCTCAAAGCCTAATGGCCAAGGTTGCATCATCAAGAACATCTGCATAAGAACTGACTTCCTGCAAATGTTTTGGACAACTAAAGTTTTGGGGCAGAGCCTCTTAGCCTCAGAACTCAAATACCATCCTTATAAGTGTAACCCATATCAAAAGAACTCCAGAGCTGACTTAGTGAAAAGTCGCATCTCAAAGAGGTCTTTGTTGTTCAGGTTCACTGATATCAGGGTAATTATCTGAAGTCCTGGCTCAGGCCTCTTTGGCTCACCACAGTAGTGTCTCTGAAGTCAAAGAGCTTCAATTTTAGATAAGATTTATCTTTGATGCTTACTACCTATATGATCTTGGACAAGTCATTTAACCTCTATGTACCTCAGTTTTCTCATCTGTAAAATGACAAGGTTGAACAAGATAACTTCTGAGATTCATTCCAACTCGACATCTATGGTCTGGAAAGAAACTAGAATCCAATGGCAACTCTCCAAGAAGCTTTGATTCCTCCAGTCAATTACAACCTCCACCTCAGACTTCTTTATTGTACTTTATTTTCAGATCTCTAAGGAATGTTTTATACATTATTTTCCATTATAGTTGTCTGTTTTGAAGTCTTACCACATCACCCCCTCCCCCAACAAAGGGTAAGTTCCTTGAGGCCAAGCACCATGTCTTATCTAAACTTTATATTCTCTACAGGCCCTAATGTGATGCTCTTTTTTAAGTTGGTTTATTGGGGGAGTGGGAGTGGAGGGATTATGATACATCACAAACACCTTATCTTGTGGGAGACTGGGTTCTCTTCTAGAATTGGTTATAGATACTCAGACAGAGAGTGATCTAAAAATGGCTTTTGCTGCCTAACATTCTCTCACTACTTAATATTCTTATTCAAATAAATTTGGGGAGTTTATTACCAAGCAGTTCATGAAAGCAAAAGCCTTTTTCCTACCCAGGTAATTTTATTTGGGGGTGGGGAGTTTCATTTTATAAGCACTGAAACCAAATATGATGTGACCTTAGAATAAACCCCTTCAGACAAATAACAATAACAAAAAATAAACATAAGATGTGTGCACAAAGTCTATATTTGGTCCCATGGCTCAGGTTAAATCAAAGACCTGAGGTTGGGGATTTACAGAAAAATTGGTATTCAAGAAGCTAGAATAAGCATGAGCTTTATTACTATGCTGCACAGCGAGGAGAAAGGGGGGGAAAAGCATACACACCCGATATGGCACTACAGACAGACAGAGATTTGGACATATACATAGGACCAGAGTCACTTACTTGAAGGAGGGAGGTTACAAGAATAATGACAAAGATATTGGTAGGCGTACATGCTTGGAGTAGGGTCTGAACAGGGAAGCTATATACCTGAAAGATGGGCTTGGTTGAGAATAGGTAATTGATGCCAGATGTGGGAAGGGGCATACCTAATCAGATCCAGATATGATGGAGAAATTCTCCAGGTCACTTACTGATACCAGACTTGGGTGGGGGAGTTTTCTAATTGGGAACAAAAATTGGATGAGGGCTTGAGTTGATAATGGGGGACTGTAATAGCATGCACAGAAGCTTTCCAGAAGTATGCTACTATGAATGGCTTTTAAGGTTCTGATTACACAGTATAGTGAACACTCTATTCCATAACAAATCAAAGCAAAACATTCACAGAAAATCAAGGTATAGCATTCATAATATTACAAATTATATTCACAAATAGCTTATCATTAAAATGGCCACATGGTTTTCACCAAAGTGGTCACCGATATTTAGAACAAAGAATAATCATCTCAAAGTACAATAGTCAAAGTCTTCCACTCATGGGGCACACTTAAGTTAACTCAATCAATATCACAATATAGTCTCAAAGTACAATAGTCAAAGTCTGCCACCCATGGGGCACTCTTAAGTTAACTCAGTCACTTATTCAGCAATCAATTACTAAGTATCATACACAAACCCTCCACACCTAGGTCATTAGTAAACTACAATTTCATCATTACTCAGTACCCAGGGAGAGGTCTTTTCATCTTGACTTGGGGCCAGTTCTCAGATTCCCTGGATTCCCTTCCATGGTCCCAGATTCTACCTGGATTCACCAGACTGTCACCTGGGTTCGATGATGGACAGATCCCAGTTCCTTGTCCAGCTCTCTGGGTAGGTCCCGCTCCACACTGAAGTTCACAGGGTCTGGTTCATGTCAGATCCTTCAAAATTTCTGCTCCAGGGAAATCAAGGCTCAACCACAAACAAAGTCTCAGCATCCCAGTCATGCTTCCTCAGTCACCTGGACAGAAGAAGCTCCAGTACCACAAGCTCTCAGAAAATTGTGGCTCAGTTCTCCATTCTCTCTTCTGTAGCTGCTCTGCCACCTGATGCTAGTCTCAAGAAATTCTGACTGTGCCTTTCTGGGGGCTTTTCTTATATACACAGCACTAGCTACTTCCTGTTTCAGCCAACCCCTTCCTGTCATGTCAGCAACAGGAGACAGGAGTTAATACCTTCTGTTTCCCCAACAGAGGCTTGATAAATTACTAAGTGCTAAATACCTGCTACCTTTGCTAACACAAAGGGATCTTCAAATTCAAATTACATTACCATTACAGGGATTTCAGGTATTAACACAACAGTCACTCAGTTGATGGGGAAACTTTGCCCAATCAGGAACGATATTTGTTTATATGTTTGACACAGGCTCAGAATAAGTCAGGACAGTGGAAATGTACAGGTTATCTGTTATTGCTTATCTATTTATAATCATTAGGATCATTAAAAGCCCAAATGACTCCATACTGGAGTCCTGGCACTTAGAAGTATACCATCAAACGCTCTATTTCAAAAATCACAATGATCAGAGATACACATAAAATAGGTCATGTTTTACTTTTAAACAGCCAAATAAACACATTAATTGAAGTTAAAAGATTATATAGGAAAATTCACTTATATCTGCAATTTAGCACAAAGAATATTAAGGTCATCTATTCACATGCTGCAAAATATGGTTCATAATGAAGAAATGAATGAAGTGACTTCAGAACCAGGATGATCCAAGTTCAAGTCTCAACTGTGACACATACTGGTTTTGTCACCCTGGGTAAATCACTTAACCTCTCAGTTCTCCAGTCAAGTCTCTAAGACTAAGTTGCAGAGAAAGTACCAATCTGCATTGGTAGAGTTTCCTCATCAGGAATTTCCTTACGACAATGAAATTTCTCATTTAATCTTCATGTCTGTTCATATAATTTGATAATCAGTGTTTTGATGCAAAGATGGGAGTAGGTGAGAAGAGAGAAAAAATGCTAGGAAATACAAGACCAAGGAAGTTTCACACCTCTACATCAAGAATACTTTATCTGAAAATAAAATCAGAAGGCACTGGACATAGCAAATACATAATAGCACAAAAAACTAAAGTTAATGATACTTTGAGAGATGAGAAACAATTCATTTTTGAGGTGGATATCATTCCTGAATCATTGCTTCTATACAATTAGAATATTGACTTATGAGAGTAGTGATAAAAAAAATACATACTAAATTCTAAACTCTCAATCTTAGCCCTAAATATAATGTAGAAATATGGACTAGAACAGTGTTTTTATTTGTTATAGTTAACTCTCAAATTAGGAAACTCTAGGGAAGCAGGTTAGCACCTTCTCTAAATTTTATAATCTAAAAGAATGGAGAGGCTAAGAGATCACACAAGCAAATGTGTATCATAAGGATTTGAACTCAGGTCACTTTGACTTTCTTATCATGCCATCAAATGGATACCTTCCCACTTTTCTTTTCAGTTCCCCTTTATGTATTTTATTCTCCTTGGGTGAATGGGGTGCTTAGGGAAGACTAGCACCTCTGATGTGAGGACTTGCTGAGCCCTTTTCAGAGCTGCCCATCTATCTTTGGTATCACCTTTTCACCAAATTCTCACCTGTGGTTCCGAGAAGCTGTGGTATTCCCAGTGGTCACACCCTGGTAAAACCATTTTGGAATACAGGCTAAACTAGGTTAAGGGTAACTGACAGGCCTCAGACCTGATGGTGATGTAGGGCGATGTCTACGCCCAGTATATAAAGACTTCCTCTGGTGGAATGGGTGGATGAGAATGATTTGTTCCAACCTCCTTGAAGGTTGTTGAAGCAGGTGCTATGGTAGTGGGGCACTTAGAGTTTGGTCAGACATCAAAAATGTAATGGTCATCCATCTTTGTCACTTGTCTTGACTTCTGAGCTTCCACTGAACTTTAGTGACTCAGGAAGAGAGAGTGAACTTGACATTTGCACATCTCTGTCCAATTCATGTGCAAGTCAAGATATCATCCCATAATGTCATTGGTCCTCTTTGAAAATGAAAGACAGAGGGCAGAACCAGGATGACTGAGTAAAAGCAGGGATTTGCTTGAGGTCTCCCCCAAACCCCTTGAAATACCTGTAAAAGGTGACTAAAAATTCTACAGTAGCAGAACCCACAAAAAGACAGAGTGAAACAAATTTCCAGTCCAAGACAACTGGAAAGTCAACAGAAAAGGTCTGTTGCACCAGGCTGAGAGAGGAGAACAGTCCAGCACAAAACATACTGGGCCCAGCAAAACTAGAGCAGACCTTAGGATATTGAATCACTGGCAGTCATGGCAATTTCCAGACTTCTCAACCCACAAATGCCAAAGACAACTCAGAAGATAAGTAGGAAAGATATGTTAGACCTGAGTAAGAGAGAAGTGCAGTACAGTCTTAGGCCTGGGATGGCAGCAATGGCAGCAGCAGCAGTAGCAGTGACTGTCTCCAGAGCTCTCTGCCCACAGATAGTGGGAGGGATTGAGTGGCTGATCAGAGGGGGGGTTGGAGTGATTTTTTTGCTGGCACTGAGACAGGATTCTCTTGCTTTGCCTATACTTGGATCTGGACCACAGTCCTGGGTGGCAGTCCTGGGGCAAGGAAGAACACTAACATGACAGAACTTGTGGCAGTGGTGCAGGGGGAATCTTTCTCACAGTTCCAAGGGAGAAAAGAGTGCTTTAGGTCACTCACAGACCAGAGCACAGAACAAGAAAGGAGTAAATGCCTCTCCTTTTATCATACTACCTTGGAAGAAGTGACAATATATAGGTCCCTAGAAGTATCTCTGAAAACAGCTTCACAAAACCTCTGAAGCTTGGGACAGTATGCCCTCCACACTGGAAGCAGAGTTCTGCCTTAACAAAGAGTTAAAAAGTTAAGTAATTGGTTGGGGAAATGAGCAAACAGCAGAAAAAAAACCTCAGGCTATAGAATCTTACTTTGGTGCCAAAGAAGATCAAAACATACAATCAGAAAAAGACAACAAAGTCAAAGTTCCTACATCCAAAGCCTCTAAGAAAAATATGAATTGGTCACAGGCCATGGAAGAGCTCAAATAGGATTTTGAAAATCAAATAAAAGGAGTAAAGGAAAAATTTGGAAAAGAATTGGGAGTGATGCAAGAAAAATGTGAAAAATGAATCAACAACTTGCTAAAGGAGGCCTCCCAAAATACTGAAAAAAACAACACCTTATAAAAATAGACTAACCCAAATGGCAAAAGAGGTCCAAAAACCAGTGAGGAGAAAAATGCCTTAAAAAGCAAAATTGATCAAGTGTAAAAGGGGGTCCAAAAGTTCACTGAAGAAAATATTTTTTTAAAAAAATTAGAATGGCATAAGTGGAAGCTAATGACTTTATGAGAAATCAAGAAATTATAAAATAAAATCAAAAGAATGAAAAAATAGAAGGCAATGTGAAACATCTTATTGTACAAACAACTGACTTGGAAAATAGATCCTGGAGAGATAATTAAAAAATTATTGGACTCCCTGAAAGTTGTGATTTAAAAAAAAGAGCCTAGACATCATATTTCAAGAAATTATCAAGGAAAACTTCCCTGATATTCGAGAACCAGAGGGTTAAATGGAAATCCAAAGACTCCACCAATCACCTCCTGAAAGAGATCCCAAAAAGAAAACTCCCAGATTATAGTCAAATTTCAGAGTTCCAAGGTCAAGGAGAAAATATTACAAACAGCCAGAAAGAAATGATTCAAGTATTGTAGAAACAAAATCATGAAAATACAAGATTTAGCAGCTTCTATATTAAGGGATAAGGAGGTTTGGAATATTATATTCTGGAGGGCAAAGGAGTTAGGATTAAAACCAAGAATCACCTATCTAGCAAAATTGAGTATAATCCTTCCAGAAGAAAATGAATATGAAGCATGACAAGGTAAATAGGAAAGAGAAATCACAAGGGATTTATTAAAGTTGAACTGTTTACATTCCTACATAGAAAAATTATATTTGTAATTCATGAGACCTATCTCAATATTAGGATAGTTGGAGGAATATACAGAGGGCACAGGGTGAATTGAATATGAAGGAATGATATCTAAAAAGTATAATTAAGGAGTGAGAGAGGAATGTACTGGGAGAAGGAGAAAGGGAGAGGTAGAATGGAGTAAATTATCTCATGTAAAAAGGACAAGAAAAAGCTTTTGCAATGGAGGGGAAGAGTGAGAGGTGAGAGGGAATGAATAAATCTTTCTCTTGTTGGATTTGGATTAAGGAAGGGATTGTAGAGATGTATATTTTCTGTCTGTGTTCACTACAACCTCTGCTACCTCTGCCCCAAGACCATGCCATCAATATTAATCCTAAAATTTGCCTTGTCAAGAAATGGAGTTGGGGAGGAAGAAGCAGTGAGTAATGCTTCAGTGAAAAAATATCTTGCTACCTCTTTCTACTCTTTGATGACCCCTGTACAGGGTAATGATGAAATAAATGGTACTTGCCTCTTCTCCTTTTCTCTATTCTTTCCTTAGGTCCATAGCATTCTCTTTCTGGGTCCTACCATATCCACTCTGTCATTTGCACCACAGTTTTGGCAGATACCCCAACCCTACAAATAAGTACAAACTTCTGTTTCCCCTGATGCCACTCCCATCTCATGGCTGCCCCTCTACTTAGCTTGGGTTGGCATTCAGGCACCCTGGAGAAGCTAAGCTAAGCTAAGCTTATCAATTTTTTAACCTTTTCCCACAACCTTAGTAATAAAATCTACCAATTACTACCCCAACATGTAGAGAGCAATTATTCAAGTTGAAAAATCTCAACCAGAATTTTATGACTGAGGAAAAGGACAACTCAGATGGATCCCTATCACTTATCCCCATTTCCTCATTCTCTTAATTGGTATTTAGGTAATTTCCTTATTTTCAAATCTGAAAATTCCACTATTCTTTAAAATTATTTATCCTTGCAGATTTTTCTGTTCTATAACACAGAACTGGGTGGAGTAGCTTCTGATAGTGTAAATAGTTTAAATTCATCTATAAGAGGAATATATAGATTCATCTACAATACAGACTTCATATGCTTTGGGGAATTGGGCTTTAGATAGTCAACAGGAATTTATTAAACACTTACTCTGTTCTGGATATTGTGCTAAGTGATGGGGATACAAATTGCAATCTAATGAGAGAATACAATAAATAAAAGGAAATTGAGAAGCAGGAAGGGGTCACCAGGAGATGTCTAGTATGGAGCATGTATTTGTGGAGTTGAAACCAAACAGAATTAAAGCTACACAGAACCACTGATTAAAAATAAAGAATTTCCTGGAAAGTTGTGAGCCCTCTATAAATGGTGGTTTGGGGAGTTTATTGCTTCACTTTCTAGCCCTCCAATCAGAATGGAGAGGCAACTGAGTTGTTGAGAGGGTGTTACATATCAAAAGCTGAGTCAGTCTTTATAATGAAGAGATTTCAGGTGATGAGCTTATCCTGGGGGAAGGCATGATGTTTCTTGGAATTGAAACCAAGCAAAGCTACTGTTGGAAAATGAAAAGTTGTTATGCACTACCATGACTAATTCCTAGGATTCCCCCTTGCCATGTCCTTTTTTGTGGCTCTGCCTTAAACACTGCCATAAATAAGTCATGACGCAATCCACCTGCCAGCATTTCAGTGTTTGGTTGTTGTTGTTGTTGTTGTTTTTTAATTGATAGTACTGAAATAGCAAAACTTTCCAGTTTTGCCCACTGTCTCTGGCCATGGTGCTGACCTCCCTTCAGATAGCCTATCTGTGAATCACTTGATGCAAATTTGAGGAACTGGTCTCTAAGTTTCATTAACCAAGGAAATGTCTGTCAATGGTTCCTGTTGCTTCTGCTGCATCTGGACAGACAAAAAAAACAATTGATAATCTATAATGATACACTTATTATAAGTCAGACATAGATTTTTAGCCAAAAAAATCTAAAAACTTGCCAAATTTGTGAGGAGAAATAGTAGTTTATATTTGGGTACAGTAAAAAAAAAATAAAACTATTAATGACATTTAGAAGTAGTATGGTGTCATGGATAGAGGGCTTGCACTGGAGTGAAGACATGGTTCAAGTCCTACTTCTAAAACTGCTGATGGAGTGATTTTGTACAAATAATTTAATCTCTCAGTGCCACAGCTGACTAAAACTACAAGTTGTAGACCAGTTATTGATCTGAATTGTAGAAGATGTCTCCTCATTGGGATCTTCCTTCACTAATTAAAGGATAGATTTGGACCAAAAAACAGCACTACTGATATTATCAATGTATGTGACAAATGATGAAGACAACTGGGGTAACATGTGTGATATGAAATTTGGAGGCTTCCCCAAAACCTGAATCAGAAAAGAAAAGTTAAAAAAAAAACTCAGGCTACCTTTAGTGATGACTGGTATATGAGCATTCATCAAAACAGCCATTCTTTAGTGAGGTACAGAATGCAGTGTGTGGCAAAGGGCAGGAGTGGCCAGTTAAGTTAATTGATGGAGGAAGACTCTCCCAGCAATGTTGTAATTAAATGAGATTTTCTTCCAAATTCTCAACATGCTTTGTGTAGCCCTAGTTTCTTAAATTCTGGAGAAGGAAGTTTGAAACACATAGGATATATGTCTATCTTCCCCTGGGATTCTGCACCAGCTCCACAGTGAAATTTTGTTATGTACCGGAATGAGGAAATAGAGACCATTAAAGTGGGAGTCTGAGCAGTTCTTACTCTTCACGACTGACAGAGCTCAATAACACATTACTAGGAAAGGTTGTTCAGCAACAGGTATTTTACATAACCACAACAATATAAAGTACTAGATTTGGCAGAGATCCAGGATTGGTATTACTTAAAATATGATTACTCTAGTTACTTCTAGGCAATGACAGAGATTTGGAATGGAATGGGGTAGGGAAATCATTAAAGCCCAATCTCTCCCCAGCACTAAAAGTATAACCAAACTAGATATGAAAATGATTAATGTCAGTCAGATTATCTCATAGAATAAGATTCATGACTCAGTTGGATAATGTATGGCCCTATTTTTAAAAGAAGCCTTTAGAATAACTGGGATCAAGGTCCCTAGGGTCCTGTCAATTCCAGTCTGAGCCTTAGGCTAGACAGAAATCAGTCGGGTCTGCCTCAATATGGACCTACATCTCCAGAGATATTCTAAAAACCAGCTGAATTCTTTTTAAGTTAAAGATTCTCAAGTAGACTTTGCTATGTTCACAGACCTGAGGTTCAATGTGATAGCATAGAATCATAAAATATTAGAATCAGAAGAATTGTAAGGTTTGTATGGTTTAGGGGTTCTTAAACTGGGATTCATGAGCTTGTATTTATGCATTTTATTATATTATTATTATTTATAATATTACATATTATATATGTTTATATATTATAATATAATATTATAAATTATTATTTATGCATGTTATTTTATCCATTTAAAATTTTTACTTTGAGAAAGAATCCATAGATTTCACCAGATTACCAAAGGGGTCCACAAGAAAAAAGGTTAAGAACTCCTGGTGTTGTCTAATCACATTGATTCAGAAATGAGAAGACTGAGGCCCAAGTAGATTAACCATTTTTCACAAGGTCATTTAGCCCAAATTTGAGCCTAGGTGAGAAAGTATTATGGTATAGTGGCAAAACTTGCATTCAGCCCCTGGGTTCATATATTGAGTCTGCCACTGATCTTGGAAAAGTCACTTAGTTTCTCTAGACTCTAGAGTTTCCTTATCTATAAAAATCAGGAGTTTGAACTAGATGCTTCCTGTGGTACATTCCAACTCTAACATGTTTTGACTCCATGCCCAATACTCACTTACGCATGTGCCTTTTCCAATATGCCATTAGGATATTTCTTTTCTTTCACCCAATATCCCCCATAGGGTCACCAGTGTGTTGGACAACTTTTTATTATTATTATTTTCTCTCACAAATAAGTGTAGCATAGAGAAAATGACACTGCACAGTGGAAATTAAAAGACCTGGGTCCTATTCATGGCTTTTCCTATGACTAGCTACATGCTCTTGGGTAAGCTAGTTTACTTCTCTAAACCTCAGTTTCCTACTTTGTATAAAAACAAGGAGACAAACTGGGTCATAAAAGTGTAAGCAGAAACTTATATTTAATTGGGCTCATTCTAAAAAAAACATAAGATACGTAATACAAATATTATTCTGCCAAATCACAGAATTACAGGTTTGAGATTTAGAAGGGACTTCAGTGGTGATATAACTGAAATCAGTCCTCATTAATATCCTAAATTTCTTCATAAGGAAACAGGCTCAGAGAAAATAAGTGATTTGTCCATGATGATAAAGAAAGTGATGAATCCTAGACAATCTT